>CM055959.1:71250737-71850737 GCA_029490685.1 Schizonepeta tenuifolia
TACTATACTTGGTGAAATATGTGAAATTATGTGAGTTATAATTTCTTTGATTCAAATGTTTTATTGATATGAGAACTTAGACTGTTGCTCTAAGACTCCGTGAGAACATAGACGTTTTAAGAAGTGCTGGTTCCAAATGATTTCGAAAGGAGATCGTGAAACGAGAAGGACTATTATAGACGAATGTCACGTGTGTGAAGTGACATGAACAAAGACTCGGCGGAGTCAAACGTTGTTTTATAATTAAGAGCCGATGAGAATTTCCTTCGAGGAAATAGTATAAGTAATGATAAGGTAATTTAATTCCGTATTAAGTGAACGAAAGAAATGATTTAACGTTTGAGAAGCGTTGGCTTCGAAACTAGAAAGATACGATCGAGATGAAGAGGACAGAATAAAGGGAATCAAAGAGAATGAAGAAACGAGTGTTACTTCCGTACAAGTAACACAAATGAAGTCGTCTTTCAGTGGTAGTTCGCTCTGTTATAAATCCAATAGGAGAATCCGTTTTATTATTAAGAATCGAGTACGAAAATTTTTAGCTAATTTCCAACGATCGCTCGATTCCGACGATGACTAGAACTTGTGTTCTAAAAGATATTCTCTAGTTATTATTCCATTCCTTTTGGAATTTATTTCATACTTCGTAATTGAACGAAGAATACGACGAATACGAGTATTAGGTGACGAGAACGACAAGTCTTTTATAAACGAATGTCACATAAGTATAAGTGACATGAACAAGTCTCTTTGGAGTTGACTTGTTTTAATATTGAAGAACCGATAAGAGTTTCTCTTCAAGAAAGCTAAGAAGTCTAAGCTAAGATGATTAAGTGTACGTTAAGACGATAAAGATAAGTTGAGATGGTTAAGATAAGCTAAGAACCATTAAGAGTTTGGTTGCAATTTGAGAAATTGCTAGATGATTAAGATAAGTTAATTTCTTATTAAGTGGGTGAGTGTTTAAAGCACGAAATTTGATGAGAATTCTTGATTTCTTTAGTTTCACAATGCCGCCAAGAGTAGCGAATAATAGAAGAAGAGGACTCGGTAGGCCTAGAGGACCGGGAAGGGGTCATAGACAACATGAGAGGGAAGAAGATCAAGGACGTTAGGAAACCCCTCCACCTCCACCACCACTACGTCGTGACATAGAGCATCTGTTCATCAAGAGAAATCCACCTGTTTTTAATGGATCAGGAAACCTGAGCGATGCTGAGCTTTGGGTAAGAGCTACAGAAAAGATTTTTAAACTTCTCAAATGTACGGACGAGGAGCGCCTCTCATGTGTTGCGTTTCAACTCGACGGACCAGCTGATAATTGGTGGGAAGCTAGACAGAAGGTCATTCCGATAGAGCATTTGGCTCAGTTTACTTGGGAGGAGTTAAAGAAAGCATTTAATGACAAGTACATTCCTAAAACCTATAGAGCAAGGAAGGAAGCGGAGTTCTACAGTCTGAAACAAGGGAAGATGACAGTGACTGAGTACGATGCAACCTTTTGTGATTTATCAAGATATGTGTCACGCCCCGACTCTCGAGGTGCGACTTACGAACAACAACAAACCTAAACAACTAACAACTAACTCAAATAAGGGGACATGCTCGGGGAAAACAAAGATGGAATATAAGGCAATCGAATTTGGTTTTTCAAAAGCATAATGAATTAATAACCGAGCATCTTAACTTCACTTTTAACAGGAATTCAAACAAGTAATTCATGCTGATGGGAAAGGAATTCCAACATAGAGAAAACATACGAATATATACATCAAGATAAGGGATCATGTTCAACAACAAATCAAGTTACGAGCCCATCGCTCGGGATTACAAGTTAAAGGGTTACGAATTCAACAAGCATTCAAAGTCTTCGAGTACAACGCTCGGAATCAAAAACATGAATATTAAAGTACTAGCATCAACAGACATTAGTTCAAAAGGATTGCAGCGGAAATTAGCATCAATACCCAACACTTGCACGTATGAAGACGTACAAATGCCAGTCCGAAATTCTACTAAACTTAACCAACAAAACCAAACCACACCACCAAGTATCCACGCCATCGCCATCCAGTCAACCTACATGTTTAGAAACACACGCAGGGCTGAGTACTTCGTACTCAGTGAACACAAGCCAAAACATTTGAATAAAGATGCTTCTTAAAGCTATATTAATTGAACTTGCCTTGCCAAACATCACAAGTATATAAGCAGTTTTAAAAACGGTTTTACTTGTGCATGTCAAAACATTTTTCTTTTAAAATAGACTGCGCAGTCAAATAACATAATAATATAATAGCATGTATCATCTATCACAAATAATCTCACTGTGTCGAGAAGTAGGCCTCCTTCTCAAACACTGTGACCGGCCTAACCGAAGCAAGGCTCATAGTCACCTCAACATATACCACACGTGGGTTCCTGCTTTTCACAGGATAATCACATCTTCATATAAATAGATGATAACACATACTAACTTCAATAAAATGGCAAGTCAATCATATTTGAAAATCATATCATAATATTCAATAGCATAACTAATTTTCATCGATAGTTTTGGTTCAGAAAAGCCCACCTGACTTCCGAAGAACTAGCTAAGTGGTCTAGGGCTATTTGTCCTCGCTTAACGATCCGTCCGGTTCGATCCTTCACAGTTCGATATCGATAGATAAGATATATGAAAGACGGACACAAAGGCGTTGGACTTTAACTGACGGACTTTTATTTGAGTCGTCTCTCTCTTCGCTCTAGCTTTTCTAAAAGATCTCGCGTTCTCGTCTTTAAATTATTAACTCTATTCGAATTGGTTAACTTTATTACTCAACATCATACACTTTTCTCGTTCTAATTAATAACGTCATTGTCTATATTCTATTACTTGAGCTTTCTTTCAAAGGCTTTAATCAAAACTTGGTTTAACAATTAATCATCTTGCATACAATAGTTCAATCATCTTTCACATTATAACTACTATCATGCATTTAAACACTTATTCAAACATATAATGAATTCATATAAATCAAGCATACTTTAAGACACATTAACATTCATGCAATTTAGATCTTAAATTCTAACTCGATTATGCATTTCCTTTTATGGAGGCTTAAACTATTAATTCTAGCTTTCTTATTTATAGACAATGCTTTACTTTACATCCGTTATCTTATAAGATATTTTATAACTTTTATTCAATTAACAAAATTTCTCTTTAATTATTATTAACTCGTATAAAATTAGGATTTTCTTGTTCTTCTTTAATTCGATCCTCATTTCTTATCTCGATTATTGTTTATTTAATTATTATCTCGGTTTATCTTTTTATTCCCTTGGTTAGAAATAATGTACTCAATTAATTATTTAATTAATCTTCTTTCCATTTAATTCTCGACATCTTATTTTATTCTCATTTTCTCGATTGACTTATACGAGTATCTATCTTAACTCGTCTAACATCTTTTCTTTACTCGATTTAACTTTCTTTTTACTTCTCATCGATTAATTCTTCTTAAACTCGGTTTTCTCTATTTTTGCTTATTTCTTTAATAATTTCTTCTTTATTTGATTTAATCCTTTAAGTTATTTCTTACTTAATAATTTCTTTATCTTTTGATTAACATTTTTATGAATTAGCTCACTTTATTAGTTACATTATAAAAGATCTTTTTGTTGTAGTTTTAGTAAAAATTTCAAGTCTTTAAATTTTAATACAAGATATTTAATTAATATATCTTTTCATACATCTTTCATCTTTTATTTAATTAAAAGCTTTTCAATTTTAAATCTTTTTGTCAAAATTTCTATCTTCATTCCATATTCAAATTAACATTAATACATACTTAAACATCCAATCTTTTTATTATTTTTACAATTAATTTCTTTCAAAACTTCAACATGCAAACTTATTTTCTTAATTTAAACACATGCATGATTATATCAACATAACATACAATCATTTCATTGATCAAAACATCACTCAATTCATCAACAAAATCAACAAAATAAAACCTCTATTTTTCTTCAAAACTCACGGCACACACATGCATATTTTGTGCATTTTATTTCTCAATTTTTCAGGTATAAAATCTCATTCCTAACATGATAAAAATAACAAATCAAGCATCATAATAATAATAACCCAAAGAATTCATATTTTTCCTATTTTTACTAATTTTTTCGGCACTTATTAAATTTTTAGGGTCTTAGTTTCTTTTTCTTCTCTTAATTCACCGATTAATATCTAGTGCTCGATTCTCCTAACGAATTCTTCTCATTCGATTAGCACATGCATATCCTAAGTTATCCTAAACATAAATTAAATAACATGCATGCATAGATCTTTCTTTTAGGACTTATAGGCATACATATTTACAACTAATCAAATGAATTTCATACTTATTTAAATGGGAATCCTTCTCTTGGCTCTTTGGAATTGAAATGGATGGAAATGGTAGCTTCAAAGCTTGAACTTGAAAAGAAGAAGGATGTCTTCTTGAATCCTCAAAGAAAAAGAAATAACATGGGATTAATCATCCATAGGTTTTAAGAATCAAAATAAAGAAAAGTGTTGGATGATTCTTGAATTCAACTTCAAGAACTTGGAAGATTCTTACCTTTCTTTGAAAATATGGATGAAATGGATGGAGATTGATAACTTCTACTTCATTTTCATGGATGGAGAGCTGGAATCCATGGTTGCATGTGAAGAAAAATCAAGGTATGAGGGAGAGAGGGAGATTGCCGAGAGAGAGAGAGCTTGGGAGAGTTTGAGAGATTGTTTTCTTTCTTGTTTGAGAGAGAGAGATGGAGTGAATGAGTTGTTGTCTTCCTTTCTTGTCTTAGATGAGTGGAATTGAAATCCAACATAGAGAATAAAGTGCATTTGTTGGAAGTTGGAGTAAGACAAGACTTGATAGGTGATGTGATCTTAACTTGCATGCATACTTTAGATAATACCATGCATAAGGCATAATCATGATGTTTTAGTCTTGGAAATTGAGGGATGATGGGAGAGGAGGTGTGAGGTGGCGTGAGAGAGAGAGAGGTGGATGACACGTGTCGTCGTCGTGTCGTTACGGGTATTAATTATCCGGTCGTAAAGGTTTTCCGGATAAAACGATTCGTATTAATTCCATTTTGTTTTCTTAACGGGTCTAACCTCTTCTCGTTTCACTTTTGACACTAACTCATCCCAATCCTATTTCACGTCTCAAATTAAAAGATTAAAGGTTTCGATCATTTTAGTCCTTTAATTCTTAAAAGAATTTAATCGGCTTATTAATCCGTTTATTAATCCTTTTCAAGACTAATGCCTCATTTCTCTTCTCAATTCTCGGATAAGTTCTTACCCTATCTCAGTGATCTTAAAAGAAATTCTAGGTTCGAAGGTTCTAATGCAATTCTATTCTAGTCTCGTCGGCGTAAACATATTTCTCGGCGATTAACGTTATGTTATCTCAATCAAACAAACTTCTCGGGATTTTTCCGGAATTTAATTTCATACTCATTTTCATATAAACAACTCAACAAGCATATCACATCATCATCATCTCAGATAAATAGAACAGATAAATTCACACAAGATTCACAAGACAAATTAAACGTTTAATTCAATTCTATTCGATTAGAAAAGAAAAATTTTACTCCTAAATTCTCATCTTTTAACTTACTCGGTTAATTAGACGCTCTCTAAAGATATAACAACTCGGGGTATCACAATATGCACCCGATCAGGTAGATACCGATGAGAAGATGGCAAAGAAGTTCCGTGGGGGACTTAGGCATGAACTAGGAGTTGCACTAGCCAGCCATGGAGGACTCAGCTATACAGACATACTAGCACGAGCTTTAGAAATGGAGGCAGTTGTGCCAGATGAACGAGAGATTGTAGCGCCCGTATCAGCACTAACCCAGATACCAACTCCAGACCATTCCAACAACAGTAACAACAACCCTAAAGGAAAAATGAAATGGAAAGGAGGAAACTAGGGTGGGGATCAGCATGACTTTCAACAGCCGAATCAGAATAACCGACAAGGACAGTGGAAAGGACAACAGGCAGACGATAAGCAAGGAAGAATCACTGTTCCTACCTGCCCTAAGCGTAACAAAATGCACTTTGGTAATTGTTTGGCGAACTTCGATGGTTGTTATAACTGTGGTCAACAGGGACACGCGAGAAGGAATTGTCCGAAACCATTGCTAACTTTGAGAGCTATGCAAGCACAGCCACAGCCGCAACAACAACACCTACAACAGCAACGAGAGCAGAATGCATGGGCATTTGTGAATGAGCCAGAAGCACAGGACAAGGGCAAGGGTCACTAGGCAAAGGGTTGGCTTAATTCAGACTAGTAGTATTTTTGTATAAGTCCTCGTTACTCGTTCGACGTATATGTATATATGACCCCGCGAGTGGGCTCTGACTTCGTAACAATATTTCTTCTAAATCGTAGGCTTAACGTAAGTGTTAATGAAACGTTTGATATAATCTATAGGATGGAAAATTATGATTGTGGTATCAATTACCATTCAGAAAAAGCAAACGTGGTAACAGGTGCGAAGAGTCGCAATACTTCAATCAAGTTCGGATGTCTCTTTACCGAGGAGGAAGCACTTATACGAGAATTCAAGACGATAGATTTAGAGGTGCTCGATGCACCTAAAATCGATAACCAGCCGAATAGTAGCACTCATAGCTACACCAGGCTTACGAAAGATAATCAAAATGTGGCCAGGGAAAGGACGAGTCGATCAAAAAGCTTTGACTTAAGATAAGAACGGATAAACCTAACGATTATTCCAAAGCAGTAGATGATACGATCGTATTAAGATAGACTTTGTATCCTGACAGACGAATTGAAGAACGATAGTATTAGATCGAAGTGCAAAATGGAAGAATATTTTGCCGTTGATCGAATTGCCTATAACGATAGTTATCAGGCTACAATAAGTAATGCGCCTTACGAAGCCTTGTACAAGGAGAAGTTTAAAGAAGACGAAAGTCTTACATTTTCGCGCCGATCAGAACTTAATTCGAAAAAGAAGATAAAATTTTCTTTAAGTTTTCTCCGTTAAAATATTCTTTTGATTTACGTTAAGCATAAGCTTAAATGAAGCTTATTATGAGTATCGGATATCTCGGGAAAGATGAATTTGAAATGATGTATATATTGGCCGTGTTGCCAAGTCTATGAATGTTATTATATTTGCGTATCTCATTTGAGAAATTACGTGTTTGATTCTAAATGTGTAACCCACAAGCAAGACATAATTCTTGATTAAGATATAAGTTATAACGAAAGACCGAGATCGATCCGGAATCGAAAAGTGCAATAGTTAAGAAATAAGTCGATACGATCAGTTAAGTATTCTGGAATTACCACGGGCAAGAGGAAGCTACGTGGGAGCTTTTTGCGAAGGAGGTAAGCAAATTTCAGGACGAAATTTTTCTTTAGAGGTGTAGAATGTAATACCCCAGATTTTCCTCTGTCGCTAAAAATAAAATTTTATAAGAAATTAAGGCTTTGCACGCCTAAGTTCCCGATTTTCAATTCTAAGACCAACGATGAAATCCGTTTCAGAAAATAAATTCCAGAAGTCAGAGGAACGACTACAATATTAGGGTTTTTGTGGGCGATAAAAATTTAAATTCTAGAACTCAGATTGGGAAACCGTCTGATTTTTACATTCATGAAATTGCGATACGAGTTCGCCCGAGAAAGTTCGTTTTTATGATTTTTCCGGACGAAATCTGGACTGTGATGTCCCGGGATTTTGTCGGATTTTCAAGTTTGAAAAATACTTTTTAAGTATATTAATTATTTCGGATTTAATGGTCGAATCGTATTTTGATGAAAATGTGTCGAATACGTTTTTATTTACTCGATTTTTATAACGTCGTATTGCGCCGGAAAAACACGTATTTTTCGCCTAATTTCTATGTCTTGGCCGACTTCTACTACTTACTTTACATAGATATTTCAATTTTTAATAGTATTAAACTTTATGACTCATCTTTCCAATTAGTTCTTATAATAAAATACTAGACACCTAAGCTAAGTTAATTAAAATATCAAATGTTGTCATCTTTCTTCTCTCCCTCTCTCTAACTCAAGAAACACACACATACATATTTCTCTCTCAATTTTTCTCCATTCTCCATTGAAGAAGCTTGAAGCTTGGGCAAGGATTTTCATCCATCTTGATCAACTTTCATCCAATTCCATTTCTACTTTCATAAATCTCAAGGTAATCACCACCTCCACCTTTCTATCCAATTGGATTTCCTTTTCTTCCATTTTCATGTATGGACCGAAAATTGGTAGATGAATTAGGATGATATTTAAATCTTAATTCATGTTATTTGATGATTAGTAATTAATCCCTACGGTTAATTAATGTAGAAAAATTAAAAGCCCTAAATTTCTATTGAGGACCGATTTTTAGGGGTTTTAGAGGGTGGATGATTTGAGTTTAATTGGTTGGATAATTAAGCTTAGGAAGGGTTTGATTGTTGATTAAGGCAAAAAATAGATTAATTCCCCTATAAATTGATGATGACCGAAAATTTAAGTTAGGGTTTGAGTTTGGATTTCAATTTATGATGTTGGAGGTATTAGATGGTGTTATAATCTAGTAATTGACGAAATTGGTGATCGATTATGAGGTTTGAAATCGATAATTGGAGAAATAGATTAAGTATGTGTGAATTTGGAAAATGTAGTAAGTAGTAATTGAAATCAATGAGGAATTGGTGTAGTAATTGATGTGAATTGTTGGAAATGATAATGGAAATGAGATGTAGTATGATGATGGATCATTATACAATTTAATTGGAATTTTCTAAAAATATAATGAAAAACATAAGAGACGAAGAATCATTAATAAGTCAAGATTTAGTAACGAATTGAAGAAATGAGATACGTATTATTGAATCTCGATAGATGAGAAATCATACTGTAGAAATTGAACGAATTCCGATAACATTGGAATTTTGGTAAGAATCGAAGCAACGAGCCTAAGTAAGGATAGAAAAGTCGAATGAGGTTTCTAATTTGATATTAATAATCGTTGGTGATAAATGAACAACTTTGTAGTTGACGATATTCGCATTCGAGTTATTAAATGTTAAGTGATAGTTGTAAACGGGGAGTAGAGACGAGAAGTGAAATTGATTTGGTATAGTAATTGATTAGTTTTGAAAGACGAGGTTTTAATCGTCGTATTAGTAACCGAGAAATGAGAAGGAGTTTGTCGCATATGAGGTTAAGTGTTAACTGCCTTGAGGTATAAATTTCGTAAGATTTTTTAAGTGCGATAGCATAAAACTAACCGAGGAAGTCATACGTCGAAATATACGAGCTCTAGGGATAATTCGGGCATTTCTGCGACGTTTCACGGAAACTGTCATATGTCCTAGCTCGTTTAACGAAATCGAGATCCGCAAATTGGAGAGTAAACTAGACATCCGTGGCTTTCTTTTGGTATAGGGCGCATCCCCTGTTTTGAAATCCCCTGTTCTGGGTGAACTTACTGATCTATACAGTAATGTTAAGAATCTAGTTTCCTAAGTTGAATTCTTCTCAACTTGATTTCTTTTGATCTTCCAAGTCGTTATAAGCTATCGACTATCATTAATGACTGACCCCAGTGTCGAGTAAGAACCCGAGCGAGTTCTAAATGAGAAGTGTTCGAGTCTCGTTCTAGATTAACTAAAAGAATCTAGTTAAGCGTGCAAATGCCTAAAGCTTAAGAACTTAAAAGATTAATTCGATTTCAGTTTCGATTTCCATTTTCTTCTATCGACTCGACAACTTATCATTTTTTTATTATTTGCGTTCCAAGGAGGAGAACGAGAATAGAAGACAGGACGGAAGATGGAAGTACGAGTAATAGTTCTGTAAACGAACGAGGTGGGCTTTTCGAAAGTGTATCAATTACTGCCTTATTTATATGCGAGCGTTGCTCGAAGGTGTTTACGTTTTGCTTTAATAAATGAGTATTAAAGTATTTATATGCGAGCGTTGTTCGAAAGTGATTACATATTGTTTTAATAATTGAGTATTAAAGTTCTATCAGTGCGTTAATGAATTGTTTATGTGAATTCTATTATGTCTCTCTGCGTTAGCCCTCAGGTGCTAACTAGAGTATTGGATTCTGAGATAGCCCTCAGGCTGCTATCCAGATAATTCCAACTAAACGATCAGATTCTGAGATAGCCCACAGGTGCTATCCAGAGGGACAGTTTCTGAGTTAGCCCACAGGTGTTTTCCAGACGATCGGATGTGAGATAAAAACCAACAGTGTGTCATATAGAAATTAAGTTTATAACAGTAAGAGTCTTATACGAATGTTTATGAAAAGATATTTGATTATTTTATAATAAAAAAACTCTTGTGAGTTATTTTCGGCATTGTGCCCACTAAGTGCTTTGTGTACTTAGCCCTGCATGTTTGTTTTTAAAAATTTTAAAGTTAATTAAATAAATGGCTTTGCACGCCTAAGTTTACAATTTTTGAATTCTAAGACTAACGGTCGAATCCGTTACTGAAAATAAATTACAGAAGTCAGCTAGACGACTACTGTATTTAGGGTAAGCGCGTACGAAAAGTTTTTAGTTCGTAAACTCAGAATGGAAAACCGTCCGATTTTTACTTTCACGCAATCACGATACGAACACGCCCGAGAAAGTTCGTTTTTATGTTTTTTCGGACGAAACTCGGACTTGTCGTCCCGAGTTCCTGTCAAATTTTTATTGTAAATTTGTTTTCCAATTAAGTTTCATACGTTAGAATTTTAGGTCAAATCGAATCGTGACGATTTTGTACCGAACAACGTTTTTCGTCGAACGTTTTCCGTAACGTCGGATCGCGCCGGAAAAACGCATATGGCAGCCGACTTTTCTTTTTTTTTATTATTTTTAGTTAATTAGGTGGAAGACATGCATGTTGATGATGTATAATTAAGTGACACCTAAACCTTACTTTTCATATTTTCAAACCTTTCATCATATCAAGTGTTTTTAACACTTAAACAAAACCATTTCTTCCCACTTCTCTCTCTCTCTCTCGGCTGCACTCCCCCATTCTTCATCTTCTTCACTTCATCATCCACCATTGAAGACATCTCCAAGAGCTTGAAGAAGAACAGAAGTCACAATCCTTCCATTCAAACTCCATACATCTTTCTTTAATTCTTAAGGTAATTCCCTCCTCTATAATCCTATCCAATCATCTTTCTTTTCTTTTTCTTTTCTTCTTTGATCGAAAATTTAGGTATTGGAATAGATGTTTTGATCTTGGAATAATGAAATTAGATGTATTAGATATGATAATTAGGGATTAAAATTGAACAAAAATAAGAACCCTAATACCTATGTTAATGCCGAAAATTTAGGGCATGTTTGTAGGATTTTTAATTTTCTTCATTTGATGATTGATTCTTGTTTAATAGATGTTTAATTAGTGATTAGAATGAAAAGAAATAAAAAGCCCTATGTGTTTGTGAAATTTCAATTAGGATTTAAGTTGAATTTAGGGGTTTATGCATGTTAGTTGATAATTGTTTTGCAATTGATTATTTGATGATAAAAGAGGTTGATTAGTAAATAAATGTAGTTAATTGGAGAAGAAAAATCACCCCCTTAACATATGTATGAAAACCGAAAATTATAGAGTAATTAGAGGTTTCCACATGTTTGATATAAGTGATGAATTGTTGGTTAAATTATGTTGCAAATCATGTTAGTTGATTATAGAATTTAATTGAGAATTTTCTAAAAATGTTTAATGAAACATAAGAGATAAAGATCACCTTATAAGTTGAGTTATAATGATGTTATGATATGTTTGCATGCATGAAAGTGATTCACGTTAGACGTAGTTTAACGTCGTAAAATTTGAACGAAATCCGACAACTTTGAAAAATTGCGTAAGAGACGAACATTTAGTCATAACTAATAATCGAGAAGTCGGATGAAAATTCTAATTTGATATTATTGTTTATGATGGAATTTAGAACAACTTTCTAGTTGACGTCATAAGCTTTCGAGTTGATATAATATGGCCTATAGTTATAGTCGAGAACTAGAACGCGTTTTGATTTTTTGTTGGTTTAGTAATTGTTAGTTGAAATCCGACGTTAGAACGTCGAGCTTTTGAGCGAGTTTTGAGAAGGAGTTTGTCACGTACGGAAGTACGTGATGACTGCCTTGAGAGTCCAGTTTCTAAAAAAATCAAATACGAGAGCTTAGAACGAACCTAAAATGTTATACGTCGAACCTATCAAGCAATTAGGGTTTTCACGGCAGTTTTACGACCCTCGCCGGAAACTGTAATAACTTCCAGCTCGTTTATCGGATTTGTGATCCGTAAATTGGAGCGCGAACTAGACATCCCAATCTTTCCAGTGGTACAGGTGTCACCCCCTGTTTCCAAATCCTCTATTCTGGACAGCCTCCAGAGTTACTGGATTGTGCAGTGAAAATTCAGTTTCTTGTTTCTAAGTTATTTAGTTCGCAACTTAGTTTCTTTCGATCGTTTAAACCGTTTTTTATCTAACGAACATCTCCCTACTGACCCTAGAGTCAAGTACAGGACCTTTAATGATGAAAACCAGTCGAGATCTTATCTTTTATCCTTTCATTAAAGAAGTAATAAACGTAAATCGCCTAAGTTGATTCTTTTCAACTTAGTTTCTTATAATCTTTAAAGTCATATTAAGATATCGACTACCTTCTCTACTGACCCGAGAGTCGAGTATGAGATCTTCCGAGTTCTAAACGAGATTGGTACGAGTCTCGTTTCCCGTTTAAGTAAAACGAATCTAATAAGCGTGCAAATGCTTAAAGAATGAAACAACTAAAACCTCTTCGATTCTCTTTGATCGATTATCTTTTACGACCCGTTTTTTTTAAGTATGTTTATTTTACGATGAAGGAGGAAGCCAACTATAGAGAAAGAATGGAAGATCCAAAGTTGGAAGCTTTTGCTTTAAGTTCTGTATATCAAGGTGGGCTTTTATATACAAATAAAACGAGCAATGCTCGGAAAAATCTTTCTTTATCGCTTTGATATCTGTGTTTTCAAAGTGATATTATGGCATGAACTGTTTTATTTTTTATGTGAGTTCTCTTGTACCTATCTGAGTCAACATTCGTGTTTTCCAGATTTAGAGTTAGTCTAATTAGATTAACTAACGATCGGCTCTTAGTTAGCTGCTAAGTGCTTTCCAGAGTTAGTGCACTTTGTAACCTGTGGTGTATGTGATATTCCAGAGTTAGTGCACTTTGTAACCTGTGGTGTATGTGATATCCTGTTGAGGGGTACCAGCCACGGTGAATTAGAATTGGTCAAGATTGAACGTAACATTAGTCAGAAAATGCTCGCGCGAGTGATTTATGAGAAAAAGTCAGAAAATGTTTAGTAGACACGGATTCTTTCAATAAAACTCCGATGTGCTACGCTTATGAAATGCCATATTTATCTATATTTATGATTATGATTTCGGCATCGTGCCCATTAAGTACGTTTGTACTTAGCCCTGCATTGTTTTCTAAATGTGCAGGTTGAAGTGACGGTGAGCGGCGACGATTGATGTTTAGTTAAAGGATAGGATGCTTAGTTAGAACCCTTCCGCTGCCAAACTCTGAATTTCTTTTTGAAATGTACTTTTGAACAATGCTCTGTAGTCTAAGTCTGTAAATATGAACTTAGCTTCTTTATTGTACTTTTATCAAGAAATCCTTAGGGATTAACTCTTCCTTATTTATATTCAAGTCTTGTTCATGGTTTATCGATGTTTTTCATGTATGTTTAGTCAATTAGCCCCCTTCTTCCCCGCTTCTTTAATCCAACCCCAGTCGCACCCCAGCTTCTGCCGTCCCTCGGGATTTGGGGCTGTGACAGAGTGGTATCAGAGCAGTGTTCGTTTTCTGCTCTGCTTCTGAGTCAATCTTTTAGTATGAGTTAGTGTGAGTCATTCTTTCTAGTACGAGTCATTCTTTTAAGTAATATCATAAAGTGGTATTCGTATACAAGTCTTCCTTCGAGAAATAGTATAGAGTATTTGTTTGTACTCTATATCGAGCCTTCTTTCAAGTCATGAGACATGGTATTTGTATATACTCTGGATCAGAGTCGTCTTTCCAAGTATGAGATAAGAGTTAGACTATGATGCTAAGATTGAGAACGTAGAAGTCAACTCAACCGCCCGCTACGTCGACTCAACGAGGAAAAAAATGAAAGAATTTTATAATGAGATTTCTTTTAAATAAGGAATTTATGAGCAAGTATTCAATAAAAAT
Source organism: Schizonepeta tenuifolia (assembly GCA_029490685.1). NCBI lineage: Eukaryota > Viridiplantae > Streptophyta > Magnoliopsida > Lamiales > Lamiaceae > Schizonepeta > Schizonepeta tenuifolia. Next base: position 71,265,040 of record CM055959.1, read on the forward strand.
TTGAAGACGAGAATGAGTTGTGTTTTAAAAATGAGAATTTTACAGAGGTATAATTTTTATACTTACGTGATTATGTGATAGTACAAGTACTATCTTATGTGAAAATATTTGCGCAATGATTCCCTTTTTTATGAAAAATTATGCGGATACGAGAATATAGTCAGATTTTAGGGAATTTTCCTGGTTCAATGAGAACGTAGACGTGGAACTTAAGAACTTTCCGGTTCTTCGAGAACTTAGACATTTTTAAGAAATGTTGTTTTGAAATGATTTCGAAAGGATATCCCTAACGCTAGAAGGACTTCCTCTGATGAATGTCACGTGCGCTTAGTGACATGAATAAAGATTCGGCAAAGTCGAACTTGTCGTCTAAGAATTTCCTGCGAGGGAAAAGAAATAAAATGAATAAAATAATTCAATAAATCGTGTTAGTAAGAGAAATGAGCAATTAGATGTTTGAGAAGCTTTCGACTTCGAGTTAGGAAGTATATGAACGAGACGACGAAAATTGAATAATTTGAATCAAAGACAAATAAAATAAGTGAACATTACTTACGTGTAAGTAATGTAAATGACGTCAGTTCGCGACACGTCATTTCTTTTTCTTCTCGTTTCGTGTCGCGATAGGGTTCGCTTGATCGAACTTTATAAAGAAAATCGTAGAGTTTATTAGAAGTCGAGCGCGAAGCTTGATTAATTTTTTTTTTCTCTTCCCATCGATCGCCCGATTCCAACGACGACAACTAGAACTTAGTTTTCCAGGAAGTTATTCTTAAGTTATATTTCATTTTCTTTTTATGGAATTAAATTCCATATTTTCGTCTTGAGCGACGACTACAATTAGTACGAATATCAAGAGTCGTAAGCGATAAATTCTTTTGAAAATGGATGTTACTTTTGAATAAGTAACATGAACGAAGTAAATATACCTTGTTTTAATAAGTGAAAGTCGTTAAGAGTTAATGAGTTAAGAAATCAAAGAAATAGAAAAATTAAAATGAGTAATAATATGGTGAAAGGAAAAGAATGAAAATAAAATCTTTAATTTTATGTATATAAATATATATATATATATGTTGTTGAGTGCAATTTCTTGAATTGCTAGAAGTCTTAATAAGTGGTTGACTTAAGTGTTGATGTTACAATTGAATAAGGAATATTCATTTTGTAATTTATGTTTTCGTTAAGATAAGTTATTTTCGTTTCCTACCTGTTACTGATCCGTGTTACCTTAAAACTTTTGTAGGATGGCTAGGACTCGTGTCACAGCTCGGAAGAGCCAGCCTTTGGCCTCGTGCGAGCGCACCATAGTTGATATGTTGCAGGATGAGTACTACGAGTTCGAGCTAGACTATGGAGAAGAGGATGTGGGACAGATTGTTAGTAATTTTTCTTCAGCCTACTACCCAGTGCGACACCCGATCAAGGAGAGTCAGGCGATACTAGACTTGATCGTGCACCTACTGGACGAGTGGCGCGGATGGGCGCACCGTGCAGCTTGGTACTTCTTGGGGATTTTCGGCAACGACACGGAGCCGACCAGCAACTACGCCGAATTCGCCCTGTGTGTGCACAGGCGTTTCTTTGAGAGCAGGTTTATGCTTCCCCTTCCTTTAGAGCCACACATCCCCTACAGTCACTTTCCAGCCGAGATGGAGCTTGAGGAACTTGACTTAGACCCGGAGTACTTGGTTTTGTTGGAGTTACCACCAGATGGTGTACTGGAGGAGGAGTATGAGGCTGAGTTAGAGCAGCCAGAGGAGGACGAGGAGACGGTAGTTACACCAGAGTCACCACCGGTTGAACAGCAGATTGAGGAGTTGATCCCAGGCCCGGGTTTTGTAGAGGTTGACGCTGAGACAGCCGCGCTGTTGGGGTTGTCTTCACCGTTTGTGCCTGACGTTTGTGTTAGGATCAGGGGACCGTTGGAGACGAGACTGTACAGAGAGGGACCAGACCACCGAGAGATCGACGCGGAGCTCGCCGCTATGTTAGAGCTGCCTTCTCCACTTACGCCACTCGAGGAGATCTGCGCAAAGTGGAGAGTAGCCTGAGAGCAGATGGAGGCAGGACCGTCCAGGGTCCGATCTAGGGAGGAGTTCGAGTCGGGTTCAGGTTCAGTTCCCGAGCACCTTCTTCTCCTGAAGAAGCGTGCGAGAGAGGTCAGAGAGGACGACTTGGTCTCCGACTTGGAGGAGACTGTTTCTGAGGAACCCTCACCCACCCTACTTACACTTGACGACGGTTCTACTCTGAGGGTGGACGAGGCACTCGAGCTGGTTTTTGGTTCGGAGTCCAAGGAGGAGGACCCGGAGGAGGATCCGGAGGAGGATCTGGAGGAGGATCCGGAGGAGGACCCGGAGGAGGACCCTGAGGAGGACCCAGGGGAGGGTTGTTAGGATTTTGCAGACTTCGGGGTAATTTTGGATTCTACTGCAGTTTAGTTAGGCAGTGCTTTATAGATATGGGTAAATATCAGTAGTAGTGGTAGCTCTTTGTCCTGTATAGAGTCGGATCAGTAACTAGTTAGTTTTTGTAGTACTCTAGCGGATACGAAATTTTATGAATCGTTTCCGTTCTAGTACTCTAGTAGATACGGAGTGCAGCTTGTTAGTGCACCCAGTAAATAGTAGGCAGTCAGCCTAGTTTAGACTAATAGTAGTCTAACCCTTTTGTATAAGTCCTCGTTAGAGGCAAAAGTAATATTCTTTTTGGATGTATATGTATATGATCCGTAAAGAGGGTTTTTAATCAAGTAAAATCTCTTATGAATCAAGTAAAAAAAAAAAATCATCAGAATGTTAAATGAACTCGTGTAATGAGGAAATGAGTTTAACCCGAAAGTTAAAAGATTAATGAAATGATATCAAAGCTATGTTTGATATGTTGTTCCATGAATTTGATTAAGTTGAAAACGAGCTAGTAAGTACTAAGTGTAATTAACAAAAGGAAACTAATGAGAATTTTCAATTTTTCCCTAGACTAAAGAAAATGCCGCCGAGAAATGTTAACAACAGGAGAGGTCGAAGACCTGGAAGGCCGAGAGGACGTGGTGGACGTCAGCCAGAAAATAACCAAGAACAGGAATATGAGCGGAATATCACTCCATCCCCATCTCCACCCCCGTCACCATCATCACCACCTCCACCACCGCCCCGTAGAGATATTGAGGATCTCTTCCTCAAAAGGAACCCTCCAATGTTTAATGGAACTGGAAGCCCTAGCGATGCTGAGCTATGGGTGAGGTCGACCGAGAAAATTTTCAAACTCCTCAGATGCACTGATGAGGAGAGAATGTTGTGTGTCGCATTCCAACTGACGGGATCGGCAGACTACTGGTGGAAAGCAAGACAGAAGGTGATACCTGCTGAGCATCTGGCTCGTTTTTCATGGGAAGAGTTTAAGGAGATTTTCTTTGACAAGTACGTCCCCAAGACGTATAGGGCACAGAAAGAGGCCGAATTTTATAATCTGAAGCAGGGAAAGCTGACTGTGACGGAATATGACGTCAAGTTCTGCGAGTTGATGAGGTATGCGCCGACATTGGTCGACACTGAGGAGAAGCTATCAAAGAAATTTCAAGGAGGTTTACGTCATGAATTGGGAATCGCTTTGGCTAGTCATGGAGGACTAGGTTATTCAGACATACTGGGAAGAGCATTGGAAATGGAGGTCGTCGTGCCTGATGAGAAAAAGATTGTACCAACTGCGTCAGCACCAGCGCAGAGTCAGAATCGAGGCTACTACAACAACAACAGTAGCAATTACCAAGGGAAGAGAAAATGGAACGGAGGAGGTAGCGGAGGATACAGTCAGGGCTACAACAATCAGGGAGGACAGAAAAGGGGTTATCAGCAGCCTGCCAACAACAACAACAATGGCAAGAGGCCGTGGCAGGGAAACAACCAATTGGGGTTGTTCATTCAGGGGAACAGGCAAAACTCGCCGTGGAAGGGCAATAATCAGTTGAACCAGCCACAAGGGCAACAGAGGAATTTTAACCAGGGAGCGAATAACCCAGGGAGGGTTACCATCCCTGTCTGCCCGAAGTGCAATCGAGCCGATCCTGGAGTCTACCAAATAGGTACCCCCAACTGTTTCAACTGTGGACAGAAGGGGCACATGAAAAAGGACTTCCCTAAACCGCTTCAAGCAGTACCTCTCCGAGCCATCCAAGCACAGCTGCAGCAGCCACCTATGAACCAGCAGCAGTTTCAGCAGCATGCACAGCAGCAACAGAATGCGAGGGCATGCGCTATCAAACAAAGTGGTCAGCGCAAAGGAAAAGGCAATCTAGCAGGTATGGGAAAACTCCACAACATCCCCATTAAGATACTGTTTGATACTGGCGCATCGCATTCTTTCATTGCTGGCTCATGTGCCGATAACTTAGACATCAGACCTGTAAGAGCTGCACAATCTATGAGAGTAGCCACAACTTCAGGAGAGATCACTACTTCCACGCATGTTTTCTCTAACCTAGAACTAGAAATCGGAACTCATAAGGTTATAGCGAACAACCTAAATGTTATGATAATGTGGGACGTAGATATAATCCTAGGAATGGATTGGTTGTCAGAGAATTACGCTACGATTCTCTGCAACGAGAGAAAAATTTCTTTTCAGCCGTCGGGTAAAGAACCGACCGAATTCCACAAAATTTCAATGGGTAGAAGCGTACCAATCATATCAGCCCTTCAAGCCACGAAAATCATGAAGAAGAAAGGTACTACAGCCTATCTTGTGTACCTAGTTGGAGAACCAGGAACCGAGAAGACCATTCAAGACGTAAAAGTCGTGAACGAATATGAAGATGTTTTTCCAGAAGTACTACCAGGATTGCCACCAGATCGTCATGTGGACTTCATGATCGATTTAGAACCAGGAGCAGCTCCTAAGTCTAAAGCCCCTTACAGAATGGCACCGAAGGAACTGGAAGAGCTCAAAATCCAGTTACAGGAATTACTAGACCTTGGTTTTATCAGGCCAAGCGTTTCACCTTGGGGAGCACCCGTGCTTTTTGTTAGGAAAAAGGACGGATCGATGAGATTGTGCATCGATTACCGAGAACTGAACAAGATCACTCTCAAGAACAAATATCCTTTGCCAAGGATCGAGGATCTGTTCGATCAGCTTAAGGGTGCAGGAGTCTTCTCCAAGATAGATTTGAGGTCAGGGTATCATCAGCTCAAGATCAAACCTGAGGATGTACCGAAGACCGTTTTTAGAACTCGATATGGCCATTACGAATTTAGTGATGCCATTTGGTTTGACCAACGCTCTAGCCGTATTCATGGATCTTATGAACAGAGTCTTCCACCCCTACTTGGACAAATTTGTTCTAGTATTCATCGATGACATCCTCATTTACTCTAAGAATGAGACGGAGCACGAGGAACATCTACGGATAGTGTTGGAAACACTAAGAGCTGAGAAACTCTATGCCAAATTCAGTAAATGTGAATTTTGGCTGAAGGAAGTAATGTTCCTTGGACACATAGTATCGACAGAAGGAATCAAGATGGATCCAGCCAAAGTAGAAGCAGTACACAACTGGAAGGCACCAACAAGTCAGAATGAGATCAGAAGTTTCTTGGGATTAGCTGGTTATTACAGAAGGTTTATCGAGGGATTCTCTACGATCGCTCGCCCGATGACGCAGCTACTTAGGAAGGATACCAAGTTTAAGTGGACGGATGAGTGCGAGAAGAGTTTCCAAACTCTTAAGGAAAAGTTAACTACAGCGCCAGTACTAGCACTTCCAGACACAAACAAGGAATATGTGGTTTATACTGACGCATCGAAAAATGGATTAGGTTGTGTCTTGATGCAAGACGGAGGAGTGATAGCTTATGCTTCACGACAACTTCGACCCCACGAAGTTGAGTACCCAACCCACGATTTAGAACTCGCAGCCTTAGTGCATGCGTTAAAGATTTGGAGACACCATCTCTATGGTGTAAGAGTTGAGATATTCACCGATCATAAGAGCCTGAAATACTTTTTCGAGCAAAAAGAACTGAACATGAGACAAAGACGATGGCTCGAATTAGTCAAAGATTATGACTGTGGAATTAACTACCATCCAGGAAAGGCTAATGTGGTAGCAGACGCATTGAGTCACAAGGCTCCAACGAAGTTAGGATGCCTTTTTGTAGAAGAAGAAACCTTAATACGAGAATTCGAGAAGATGGATATCAGAGTGCTTGACACGCCAACAATGATAACAAGTCAAATAGCAGCATTAGAAGCTACACCAGATTTGAGAGAAAGGATCATTAGTTCTCAGAGAAAAGACGAGTCAATGGAAAAGTTACGAGTAAGGATAAGGACAGATAAGCCGGAAGGATATTCTGAGGCTCCAGACAATGCAATACTTTATGAAGGCAGGATTTGTATTCCCGACAACGACAACGAATTGAAGAACAAAATCTTGAGTGAGGCTCACAATACGCCTTACACAGCACATCCAGGAAGTACGAAAATGTACCAGGATTTGAGAAGAAACTTTTGGTGAAACAGAATGAAACGAGACGTTGCCTCGTTTATAGAAAGATGCCTAGCATATCAACAAGTTAAGGCTTTACACCGACGACCGTATGGATTGCTACAACCGTTGGATGTCCCAGATTGGAAATGTGAAGGCATAGCTATGGACTTTGTCATAGGCTTGCCTAAGTCGAGAAGAGGAAACACAGCGATTTGGGTAATAATAGATAGACTTACGAAGTCAGCTCACTTCTTACCGATTAAGACTACATATGGATCAGAGAGACTAGCTCAGTTGTATGTCAGAGAGATTGTACGTCTGCATGGAATACCGAAGGTCATAATATCAGACAGAGATGCTAAGTTTACCTCGAGATTTTGGATTACGATGCAGAAAGAGTTGGGAACAGAGCTTAATTTCAGTACAGCTTTTCACCCACAGACAGATGGGCAGTCAGACAGAACGATTCAGATTTTGGTCGATATGTTAAGAACAGTGGTTTTGGACCGAGGCGCGAATTGGGAAGAAATTCTACACTTAGTCGAATTCGCCTACAACAACAGCTATCAGGCCACGATAGGAATGACGCCGTTTGAGGCTTTGTATGGGAGAAAGTGTAGATCGCCACTTTATTGGGACGACGTAGGCGAGAGAAAGAACTTAGGCCCAGATGCAATCAATGAGATGATTGAGATAGTTCGATAGATTCGAGATAGAATGAAAGAGGCCCAGAGCCGACAGAAGTCGTATGCCGACGATCGTCGAACCAACCTTGAGTTCGAAACAGGAGATAAAGTTTTTCTTAAGATATCCCCGACCAAAGGAATCCTTAGGTTCGGAGTTAAGGGTAAGTTAAGACCCAGGTTTATAGGACCTTATGAAATCCTCGAGAGAATAGGACCAGTCGCGTATAGATTGGCCTTACCGCCAAGTCTAGGAAGCGTTCATAACGTTTTTCACGTTTCTCAGTTGAGAAAATATGTTTACGATCCTAAGCACGTTATTAGTCAGCAAGACGTAGTTCTTGAATCTGACCTGAGTTATGAAGAAAAGCCGATATCGATCTTGGATAGAAAAGTTCAAGAATTAAGAACCAAATCGATACCAATAGTTAAAGTGCTATGGAACCATCACGGGCAAGAAGAAGCCACGTGGGAACTCGAGGAGAAGATGAAGGAACGATATCCTCATCTTTTTGCTGAAGGTATACAAATTACGGGACGAAATTTTTCGTAATGGGGGTAGGATGTAATGCCCCATCAATTCCTTACGTTCTAAAAATTTTAAAGTTAATTAAATAAATGACTTTGCACGCCTAAGTTTACAATTTTTGAATTCTAAGACTAACGGTCGAATCCGTTACTAAAGCCCTATGTGTTTGTGAAATTTCAATTAGGATTTAAGTTGAATTTAGGGGTTTATGCATGTTAGTTGATAATTGTTTTGCAATTGATTATTTGATGATAAAAGAGGTTGATTAGTAAATAAATGTAGTTAATTGGAGAAGAAAAATCACCCCCTTAACATATGTATGAAAACCGAAAATTATAGAGTAATTAGAGGTTTCCACATGTTTGATATAAGTGATGAATTGTTGGTTAAATTATGTTGCAAATCATGTTAGTTGATTATAGAATTTAATTGAGAATTTTCTAAAAATGTTTAATGAAACATAAGAGATAAAGATCACCTTATAAGTTGAGTTATAATGATGTTATGATATGTTTGCATGCATGAAAGTGATTCACGTTAGACGTAGTTTAACGTCGTAAAATTTGAACGAAATCCGACAACTTTGAAATATTGCGTAAGAGACGAACATTTAGTCATAACTAATAATCGAGAAGTCGGATGAAAATTATAATTTGATATTATTGTTTATGATGGAATTTAGAACAACTTTCTAGTTGACGTCATAAGCTTTCGAGTTGATATAATATGGGCTATAGTTATAGTCGAGAACTAGAACGCGTTTTGAATTTTTGTTGGTTTAGTAATTGTTAGTTGAAATCCGACGTTAGAACGTCGAGCTTTTGAGCGAGTTTTGAGAAGGAGTTTGTCACGTACGGAAGTACGTGATGACTGCCTTGAGAGTCCAGTTTCTAAAAAAATCAAATACGAGAGCTTAGAACGAACCTAAAATGTTATACGTCGAACCTATCAAGCAATTAGGGTTTTCACGGCAGTTTTACGACCCTCGCCGGAAACTGTAATAACTTCCAGCTCGTTTATCGGATTTGTGATCCGTAAATTGGAGCGCGAACTAGACATCCCAATCTTTCCAGTGGTACAGGGCTCACCCCCTGTTTCCAAATCCTCTGTTCTGGACAGCCTCCAGAGTTACTGGACTGTGCAGTGAAAATTCAGTTTCTTGTTTCTAAGTTGTTTAGTTCGCAACTTAGTTTCTTTCGATCGTTTAAACCGTTTTTTATCTAACGAACATCTCCCTACTGACCCTAGAGTCAAGTACAGGACCTTTAATGATGAAAACTAGTCGAGATCTTATCTTTTATCCTTTCATTAAAGAAGTAATAAACGTAAATCGCCTAAGTTGATTCTTTCCAACTTAGTTTCTTATAATCTTTAAAGTCGTATTAAGATATCGACTACCTTCTATACTGACCCGAGAGTCGAGTATGAGATCTTCCGAGTTCTAAATGAGATTGGTACGAGTCTCGTTTCCCGTTTAAGTAAAACGAATCTAATAAGCGTGCAAATGCTTAAAGAATGAAACAACTAAAACCTCTTCGATTCTCTTTGATCGATTATCTTTTACGACCCGTTTTTTTTAAGTATGTTTATTTTACGATGAAGGAGGAAGCCAACTGTAGAGAAAGAATGGAAGATCCAAAGTTGGAAGCTTTTGCTTTAAGTTCTGTAAATCAACATGGGCTTTTATATACAAATAAAACGAGCAATGCTCGGAAAATCTTTCTTTATCGCTTTGATATCTGTGTTTTCAAAGTGATATTATGGCATGAACTGTTTTATGTTTTATGTGAGTTCTCTTGTACCTATCTGAGTCAACATTCATGTTTTCCAGATTTAGAGTTAGTCTAATTAGATTAATTAACGATCGGCTCTGAGTTAGCTGCTAAGTGCTTTCCAGAGTTAGTGCACTTTGTAACCTGTGGTGTATGTGATATCCTGTTGAGGGGTACCAGCCACGGTGAATTAGAATTGGTCAAGATTGAACGTAACATTAGTCAGAAAATGCTCGCGCGAGTGATTTATGAGAAAAAGTCAGAAAATGTTTAGTAGACACGGATTCTTTCAATAAAACTCCGATGTGCTATGCTTATGAAATGCCATATTTATCTATATTTATGATTATGATTTCGGCATCGTGCCCACTAAGAACGTTTGTACTTAGCCCTGCATTATTTTCTAAATGTGCAGGTTGAAGCGACGGTGAGCGGCGACGGTTGATGTTGAGTTAAAGGATAGGATGCTTAGTTAGAACCCTTCCGCTGCCAAACTCTGAATTTCTTTTTGAAATGTACTTTTGAACAATGCTCTGTAGTCTAAGTCTGTAAATATGAACTTAGCTTCTTTATTGTACTTTTATCGAGAAATCCTTAGGGATTAACTCTTCCTTATTTATATTCAAGTCTTGTTCATGGTTTATCGATGTTTTTCATGTATGTTTAGTCAATTAGCCCCCTTCTTCCCCGCTTCTTTAATCCAACCCCAGTCGCACCCCGGCTTCTGCCGTCCCTCGGGATTTGGGGCTGTGACACACCTTCTTCCTCTGAAGAAGCGTGCAGTGGTATCCTGTTCAGACTACCTGATTTCAGACTCGGAGATGACTACTTCTGACGTGCCTTCACCACCACCACTTACACTTCTGGACGGCACTACTTTGAGGGTTGACGAGACGCTACAGCTCGTCTTTGGTTCAGATTCTGAGGAGGAGGATCCGGAGGAGGACGACCCTGAGGAAGATCCTGAGGAGGACCCCGAGGAGTTGCAGGCCGTAGAGGACAGTAGTGACTCGACAGCAGCTTGTTGAGCAGGGCGTCTTAGACGCGTAGTAGTAGTAGAAGTCTCCTTTTGTCTTGTAAATAGTCGGATCAGTAACTATCCTTTTTGTAGTACTCTCGCAGATACGAAGTTTTTGGGATCGTTTCCATTTTAGTACTTCCAGTAAATACGGAGATGCAGCTTGTTAGTGCACCCAGTTCATAGATAGGCAGTTAGCCTAGTTTAGACTAGTTATAGTCTAACCCTTTTTGTATAGTTGGAGGCAAAACTAATATTCTTTTTTTTGACGTGTATATAATATATATATGATGACCCGAGAGTGGGCTTAATCTTATGAAAAGTTTCTCCTAAGCGCGATTAGAAGAAAAGTATTAAATGAATATTTCGGTTTAACCGAGAAGTTAAAAAGTTAAAAAGAGCTAAGAATCGAAGCTATATTATCGGTTTTCCTTTTCGAGAACTTGTTTAAAGTTGAGAAAAGAGTTAGTAAGTAAAAGAAAGGCTTTAAAAGTAAGGTGCTAATAAGAGTTTCGTTCTTATAGTTTCAAAAGAAAATATGCTGCCGAGAGTTGTTAACAACCGAGGAAGACCTGGTAGGCCCAGGGGACGTGGTAGACGTCCAGCTCAGAATTATAGAGAGGAAGAACAGGAACATCATGATACCCCTCCACCACCATCACCATCAGCACCTCCACCACCACCTCGTCGTGAAATTGAGGACTTATTCCTCAAACGTAACCCATCTGTGTTCAACGGATCGGGAAACCCAAGCGATGCTGAGCTTTGGGTACGATCTATCGAAAGGATTTTCAAACTCCTCAGATGTACTGATGAGGAGCGATTATTATGCGTAGCATTTTAGCTTTCCGGACCAGCTGACTACTGGTGGGAAGCTCGGCAGAAGGTCATACCCGCAGAGCATCTGGCTCGTTATACCTGGGAGGAATTCAAGGAAGCATTATATGATAAGTATGTCCCTAAGACGTATAGGGCTCAGAAGGAGGCTGAGTTCTATAATTTGAAGCAAGAAAAGATGATAGTCACAGAATATGGCGCCAAGTTCTGTGAGTTGTTAAGGTATGCGCCTGCTCAGGTGGATACCGAAGATAAAATAGCAAAGAAGTTCCGTGGAGGACTGAAACATGAATTCGGAATTGCGTTAGCCAGTCCTGGGGGACTGAGCTACACGGAAGTTTTAGGGCGAGCCCTAGAGATGGAGGCCGTAGTGCCTGACGATAGAAAAGCAATAACAACCACATCAGTTCCAACCCAGAATCAAAACCGAGGTTACTACAACAACAACAACTACCAAGGAAAAAGAAAGTAAGAAGGGGGAAATAACAGTGGATACAATCAGAACTATAACAACCAGGGAAATCAGAGGAGTGGCAATCAGCAGGGCTATCAGCAGTCGAATTAGAACAATAATTTTGGAAGGAAACCGTGGCAGGGGAACAATTAGTCAGGATTGTTTCTTCAGGCAGGGTCAGGAAGAGGAAATAATCAACAGAATCAACCACTGGGACAAGAAAGGAATTACAACCAGGGAAATAATAACCTAGGGAGGGTTACCTTTCCTGTTTGTGAAAAGTGTAATAAAGCGCATCCCGGCGTTTGTCAAGCAGGCATGGGTGTTTGCTTTAACTGCGAACAGAAAGGACATATGAAGAGAGAGTGCCCGAAGCCACTGAAAGCGGTAGGACAGAACTAGTACGGACAGCCCCAACCTCTGAGGGCGATTCAAGCGCAGCCGCAGCAGCAGATGACCCAACAGCAGTTCCAGCAGCACGCTCAACAACAACAGAATGCAAGGGCATGTGCTATCAAATAGGGTGCGCAGAATAAAGGAAAAGCAAACCTAGCAGGTATGGGAAAACTTCACAACATCCCTATTAAGATACTGTTTGATACTGGCGCATCGCATTCTTTTATTGCTTGTTCGTGTGCGGATAACTTAGATATCAGACCTGTACGAGCTGAACACGCTATGAGAATAGCTACACCCTCAGGAGAGATCACTACTTTCAAGCATGTTTGCTCTAACCTAGAATTAGAAATCGGAACTCTTAAAGTTAAAGCGAACAATTTGAATGTTATGATTATGTGGGACGTAGATATAATTTTAGGAATGGACTGGTTTTCTGAGAATTATGCCACGATTCTCTGCAACGAAAGGAAAATCTCTTTCCAACCACCAGGGAAAGAATCGACATAATTTCATGGGATTGCAATGGGCAAGAAGGTACCGATAATATCCGCCTTACAAGCCAAGAAGTTGATGAAGAAGAAGGGTTGCACCGCTTATCTCGTATACCTAGTTGGAGAACCAAGAGCCGAGAAGACCATTCAGAATGTAGAAGTTGTTAACGAATACGAAGACGTCTTTCCAGAAATATTACCTGGTTTATCACCCGACCGTCACATAGATTTCTCAATTGACTTAGAAAGCCCCATATAGGATGGCACCGAAAGAACTAGAAGAGCTTAAGATCCAGCTGCAAGAATTGTTAGACATTGGATTCATTAGACCGAGTGTTTCACCGTAGGGAGCACCAGTTTTGTTTGTAAGAAAGAAGGATGGTTCTATGAGAATGTGCATAGACTATCGAGAGTTAAATAAGATTACCCTTAAGAATAAATATCCTTTACCAAGGATAGAAGACCTTTTTGATCAACTTAAGGACGCAGGAGTCTTTTCGAAGATAGATTTAAGATCCGGGTATCATCAATTGAAAATCAAACCCGAAGACATACCTAAGACTGCTTTCCGAACCAGATATGGCTATTACGAATTCCTAGTTATGCCATTCAGTTTGACTAACGCTCCCGCAGTATTCATGGATCTCATAAATCAAATTTTCCACCCATACTTAAACAAATTTGTTTTAGTATTCATCGATGATATTCTCGTTTACTCCAAGAATGAGGAAGAACACAAGGAACACTTGAAAATAGTCTTAGAAATGCTTGGAGCCGAGAAGATTTACGCCAAATTCAGTAAGTGCGAGTTTTGGCTGAAGGAAGTAATGTTCCTTGGATACATCGTATCAACAGAAGACATCAAGGTGGATCCTGCCAAGGTAGAGGCAGTACGCGATTGGAAATCGCCGACAAGTCCGAACGAAATTAGGAGTTTCTTAGGTTTAGCCGGTTATTACAGAAGATTCATCAAAGGATTTTCAATGATTGCTAGGCCTATGACGCAACTACTTCGGAAGGAAAATAAGTACAGATGGACGGAGGAATGCGAGAAGAGTTTTCAATCATTCAATAAGTTAACCACAACACCAGTGTTAGCTCTTCCAGAAGCGAATAAAGAATACGTGGTCTATACAGATGCGTCGAAGAACGGATTAAGTTGTGTTTTGATGCAAGATGGAAAGGTGATAGCTTATGCTTCACGACAACTTCGACCTCATGAAGTAGAGTACCCAACCCATGACTTAGAACTAGTAGCCGTTGTGCATGCGCTGAAGATTTGGAGACACCATCTTCTATGGTGTTAGGGTTGAGATTTTTACGGACCATAAGAGTTTGAAGTACTTTTTCGAGAAAAAGAAATTGAACATGAGACAAAGACGATGGCTCGAATTAGTCAATGATTATGATTGCGGAATCATCTATCATCCAGGAAAAGCAAATGTGGTAGCTGACGCGCTGAGTCGCAAGAATCCAATCAAGTTAGGATGTCTCTTAGTTGAGGAAGAAGCCCTTGTAAGAGAATTTGAGGAAATGGACTTAGAAGTGCTCGATGCACCTAAAACGATAACAAACCATATAGCAGCACTCGAAGCTACATCAAGCTTACGAGAAAGAATTATAAGTGCGCAGAGAAAGGACGAATCAACTGAGAAGCTGCGACTGAGGATAAGAACAGATAAACTGGACGGTTTTTCCGAGGCACCAGATAATGCAATTTTGTTTGAAGGCAGACTTTGTATCCCTGAAGACAACAAACTGAAGAACAATATCATGAGTGAGGCTCACGATACGCCTTATACAGCACACCCAGGGAGTACGAAGATGTATCAGGACTTAAGAAAGAATTTTTGGTGGAACAGTTTGAAACGAGACGTTTCCTCGTTTGTAGAAAGATGTTTGGTTTGTCAACAAGTAAAAGCTCTACACCAAAGACCATATGGATTGTTACAGTCGTTAAATATCCCAGAATGGAAATGGGAGGATATAGCTATGGATTTTGTGACGGGTTTGCCTAAGTCAAGAAGAGGAAACACTGCCATCTGGGTAGTTATTGATAGACTCACCAAATCAGCTAATTTTCTACCGATTAAGATTACCTATGGCTCAGAGAAGTTAGCACAGCTGTATGTCCGTGAGATTGTATGTCTGCACGGAATACCAAAGTTGATAACGTCAGATAGAGATGCCAAATTCACCTCGAGATTTTGGATCATGATGCAGAAAGAATTAAGGACCCAGCTTAACTTTAGTACAACTTTTCACCTCCAGACGGATGGACAATCCGAGAGAACGATTCAGATACTCGTTGATATGTTAAGAACGGTAGTTTTGGATCGAAGCGCGAATTGGGAAGATATCTTACATTTAGTTAATTCGCGTACAATAACAGTTATCAGGCGACGATAGGAATGGCGCCTTACGAGGCTTTGTATGGAAAGAAATGTAGATCACCACTTTATTGGGATGAAGTAGGTGAAAGAAAGAACTTAGGACCAGATGCGGTCAGTGAAATGATCGAGATCATTCATCAGATTAGAGTTAGAATGAAAGAGGCCCAGAGCCGACAAAAGTCTTACGCCGACGACTGTCGAACCAATCTTAGTTTTGAAATTGGGGATAAAGTTTTCCTCAAGATATCACCATCCAAAGGAATCGTTAGATTCGGCGTTAAGGGTAAACTCAGACCAAGGTTTATAGGACCTTATGAGATTCTCGAGAAAGTAGGACCTGTTGCTTATAGATTGGCCTTACCGCCAAGTCTAGGAAGTGTCCATAACGTGTTTCACGTGTCTCAGTTAAGGAAGTATGTTTTCGATCCTAAGCACGTAATTAACTAGCAAGACGTCGTTCTTGAATCCGACTTGAGTTATGAAGAGAAACCATTATCAATTTTAGATCGTAAAATACAAGAGTTAAGAACCAAGTCGATACCAATAGTAAAAGTGCTATGGAATCACCACGGGCAAGAAGAAGCCACGTGGGAACTAGAAGAAAAGATGAAAGAAAAGTATCCTTACCTTTTTGAAGAAGGTATGCAAATTTCGGGACGAATTTTTTTGTTAGAGGGGTAGGATGTAATACCCCGGATGTTTAATCCGTCTTCAAAATAAAAAATTAATTAATAATTAAGGCTTTGCATGCCTAAATTAAGGATTTTCGATTCTAAGACTGACGGTGAAATCCGTTTCTGAAAATAATTTCCAGAAGTCAGACGAACGACTACTGTATTAGGGTTTTCTCGTCCGGTAGATTTTTCGTCTGAAGACTCAGAATTAAAATCTGTCAGAATTTACATTCACTTTTTCTTCGATATGAGTTCACCGAAGAAAGTTAGTTTTTATGATTCTCTGGACGAATTTTAGACTGTATAATCCCGACTTTTTCTCGGATTTTGAAAAACGAATTAGGTTTTCCGAGTACGTGATTTATTTCCAATCTAACAGATGAATTAGATTTCGTCGAATTCGTAACTACCTAAGAAAGTATTTCTCGACTTTTAAAACGTCGTTTAAAGCCGGAAACAAGATATTTCCGTCAATATTTTCGCAAACAAACATGCCCTTAATGACTCACCCCTTAGTTAGATTTTTTTTTTACACTTTATGTATCTAACATAGTGAGTCATCTCCCTCTCCTCTCCTTCCCTCTTTACTGCCCCCATCTCCTCCTCTCTCTCTCATTTTTTTCTTCTCTTCTCCTCCATTAAAGCTTCAACATCCAAGCTCTTCTCAAGCACACAAGTCCTCCATCCACCGATCAATTCCATTTCCGAGTTCGTATTCTGCAAGGTAAGAACATCTCCTACGTAATGAACCAAACAAAGTCTTGATTCCATCCATTTCATTTTTTTCAAAACTTAAGAGATGAAGAAGCATGTTGATTCTTGTTCGATTCATGTTCTAGTATGTTTATAATCGAGTTCTACTGATCGAATCATGAAGAAAATCACCCCCCATTCTTTTAGGTCATTACCGAAAATTTTAATAATTTTAGGGGTTTGATCGTAGTTCGATTTCTTTGATGTTTGATCGATAGATTAGTGATCTATATGTTGTTAATTTACTATATGAATTGATTTAGATTTTTCTAAAATTAAAAGTTGAAGGATAAGAGATGAAAAATGCATGATTTAGTGTAGTAAATGTTATGATATGCATGTTTTGTTTATGGAAATGAGATATAAGATGTATGAGGATGATTATATATTTAATTGGGTTTTTTCTAAAAATAAAACGAAAAATGTAAGAGACGGAAACACGTCGTTAAGTTGAATCTCGAAAACATTTTGATAATATGGTTTGCATATTAGTAATGCTCATTAGATGATGATCGTTGTTGTAAAATTTGAACGAAAACGGAGAACGTAAGATTTTTAGTAAGAGACGAACCATCGGTGATAAGTCGAGCATGAATAATGAATTAGGATTGTGATTCGAACCTTTGATAATCTTGATAGTTAATGATCGTGACCGTAAAGTTTCAACGAATTTTAAGAAGTTTCGATTTTGAATAAGAGACGAAGAATCGAGTTTAAGAGCCGGTAGAAAAGTCGAATAAGGAAATCCCTTTTAATATTAATGATTGTTATTGATTGACGAACAATATTGTAGTTAACGACTTTTCCATCCGAGAAATGAGACATTATGAATTATAGTTATGAAACGAGAAATTGTTGAATGAAATAGAATTTTAAGTTTGTTTTGGTATAGTAAATGGTTAGTTGGAAATGACGAGGAAATGCTCGTCGTTTGTTAATCAAAAGTAGTGAATATGAACCCGTTTAAAGGATACCGTATGTAAACTGTCTTGGGATGAAAATTTCGTAAAAAAAAAGTGGAATAGCATTAATCGAACCTAGGAAATCGTGCGTCGAGTTTTGTCGAGGATTAGGGTTTCGCGCGACTGTTTTGCGACGTTTCACAGAAACTGTCATAACTTTTAGCTCGATTAACGAAATCGAGATCCGTAAATTGGAGAGTAAGACACCCATACCTTTCTTTTGATATAAGTTTCATCCCGTGTTTTTTTATGCTCTGTTCTGTATGAACTTACTGACTGTGCAGTGAGTATCCAACGTCTAGTTTCCTAAGTTGAATCCTTTTCAACTTCGTTCGCTGTGAACTTTTAAGTCATTCTAAGATATCAACACCCATTTACCTACCGACCTAGTGTCGAGCAGTGTTCCGAGTCAGTTTTAGATGAGAATTGATTGAAGTCTCGTCTATTAATTAATCAAAAGAAAGTAGTAAAGTGCAAACGCCTAAAAGACTAAAAACCGTTTCGATTTCCTGTTTCTTTTATCGATTGCGTTCAAGTTGCTTAAGTTTGTTTCTTTACGATAAAAAGAGGAAGTCAGCACCGAGGATAGGACGGAAGACCAGAGATGGAAGCTCGTTTAGTAGTTCTGTAATCAGTCATGTGGGCTTTTCTATATACAAACTAAAATGAGCGATGCTCGAAAATCTTTGTTTACAAGCTTTGATAATTGTGTTTCAAACGTGATAATCAGAGCATGAAATTTTTGTTTTTATGCGAGTTCTCTTGTACCCTTTCTGAGTTAGCCGACCTGCTATACAGAATTATTAGTTAGCCGACTTGCTAACTAAAACGATCGGACTTTGAGTTAGCCGACCTGCTATCCAAAGTTAGTGTACACAGTAACCGTTGTGTGTGGAACCCTGTTGATGGGGGCCAGCCACGGTGATAATTATTGGGCAAGATTGAACGTAACATCTATCAGAAAATGCTCGGCCGAGTAATTTATGAGAAAAGAAAATGTTTAGTAGACACGAACCTTTATTGAAAAACCCTGGTGTGCTACAGAAATAAGATGTCTGATTATCTATACTTATTTTATGTTTTTCGGCAACGTGCCCACTAAGTGCATTTGTACTTAGCCCTGCATATGTTTTATAAAATGTGCAGGTTGAGCGACGGGAGCGGCGGTGGTTGATGTTGACTTATGAAGTCGTGATTAGAATAAGAACTTGTATTCAGCTTCACGTTTTTCCACTGCCAATCTCTTTTTGAAGTCATTATATCTTTCTGTTGAGTCTAAACCCCGTACAATTAACTCAGTTTCTTTTTGAGAACTATGTCGAGTGATCCTTCGAGATCAACTCTTTCTTTTATTATAATGAAGTCTTGTTCATAGTAATTCATTTCGGTCATTATTGACTGTTTGTTCTTTCATTCTTATTCATTCCCCCTTCTTCCCCGCTTCTTTAATCCAACCCCTAGTCGCACCCCGACTTCTGCCGTCCCTCGGGATTTGGGGCTGTGACAATGTGGTACTCTGTTGAGGGGTAGCCAGCCACGGTGAGGAATGTGCGCGGGAGAAGAATACTCTCCCCCGGCGTTGAAACAGAAGTTGGGTAAGTTGAACGTAACAACAGTAAAATGCTTGCTCAAGTTATTTATGAAAGGAAAATGTTTAGTAAGCACGGGCCTTTGAAAGGAAAACCCCGTTGTGTTACTTTGAGAATGCCTGATGAATCTATAAAACCTATGATATGATTTCTAAGTATGTTTATACTTAGCCCTGTATGTATTTCTAAATGTGTAGGTTGAGTGACGAAAGCAGCGGAGGTTGAGTAGAGGTCGTACTTAAGGAAGTAGAGTTTAGTTGAGCCTCAATTTCACATCTGAAATGTTTTATCACTCTACGTTTTATTCCGTTGCAAAATACTTCTTTTTAATGTATAATCTTTTCGGTTTAAGTTTTCATACTTGAAACCTAGTCAACTCAGAAACAACTTTGTCGAGCGATTCCTTCGAGATCGACTCTCTTTTGTTTAATAGAATCAGTTCATAGTAATTATCTTGTTTATGAATGTCAGTTTATTCATTTATTTAGTAATTACCCCTTTCCTGCTTCTTTAATCCAATCCCTAGTCGCACCCCGGCTTTGCCATCCCTCGGAATTTGGGGCTGGGACATCAGTAGTAGATTTAGAGAAAATTTAGATACAAATACCTGCTATTTTCGGTTAAGTACCAGACTTGTCCGAAATTTACCCCTACCCCTCCCAATACATGCCGTATAATTAGCACCCATCCCCATCCCCATCCCCATCGCCACTCTATTTACGAATAAAAATTTATGGTCCCAATTTAGGACCAATTATAAATATGAATAAACTCTACATTGCTATAATTCATATTTTTTAAGTCCCGCCTTAAGAAAATCACCTTCATTTAGGAATAAATAATAGTAAATATAAATTAAGTTTAAGTTGATATATACGTGTCAAAGCTTTATGTGACCATGATTTAATTTTTTTCTTGTAATCACCTTAAAAATTATTTTAGATATTGATCATGTATTTGTTATAGTACGTATGTATTTCGCATGCACTTTAAAATTGAAAAACAAAAAATCATCTTGCACCTCTACTTAAGAATAACCTCCATTAAGGAATTATTTTTTGTAATCCCAACTATATGAATCAATAAAGATTTTACTGTATTTATTAAATAAATTCAATGCAATTATTAAAAAAATATATAGAAAATATTTATCGGGTGGATTCGGGACGGGGATCTATACCACAATACCCGAGCCGACTCGACGCGAGTTTTAATACTTAAAACCCTATCCTAACCCCAAAATTGCGCATCCATACCCACCAAAATAGGTGCGGACACCTGTGAGCACCCAAATCCATGGGTTTAATAAAAGTTACACAATATACTCAAAGGTTTCAATTATATAATATTAAAAATAAGAAAGAAATGAAAAACTAATTAGATGAATCTACATCTAGAGTACGTAAGTGTAGATAATGTTAATAGTGTAATTTATTTGATAGCTAATTATTTGAATTATTACTTTTAAAACAAGTAGTATGATTATTATAGATAAATGTACTTTTTAAAAGAGATAAATGTATTATCAAGTAATTAGAACAATGAAATAAGTTTACTGTCTTCCTCAAACAATAAAGTTAATTGTCAATGTTATATATGTCATTCTTATCTAATTTTACTTACATACATATTTATTTTACAATTATTATATAACGTAAATACAATTTGACCAAGTAACTCATAGGAGAACAATGTCAATTAGACATAATAATAATAATAATAATAATAATAATAGGGGTCCAACTTTTTAAATACCATTACATAAAATACACTTCTTATATATCCTCATTTTAAATCACTCTTTTATATACCAAAATGTTAAAAGACTATTATACCCTCAAACTTACAAAATAATTAAATAAAATTTAAATAAAAAAACAACAAAAAAACAAAACTAACCCTACCCCCCCACCACCCGCCGTCCCCATCTCTCTCTCTCCCCTACATCGGTCCCCCCCACCCGACCAGCCCCTCTCTCTCTCCCAATCGGTCCCCCACCGCCACCGACCTCTTCTCTCTCTCCATCTTCATCGTGATATTTCCTCTTCACGATCGATTGATCGTCGTGAACGGAAGAAAATGAGCAACCGCCGCAGCAATGAGTCGCCGTCGACGTCCTCCGACGAAGAGGAGGAAAATTTGAATTTTCGAGTCCCAATTCTACCGGTTAGTGCCCTTTATTTTTTCGAAATTCATGCTTAAATCTTCGATTGAATGCATGTTTTTTAGTTTTACATGTTAGAAATTGTTATATGTTAGAGTTAGGATTTTCATGTTGAAGATTTCGACATTGTTTTTGGTGTAATAGAGTTGGAGATTTTTGAATTTGTTGGTGTTGGGTAGTTCGACATTTGCTGTGCTGGTTTGGTGTTCTTACGGGGTCGATGGAGGTGGGGAAGATGATGGTGAAAGAGCTCTGGCGTGCTCACGATGGGCTTCCCATCGTGAGGTCACGGTGAGGTTTCCATCGCCCGCTCACGATGACACTCTATCGTGAGCTCACGATGGAAACCTCACCGTGACCTCACGATGGGAAGGGCTGTCGTGACCACGGCAGCACCCTTCGCCGTCGTCGCGCCGGTCCTACTCCCGTCGTGACCATGGCCACGGGCTATCCCCCCATCCTTCATCTTCTTGTGTTTATGTTGGTTTGTTGAATTATAACACATTACCATGCACTTATACATGGTTTTATTGAGTTTGTAGGAACATTATGAATTAGTTAGACCCGCCATGTTGTACTCGTCTCCTAAAGTGAACCTTTACATGAGGGTAGACATGTTTGATGAAATTAGGAGAGTTTTATTTGAAATATCCGGTGATCATCAAGCCGAGGATTTCCTAAGAACCGGTGTTGTTGGGCGGTTGATTGATGCTAGAAGAAATCAGAGTGCAAGTAATGCGCTAAATCTAACAATACCCAGACAGTTGCAAGGGGTTGGTGCTAATCGGGTACCAGAGAATGAGCTTTGGTTTTATCTTGGTCATACGACCATTCGTATGACGGCAGTGGAATATGCTCTCATCACCGGGCTTCACTTTGGAAACTCTACATTTAATCCTCATGCAGTTCATGTACCTCCTAGAACTGGCATTCACTACAGATTTTTCAACGGCCGAGAGATAAAGACAAATGAGTTGCGCGACGCCTTCAACAGAAAACAACTTGGGAGAGACATCGATGACTATTTGAAGGCGGCCAACTTGCTCATTTACTATTATTTCCTCCTATGTCGGGATAAACCCACCATAGAGGATTGGGCATGGACTTTAGTTGAAGACTTCGAGGCTTGGGATGCCTTCCCATGGGGCTCGTACACCTGGGGAGCACTATGTCACTATGTGTACAACGCCCAGACAGTCCCCAAGGACTACCACATCTTGGTCCGGTTTGGGCTTTACAGATTTGGACTTATGAGATGATTCCGGTGTTGGGAGGTCGATGTGGAATCAAAGATCACATCGAGAGAGTGCCCCGGTGCTTGATGTGGGCCACAAGAGTGGTGAAAGTTGATTTCAGTCAATTCTTCGATAATATACGGGTACATTTATAATCTTATAATGTTTTTCATTCATTCAATGATGCAATCTATATTAGTTTCTAAAATTCTAATATTACCTTTTCATTACCTTTGTAGCTTCAGGTATTAGAAAGTTTTGAAGCTACGGAAGCAGAGCGTTATGAGTATTACATGCTGAGCTTCGAAAATGGAGACCCTTTTGATGTTCGATATATACCTCCCAAACAAATTGCTTCCAGAAATAACCCGACTACAAAGAATGCCAAGCAAAAGACTATGGGAAAGTTGAAGCAGTTAGCAGCAAGGGTGGTCCGTGGTGACCCGGCACGACAGATGTCGAAGCGTCATCGGGAGGGTACCCCACCACCTCGCAGTTCACCACTTCCTAGTTCACCACCTCGCAGTTCACCACCTCGTACTTCACAGTGGGGGCCCTCGGGAGAGCCAGATAGGGTTTGTTGTTTGCACGGACGACCATGCCCCCTCCATGATGAGGGCACGAGCAGCAGGGGGGACGAGATTGAGCGCCGGTTGAGGAGTGTTTTGGACGACGAATCTGACAACAGCTTCCTTGCTAAACTGACTCGGAGAATGAGTCAGCTTTTTGTTATGAGGCACCCAGACAGTCCTCCACAATAGTCATATAGGACTCGTAGGACGGCATTGGACGCGGCCCGTCACTCTACCTCGGCATTTGATGCTCAGATGCGGATTGGTAGGATCGACCAGGATTGGGATCCGGCCTGTCACTCTAGTGCTGATGGTTTTAGTCACATGCAGACCTCTTCAGTTCGGCCCCAGCACTCTCCAGTTCAGCCCCAGCACTCTCCAGTTCGGTCACAGCATTCTGCAGTTGGGTCCCACCACGACAAGAGACAGACTTCCCGCCGCTCTGAGCCGGTGCCTTTCCAAAACTCTCATCGGCGGACTTCCCAACACTCTGAGCCGGTGCCTTCCGTTACTCTCACCGGCAGACTTTTGACCACTCTGAGCGGGCCCCTCTTCACGACTTTGCGCCTCTTTCTCGGCAATCTCAAATCGGTGTTACAGTCCGTGATGAGCTGTTTCAGCAGATTGGGCCGTTCCAAGCCGATTAGGAGGCGCAATCCTCATAGCAGATTGGTCAGGACTTGTTTGCCCAGCTCTTTCGGCCGATGCCGATGTCTGACATGCACCCGTCGTGTGGTACGATCAAAATACCTGTGTATGCTCCAGACGGACAATACACGCTCCTGAGCCCACTACCGGACTGGCTAGTCTTAGTGGCAAGCTAGGGTCGATCCCACGGAGAGTGAGGAACTACTTTACTCTTCGGTGCACAAATTGAGTTGTCACGGTCTCAACCTGTATATCTGCACAATAAACTAAACGGAAATCAAATATAAAAAAGGGGGTAAGATTTGGGGTAGGTCATGATCATTGTTGATATGTTTATTCGGTCATGGGCATACTGAAGATCCATCCATGCTTCATACAAACTCAAGGCGTGGCCCAAAGACATTGGGGCGTTTCAAGAGTTCATACTCCACACTTGGGATGGTTGAGTCCCTTGTTGTCGTCTTGGTCCGAAGGTCACGCTTCACCCCGGTCACAAGGCCGGGCTTCACTCCTCCTTATATAGTAGTCATACTCGATCTCTCCAAGTATGACCCTCACCAATCTTCTCTCCCAAGCTTCCCATGTCTGCACCTACAGAGTAGACATAACTCACGGGATATCCATTTCCGGTACTACGTCCAACCGGTCATCGATATATCTACGATACGCGAGATGAGTCCTTTGGTCGATAACCATGGCTTGATGCCTCGTCACAGTTGATGGTTGATTGTTAGAGAAGCCCAAGACTGAGGAAGGACGCAGTATCCCCTTGCCCTTTCCTCACCATCCAGTCTACAACACCATTGAAGGCGCTGCTCAGCTACTCGGTCATAGGCATACTGAACGTTGCCGTCTGTCATGCCCTGGCCTTTGCTTGTCATGGTACAGCTCTAACCGAGCAGAGATCACCCGCTGGATCAGAACTACCCATGGATTCTGCTCAGATCTCTCTGGAACCACTGGATCCAACCGATGGCACAAATGCCTCGCGAACATTTCACATATCAACACTTAATCATTTTCCCCACCCAAATCTCACCAGGGGAATTACTCACACATAATTAAATACATAAACACAAAATAAAATGAACACATGAATAGAAGAAAATACGAAATACTTGAATAAATACCAAAGGCAAACCGCCTTGGGCTTGTTCTTCACAACGAAATTGAAATAAAAGCAAGTAAATTGTTTGGTACGAAAATGTAAAAGAAAATACTGAACTAAAGTGTATCTTGGGACTGAAAATGAAGTAGAACACGATGGGGAGTAGCCACCTTTGTCAGCCACACTTGCTGGCTTTATATAGTTGACAGATGTCAGTCTAACCCTAACCCAGCTGTCTGACAGTATCCCTGTGACTGACTTTCCATAAATAGATGATCGTGATTGATTTGATTGTTGGGGATGATTGGCTTAATTGATTGAGTTGACTTTATCTTTCTCTTGCTGTTGATATCCCAAATTCGCTGAAACCTTCCATCCTTGGCCCTTCACACGTTTTTCCATAAATAGCCCATATGTGCTGATTGGGACAGTCTGTCATGGCCTTACCAACATGAGTGATCACCTTCCATATTTAGCTTGATCCTTGATTGATATGATTGGTGATTGGCCATCAATTATTGATTGATTAAGTTGACTCCACGTTTTTCCAGATCCTTCCATTGTTAGGACTCGCCAGAATCTCCTTAATATCTCCTTCACGCGTCTTTCCATATTTGGCTCTTGCTGCTGACTTCTACTGTCTAGCATGGTCATATTGACTGCATCCTTCGGTTAGCCTCGCACTAGGTGGTACACTTTAGAAATCATCGCTGCTCAGATGCAACTTGGGCTGATTTGTCTCAGTAATGCCTATTTCGCTCATATTTCATCCATATGCTCATTTCCGAGATTACACCTCCAAAATATCTGTTTTCTCCCCTATACGACTCGTACAAACACAAAAGAAAAGAAAAATGGGGACAAAAAGACCCAAAAGTCGAAGACGATCACACCTACACACTTAAACCATACTTGCCCTCAAGTATGCAAGTGGATTCACAAAAGACACTGACGGAAATAGAAGAAAGAAAAGAAATAAAGACTCAAGACACGAAACTGCACAGTTATCAGATCAGATCATACATGCATGCATCAACCGTAATGTTATACCACAAACTATTGAGCAAATAAATCACATGAAGAGATTAGCAGTTTCTCTCACACACTCAAGTGTATGGCTAAGTGTATACTCTCATTCTATGCAGCCTTAGCTTCCCTATAGGCTTGTTCATGGATTCATAGCAAATGTTCAATCTGGTGCAATTTCATCAAAGGGTCTTCGTTAGGTTGTAGTGGGGTATACGGAGCAGAGGTAAGGATTTTTGGATAAGTAATTTAAAACTTGGTTCCGGTCATACCGACCTATCTTTTCCAGTACTAGCACTCCCACTTCACCTTTCCCATTTTTTTTTTCTTCTTCAATTAAGCAAATTCATTTTTTTTTTTTAAAAAAACCCAGACTCTCCTTTCTCAATTTATGCTTTTCCACCTTAAGTAATGAGCTATCCTTTATCTTTCGTATAGTGTGGGAGTCATACCTTTAATCAATTTTAATACAAGGGCTTATAAAAAAAGAATTCATTCGGCTCAAAGTGGTTAGCAAGGATTTATCATTTTTAGCTCAAAGAAATAAATATGGGGCTTTAATTGAAGGAATTGCCCTAATCATATAAACTACACCATCCAACTAGAATCCACAATCAAGTTCTAGGGTTACTAAGCAGCATAGTCATACCAGAAAATAAATGCAAATCGGCTCAAATCTCACAGGTATAGATTATTCAGTATGCTCTCTACTGCTATCATGTGATAATGCTCATCATGCCAACAAACCAGTCAAACCAAATAGCATGCATGAATCACCAATACCAACAACATGTGCAGACTGACTCTAAACTCAAGACTCAAAAGAAAAACAAAGGCCTTTACTAGGGAGAGAAAACTTATTCGTGGAGTGTGAGGACTCGGTCTCAAGAGATTGACTCTTTACTTGGCGGAATGCATCTCGAATGTCCAACAAATTATGTTCTGACTTCTATATGGAGTGAAGATCATGTGTAGCAGTCATGGAGTGGTGGTGAGTGGGAGAATGAATTTTCCGCTGCTTCAAAAAGTTTAGCCAATTGGGGCAGACCCTGACCACATGTCATACTGCTGCTTCGTTAATCCCTTGACCATCCTGTCGATTCTCCACCGACCCCACCTACACACTTTGCATTGCAAAGTGGGTTTTGATCTCCGATACATAGAATCCAGCTCATCTCATCTGTAAGGTTAGTCCTCCAAGAAACACAAAATACAAGAAATAAAAGAAACATAAATTCAAAGCAGTAATGGTCATACCAGCAACCTTATTTTGGGTTGCCTCCCAATCAGCGCTCTTGTTTATTGTTTTGAGCTCGACGCAATCTTTTCTATCATTCAAAACAAGGATGTAGGAGAAAACATTTCTCCATCTTTGATATGCCTGGATCGTGAATCTTCTTGCCCAACTCCATGTACATCCCAGCACTATCGTATGCATTGGCTCTCCACTCCTCATGTTCTTGTTGCCTTTTCTGTTCAACTTCATCTTCTGATAGAGAAGGTGCACCATCATCACCAAGAGTTTCTTGGCTAGGGATTTCCAAAAAGTATGATTCCAGACTTGTTCCCTTAAACTCTTCTTGTTTGGCAGCATTACTGTCAGTAAGGTTATTCAGCAACTCCTTCTCTGGTATGACCCGCACAGTTCTGTCTGGATATAGCTTATCAACATAGTATTCGGCCAACTCTGTGAAGGTTGTCGGTTGATGAACTCTAGCATCTTTTACAGCATCGGAGATATTGAACCTAAAAGTAGTGTCTCCGAGCATGCAAATTATGATTCCTCCATCCTCATTTATGTAGACTCGAGCAATTTCCATAAATGAACGACCCAATATCAGTCCAGAACCTTTATACTACATTATGGCAGATGAAGAGGAGATACATAGAACATGCAAATCAAAAAGTCACTTTGAGAAAATAATGTTTATGTGTCTAGTTGGAAGGCCTCTTACTGATGATAAAGGCAATGTTATATTTGATGGGAAATATGGAATATTTCCATTCACATTTGAAGAACTAGCAGCAAGGAATTCAAAGAATAGACCAAAGGGCAGCATCATTACAAAACTTATTGTGGCTATTACCAAACCAGTCATAAAAGAATGCTTTATTAAGCAGGTAAGTACTTTAATTGATGCATTTCAGCCACTTATTTTACTATCAGAATGTGTGCAAACATTCATCATTTAGCCATGTTACAGATGGTTCCAATTATCAAAGCAAAATGGCCCAAAGCAATCAGCAAAAACATCATTATACAGGAAGATAATGCAAGGCCACATATCAACAATGATGGTCCAGATTCCAAGCCATAGCACAATCTGATGGATTCAATATCAAATTAGTGTGCCAACCACCTGATTTATCTGACACAAATGTGAATGACTTAGGCTTTTTTAGAGCCATACAAACACTCAAGGATCGGAAGATGGCTAATACAGTAGATGGGTTGATAAAGAATGTGCAGGATGCATATGAAGAGTTTCCATCCTACAAGTTGAATGATGTTTTCCTAACGTTACAAGGCTGTTACATGGAGATAATCAAAGGAAAAGAAACCAACATCTACAAAACAAGTGGAATTAGAAGAGTAGGTGGTAATTGATGCATTTGAGTATCTAAAACTGCATGATAATGCAGAAAGTGCAATCTACCACATCGAGCATCTAGTTGAAGGAATGCAACAAGTGGAATTAGAAGAGTAAGAGTCATTTGGGCAGCTTTTTGGTCAAGGTTTACAGGGACAAACAGTAAAGATGTCTTTTTGTTGTTGTTTGAATCTGAAATAAGAATATGATCAAATTCTGTGCATTTTATTTGATGGTTTTTATTTGATCCATCCCTTATACTCTCTCCGTCTACGAAATGGTTGCCACATTGTGGACGACACGGGTTTTAAGAAAATAGTAGGTAGTAGTGAACTATTATGAATATTGTTATGAGTGAAGTAAGGGTCCCACAATAAATGTGAGTGGAGTACCAAAAGTGGCAACCATTTCGTGGACAAACTTAAATAGCAAAAGTGGCAACCATTTCGTGGACGGAGGAAGTATATATATATGGAGGAGAGTTTAAATAAAAACTAATTTTCCCGTAAAACGTAGAAACTTTCGTACACCGTAGATATTTATAGATCAATAGTTGTAGATTAATTGATTTATATTTAATAGTTAAATTAATTTAATTTAAAAAGAGTGATTTTGTTTGTGATTTATTTTTGTAACCGTCCACTCCTTGATTGTAGGAATTATATAAAACTTTTAATTTGCTATTTATCCTAATTATATATATCGATGCATTCTAGTGAAAATGACCCTTATCCTAAAAAGTATGTATTAATCTCAACCATACATCTATGAATGAGTGGACGGTCAAGATTTGACCCTGGTCAACTCGGGTCAACCCATTGACTTTTTCTTTTTTCTTTTTTTTTTTTTCATTTTTCAATTTTTTTTTCAGTCAGGTCAAATGCACAACAACATATATTCATATGCACCACACTATATAATGATATGCACCACTAAGTACATTGAGATGCACAAGATTTTTTTTACAGATTTTTTCTACAGATTTTTTCCCGGCTCCGCCTTCGGCTCCGATTACTAATATAAGGATAATCATCACGCAACAATTTAGATTTTTCGGCTCCTCTCGCTTGAATCTTGACCAAAGAAGAAGCGACAAACAAAAAAACGAAGAGGCAAACAAAAAAATGGGGAAAAATAAATCTTGAAATTTAAAAAAAAAAATTGAAAAAAAATAGAAAAAAAAAACCGAAGGAAAACGAAAATAAAAAACTAGTGCATCTCATTATATAGTGTGGTGCATATGTCTTGACCGAAAAAAAATATAAAAAAAAAACTGAAAATTTGGTGCATCTCAATGCACTTAGTGGTGCATCTCATTATATAGTGTGGATCATATGAATACATGTTGTGGTACATATGACCTACCCGTAAAGTCAACGGGTTGACTTGGTTTGAATCGGGTTGATCCGGTCAAATCTTGACCATCCATTCCTCCTAAATCTATGGTGGAGATTAATACACATTTTTTAAGATAAGATCCATTCTTATTTGATCGCATCTCTCTCTCTCTCTCTCTCTCTCCATATATATATTCCATCCGTTCACGAAATGTTGCCCTATTTCATCCATTATTTGTGTTCATCAAATGATGTCATGTCCTTATTTTTACCAACATATCCTTGTTACTTTATTAAAATTACTATCCCTTCCCATTGATGACTCAACCTCACAGCAACTTTATTTCTATTTTTTTGTTATCCCAACAACTTTATTCCTACTTTTTGGTCAATACCATCTCTTTTTTGTCATTACCGCTATTTTTTTGTCATTATCTCACTATCCCTACTTATTAACTGTTACCTCACTCAAAATAACTTTATCAGCTTTCTTAATCTCCGTGTCAAACACCAAATGGGGCATCATTTCGTGAACAGAGTGAGCATATATATAGAGAATATGTAGTAAAATAGCCACAATGGCAATTAAAACCCAATATATAGCTCACCCTCTTCAAAAATAAAAATTATAGTCATTATTTGTATTTTAGGACATAACTACCCTCACTAACCCGAATCCAATGTCAAACCCGCTCCATTTCAACTGACCCACCCAGGTTTTTTCTTTTTTGCTTTTTTTCTATTTTTTTCTATTTTTCAATTTTTTCTCTTTTTTTTGTTTTTTTATTTTCCAGATTTCTTTTTCTTTTTTTTCTTTTTTTTCCAAATTTCTTTTCTTTTTTAATTTCCAATTTTTCTTTTCTTTTTTCTGTTTTTTTTATTTTCCAGATTTTTTTCTTTTATTTTAATTTTTTTTTATTTTTCAGATTTTTTTTTTAATTTTAAAATTATTTTTCGTCTCTTTATTTTTTTGCCTCTTCATTTTTTGTTTGCTTCTTCATTTTTTTGTTTGCCGCTTCTTCTTTGTTCAAGATTCAAGCGAGGGGAGCCGAAGGCCTCGGAGTGAGCCGAATAAATCTAAATTGTTGTCAGACGATTATTCTTATATTAGTAATCGGAACGAAGGCGAAGCTGCAAAATTGGAGCAGTATTGTAATATCCCGAATTTTTTTTAAAATAGCATATTTTTTTTTTATAAAATTATTCTTATAAATATAGTTAAGTAAAATTCATATAGTATAAAATTGTGTTTATATTTTTATTTATTTAAGGTCAAGGTTAGTAAACACATAAATATAAAGCATAGTGGGACTTGATAATTAGTTAACATATGCGAAAATATTGTGAGTTGAATTGTTCTCATACTTTATTATATGCATGCGCACACGAAGCTGCATGGATTACATAATTAATAGGTATATTATATCTTATACTAATAAGGTACTTAGAAGATTTTTTTATATTTTTATATCACATTAATAGGGTAATTAGTAGTATTTACACATGTTATATTATTAATTAAAAACTTAGTATATGTATACGGAAGTTAGATAAGTTAGAAGTTAGTAATATATATCTGTGCATATAGATATGCATGAGATTTACTTCTTATCCTTATAGTATGCATACGTGCCATTTTATTATTAAAAATAGATTGATGATTAGCAAAAGTTAGGCTATAGGTATGCTTGCTCATGATTGATTTTTCTTGTCACAGCCTCAAATCCCGAGGGACGGCAGAAGCCGGAGTGCGATTGGGATTGGATTAAAGAAGCGGGGAAGAAGGGGACTGACTGATTAAACATATACATAAAAGACATCATACATTCAATGAACAAGACTTTACTATTAAAAAGGAAGAGTTAATCACGAAGGATTACTCGACATAAAGTACTCGAAAGCATCTAAGTTAAAGATTACAGACTTAAACTACAGTGATTCACCAAATGTACATAACGTCAAAAAGGTCTGGAGTTTTGCAGCGGAAAGTAGGTCATAAGCTAAAGCTTTCCTAACAACTCGACTCAACTTCAACCACCGCCGCTCTCGTCGCTTCAACCTGCACATTTAGAAAATATATGCAGGGCTAAGTACGAAAGTACTTAGTGGGCACGTTGTCGAAAACATAAGCATAAGTATAGATAATCTGACATTTCATAATTTGTAGCACATCGGGGTTTTATTTAAAATTAGCCCGTGTCTACTAAAACATTTTCTGACTCATTTTCACAATTTACTCGGCCGAGCATTTTCTGGTATGTTACGTTCAAATCTTGACCAATTCTCATTCACCGTGGCTGGTTATCCCTCAACAGGATACCACATACACCATAGGTTACAAAGTGCACTAACTCTGGAAAGCACTTAATAGCTAACTCAGAGCCGATCGTTAGTTAACCTATTTTGATTAACTCATAAATCTGGAAAACACGAATGTTAACTCAGATAGGTACAATAGAACTCACATAAAATATAAAACAGTTCATGCCATAATTATCACTTTAAAAACACGGATATCAAAGCGATAAAGAAAAGTTTTCGAGCATTGCTCGTTTTGTTTCATATATAAAAGCCCACCTCGATGATATAGAACTACTAAAACAGGTTTCCGTTCTTCGGTTCTTCCATCCTTTCCTTAGTGCTGGCTTTCTTCTTCATCGTAAAATAATCACACTTTAAATTCGGTCGTAAAAGATAATCGAACATGGAAATTCGAATTAGGTTTTAGTCGTTTTGTTTCTTTAGGCATTTGCACGCTACTAGTTTCATTTTAATTAAACGGGAACGAGACTTGAACAAATCTCTTTTAGAACTCGAAGGGTCTCATACTCGACTCTTAGGTCAGTAGAGAAGATAGTCGTTAACTTATTACGACTTAAAAGATCGAAAGAACTAAGTTGCGAAGAAAACAACTTAAGAAAACAAGTTCTGAAAAATCACTGCACAATGCAGTAGTTCTGGGGACTGCCCAGAACAGAGGATTTGGAAACAGGGGATGCGTCCTGTACCGTTAGAAAGCTTGGAATGTCTAGTTTACGCTCCAATTTACGGATCTCAAATCCAATAAACGAGCTAAGAGATAATACAGTTTCCGGGAAGGGTCGCAAAACTGCAGCGGCTAACCCTAGTTGCTCGATAGAATCGACGTATGACTTCCTAAGTTTGTTCTAAGTTCTCGTACTCAATTTCTCACGAAACTTCACTCTCAAGGCAGTCAACACGTACTCCCGTATATGAAGGACTCCTTTTCAAAACTCGTTTATAACCACGACGATCAAACCTCGTCGTTTCAACTACCATTTACTAAACCAACAACAAGTTAATAAATCTCGTTTCTAGTTCTCGATTATAACTACAACTGATTATATAATAATCCGGATTCTCATGTCGTCAACTACAAAGTCGTACCTTAGTCCATTATAATCATTATTATCTAATTAACATCCTTACTCGACTTCTCGATTATTATTTACGTCCACTTGTTCGTCTCTTACAAGATTTAAAAAGTTATCGGAATTCGTTCATTTTCTACGACATTAATCAACATCTAACGTGATTCATTATTATATACATCATCTTCTCATATCATCAACCAATCTCGATTCATTCTTAAATTCTTGTCTCTTACGATTTCATTAACATTTTTAGAATAATTCCAATTAATTCCTAATATCAACTAATACTATTTGAAGCATTAATCCATCATTATATCATCAACTAGATCAAACTACAACCAAACCCCTATATTTTCCTCATTTTCGGTATTAGCATGCATTAGGGGGGGATTGATTTTCTTCATCGATTAATATCATTAATCCATTTATCATACTACTACAACATCAATTAAACAATTACAAGTCTCATTACATCATTAATTTGAAAACCATCCTCAAACCCTAAGTCTAATTTCGGTCCTCACTTATAATCATAGGGCTTTTCATTTCTCCTTGTTTTAATCACTAATTAAACTACTCCCGAGAAATATTATCCAACCAATTGAAGAATTATAACATCCCTACTATATACCCTAATTTTCGGTATTACATAGGTTTTAGGGTTCTTTATTTTCTTCAAATTTTAATCATAGTATTCATGTCTAATCCATCTAATTACACTAATTAAAGATCAAAACATCTAATCTCCATCATCATCAAAATCGATCAACATAAGAAAAGAAAATAAATGAAATCCAATTGGATAGGATAAGAGAGGAGGAGATTACCTTGAAGTTTAATGAAGGAAGTTAGAAGATTCGATGGTTGGATGACGAACTTGTGAAGATTTCTTGCTCCAAGAGCTTGAGGTTTCTTCAATGGTGGAGAGAAATGGAAGTATAGTATGTGTGTGTGTGTGTTTCGGTTTTGGGAGAGAGAGTAGTGAGGGAGATTGCTTGATTTGTGTATTATGTATCTAACAAAGTTAATAGGTGTAAAGTTTTAACTAAATATCTCAAGTGGTGAGTCATAAAGTCACATTACTATAAAAATGAAATATCAAGTGTAAGAGAGAGTGTGATGTCGGCTAAGAGGGGAAGAAAAAGGGAAAATACGCGTTTTTCCGGTGCGATACGACGTTACGGAAATCAAAAGGCGAAAAACGTAGCTCGGCACAAAATCGTCAAATTCCGATTCGACCAAAAATTTCGATATATTAAACTCAATCGGAAAGTAATATTTAAAATCTAAATTCCGACAACTCACAGTCCGAGTTTCGTCCGGAAAATCATAAAAACGAACTTTCTCGGGCGAGTTCCTATCACGATTTTGTGAATGTAAAAATCAGACGGTTTTCCGTTCTGAGTTCCAGAACTAAA
The DNA here is from genome assembly GCA_029490685.1 of Schizonepeta tenuifolia. NCBI lineage: Eukaryota > Viridiplantae > Streptophyta > Magnoliopsida > Lamiales > Lamiaceae > Schizonepeta > Schizonepeta tenuifolia. Next base: position 71,299,578 of record CM055959.1, read on the forward strand.
AAGTTTTCGTACGCGATAACCCTAAATACAGTAGTCATCTGACTGACTTCCGTAATTAATTTTCGGAAATGGATTTCACCGTTGGTTTTAGAATTCAGAATTGTAAACTTAGGTGTACAAAGTCATTTTTATTAATAACTTTAAATTTTTAAGACTGTACGAAAATTCTGGGGTATTACATCCTACCCCCCTTGCGAAAAATTTCGTCCCGAAATTTGCATACCTTCTGCAAAAAGATGAGGATATCTCTCCTTCATCTTCTCCTCGAGCTCCCACGTGGCTTCTTCTTGGCCGTGGTGGTTCCATAGCACTTTAACGATTGGTATCGATTTGGTTCTTAATTCTTGGACTTTTCTATCCAAAATCGATATCGGCTTCTCTTCATAAGCTTAAGTCAGATTCAAGAACTACGTCTTGCTAACTAATGACGTGGTTAGGATCATAGACGTATTTTCTCAACTGAGAAACGTGAAAAATGTTGTGGACACTTCCTAGACTTGGCGGTAAGGCCAATCTATAAGCGACGGGTCCTATCTTCTCGAGGATTTCATAGGGTCCTATGAACCTGGGTCTTAGTTTACCCTTAACTCCGAATCTAAGGATTCCTCTGGTCGGTGATATCTTAAGGAAAACTTTATTTCCTATTTCAAACTCAAGATTTGTTCGGCGATCATCGGCATAAGACTTTTGTCGGCTCTGGGCTTCTTTCATTCTATCTCGTATCTGCCGAAATATCTCAATCATCTCATTTACTGCATCCGGGCCTAGGTTCTTTCTCTCACCTACTTCGTCCCAATAAAGTGGTGATCTACATTTCCTTCCATACAAAGCCTCATACGGCGCCATTCCAATCGTGGCTTGATAGCTGTTGTTGTAAGCGAATTCAACTAAGTGTAGAATTTCTTCCCAATTCGCGCCTCGGTCTAAAACCACTGTTCTTAACATATCGACTAAAATCTGAATCGTCCTCTCTGACTGTCCATCTGTCTGTGGGTGGAACGCTGTACTGAAATTAAGCTCTGTTCCCAATTCTTTCTGCATCGAAATCCAAAATCTCGAGGTAAATATGGCATCTCTATCTGATATTATGACCTTCGATACTCCATGCAGACGTACAATCTCTCTGACGTACAACTGAGCTAGTTTCTCTGATCTGTAGGTAGTCTTAATCGGCAAGAAATGTGCTGACTTCGTAAATCTATCGATAATCACCCAAATAGCTGTGTTTCCTCTTCTTGACTTAGGCAAGCCTGTGACAAAGTCCATAGCTATGCCTTCCCATTTCCATTCTGGGACATCCAATGGTTGTAGCAATCCATACGGTCGTCGGGGTAAAGCCTTAACTTGCTGACATGCCAAACACCTTTCTACAAACGAGGCAACGTCTCGTTTCATTCCATTCCACCAGAAGTTCCTTCTCAAATCTTGATACATTTTCGTACTTCCTGGGTGTGCTGTATAAGGCGTATCGTGAGCCTCACTCAATATTTCATTCTTCAGTTCGCTGTCGTCATCAGGAATACAAATTCTGCCTTCATAAAGGATCGCATTGTCTGGTGCTTCGGAATATCCATCTGGTTTATCTGTTCTTATCCTTAATCGCAACTTTTCCATTGACTCGTCCTTCCTCTGAGCACTGATGATTCTTTCTCTCAAATCTAGTGTAGCTTCTAATGCTGCTATCTGACTTGTTATCGTAGCTGGCGTGTCGAGCACTTTGATATCCATCTTCTCGAATTCTCGCACTAAAGTTTCTTCCTCTACAAAAAGGCATCCTAACTTCGTTGGAGCCTTGCGACTCAATGCGTCTGCTACCACATTAGGCTTTCCTGGATGATAGTTAATTCCACAGTCATAATCCTTGACTAGTTCGAGCCATCTCCTTTGTCTCATATTCAGTTCTTTCTGCTCGAAAAAGTACTTCATACTCTTATGATTGGTGAATATCTCAACCCTTACACCATAGAGATGGTGTCTCCAAATCTTCAACGCATGTACCAGTGAGGTCTAAGTTGTGGGTTGGGTACTCAACTTCGTGAGGTCGAAGTTGTCGTGAAGCATATGCTATCACTCGTCCATCTTGCATTAAGACACAACCTAATCCATTTTTCGAGGCGTCAGTGTAAACCACATACTCCTTGTTTACGTCTGGAAGTGCTAATACTGGCGCTGTGGTTAGCTTCTCCTTAAGCGTTTGGAAACTCTACTCGCACTCGTCCGTCCATTTAAATTTAGTTTCCTTCCTGAGTAGCTGTGTCATCGGCCTAGCAATCGTGGAGAATCCTTCGATGAATCTTCTGTAGTAGCCTGCCAAACCTAAGAAACTTCTGATCTCATTCTGACTCATTGGTGACTTCCAGTTGTGCACTGCTTCTACCTTGGCTGGATCCAGTTTGATTCCTTCCGCCGATACTATGTGCCCAAGGAACATTACTTCCTTCAGCCAAAATTCGCATTTACTGAATTTGGCGTAGAGTTTCTTAGTTCTTAGTGTTTCCAACACTATCCGTAGATGTTCCTCGTGCTCCTTTTCATTCTTAGAGTAAACGAGGATGTCGTCGATGAATACTAAAACAAATTTGTCCAAGTAAGGGTGGAAAACTCTATTCATAAGATCCATGAATACAGCTGGAGCGTTGGTTAAACCAAATGGCAATACTAAGAATTCGTAATGGCCATATCGGGTTCTAAAGGCGGTCTTCGGTATGTCTTCAGGTTTGATCTTCAGCTGATGGTACCCTGACCTTAAATCTATTTTGGAGAAGACTCCTGCACCCTTGAGCTGATCGAACAGATCCTCGATCCTTGGCAAAGGATATTTGTTCTTTAGTGTGATCTTGTTTAGTTCTCGATAATCTATGCACATTCTCATCAATCCGTCCTTTTTCCTAACAAACAACACGGGTGCTCCCCAAGGTGAGACGCTTGGCCTGATGAAACCAAGGTCTAGCAATTCTTGTAACTGGATTTTGAGCTCTTCTAGTTCTTTCGGTGCCATCCTGTATGGGGCTTTAGATTTAGGAGCTGTTCCTGGTTCTAAGTCGATCGTGAAGTCCACGTGACGATCTGGTGGCAATCCTGGTAACACTTCTGGAAAGACGTCTTCGTATTCATTTACAACTTTTACGTCTTGGATGGTCTTCTCGGCTCCTGGCTCTCCGACTAGGTATACGAGATAAGCTGTAGTACCTTTCTTCTTCATGAGTTTCGTGGCTTGAAGGGCTGATATAATTGGTACACCTCTACCCATGGAAATTCCGTGGAATTCGGTTGGTTCCTTACCCAGGGGTTGAAAAGAGATTTTTCTCTCATTGCAGAGAATTGTGGCATAATTCTCTAACAACCAATCCATTCCTAGGATTATATCTACGTCCCACATTATCCAAACGTTTAAGTTGTTCGCCTTAACCTTAAGAGTTCCGATTTCTAGTTCTAGGTTAGAGCAAACATGCGTGGAAGTAGTGATCTCTCCTGAAGGTGTAGCTACTCTCATAGAATGTGCAGCTCTTACAGGTCTGATGTCTAACTTATCGGCACACGAGCCAGCAATGAAAGAATGCGATGCGCCAGTATCAAATAGTATCTTAATAGGGATGTTGTGTAGTTTTCCCATACCTACTAGGTTGCCTTTTCCCTTGTGCTGGCCACCCTGTTTGATAGCGCATGCCCTCGCATTCTGTTGCTGCTGGAACTGCTGTTGGTTCATTTGTTGCTGCGGCTGTGCTTGTATGGCTCTGAGAGGTATGGCTTGTAGCGGTTTCGGGCAATCTTTCTTCATATGCCCCTTTTGTCCACGATTGAAACAGTTGGGGGTGCCTATCTAACAAACTCCGGGATAGGCTCTGTTGCACTTAGGGCAGACAGGAATGGTAACCCTCCCTGGGTTAGTTCCTTCCTGGTTGAAGTTTCGTTGCTGCCCTTGCGGCTGGTTCTGTTAACCGTTGCCCTTCCATGGTGCGTTCTGCTTATTTCCCTGAATAAACAACCCCGACTGGTTGTCTCCGTGCTATGGTCTTTTGTTCCTGTTGTTGTTGTGGTTATTGTTCTGACCAGGCTGCTGATAGCCCTGCTGAATGCCCCTTTTCTGATTACTCTGGTTGTTATAACTCTGATTGTAGCCTCCGCTACGTCCTCCATTCCACTTCCTCTTTCCCTGATAGTTGCTATTATTGTTGTTATAATAGCCTCGGTTCTGGTTCTGTGCTGGAGCTGGTGCAGTTGGTACAAATTTCTTCTCGTCAGGCACTACGGCCTCCATTTCCAATGCTCTTCCCAAAATGTCAATGTAGCTTAGTCCCCCATGACTAGCTAATGCAATCCCTAGTTCATAACGTAGTCCTCCTTGGAATTTCTTTGATAATTTCTCCTCGGTATCAACTTGAGCCGGTGCATACCTAGACAGCTCGTAAAACTTGGCGTCATACTCTGTTACGGTCAGCCTTCCTTACTTCAAATTATAGAACCCAGCTTCCTTCTGAGCTCTATACGTCTTGGGTACATACTTATCAAATAGTATTTCCTTGAACTCATCCCACGTGAAACGAGCCAGCTGCTCTGCGGGTATCACCTTCTGCCTTGCTTCCCACCAATAATCTGCCGATCCAGTTAGTTGGAACGCGACACATAGCATTCTCTCCTCATCTGAGGAGTATGAATATCTTCTCTGTAGATCTCACCCATAGCTCAGCATCACTAGGGCTGCCCGTTCCATTAAACATCGGGGGGTTTCGTTTGAGGAATAAATCCTTAATATCCCTACGGAGTGGTGGTGGAGGTGGTGGTGATGGGGATGGTGATGGGGATGGTGACGGGGTATTATTCTGCTTGTGTTCTTGTTCTCTGTCATTCTCCGGTTGACGTCTCCCATGTCCTCGAGGCCTTCCAGGTCCTCGACCTCTCCTATTATTAACGTTGCTTGGCGGCATTTTCTTTGATCTAAGGAAAAATTGAAATTCCCATTAGTCCTTTCTGTTAATCACTCTTAGTACTTAATAGCTCGTTCTCAACTTAATCAAGTTCACGGAACGACATATCGAACATAATTCCGATATGACTTCGTAATCTTTTAACTTTCAAGTTAGACTTAAATTTCTCGTCATACGAATTCATTGACATTCTGATTTAATTACACGATTCATAGGAAATTTTTCTTGTGATTAAAAACCCTCTCATGGGTCATGTATATATATACACATCAAAAAGAATATTAATTATGCCTCCAACGAGGACTTATACAAAAAGTTAGACTACTACTAGTCTAAACTAGGCTGACTGCTTACTATTTACCGGGTGCACTAACAAGCTGCATCTCTGTACTTACTAAAAGTACTAGAACGGAAACGATTCATAAAATTTTGTATCCGTTAGAGTACTACAAAAACTAGTTACTGATCCGACTATGTACAGGACAAAAGAACTACTACTACTAACATGCGTCTACGACACTCTACTCAACAGACTACAGTCGAGTCGGAACTGCCCTCTACGACCTGAAAACCCTAAGAGTCCTCCTCTGAATCCTCCTTCGGATCCTCGTCCGGGTCCTCCTACTCAGACTCTGAACCAAAGACGAGCTGAAGTGCCTCGTCCTCCCTCAGAGTAGAGCCGTCAGAAAGTGTAAGCAGAGGTGGTGACGGTGCCTCTGAAACTGTCTCCTCTAGGTCTGAAATAAGGTAGTCCTCACTGAGCTCTACTGCACGCTTCTTCAGGGAAAGAAGGTGCTCTGGAACGGAACCGGACTCAAAAACCTCTCTAGAACGGACTCTGGACGGTCCTGCCTCCATCTGACCTCTAACTACGCCCCATTTCACACAGATCTCCTCAAGCGGTGTTAGTGGAGATTGTAACTCTAACATGGCGGCAAGCTCCGCGTCAATCCCTCGGTACTCTGACTCTGCCCGAAACAGTACTGTCTCTAAAGGTCCTTTGACTCTAACACAAACGTCAGGTAAGAATGGTGAAGATAATCCTAACAACGCGGCTGTCTCGGCGTCGATCTCTACGAATCCCGATCCTGGGGTCAACTTCTCGATCTGTGTACTAACTGGTGGTAACTCTGTGTAACAGCGGGCTCTGCATCCTCCTCTAACTGTTCTGACTCCGCGTCAGACTCCTCACTCGGCACAAAGTCTGGTGGTATCTCCAACAAGGCGGAAAACTCTGGGTCCAATTCGAGCTGCTCTAGCTCGGTGTCTGCGGGAAAGTGACTGTAGGGGAGATGTGGCTCAAAAGGAACTGGAAGCATGAATCTGCTGTCAAAGAATTGCCTGTGTACAAACAGGGCGAATCCTGTGTAGTTGCCGGTCGGCTCGGTGTCGTCACCAAAAATCCCTAGAAAGTATCACGCCACGCGGTGTGCCCAACCGCGCCACTCATCCGGTAAGTGTACAATCAGGTCTGATATCGTCTGACTCTCCGGAATCAAGTGCCGTACTGGAAAATAAACTGACAAAAAGTTGCTCACTATCTGTCCCACATCCTCCTCACCGTAATCTGCCTCGAACTCATAATGCTCGTCTTGTATCATATCTAATATGGTACGCTCACTCGTGGCCAAGGGCTGGCTCTTCCGAGCAGTAACACGAGTCCTAGCGATCCTACAAAAGTTTTAAAGAAACATGGATCAGTAACACGTAGGGAAATAACTTATCTCAACGAAATACTTAAATTACAAAATGAACATTCCTTATTCAATTGTAATATCACCACTTAAAACAAACACTTATCACGACTTCTAGCAATTCAAGAAATTGCACTCAAACAATATATATATATAATTTCAAGATTTTATTTCCATTCTTATCTTACTACATTCTTACTTACTTTAATTCTTTATTACTTTCTCAACAACATTTCTTAACGATTCTTACTTATTAAAACAAAGTACGTCTACTTTGTTCACGTTACTTATTCAAAAGTAACATCCATTTACAAAAGAATTTTGTCATTTACGACTCTCGATACTCGTACTAGTTGTAGTCTTCGTTCAAAGACGAAATATGGAATAAATTCCAAAAGAAATGGAATATAACTTAAAGAATAATTTTCTGGAAACTAAGTTCCAGTTGTCGTCGCTAGAATTGGGCGATCGATGGAAAAATTTAATCAAGCTTCGTGCTCGACTTGTAATAATAAAACAATTTTCTTCGTAGAGTTCGATCAAGGCGAACCCAACTGAAACATGATACGAAAAGAAAACGGAATGACGTGACACGAATGACGTTATTTAAGTTACTTACACGTAAGCAACGTTCACTTATTTCATTTGGTTTTGATTCCCTTTACTCTATCTTCGTCGTCTCGTTCTTATCTTTCATAATTCGAAGCCGAAAGCTTCTCAAACGTCTAATCGTTCCCTTCGTTTACTAACACGATTTACCGAATCGTTTTTATTTCATTTTCCTCGCAGGAAATTCTTGTTTGAATTTTTAAAACAAAGTTCGACTTTGCCGAATCTTTATTCATGTCACTTAATGCACGTGACATTCATCAGTAGAAGTTTTCCTCGTGTCGGGGATCTCCTTTCAAAATCATTTCAAAATAACGTTTCTTAAAAACGTCTAAGTTCTCGAAGAACCGGAAAGACCTTAGGTTTGAAGTCTACGTTCTCATGGAACCGGGAAAAATCCCTAAAATCCAACTATATTCTTGTGTCCCAATATTTTTCAAAAGAAGGAAATTATCGTGCAAATAATTTCACATAAGATAGTACTCGTACTATCACATAATCAAATAAAGTATACTAAGTATAAAAATTATACTTCCACAAAATTCTCATTTTTGGCACACAACTCATTCTCATTCTTAATTTCATTGAATACTTATTCATAAATTTCTTATTTAAAAGAAATCACATCATTAAAATTCTTTCCTTTTCCTCGTTGAGTCGACGTAGCGGGAGGTTGAGTTGACATCTACATTCTCAATCTTAGTGTCATAGCCTAACTCTTATCTTCTACTTGAAAGAAGACTCTGATCTAGAGTATATATACAAATACTCTGTCCTATGACTCGAAAGAAGACTCGATATAGAGTACGAACGAATACTCTATATTTCTACTCGAAGGAAGACTTGTTTAAAAATACCATTCTGTGGCATTACTAGAAGGAATGACTCATACTAGAAAAGAATGACTCATAACCAGAGCAGGAAACGAACTACTACTCTGATACCACTCTGTGGTATCACTAAAAAGAATGACTCGGACTAGAAGATTGACTCGTAACCAGAGCAGAAAACGAACCTCTGCTCTGATACCACTCTGTCACAGCCCAAAATCCCGAGGGATGGCAGAAGCCGGGGTGTGACTGGGATTGAAATAAAGAAGCGGGGAAGAAGGGGACTGACTGATTAAATATACATAAAAGACATCATACATTCAATGAACAAGACTTTACTATTAAAAAGGAAGAGTTAATCACGAAGGATTACTCAACAGAAAGTACTCGAAAGCATCTAAGTTAAAGATTACAGACTTAAACTACAGTGATTCACCAAATGTACATAACGTCAAAAAGGTCTAGAGTTTTGCAGCGGAAAGTAGGTCATAAGCTACAGCTTTCCTAACAACTCGACTCAACTTCAACCACCGCCGCTCTCGTCGCTTCAACCTGCACATTTAGAAAACATATGCAGGGCTAAGTACGAAAGTACTTAGTGGGCACGTTGCCGAAAACATAAGCATAAGTATAGATAATCTGGCATTTCATAATTTGTAGCACATCGGGGTTTTATTTAAAATTAGCCCGTGTCTACTAAAACATTTTCTGACTCATTTTCACAATTTACTCGGCCGAGCATTTTCTGGTATATTACGTTCAAATCTTGACCAATTCTCATTCACCGTGGCTGGTTATCCCTCAACAGGATACCACATACACCACAGGTTACAAAGTGCACTAACTCTGGAAAGCACTTAATAGCTAACTCAGAGCCGATCGTTAGTTAACCTATTTTGATTAACTCATAAATCTGGAAAACACGAATGTTAGCTCAGATAGGTACAAGAGAACTCACATAAAACATAAAACAGTTCATGCCACAATTATCACTTTAAAAACACGGATATCAAAGTGATAAAGAAAAGTTTTCAAGCATTGCTCGTTTTGTTTCATATATAAAAGCCCACCTCGATGATACAGAACTACTAAAACAGGTTTCCGTTCTTCGGTTCTTCCATCCTTTCATTAGTGCTGGCTTCCTCCTTCATCGTAAAATAATCACACTTTAAATTCGGTCGTAAAAGATAATCGAACATGGAAATTCGAATTAGGTTTTAGTCGTTTTGTTTCTTTAGGCATTTCCACGCTACTAGTTTCATTTTAATTAAACGGGAACGAGACTTGAACAAATCTCATTTAGAACTCGAAGGGTCTCATACTCGACTCTTAGGTCATTAGAGAAGATAGTCGTTAACTTATTACGGCTTAAAAGATCGAAAGAACTAAGTTGCGAAGAAAACAACTTAGGAAAACAAGTTCTGAAAAATCACTGCGCAATGCAGTAGTTCTGGGGACTGCCCAGAACATAAGAACTGGAAACAGTGGACGAGCCCGGTACCGATAGAAAGCTTGGAAAGTCTAGTTTACGCTCCAATTTACGGATCTCAAATCCGATAAACGAGCTAAGAGATATTACAGTTTCCGGGAAGGGTCGCAAAACTGCCGCGGCTAACCCTAGTTGCTCGATAGAATCGACGTATGACTTCCTAAGTTCGTTCTAAGTTCTCGTACTCGATTTCTCACGAAACTTCACTCTCAAGGCAGTCAACACGTACTCCCGTACGTGAAGGACTCCTTTTCAAAACTCGTTTATAACCACGACGATCAAACCTCGTCGTTTCAACTACCATTTACTAAACCAACAAGAAGTTAACAAATCTCGTTTCTAGTTCTCGATTATAACTACAACTCATTATATAATAATCCGGATTCTCATGTCGTCAACTACAAAGTCGTACCTTAGTCCATTATAATCATTATTATCTAATTAACATCCTTACTCGACTTCTCGATTATTATTTACGTCCACTTGTTCGTCTCTTACAAGATTTCAAAAGTTATCGGAATTCGTTCATTTTCTACGACATTAATAACCATCTAACGTGATTCATTATTATATACATCATCACCTCATATCATCAACCAATCTCGATTCATTCCTAAATTCTTGTCTCTTATGATTTCATTAACATTTTTAGAATAATTCCAATTAATTCCTAATATCAACTAATACCATTTGAAGCATTAATCCATCATTATATCATCAACTAGATCAAACTACAACCAAACCCCTATATTTTCCTCATTTTCGGTATTAGCATGCATTAGGGGGGGGATTGATTTTCTTCATCGATTAACATCATTAATCCATTTATCATACTACTACAACATCAATTAAACAATTACAAGTCTCATTACATCATTAATTTGAAAACCATCCTCAAACCCTAAGTCTAATTTCGGTCCTCACTTATAATCATAAGGCTTTTTATTTCTCCTTGTTTTAATCACTAATTAAACTACTCCTAAGCAATATTATCCAACCAATTGAAGAATTATAACATCCCTACTATATACCCTAATTTTCGGTATTACATAGGTTTTAGGGTTCTTTGTTTTCTTCAAATTTTAATCATAGTATTCATGTCTAATCCATCTAATTACACTAATTAAAGATCAAAACATCTAATCTCCATCATCATCAAAATCGATCAACATAAGAAAAGAAAATAAATGAAATCCAATTGGATAGGATAAGAGAGGAGGAGATTACCTTGAAGTTTAATGAAGGAAGTTAGAAGATTCGATGGTTGGATGACGAACTTGTGAAGATTTCTTGCTCCAAGAGCTTGAGGTTTCTTCAATGGTGGAGAGAAATGGAAGTATAGTATGTGTGTGTGTGTGTTTCGGTTTTGGGGGAGAGAGTAGTGAGGGAGATTGGTTAATTTGTGTATTATGTATCTAACAAAGTTAATAGGTGTATAGTTTTAACTAAATATCTCAAGTGGTGAGTCATAAAGTCACATTACTATAAAAATGAAATATAAAGTGTAAGAGAGAGTGTGATGTCGGCTAATAGGGGAACAAAAAGGGAAAATACGCATTTTTCCGGCGCGATACGATGTTACGAAAATCGAAAGACGAAAAATGTAGCTCGGCACAAAATCGTCAAATTCCGATTCGACCAAAAATTTCGATATATTAAACTTAATCGGAAAGTAATATTTAAAATATAAATTCCGACAAAAACTCGGGACGTCACAGTCCGAGTTTCGTCCGGAAAATCATAAAAACGAACTTTCTCGGGCGAGTTCGTATCGCGATGTCGTGAATGGAAAAATCAGACGGTTTTCCGTTCTGAGTTCCATAACTAAAATGTTTTCGTACGCAATAACCTTAAATACAGTAGTCATCTGACTGACTTCCGTAATTAATTTTCAGAAACGGATCTCACCGTTAGTTTTAGAATTCAGAATCGTAAACTTAGGCGTGCAAAGCCATTTTTATTAATAACTTTAAATTTTTAAGACTGTACGGAAATTCTGGGGTATTACATTTCTGCTATAAATACCAATCGAAAATATTAGAGTAGGATAGGAAAAAGAAGTGAAAAATATAAAAGAAAGCATAAGCAAATAGCCCGGTCAAGTATTAAAGATCTAATTGAGCTAACTCAATCTACGTGGTCGAGGTGGGTAAAAGTTTTCAAAGTAATTATTTGAGTACTAGACTCTTTATATTATGTCAAAATGCAATTATCCATAAAATGTTTTATGTGTGTTCCAACTTATTACTCTAGTTAATCGATCGAGATACTCAGTGAGTACATAGGTATTAGCTTAGTATTGTGCGCACCCCGTTGCAATGCAATGGTTTGATCTCCATTGTATTGTAGCTAGCGGTCTTGAGCTAAGGCTCCTGGCCTATGAAAGTTAACTATGTTACTTCAGGGACTCTGTCCCGAGTACTAGTTTAGATCCGTCGGTGACATGCGACCCGGGATCTCGAGTAATCAGTCGGAACTACACATACCTATGAAAATTATGTTTTGTATATTCAGATGAGGCTTTGATTTCTAAAACCATCTGTTACACTATTAAATGGATAAATTGATGGTTTATAAAATGTCAAGGCATCACCCACTAAGTGCTTTCGTACTCAGCCCAAATGTTTTCAAATGTTTTCAGGATTGGAGGCAGGTGGTGAGGCGCAGGACTGAGGCGGGTGTTGCAACTGTTTATTTTCTTTCGCTGTGTTGTATAAATAAACTACTCTGAATAATCTCGTGAAACATGATAGCTAGATCTTTTTGACATGTAAATATATGTTAACTATCAATAAAATACTGTTGTTTATTCTCATGCATTATTTAATGCTTTTGATGGAGAGTGCCTTGTGATCAGCTTCTCTTGGACGCTCGAATTCCCACTCATTTATGGTAATACCATTTGATGAAGTGGATACTCGACTCCTTTTGTTATGCTAGACACAGGTTTACCCCATCCTTTATTTTGGTGTAGCGCGGTTTGGTTGCCTCACCTTATTATTTCATGTTTTAATTAATTATGTGCCCTTTTCTTTCCCGCCTCTTTATTCCCCCTCTGTCGCATCTTGGCTTATGGGAACTGGGATGTGATAAGTATAAATTGTCATGTTCAAAAGTAGACATTATCGTGATGAAATGTAATGATTGTGAAAATTTCGTACTTTAGCACTAATGATCATATAGTGCCAAAAGTACCAACAGAAAGCACAACAAAAATACTAGTAATTTGGTACTTTGACACTAATGACAATATTAGTACCAAAAGTGCCAACAGAAAGCATAAAGAAAAATAAATAATTTGGTACTTTGGCACTGTAATACCCCGAACTTCAATGTTAGGGCTTGAAAATTGAGATTAACGTTCACACTAACGTACAAATCAATCTGAAGAAGAATGTCGTCCAGTGAAGGTTAGGTATTCTTATTTTCGGTATGAAATTATAGTTTAGTCGACATTAGTAGATTTTTTGCTCATGCATACAAGTGAACTGTTGTCACAGCTCCAAATCCCGAGGGACGGCAAAGCCGGGGTGCGACTAGGGGTTGGATTAAAGAAGCGGGGAAGAAGGGGGAATAACTAACTGAACAAATGCCTTAACTAATAACATTAAAAAAGATGATATCTATGAACCGATTTTATTAACAAAAGAGAGAGTCGATCTCGAAGGATCACTCGATGAAGTTTGTTATCAGAGTAGACTCAGTTTAAAGTACGAAACTTAGACAAAAAGTTATACATCAAAATGAAATAGTTTTGCAGCGGAATAACATAGACTGAAACATTGATCTTCTTTCCTATTTACAACTCTACTCAACCTCCGCCGCTTCTGTCGCTCAACCTGCATATTTATAAATATATGCAGGGCTAAGTATAAATATACTTAGTGGGCACATCGCCGAAAACATATCATAAGAGTATAGATTAATCAGGCATCTCACAAAAAGTAACGCATCGGGGTTTTTCAATAAGGCCCGTGCTTACTAAACATTTTCCTTTCACAATAGCTTGCGCAAACATTTTTCTGACAGATGTTACGTTCAACTTGCCCAATTCTGTTTCAACGCCAGGGAAGAGTTCACTTCTTCCACGCACGTTCTATTCACCGTGGATGGCTACCCCTCAATAGAGTACCACACACACCGGCTACCGTGTATACTAACCCTGGAAAGTCCCTTTTGACTAACTCAGAGTCCGATCGACTTAATTGGCGAATCAATTCAGAATGGCACAAAAGAACTCACATAAAACAAATTCTATTATGCACTGATAATCAATTTGAAAACACACTTATCAAAGCAGTAAGTAAACAATTTCGAGCATAGCTCGTTTTATTTGATATATAGAGAAAAGCCCACCTTAGGCGATATACAGAACAACTAAAGCTTCCGTCTTCGGTCTTCCGTCCTATCCTTGATTCCAACTTCCTCCTTGTATCGCAAATAAACAAACTTTAATAATCGATCGAGACGATTAAAGAAAAGAAATTCGAATTCGGTTTAAGTCTTTTAGGCATTTGCACTTAACTAATTTCTTTTGATTAATGAAGAAACGAGACTCGAACACATCTCGTTTAGAACTAACTTGGTTCCTTACTCGACATTTAGATTATAACGGAAGTCAATAACTCTTAACGACTTAAAAGTTCTTAAGGAATTAAGTTGAAAAGAATTCAACTTAAGAAAATGAGTTTCCAAAAGTTTCTGCACAAGGCAGTAAGTCTGGAGTCTCTACAGAACAGAATACTTCGAAATAGGGGATGTGCTTAGTACCCAAAAAAAGACTCGTCGCACGCTTCCGAAAAACCCTAATCGCTCGTAAGACTCGTTGCACGCTTCCCTAGGTTCGATCAATGCTATACAACCTTTATGTGCATGAAATTTCTATCTCATTACAGTCAAGCCTCGTATTTATCTAACGTGAATACTTTCTCGTTCCTCGATTAAAACTACGACGATTACTTCTCGTCTTTTCAACCAATCATTTATATTTAGAAATTCCATTTCAATTTCAATTCAATTTTAAATTTTCAACTTCTATTTTCTATTTCATAACCTATATGAAATCTTTATCAACTTCATTCCTACTTATTAATCAACTACGAACTTAAATCATTCACCATATAAGGTCTCGATTCCTTATTTCTTCTTTTACGTACTTACTTACTTTCTTCGTTTCTTGAAGTTTTACTAATTCAATTCAAATCAAATTAGTTTCTATTATCATCTTACTTAGTAATGAACATCTTAATGCATTAACATCATTATAAACCATTACTTAACTAACCCACATCATTTATATCGGTCTAAGAACTCGATTTTCCAAAGTTGTTAGTTAATTCTCAATTAATTTAACAACTATCCTAACATATTAACAATTACTAATCGATGAGCGTCTAATTAACCGAGTAAGTCCAAAGATGAGAATTTAGGAGTAAAATTTTTCTTTTCTAATCGATGAGTTTTGAATAAAACGTTTAAATTGCCTTATGAATCTTGTGTGAATTTATCTGTTCCATTTATCTGAGATGATGATGATGTGATATGTTTGTTGAGTCGTTTATATGAAAATGAGTATGAGATTAAATTCCAGAAAAATCCTGAGAAGTTTGTTTAAATTAAGATAACATAACGTTAATCGCCGAGAAATATGTTTACGCCGATGAACCTAGAATAGAATTAAATTAGAACCTTCAAACATAGAATTTCTTTTAAGATCACTGAGATAGGGTAAGAACTTATCCGAGAATTGAGAAGAGAAATGAGGCATTAGTCTTGAAAAAGATTAATAAACGAATTAATAAGCCGATTAATTTCTTTTAAGAATTAAAGGATTAGAATGATCGAAGCCTTTAATCTTTTAATTTGAGACGTGACATAGGATTGGGACGAGTTAGTGTCAAAAATAAAACGGAATTAATACGAATCGTTTTACCCGGAAAACCTTTACGACCGGATAATTAATACCCGTAACGACACGACGACGACACGTGTCAACCACCTCTCTCCCTCTCTCGCCACCTCACAACCCTCTCCCATCAACCCTCAATTTCCAAGACCAACAAAATATAGTGATGTCTTGTACATGGCTTGCTTGAATTATGCATACAAGTTAACTTCAAATCACCTATCAAGTCTTGTTCTTTACAATTTCCAACAAAGTATACTTTTTCTCTTTATTGGATTTCAATTTTGTTCATCTAAGACAAGATAGGAATGCAGCAACTCATTCATAACATTCCATCTCTCTCTCTCCATCGAAAACTCTCTCTCACAAAACAAAAGAAAAACTCTCTCAAACCCTCCCAAGCTCTCTCTACTCTCGGCACTCCCTCTCTACACACACACTTTGATTTTTCTTCACATGCAACCATGGATTCAAGCTTATCATCCATGGAAATGAAGTAAAGAACACCATCCTCCATCCATTCTATCCATATTTTCAAAGAAAGGTACAAATTTCCAAGTTCTTGAAGTTGAATTCAAGAATTTTCCAACATTTTTCTTTATTTTGATTCCTAAAACCTATGGATGATTAATCCTATATTCTTTCTTTTTCTTTGAGGATTCAAGAAGACATCCTTCTTCTTTTCAAGATCCAAGCTTTGAAGCTACCATTTCCATCCATTTTAATCCCAAGAACCAAGAGAAGAATTCCCATTTATTTAAGTATGATTTCATTTGATTAGTTGTAAAATGTATGTCTATAAGTTCTAAAGGAAAGATCTATGAATGCATGTTATTTAATTTATGTTTAGGCAAACTTAGGATATGCATGTGCTAATCGAGTGAGAAGAATTCGTTAGGAGAATCGAGCACTAGATGTTAATCGATGAATTAAGAGAAGAAAAAGAAACTAAAACCCTAAAAATTTATAAATGCCGAAAATTATAAGAAAAATAGGAAAAATGTGAATCTTTGAGTTATTGTTATTTTGATGCTTGAATTGTTATTTTTATCATGTTAGTAATGAGATTATATGCATGAAAAATTGAGAAACGAATTGCATAAAATAGGCATAAATGCCGTGTGTTTTTGAAGAAAATGGAGAAATTATTTTGTTGATTTTGTTGATGAATTGAGTGATGTTTTGATCTATGAAATGATTGTATGTTATGTTAGTATTATCATACATGTGTTTAAGTGAAGAAAATAAGATTGCATGTTTAAATTTTTGAAAGAAATTAAGTGTAGAAATAATAAAAATAATTCGATGTTTAAGTATTTCAATATATGTATGAATGATAGTTTGAATATAGAATAAAGATAGAAGTTTTGGATAAAAAGATTTAAATTTGAAAAGCTTTTAATTAAATAAAAGATGAAAGATGTATAAAAGACTTATTAATTAAATACCTTGTATTAAAATTTTTAAAAACTTGAAATTTTACTAAAAATACAATAAAAAGATCTTCTATAATAAAGTGAAGAAATTCATAAAAATTTTTATCAAAAGATAAAGAAATCATTAAGTAAGAAATAGCTTAAAGGTTTAAAACAAATAAAGAAGAAATTATTAAAGAAGTAAACAAAATAGAGAAAACCGAGTTTAATAAGAATTAATCGATAAGAAATAACAAGGAAGATAAGTTGAATAAAGAAAAGATGTTAGACGAGTTAAGATAGATACTCGTATAAGTTGATCGAGAAAATGAGAATAAAATAAGATGTCAAGAATTAAAAAGAAAGAAGATTAATTAAATAATTAATTTAGGAACGTCGTTCCAATCAAGCGAAGAAAAGATAAACCGAGTTAATAATTAAAGGAATAATATTCGAGTTAAGAAATGAGAATCAAGTTAGAATTTAACAAGAATTTATAATTTCATAAGAGTTTATTAAGAGCTAAGAGAATTTTTGTTAAATAAATAAAAGTTATAAAATACCTTATAAGATAGCGGATGTAGAATAAAGCGTTGTCTATATAAATAAGAAAGATAGAATTAATAGTTTAAGCCTTCATAAAAAGAATTGCATAATCGAGTTAGATTTTAAGGTCAAAATGGAATGCATGTTAATGTGTCTTGAAGTATATTTGATTTATTTGAATTTATTATATGTTTGAATAAGTGTTAAATGCATGATAGTATTATAATGTGAAAAATGATTGAAATTGTATGCTAAATGATTGATTGTTAAAATGAGAATGAACTAAAGTCTTTGAAAGGAAGCTCAAGTAATAGAATTTTAACAATGAAGTTATTAATTAGAACGAGAAAAGTATACGATGTTAAGTAGTAGAGTTAACCTTTTCGAATAGAGTTAATGAAATAAAGACGAGAATGTGAGATCCTTTAGAAAAGTTAGAACGAAGAGAGCGACGACTCAAATAGAAGTTCGCCAGTTAAAGTCCAATGCCTTTCTGTCCGTCTTTCATATATCTTATCTATCGATGTCGAACTATGAAGGATCGAGCCGGACGGATCGTTAAGCGAGGACAAATAACCCTAGACCACCTAGCTAGTTTTTCGGAAGTCAGGTGAGCTTTTCTGAACCAAAACTATCGATGAAAATTAGTTATGCTATTGAATATTATGTTATGTTTTTCAAATGTGATTGACTTGCCATTTTATTGAAGTTAGTATGTGTTATCATCTATGAAGATGTGATTATCCTGTGAAAGCAGGAACCCACGTGTGGTATATGTTGAGGTGACTGTGAGCCTTGCTTCGGTTGGGCCGGTCACAGTGTTTGAGAAGGAGGCCTACTTCTCGGCACATGAAGTTATTTGTGATAGATGATACATGTTATTATATTATGATATTTGACTGCGCAGTCCGTTTTAAATAAAAATGTTTTGACATGCACAAGTAAAACCGTTTTCAAAACTGCTTATATACTTGTGATGTTTGGCAAGGCAAATTCAATTCATATAGCTTTAAAAAGCATCTTTATTCAAATGTTTTAGCTTGTGTTCACTGAGTACGAAGTACTCAGCCCTGCGTGTGTTTCTAAACATGCAGGTTGACTGGATGGCGATGGCGTGGATACTTGGTGGTGTGGTTTGGTTTTGTTGGTTAAGTTTAGTAGAATTTCGGACTGGCATTTGTACGTCTTCATACGTGCAAGTGTTGGGAGTTGATGCTAATTTCCGCTGCAATCTTTTTGAGCTAATGTCTGTTGAAGTTAACACTTTTATTCTCCTGTTTTTGATTCCGAGCGTTGTGCTCGAAGACTTTGAATGCTTGTTGAATTCGTAACCCCTTTATCTTGTAATCCCGAGCGATGGGCTCGTAACTTGGTTGTTGTTGAACATGAATCCTTACCTTGATGTATATACAGTCTTAAAATTTTAAAGTTAATAATAAAAAATGGCTTTGCACGCCTAAGCTTACGATTCTGAATTCTAAGACCAACGGTGAAATCCGTTTCCGAAAATAAATTACGGAAGTCAGATAGATGACTACTGTATTTAGGGTTATCACGTACGAAAACTTTTTAGTTCTTGAACTCAGAACGGAAAACCGTCTGATTTTTACATTCACGAAATCGCGATACGAACTCGCCCAAGAAAGTTTGTTTTTATGAATTTTCGGACGAAACTCGGACTGTGTCGTCCCGAGTTTTTGTCGGAATTAAGTTTTTAAATATTTCTTTCCGAATAAGATAAATACGTTAGAATTTTTGGTCGAATTTTAACGATTTTGTGCCGAGCTACGTTTTTCGTCATTCGATTTCCGTAACGTCGCATCGCGTCGGAAAATCGCGTAATTTCTCTTGTCTTCCCTCTCTTCGCCGACCTCACTTCCCTCTCTAAGCTTGATATTTTCATTTTATATAGTATTTGTGATACCCCGAGTTTTTAAACCGTTAGAGAGCGTTTAATTAACCGAGTGAGTTAAAAGATGAGAAATTAGGAGTAAATTTTTTCTTTTCTAAACGAAGAGAAATGAATAAAACGTTTAAATTGCTTTGTGAGTTTTGTGTGAATTCATATGGTCTATTTATCTGAGATGATGATGATATGATATACTTGTTGAGTTGTTTATATGAATTGAGTATGAGAATAATTTTTAGAAAAATCCCGAAGAGTTTGCTTGATTGAGATAGCATAATATTAATCGTCGAGAAATATATTTACGCCGATGAACTTAGAATAGAATTGAATTAGAATCTTCGAACTTAGAATTGCTTTTAAGATCACTGAGATAGGGTAAGAACTTACCCGAGATTTGAAAAGATTAATGAGGAGTTAATCTTTAAAGGATTAATTAACGGATTAATAAGCCGACTAATTTCCTTTTGAGATTTAAAGGACTAAAATGATCGAATCCCTTAATCTTTTAAATTGAGACGTGAAATAGGATTGAGATGCTTAGTGTTAAAAGTGAGACGAGAAGAGGTTAGACTCGTTTATAGTGTAAAAAGAAATTAATATGAATCATTTTATCCGGAAAACCTTTACGACCGGATAATTAAAACCCGTAATGACACGACGAAGACACGTGTCGACTCACCTCTCTCCCTCTCACGCCACCTCACTCTTTCTCTCCCATCTCTCTTCAATTTCCAATGTTAATTATCATGATTATGTCTTCTACATGATCTTACCAAAATATTGCATGCAACTAACATCACATCAACTTTCAATCACTTTAAACAATTTCAACTTCCAATGCTAATTGCCATCATACCTTATTCTTTATGTTGGAAATTCAAATTGCATGCAAGCTATTCAAAAGAGAGAAGACTTCATTCATCACTCCATCTCTCTCTCTCTTTCGATCTCTCTCTCCCCAAGCAAGAAAGAAAAACAAGAAAATCCTCTCTACTCTCTCTACTCTCTCGGCAATCTCTCTCTCACACACATACATTCAATTTTTCTTACATGCAACCATGTATTCAAGCTCCTCATCCATGGAAATGAAGTAGAAAGTATCATCCTCCATTCATTCCATCCATATTCTCAAGAAAAGGTAAATATCTTCCAAGTTCTTGAGATTAAATTCAATATTCATCCAACAATTTCTTCATTTTGGCTCTTAAGCCCTAAAGAGATGAGTGATTAATCCTTATCTTATTCTTTTCTTTGAGGATTCAAGGAGACTTCTTTCTTCCCTTCAAGTTGTAATGCCCAGTAAATTTCTTACGTTCTTAATATTTAAAGTTAACCAAATAAATGGCTTTGCACGCCTAAGTTTACAATTTTTGAATTCTAAGACTAACGGTCAAATCCGTTATTAAAAATAAATTACAGAAGTCAGCTAGATGACTACTGTATTTAGGGTTAGAGTGTACGAAAAGTTTTTAGTTCGTAAACTTAGAACGGAAAAACCATCTAATTTTAACAATCATGAAATTGCGATACGAACACGCCGAGAAAGTTCGTTTTTATGTTTTTCCGGACGAAACTCGGACTTGTCGTCCCGAGTTTTTGTCAAAATAAACGAGAAATTTCTTAAACCATTCAATGAACTAAAATGTAAATCGCCTAAGTTGATTCTTTCCAACTTAGTTTCTTTTAATCTTTAAAGTTCTATTAAGACATCGAATACCTTCTCTTCTGACCCGAGAGTCGAGTATGAGATCTTCCGAGTTCTAAACGAGCTTGGTACGAGTCTCGTTTCCCGTTTAAGTAAAATGAATCTAGTAAGCGTGCAAATGCCTAAAGAATGAAACAACTAAAACTTCTTCGATTATCTTTAATCGATTATCTTTTACGAACCGTTTTTAAGTATATTTATTTTACGATGAAGGAGGAAGCCAACTGTAGAGAAAGAACGGAAGATCTAAAGTTGGAAGCTTTTGCTTTAAGTTCTGTAAATCAAGGTGGGCTTTTATATACAAATAAAACGAGCAATGCTCGGAAAATCTTTCTTTATCGCTTTGATATCTGTGTTTTCAAAGTGATATTATGGCATGAACTGTTTTATGTTTTATGTGAGTTCTCTTGTACCTATCTGAGTTAACATTCATGTTTTCCAGATTTAGAGTTAGTCTATTTAGATTAACTAACGATCGGCTCTGAGTTAGCTGCTAAGTGCTTTCCAGAGTTAGTGCACTTTGTAACCTGTGGTGTATGTGATATCCCGTTGAGGGGTACCAGCCACGGTGAATTAGAATTGGTCAAGATTGAACGTAACATTAGTCAGAAAATGCTCGCGCGAGTGATGTATGAGAAAAGTCAGAAAATGTTTAGTAGACACGGATTCTTTCAATAAAACTCCGATGTGCTATGTTTATGAAATGCCATACTTATCTATACTTATTATTATGATTTCGGCATCGTGCCCACTAAGTATGTTTGTACTTAGCCTTGCATTGTTTTCTAAATGTGCAGGTTGAAGCGACGGTGAGCGGCGACGGTTGATGTTGAGTTAAAGTATAGGATGCATAGTTAGAACCCTTCCGCTGCCAAGCTCTGTATTTCTTTCGAGATCACTTTTTGAACAATTCTGTAGTCTAAGTCTGTAAATATGAACTTAGTTTCTTTTTGTACTTTTGTCGAGTAATCCTTAGGGATTAACTCTTTCTTATTTATATTCAAGTTTGTTCATGGTTAATCGATGTTTATTGAGTATGTTTAGTCAATTAGCCCTCTTCTTCCCCGCTTCTTTAATTCAACCCTAGTCGCACCCCGGCTTCTGCCGTCCCTCGGGATTTGGGGCTGTGACAGAGTGGTATCAGAGCAGTGCTCGTTTTCTGCTCTGTTTCTGAGTCAATTTTCTAGTATAAGTTAGTATGAGTCATTCTTTCAAGTACGAGTCATTCTTTGAAAGTAATATCATAAAATGGTATTCGTATACAAGTCTTCCTTCGAGAAATAATATAGTGTATTCGTTTGTACTCTATATCGAGTCTTCTTTCAAGTCATAAGACATGGTAATTGTATATACTCTGGATCAGAGTTTTCTTACCAAGTATGAGATAAGAGTTAGACTATGATGCTAAGATTGAGAACGTAGAAGTCAACTCAATCGCCCTCTACGTCGACTCAACGAGGAAAAATGAAAGAATTTTATAATGAGATTTCTTTTTAATAAGAATTTATGAGCAAGTATTCAGTGAAATTTGAAAACGAGAATAAGTTGTGTTTTAAAAAAAAATGAGAATTTTATAGGAGTATAATTTTTATACTTACATGATTATGCGATAGTACAAGTACTATCTTATGTGAAAATATTTGCGCAATGATTTCCTTTTTATGAAAAATTATGTGGATACGAGAATTTAGTCAGATTTTAGGGAATTTTTCGGGTTCAAATGAGAACGTAGACGTGGAACTTAAGAACTTTCCGGTTCTTCGAGGACTTAGATGTTTTTAAGAAACGTTGTTTTGAAATAATTTCGAAAGGAGATCCCTAACGCGAGAAGGACTTCCTCTGATGAATGTCACGTGCGCTTAGTGACATGAATAAAGACTCGGCAAGGTCGATCTTTGTTTTACAACCCGATAAGAATTTCCTTCGAGGGAAATGAAATAAATAATGTTAAAATAAAGTAAATATGTACGAAAGGAATGAAAGAAACATATAGACGTGTGAGAAAAACGTGACTCCAAATTATCTGAGAAAAGGTTGAAACAAGAAGGTTAAATTGAAATAAACGGAAGAGCCGAATGTTACCTTAGTTGTAAGGGCATGAACAAAGTCCCTTGGAGATGGCTTTGTTTTACTTATTAGGAGCCGTTCAAGTATTCGATTAGCTAAAAATTTGTATCTTCCTCGAGAAGATTGAGTATTCCGAGCTAAATTGGAAAGTTTCCAAAATTTTCTTTTTAAGAAGTAGTTGTGTGAGCAATCCGAGAAATTGCTGCTCGATTTAGGAAAGTAAATTCTGTATAAAGTGATCGATAGAGCGAGACAGAAGTTTCATGTGATTGAGGGACTGTTATGTAGACTTGATCAACCCACATAATAAGAAACTCAGTAATATGGGTCTTATGCCCCACTAGCAAAACCTCTTTAGTACGGTATAATTGGTTTAAAGAGACGAATGTTACTTGCGTATAGGTAACTTGTATTGACGTCATTCCTTTTCTTTTCGTTTCATTTTTATAGTGTTCGCCTTGTTCGAACCTTGCGAAGAGAATTGTTTTACTATTAGGAGTCAAGTGCGAAGCTTGATTAAATTTCTAACGACCGCTCGATTTTAGCATTGACAAATAGAACTTGTTCTAAAAAGTTATTTTTAGGATATATTCCATTTGCCCTTTGGGAATTTATATATTTTTTTTATATACTTCGTCCTTGAACGAAGAATACGACACGTATGAGTATTATGATTAGTAAACGACAAAGTCTTTTGTAAATGAATGTTACTTTCGCATAAGTAACATGAACAAAGTATACGTGCTTTGTTTTAATAAATGAGAATCGATAAGAAATTTTTCCGTGAGAAAGAGATAAGGATTAATGAAAGAAAATAAGGAATTAAAGTAAGAAATTAAAAGAATGAGATAAGAAATGGGAATAAAACCTTCAAATTTTATTTCTATATATTGTGAGTACGAGAGCAATTTTCTGTAAAATTGCTAGATGTCTAAGATAAGTTGTCAGATTAAGTGTGGTAAAATTACAATTGAATAAGGAATATTCATTTTGTAATTTAAGATTTTCCGTAAGATAAGGTATCATCTTACCGTTACTGATCCGTGTTTCTTAAAAACTTTGTAGGATGACTTCCAGTAGTGACACGGCTTCAGAGAATTAGTCCCCGCTACAGCGTACTTGGGCAGATCATTTATTAGATAGGTATAGAGATTATGAGGCAAACCCGAGACACGACGTAGGACAGAGGATTAGTTACTTCTCGTCAGTTTATTATCCAGTCCGGCATACTATTCCAGAGAGTCAGGCTATACTTGACTTGGTTAGTTGTCTACCAGAGGAATGGCGTGGTTGGGCACACGACATGGCATGGTATTACCTTGGGATGTTTGACGATGATACAGAGCCGACAGGTGATTACAATGGATTCGCCTTAGAGGTACACAAGCGTTTCTTCGAGAGCAGACACATAACAGCATATCCTGTTCAGGCGCATCTTCCCTACACTCACTTTCCGGTAGATTCAGAGTCAGAGCATGATGAGACGGGACCAGAGATGATTGTGCAGTTGGAGATCCCTTCAGTGATGGTACCTAGTGTGGACACAAGAGAGTTAGTTACAGAGACAGCAAATGGCCTAGGGTTACCTGCTCCTTTCCAGCATGAGCCTTCTATGAGAGTTCAGGGACCATTTCAGTCAGGACCAGAGTATTTAGACATAGACGCAGAGCTTGCTGCCCTATTACAGTTTCCATCATCTTACAGACCCCTTGATGAGATTTGCGCGGAGTTGGCCAGAGTTTGGGCTGAGTTTGAGGCAGGACCGTCCAGGGTCCATTCTAGAAAGGAGTACGAGTCCGGTTCACTTCCCGACCACCTGCTGCCTCCAAGGAAGCGGGCATCAATGACCCGCTGAGGCTACTTGGTTTTAAAACAAGAGATGACAGTTTCAGATGTGCCTGCCCCACCATCACTTACATTTGCAGATGGCACTACTTTGAGGATTGACGAGACACTCCAGTTTGCTTTCGGTTCAGAGTCAGACGATAAGGATCCGGAAGAGGACACTGATGAGGATTTGGATGAGGATCCGGACAAGGACCCCGAGGAGGATTAGGCCATGGTAGGCAGTAGTAACTTGACCGCAGTTTGTTAAGCAAGGCGTCAGAGACGCATAGTAGTATAGTAGCCTTTTGTTGTACATAGTCGGATCAGTAACTAGATAGTTTTGTAGTACTCCAACGGATACAAATATTTTATGAATCGTTTCCGTTCTAGTACTTCCAGTAGTACAGTAATGCAAGATGTTAATGCATCCCGTGCGCATAGGCAGTTAGCGTAGCTTAGACTCGTTGTAGTCTAGTGTTGTATAAGTCCTTGTTAAAGGCAAAACTAACATAATCTTTTTGATGTATATATATATATATAATATACATGACCCATGAGAGGGTTTTAGTCGCAAGAAGTTTCTTATGAATCGTATAACTAAACCAGAATATCAAACAAAACTCGTGTAACGAGAGTTTAATTTAACCTTGGAGGTTAAAAGTTGAGAGAAATAGAATCAAAGTTAATTTGTTATTCTTGTTTATGTGAAAGTATTAAGTAGGAAAAGAAAAGGGTTAGTGAGAAAATGAAGGCTTAAAAACAAGTGCTAATAAGAAAAATTTTGTATCTTACAGTTTTAAAAATGTCGCTGAGAGCTGTTAACGATCGAAGAGGACCTGAAAATCTTAGAGGACCTGATAGAGGTCAAGAACAACGTATAAGCGAGGAAAGGCAAAAACACCTAGCAACCTTTTCACTACCCCTATCTCCACAACGTCATAGCATTGAGGATTTATTCTTCGGAAGTAAACCACCACTTTTCGATGGATCTGGCAATCCAAGTGAGGCCGAACAATGGATACGTTCTATGGAGAGAATCTTTGAGCCGATTAGACTTGGTGATGAGGAACGTCTAGCATGCGCTGGGTATCAGCTAACCGGACCAGCTAAATATTGGTGGAAGACTAGACAGAGACTTATGCCAGTAGAACAAGCGGCTCTAACTACCTGGAATGGTTTTAAGAAGGCATATTATGAAAAGTATGTAACCGATCAAGTCGAGACTGAGGAGGAAATAGCCAGGAAGCTTCAGGGAGAACTTAAGTATGAACTGGGAATAGCAGTAGCCAGATAGGGGGGATTGAGTTATGCCGAATTACTGGAACGAGTTCGAGAAATAGAGGCAGTAGTGCCTAGTAAGAAAAGGATAGTAATGTCCACACCAGCACCAAACCAGACCTCAATCCAAAATCTTCCCAACAATAAGATTAACCATAAGGGAAAAAGGAAATGGGAAGGAAGTAGCAGCGAGTGTTACCAGCGCCACGACAATCAAGGGAAACAGAAAAGGGTTAGGCAAGGTTTCCACCAGCCAGGAAAGGGAAGTGACTATGGAAAGAAAGCAGGGCAAAGAAATAACCAACAAAGGATTAAACAATCAGGACAGGGCAAGAGTAACAATCCATTAGATCAGCTGCAAGGGCAGCAAGGGAACAGAAATCAGGGAGGAAACCACACAGTAAGGGTTAACATTCATGTTTGCTCCAAATGTAATAAATCGCACTCTGGCATATGTCAGGTAGGCACTAACAACTGTTTCAACTGTGGACATAAGGGACATATTAGGAGAAACTGCCCTAAACCACTGACGGCAAATGGAATTAACCAGCACGATCAGTTCCAAACTCAGAGAAATACTAGAGAAAAGATCCCTTCTTCAGTTTGCCCTAAGTGTGGTAAGAAACACCCCGGGATATGTCTAGCTAAATCTGGTGTTTGTTACAATTGTTTGCGTAAGGAGCACGTTAAGAAAAATTGCCCAGAACTGAGGCAAGCGGCTAAACAGAAACAGGGAATTTCTGCGTATGCTGGACGTGATAAGGAGCCTGAGGGTGTATGTCTAGCGAACATGGGTAGATGCTTTAACTGTGGAATGTTGGGGCATATGAGTAATGACTGCCCAATGTTGTTTCAAATGATAGTACCCTTTCAGCACGGCCAGCCTCAACCACTGATTATAGCTCAACTTCAGTCACAGCCACAACTGCTACAACCACAACAGAATGCGGGAGCTTATATGATTAGGCGGGAGGGGCATAGTGAAAGACAGGAAGATTTGGCAGGTATTGGACGAACCTTATAAAATTACCCTGTCAAAATTGTTGACCCGGACTAGAACTTTATACCAGTTTTCTAGTACCTATTGACCATACTAGAGCATTATATTCATTTGACTAGTACCCTCTGACACTATAGGACTATGACTAGATCACTCTAATCTTGAAATAAGAAAACTACGCTTTAGGGAGTGTTGATGACCTCAGAGAGTTATTCCCTTAGTTTCATTGAGCAATCGATTGAGAAGTAATAAACTGTACTATATATATAAATTTAGAAATGGACTAGTTGTTTGAGAATTACCACGATTCTCGACGACGAGAGAAAAACCTCTTTTTAAAAAAAAAAAAAAAAAAAAAAAAGAACTCGAGTAGAGAGCCTACAGAATTATATGAAATATCTGGTTTACTACCAGATTGTCGTATAAGTTTCACGATCGACTTAGAACTATGAGCAGCTCCTAAATTAAAGGCCTTATGTAGAATGGTATCAAAGGAGTTAGAGGAGCTTAAGATCCAACTGCAAGAGTTGTTAGATGACGATTTTCTTTAGACAAACGTTTTCACCATGGAAAACGTTTGTGATGTTCATCATCAAAGAAGGATGATTCTGTGAGATTGTATATAAGCTGTCAAAGGTTAAATAAGATAACCCTTAAAAAAAAAAAAATTCTTAATGCAATTGTGAGGATAGACTTAAGGTCTAAGCATCTTTAGTTAGAGGATAAACTGGTGATATACCCAAAATTCTCTTTCAAACCAAATAAAATCATTACAAATGCTTAGTTATGACGTTAGTTGGCTAGTGCTCCGTAGTATTCATGAACCATATGAATAGAATTTTTCCACCTAGACTTAGAAAAGAATTCATTTTAGTATTTATCGATGACAATTTCAGTTACCCCAAGAATGAAGATAAACGCGAAGAACACTTGCGAATAGTACTAGAACGCATAGAGTCGGGAGTTAGATGCCAAATTAGCAAGAGTAAGCTCAAATGGAAAATCGCTTACCAGTCTGAATGAAATAAGAAGTTCCCAGGCTGGATAGTTAAAATAGAGGTTTCCATTAAGGAATTCCCTATGATTACTAAGACTTATGGCGCAACTACATAGAAGGAAAAGAATAAATGTACAGACAATTGTGGAATAGGAACGCGGACGTTCTAGGAAAAGTTTATCATTACCCCAGGTTCAGCCCTCCCAAAAACGACAAGGAATACGAGGTAGATACCAATGCTAAAAAGAATAGGTTAGGATGGTATAAATGCAAAATGAGAAAGTGATAGCTTACGCTCCACGACACGTTAACCCTAAGAAATTAAGTACCCAACCTACGACTTCGAACTTGCAGCCGTAGAGCTTGCATTGAAAAATTGGACACACCATCTATATGGTGCAAGGAATGAGATCTTCACAGATCATAAGAATTTGGAGCGTGTATTCGAGCAAAGGAATTAACATAAGACAAAGGAGATGGCTCGAACTAGTAAGGTATTACGTTTGTGAAAATAATTACCATCTAGGTAAAGTTAAGAGTAAAAATAGACGCGCTGAGTCGTAAGACTCCAACAAAGTTAGGTATCTCAACGTTGGAGAAGAAACACTTATACGAGAAAGATTATAGGTATCAAGAGAAAGGACGAGTCAATGGATAAGCCTCGACTAAGGATAAGAATGGATAAACCAGACAGCAACTCTGAAGCAATGAGTTTGTAATAGAAATTTAAGAGTGGACTTAGTAATTCCGATGACAACGAGATGTTTGTAGGTCATAAGGCAGGAAAGTTAGATACCAAACTTAACTTTAGTACCGCTTCTCACCTCCAGCCTGGATGGACGATCCGAGGAAATGATTCAGATACTCGTTGATATGCTAAGAACGATAATATTAGCCGAAGAGCGAATTGAAGAACACATAGCCAACAACCGAATTGTTATAACAATAACTATTAAGCTACGATAGGTATTACGACTTACGAGACCTTGTAGAAGGAAAAGATCTACATAGCTGCCATATTGTAATAAGGTAGGTGAAAGCAAAAATTTAAGACCAAATGCAGTCAATGAAATGATCGAGATCATTCGATAGATTCGAGTCAGAAGAAAACGAGTTTAAAGAAGACAAAAGAATTAAGTATATACAATAATTCGAACTTAATAATCGAGAAGGAAAATAAAAGCTCCTTAAGTTTGCTCCGTTAATGAGAAACAGTAGTTTTATGTCAAGTTCAGACTTCGACAAAGATCTATAGAATTAGTAAGTAACTTGGGAAACATAGTTCCAATACGAATAGTTATGGCTTTATCGCCAAGTTTATGAAATACTTATTTTAAGTATATCTCATTTCGAGAAAGTAACGTATATTCGTTTTTATACACGAAGTTCTATCAGCAAGACGTCGTTCTTGAAATCGACTAAAGTTATTAGGAAAGATCGAAAGCGATCTTGGATCGAAAAGCGCAAAAGTTAAAGAGCAAGTCGAGACGACTAATAATAGCATTATAAGATCATCACAGGCAAGAGAAAGCCATGTCGAGTAAGAAGTACTTGAAGCAGTTATAAAGGATAAGCAAATTTCGGGACGAAATTTTTTGCAAGGGGGGTAGGATGTAATGCCCCGTAAATTCCTTACGTTCTTAATATTTAAAGTTAACCAAATAAATAGCTTTGCACGCCTAAGTTTACAATTTTTGAATTCTAAGACTAACGGTCAAATCCGTTATTAAAAATAAATTATTGAAGTCAGCTAGATGACTACTGTATTTAGGGTTAGAGTGTACGAAAAGTTTTTAGTTCGTAAACTTAGAACGGAAAAACCATCTAATTTTTACAATCATGAAATTGCGATACGAACACGCCGAGAAAGTTCGTTTTTATGTTTTTCCGGACAAAACTCGGACTTGTCGTCCCGAGTTTTTGTCAAAATAAATTTTAAATTTATTTTCCAATTAAGTTCATACGTTAGAATTTAAGGTCAAATCGAATCGCGACGATTTTTGTACCGAGCAACGTTTTTCGTCATTCGTTTTTCCGTAACGTCGGATCGCGCCGGAAAAACCCGTAACCCTCCTAATTTTTGCATGGCAGCCGACACCTCATCTAATTAGTGGCAAACATGCATGTTTGACTTATCTAAGTTAATGACACCTTAACCTTACTTTACACAATTTCAACAAGTTCATCATATCATGTTTTTAACTTGAACAAAACAAATTCTTTCCATCTCTCTCTCTATCTCTCGGCAGCTCTCCCTCTCCCCCCAATCTTCATCTTCTTCATCTACTTTCTTCACCTCCATTGAAGACACCTTGAAGTTCTTGAAGAAGAAACCACACAAGTCCTCAATCATCCAACAAAACCTACTACATCCTTTGTTAAATCTTAAGGTATTTCTATCCTCCACAATTCTATCCAATTAGTTTTCTTTTCTTTTCTTTTCTTTTCCTCTTGATCGAAATTTTTAGAGGTTTAGAATAGATGTTGTGATCTTAGAATAATGAAATTGGATGTTTTAGATAGATTAAATAGGGTTTAAAAATGAACAAAATCAAGAACCCTAATTCTTGTGTAAATGCCGAAATTTTTGGGTGTTTTGTAGGATTTTTAATTTTCTTGTTTTGATGATTGATTCATGCTTAGTAGATGTTTAATTAGTAATTAGAGTGAAGAGGATTTAAAAGCCCTATGTTTTTGTGAAAGTCAATTAGGGTTTTGAATTATGAATTTAGGGGTTTTTATGCATGTTAGTTGATAATTGTTTTGCAAGTGATTAATAGTTGTTATAAGAGGTTGATTAGTAAATAAATGTAGTTAATTGGGGAAGAAAATCATCCCCTTAACATATGTATAAAAACAGAAATTTATTAAGTGATTAAGGGTTTTCATGTATTGATGTTAAGTGATGAATTGTTAATGGAATATAGATGCAAATCATGTTAGTTGATTATAGAATTTAATTGAGAATTTTCTAAAAATGTTTAATGAAATATAAGAGATAAAGATCACCTTATAAGTTGAAGTATAATGATGTTATTATATGTTTGCATCCATGAAAATGATTCACGTTAGACGTAGTTTAACGTCGTAAAATTTGAACGGAATCCGACAACTTTTGAAAAATTGCGTAAGAGACGAACTTTTGGTTGTAACTAATAATCGAGAAGTCGGATGGGAATTCTAATTTGATATTATTGTTTATAATGAAGTTTAGAACAACTTTCTAGTTGACGTCATAAGCTTTCGAGTTGTTATAATATGGGCTATAGTTATAGTCGAGAACTAGAACGCGTTTTGAATTTTTGTTGGTTTAGTACTTGTTAGTTGAAATCCGACGTATAGAGCGTCGTGCTTTTGAGCGAGTTTTGAGAAGGAGTTTGTCACGTACGGAAGTACGTGATGACTGCCTTAAGAGTCCAGTTTCTAAAAATTGAATACGAGAGCTTAGAACGAACCTAAGACGTTATACGTCGAACCTACCAAGCAATTAGGGTTTTCACGGCAGTTTTGCGACCCTCGCCGGAAACTGTAATAACTTTCAGCTCGTTTATCGGATTTGTGATCCATAAATTGGAGCGCGAACTAGACTTCCTAAGCTTTCTAGTGGTACAGGGCTCACCCCCTGTTTCCAAATTCTGTTTTCTGGACAGCCTCCAGAGTTACTGGACTGTACAGTGAAAATTCAGTTTCTTGTTTTCTAAGTTGTTTAGTTCACAACTTAGTTTCTTTCGATCGTTTAAGCCGTTTTTATCTAACGAACATCTCCCTACTGACCTTAGAGTCAAGTATAGAACCTTGAGTGATGAAAACCAGTCGAGATCTTATATCTTATCATTTTATTAAAGAAGTAATAAACGAGAAATTTCATAAACCATTCAATGAACTAAAATGTAAATCGCCTAAGTTGATTCTTTCCAACTTAGTTTCTTTTAATCTTTAAAGTTGTATTAAGACATCGAATACCTTCTCTTCTGACCCGAGAGTCGAGTATGAGATCTTTCGAGTTTTAAACGAGCTTGGTACGAGTCTCGTTTCCCGTTTAAGTAAAATGAATCTAGTAAGCGTGCAAATGCCTAAAGAATGAAACAACTAAAACTTCTTCGATTATCTTTTACGAGCCGTTTTTAAGTATGTTTATTTTACGATGAAGGAGGAAGCCAACTGTAGAGAAAGAACGGAAGATCCAAAGTTGGAAGCTTTTGCTTTAAGTTCTGTAAATCAAGGTGGGCTTTTATATACAAATAAAACGAGCAATGCTCGGAAAATCTTTCTTTATCGCTTTGATATCTGTGTTTTCAAAGTGATATTATGGCATGAACTGTTTTATGTTTTATGTGAGTTCTCTTGTACCTATCTGAGTTAACATTCATGTTTTCCAGATTTAGAGTTAGTCTATTTAGATTAACTAACGATCGGCTCTGAGTTAGCTGCTAAGTGCTTTCCAGAGTTAGTGCACTTTGTAACCTGTGGTGTATGTGATATCCTGTTGAGGGGTACCAGCCACGGTGAATTAGAATTGGTCAAGATTGAACGTAACATTAGTCAGAAAATGCTCGCGCGAGTGATTTATGAGAAAAGTCAGAAAATGTTTAGTAGACACGGATTCTTTTAATAAAACTCCGATGTGCTACGTTTATGAAATGCCATACTTATCTATACTTATGATTATGATTTTGGCATCGTGCCCACTAAGTACGTTTGTACTTAGCCCTGCATTGTTTTCTAAATGTGCAGGTTGAAGCGACGGTGAGCGGCGACGGTTGATGTTGAGTTAAAGTATAGGATGCATAGTTAGAACCCTTCCGCTGCCAAGCTCTATAATTCTTTCGAGATCACTTTTTGAACAATTCTATAGTCTAAGTCTGTAAATATGAACTTAGTTTCTTTTTGTACTTTTGTCGAGTAATCCTTAGGGATTAACTCTTTCTTATTTATATTCAAGTTTGTTCATGGTTAGTCGATGTTTATCGAGTATGTTTAGTCAATTAGCCCCCTTCTTCCCTGCTTCTTTAATCCAACCCCAGTCGCACCCCGGCTTCTGCCGTCCCTCGGGATTTGGGGCTGTGACACAAGTCCAAGCTTTGAAGCTTCATTTTCCATTCATTCCAATTCCAAGAGCCAAGGAGAAGAATTCCATTTAAATTAAAGTATGAAATTCATTTGATTAGTTGTAAATGTGTATATCTCTAAGTACTAAAAGAAAGAACTATGCATGCATGCTATTTAAATTATGTTTAGGCAAACTTAGGATGTGCATGTGTTAATCGAGTGAGAAGGAATCGTTAGGAGAATCGAACATTAGATTTTAATCGGTGAATTAAGAGAAGAAAAAGAAATTAAAACCCTAAAAATATGAGTAATACCGAAAATATTAAGCAAAATAGGAAAAATGTGAATCTTTGAGTTATTGTTATTTTGATGCTTAAATTATTATCTTTATCATGTTGAGAATGAGATTATATGCATGAAAAATTGAGAAATAAATTGCACAAAATATGTATGCAATGCCGTGTATTTTTGAAGAAAAAGAAGAAATTATTTTGATGATTTTATTGATGAATTGAATGATGTTTTGATCAATGAGATGATTGTATATTATGTTAATATAATCATACATGTGTTTAAGTTAAGAAAATGAGATTGCATGTTGAGTCAAGAAATGAGAATTAAATTAGAAGTGAATAAGAAATTCTAATTTCATAAGAATTTAATAAGAAAATTGTTAATGGAGTAAAGGTTATAAAATACCTCTTAAGATAACGAATGTAGAACAAAGCGTTGCTTATAAATACGAAAGATAGAATAAATAGTTTGAGCCTTCATAAAAGGAAATGCATAATCGAGTTAGGTTCTTATGTCTAAATTAAATGATTGTTAATGTGTCTTGAAGTATGATTTATTTATTTAAATTCCTTATATGATTGAATAAGTGTTTAAATGCATGATATTAGTTGTGATGTGAAAGTTAATTGAATTATTTTGTATGCAAAATGGTTGAATGATCGATTGTAAAGTCGAGAATCAATTGAAATCTTTAAAAGAAAGCTCGAGTAATAGAATGTAGACGATGACGTTATTAATTAGAACGAGAAAAGTGTTAAGCCGTTGAGTAAGTAATGTTAATCAATTCAAGTAGAGTTAATGTTTTAAAGACGAAAACGCGAAATCCCTTAGAAAAGTTAAAGCGAAGAGAGAGACGACTCAAATAGAAGTCCTTCAGTTAAGTCCAACGCCTTTGTATCCGTCATTTTGCGTATCTTATTTTTCCTATCGATGTCGAACTGTGAAGGATCGAGCCGGACGGATCACTAAGCAAGGACAAATAGCCCTAAACCACCTAGCTAGTTCTTCGGAAGTCAGGTGGGCTTTTCTGAACCAAAATTATCGATGAAAATTAGTTATACTATTGAGTATTATGATATGATTTAAAATGTGATTGACTTGCCGTTTTTATTGAAGTTTGGTATGTGTTATCATCTGTTTATGTGAAGATATTATTATCCTGTGAAAGGCAGGAAACCCACGTGTGGTATATGTTGAGGTGACTGTGAGCCTTACTTCGGTTAGGCCGGTCACAGTGCTTGAGAAGGAGGCCTACTTCTCGACACAGTAAGATTGTTTGTGATAGATGATACATACTGTTATATTATATGATATTTGACTGCGCAGTCTGTTTAAAAGAAAATGTTTTAACATACATAAGTAAACTGTTTTTAATTGCTTATATACTTGTGATGTTCGGCAAGGTAAGTTCAATTGCTATAGCTTTAAGAAGCATCTTTATTCAAATGTTTTGGCTTGTGTTCACTGAGTACGAAGTACTCAGCCCTGCGTGTGTTTCTAAACATGCAGGTTGACTGGATGGCGATGGCATGGATATTTGGTGGTGTGGTTTGGTTCTTTTGGTTGAGTCTAGTTGGATATCAGACTGGCATTTGTACGTCTTCATACGTGCAGATGTTGGGTATTGATGCAAGTTTCCGCTGCAACCTTTTTGAATTGATGTCTGTTGATGCTAATACTTTGATTCTCATGTTTTTGATTCCGAGTGTTGTGCTCGAAGACTTTGAATATTTGTTGAATTCTTAACTCTTTGACATGTACTCCTGAGCGATGGGCTCGTTGACTTGAAATGTTGTTGAACATGATCCTTTAACTTGGTATATATATGTATGTGAAATCTCTTATTGTTGGAATTCTATCTCCCGTCAGCATGATCTACTTATTTAGATTCCTGTTATAAGTGATTTTGAGATGCTCGGATGTTTATTTCATTATGCTTTTGGAAACCTAATTCGGTTATCTTATCTTCCATCCTTGTTTTCCCCGAGCATGTTCCCTTTATTTAAGTTAGTTGTTAGTTTTAGGTTTGTTGTTATTCGTAAGTCGCACCTTGAGAGTCTGGGCGTGACAGGTTGGTATCAGAGCAAGATTTTTGATTTGCTCTGAAGTCTGTTATTCTTTGATGAGTTGAGTCTAGATTTAATTCCTAGACTTACTTGAGTCAGTAAACCACACCAAGTTATCCTCCATCTCATCCGGCAACCAGGTATATCTTATTTTCTAAAAGTTTTCTTTTCAAGTTAAAGTGATGTTTGAGTTATCAAAGTGTTGAGAATTTCTTTTAAATTATTAAGTACTTGTGATGTTTTGAGATGAAATTTGTTAAGTTGATTAAATAATTAGATTGCTTTAGAATGTCCTCCCCTTTGCGACTGTGTGTAAAAAGATCGGAAAGAATAAGGCGTGAGTGCGATTGGTTACATGATTTGGAATTGCCCGAAAATCCCTCTTTGGAACGCAGAAATGAGTATGTAGTGGAATTTGTAATATGTAAGATTAATTGTTTCGTGTGCTTATGCGTTTAAAATTCGTATAGGATGGACGACAACGATTGGATGCAAGAATACTTGTACGTAAGGAAGATGAGCAACGAGTCGTTAGCAGAATTTTTAGCACGATATCATACGATTTGGGGAAGAGTCCAGTATATGGACATAGGACCGTTAGAAGGCATGACGCACCTAATTCAAGCTCTACCGCGAGAATGGAAGGAATGGGCAGCTTGTCTTGTCCCTCGTTTTATAGGCTACCGTTATTTCGACCGAACCGTATACGGCGATGTGAATGCTTTTATCTCCACGATTTCAGCCCGTTTTATGTCTTATGGCGCTCCTACTGCCCGACCATATGATGATGATACTCCAAGTCTGCCAAATGAAACTGTTCATGCTCCCCCATCAATTCCTTCAAGCGAGCCTGTCTCCCTCCAAATCAATTCGCCGCCACGAACTATTCTTGAACCTCGGAATTCCCACTCAGATTATCCAATTGTAAGTGGTGTGCTTTAATTCATTCTTTTGACCCTTTTATTTTGTCTAACTTGCCAACATTGCAGCCGAGTGGATGCAATGAAAATCCTCTATCAAATGAAGATCAGTTTGTTGCTTATATGTGCCGTCAACAAGTAACTTTTTCAAGTCATCCTAAAGCAGAATCCTCTAGACAAACTCATTCAGGCGACGACGTTGAGAATGAAAGTGAACCAATTGATGCAGCGACTGTAGGAAAAGGATATGTCCAGACTCTACCCAGCAATGTCTTTCCTACCTCTTTTGCTCATACATCTATCTCTCCAACAAGGCCAGATGACTCCCAAATTGGCATCTCCACCGATGTAGCTCTCCACCGTCACCAAGAAGAGAATCCTAATACCCCGTCATGGATCGAATCCGAGCTAGCTGCGATGAACTATACCTTGGAAGACTGCAAGGAAGCCTTGAGAGAAGCGAGCGCGAGTGTTTCACCATCGAGGATGACAACGTCGAAGAGGATGACGTGCAGTTTGAAGGTCAAATGCTTGAGGAAGAAGAGGAAGAAGAAGAGGACCCTGAAGAAGATGAGGAGACCATAGAACATTATGGAGTAGATCCCGAAGCAGAGCAGTACGATGATAATGGGCCAAGCGAAGATGATTCCTGTGTGTATGAGTGTTTCAAGGAAGCTGTTGAACTTAAGTGCTTTTAGTTCGAGTGTGTTAAAGAGATGAACTCTTTTATGTTTTTTTTTTAATTATGTTGTAATCTGTGATGAAGACTTGCATAATTTGGTCAGGAAAAAGGGAAATTTTTCAAGTAATTCCCTAATTGTTATAAGTCCTTAAGAAGGCCGCCGTCGAGTGATTTGAAGTTAAAACATTAAGTTCTTTTGAATTAAAATTGAAATTCCTGAGTTATCAAATTGAGTATATGAGTATGAAGTGATGATATTTTATTCTGTGATTATGATTGATCGATCTGAGAATATATGATGATAATATGAATGTTTGATGATTATTAAAAAACTGAATAAGATGCATGTATATATGAGAAGTTGAAGTAATGAATTATTTGAGAAAGTTCTTGACTGTTTTTAATTATTCTAAGTACCGATCGAGAATTGTGTTCCTCCCAAAAGAGAAATGAGTTCAGAATCGAGAAAAGTTCCTTGTGAGCTAAAGATCCAGAGTAGTTAAAGTTTTCCTTGTTATAATTTTTAGAATGCCGCCAAGGTGCAGAAACGTCAGAATTCCAGAAGACAATCCAGAAGGGCAGCGTGATCCTACTCCGCCCCCTCAAAATGAAAGACAAGTCGAAAAGATTTTTCTCCGACAAAATCCCCCAGCGTTTGACGGTAAAGGCAGTCCGGCTGATGCCGAGGACTGGATTCGTTCTTTGGAGCGAATTTTCCATTTCCTCCGTTGTTCCGATCGCGAGCGTTTGGAATGCATGGCGTACAATTTAAAAGGAACAGCCGATTACTGGTGGGAAGCGAAACAGAGGATGTATTCTCCTGAAGAACGTGAAGAATTAACATGGGATCAGTTCAAAGAAGCGTTGTACGAAAAGTTCGTGCCAAGAAGTTACCGTAAGCAAAAATCCAACGAATTTACCAGTCTGAAGCAGGGAAAAAGATCTGTAGCTGAGTATGACCGAGAATTTTGCGAGTTAGCCCGATTTGCGCCCGATATGGTCGATACCGATGAAAAGATGTGCGAGTTATTCAGAGCAGGACTTAGGCAAGATATTCGAGTGGTTCTCGCCAGTCAAAGTGGTTTGACTTACGCTGAAGCTTTAAACCGAGCTCTGGATATGGAGTTAGCAATGCAACCGGAAAAAGGATCGCAACCCCTAGCGAATCCCCAACCACAAAGCCAGATGATCACGACCACGTCTGCTCAACAACCCCAGTTCGGCCAGTACGGAAGAGAAAGGGAGTGGAATGGTGGAAATCAACCAAACAAGAAGCAGTGGCAAGGAAGGAACCAACAGCAGCCCCAGAAGGAAAAGGCACCGCAGATGAATCGAGGCAACCTACCCATCGGACCTTTAGGATTCCCTCCCTGTGCGAAATGCGGAAAAATGCACCAAGGCATTTGTAAGAGCGGAAGTAACGTTTGCTACACTTGTGGTCAACCTGGTCATTTCTCAAACCAGTTCCCGAGTAAGCAACAATGGTTTAGAAGCGGAAGACCAAACCAATTCCAGCCATCGCAGATGAATGCTATCGAGGCAGCTCCTCTGCAAAAGTTCGTCCCGCGCCAACGTAAGCCGCCGCAGCCAAGGCAGCAACCTCCTCAGCAAGAACCGCCGCATTTCCAAAGAACGTACGCGATTGAGCAGAAGCCGCAGGAGGAGAAAGAAAATCTGGTAGGTATGGGAAAGCTTAATAGCATACCTGTAATTGTTTTGTTCGATACCGGAGCTTCGCATTCGTTTATATCTAGTATTTGTGTAAAGAATCTAGAACTAGAAGTAGAAGAATCGAATCAGATGCTTAGTGTCGCAACTCCTTTAGGAAAGTCTACGTTAGTTTCGCGTGTTTGTTCGAATCTAGAATTTGAAGTCGGAAACCGTAAATTAGTAGCGAAATCCCTGAATGTGATCCAGATGTGTGACGTTGATATAATCCTAGGAATGGATTGGCTAACCGAGAACTTTGCGACGATCCGATGCGACTTGAGGCAAATATCGTTTAAAACCCCTGGAG
The DNA here is from genome assembly GCA_029490685.1 of Schizonepeta tenuifolia. NCBI lineage: Eukaryota > Viridiplantae > Streptophyta > Magnoliopsida > Lamiales > Lamiaceae > Schizonepeta > Schizonepeta tenuifolia. Next base: position 71,338,802 of record CM055959.1, read on the forward strand.
ATGAGTCAACCATAGATTTCGGAATGGAAAAGAGAGTGAAGAAGAGCGTGCCGATAATTTCTGCCATGAAAGCGCAGAGATTGATACGGAAGAGAGGTACCCAAGCGTACCTAGTCTATTTGAATAAGGACGAAAATCATGAGTTGAGTATCGATGATGTTCCAATCGTGAGAGAATTCAAGGATGTGTTTCCAGAAGTGTTACCAGGCTTACCCCCTGATCGTCAATTGGAGTTTTCAATCGATTTAGAACCCGGATCAGCCCCGATATCCAAGGCACCGTATAGAATGGCCCCAAAAGAACTTCAAGAGTTGAAGATCCAACTGCAAGAATTGTTGGACTTAGGCTATATTCGACCAAGTGTATCGCCTTGGGGTGCTCCGATATTGTTTGTGAAGAAGAAAGACAGTAGTTTGAGGATGTGCATAGACTACCGAGAGTTAAACAAGATTACGCTGAAGAATAAATATCCTTTGCCAAGGATAGACGATTTGTTTGACCAGCTGAAAGGAGCCAGTGTTTTCCCTAAGATTGACTTAAGGTCTGGATACCACCAACTGAAGATCAAACAAGAAGATATTCCAAAGACTGCTTTTAGAACGAGATATGGACATTACGAATTCATAGTAATGCCATTTGGATTAACAAATCCCCCGGCAGTGTTTATGGATATGATGAATAGTGTTTTTCACGAATATTTGGATAAGTTCGTAATTGTATTTATAGATGACATTTTGGTGTATTCAAGAAGTGAAGCTGAGCATGAAGAACATTTAAGAATTGTGTTGGAAACACTTAGAGCGGAAAAGCTATATGCCAAATTCAGTAAGTGTTAATTTTGGTTAAAGGAAGTAAATTTCTTAGGACATGTCGTTACGTCCGAAGGAATCAAAGTTGATATGGAGAAGGTGAAGGCTGTACAAGAATGGAAATCCTCGACGTCAGTGCATGAAATCCGTAGTTTCCTCGGTTTGGGAGGATACTACCGGAGATTCATAGAAGGATTCTCTAAGATCGCGAAACCGATGACGAGCCTGTTGAAGAAAGAAACAAAGTTCGAGTGGACGGAAGATTGTGAAAGAAGTTTCCAAGAACTCAAGACGAGATTGACAACAGCCCCAGTTTTAGCCCTACCTGAGCCAGATAAAGACTAATTCGTTTATACCGATACATCTGCTCAAGGACTAGGATGTGTGCTAATGCAAAATGGGAAAGTGATTGCATATGCTTCCAGGCAACTCAAACCTCATGAAGAGAAGTATCCAACTCATGACCTGGAATTAGCAGCCGTCGTTCATGCTTTGAAGATATGGTGACATTACCTTTATGGAGCGAAGTGTGAAATATTCTCAGATCACAAGAGCCTGAAGTACTTCTTCGAACAGAAGGAGTTGAACATGAGACAAAGGAGATGGCTCGAGTTAGTGAAAGACTACGATTGCAAAATATCTTACCATCTCGGTAAAGCGAACGTAGTAGCTGACGCGTTAAGTAGGAGAAGAAGGAAGGAAAATTCGGAAGGTACCGAGTTAGGATTCCTTTTAACCGACGAAGTCGAGCTGATAGAAGAATTTGCGAAGATGAAGATTGAAGTAATCGTACCGCCAGCGACAGTAGACCAAGTGATTGCTACCTTGGTAGTAGTGCCTGACTTGAGAACCTGTATCGTAGAAGGCCAGAGAAGAGACGAAGAAATGGAAAAGTTACGAAGGAAGGTGAGAAGTGGAGAAGTTAAAGATTTTTCAGAATTGAGCGATAATGCGTTGTTGTATCAAGGAAGAATTTTTGTGCCTAACGACGACAAGTTGAAGAACGAAATAATGAGTGAAGCTCATGAAACCCCGTATACAGCTCACCCTGGCAGCACGAAGATGTACCAAGATTTAAAGAAACAATTTTGGTGGAATGGAATGAAAATGGATGTGGCATTGTTCGTTGAAAGATGTTTAACTTGCCAGCAATTGAAGTCCTTACATCAAAGACCGTATGGACCTCTGCAACCGTTACCAGTCCCAGAGTGGAAGTGAGATGGAATCACAATGGATTTTGTAACAGGATTGCCAAGATCAAGAAAAGGAAATACAGTAGTATGGGTGATAGTGGATAGGTTGACAAAGTCTGCTCATTTTATACCTATTCCACATACCTATAGATCAGCCAAATTAGCCGAGATCTACATCAAGGAAATTGTGAAGTTGCACGGAGTGCCGAAGATGATTACCTCTGATAGAGATTCGAAGTTTACAGCCCGTTTTTGGGAAAGTTTCCACAAAGAGTTGGGAACTCAGTTGCAATTCAGCACTGCTTACCATCCCCAAACCGATGGTCAGTCCAAGCGAACGATTCAAATTCTCGAAGATATGTTAAGAGCCGTCCTGTTAGATAAAGGAGTTGAATGGGAAAAAGTTTTACCTCTTGTTGAGTTCGCATACAACAACAGCTATCAGAATACGATAGGAATGGCCCCGTATGAAGCTCTTTATGGAAAGAAGTGTAGATCGCCATTGTATTGGAATGAAGTGGGTGAAAGGAAAGTGTTAGGGCCAGAAGCGATTGAGGAAATGATAGAAAATGTGCGTCAAATCCGCGAGAAGATTAAAGAAGCTCAGAGTCGACAGAAGTCGTATGCCGATAATCGAAGATCCAAGTTGGAGTTTGAGGAAGGAGATAAAGTGTTTTTGAAAGTATCCCCCTCGAGAGGAGTTATCGTTTTGGAGTTAAAGGAAAGCTTAGACCTCGTTTTATAGGACCGTACGAGATCCTTGAGAGGATTGGATCCATATCGTATCGTTTAGCGTTACCGCCTAGTTTTGGAAGTTCGCATAACGTGTTTCACGTATCGCAATTGAGAAAGTACGTCTTTGACCCGAAGCACGTAATACGCCGAAAAGATGTTGAGATGAAACCCGATCTAAGCTACAAGGAGAAACCCGAAGAGATTTTAGATTATAAAGTCCAGCAGCTTAGAATGAAATCGATTCCCTTAGTAAAAGTCAAATGGTGTAATCATGATCATGAAGAAGCCACTTGGGAACTCGAAGAAAAGATGAAAGCAAAGTATCCCGAGTTATTTTCTTAAGGTCAGTAAATTTCGGGACGAAATTTTTTTTTAAGAGGGTGAGAATGTGATAACCCGAGTTTTTAAACCGTTAGAGAGCGTTTAATTAACCGAGTGAGTTAAAAGATGAGAAATTATGAGTAAATTTTTTCTTTTCTAAACGAAGAGAAATGAATAAAACGTTTAAATTGCTTTGTGAGTTTTGTGTGAATTCATATGCTCTATTTATCTGAGATGATGATGATATGATATACTTGTTGAGTTGTTTATATGAATTGATTATGAGAATAATTTTTAGAAAAATCCCGAAGAGTTTGCTTGATTGAGATAGCATAATATTAATCGTCGAGAAATATATTTACGCCGATGAACTTAGAATAGAATTGAATTAGAATCTTCGAACTTAGAATTACTTTTAAGATCACTGAGATAGGGTAAGAACTTACCCAAGATTTGAAAAGAGTAATGAGGAGTTAATCTTTAAAGGATTAATTAACGGATTAATAAGCCGACTAATTTCCTTTTGAGATTTAAAGGACTAAAATGATCGAATCCCTTAATCTTTTAAATTGAGACGTGAAATAGGATTGAGATGCTTAGTGTTAAAAGTGAGACGAGAAGAGGTTAGACTCGTTTATAGTATAAAAAGAAATTAATACGAATCGTTTTATCCGGAAAACCTTTACGACCGGATAATTAAAACCCGTAATGACACGACGAAGACACGTGTCGACTCACCTCTCTCCCTCTCACGCCACCTCACTCTTTCTCTCCCATCTCTCTCCAATTTCCAATGTTAATTATCATGATTATGTCTTCTACATGATCTTACCAAAATATTGCATGCAACTAACATCACATCAACTTTCAATCACTTTAAACAATTTCAACTTCCAACTAATTGCCATCATACCTTATTCTTTATGTTGGAAATTCAAATTGCATGCAAGCTATTCAAAAGAGAGAAGACTTCATTCATCACTCCATCTCTCTCTCTCTTTCGATCTCTCTCTCCCCAAGCAAGAAAGAAAAACAAGAAAATCCTCTCTACTCTCTCTACTCTCTCGGCAATCTCTCTCTCACACACATACATTCAATTTTTCTTACATGCAACCATGTATTCAAGCTCCTCATCTATGGAAATGAAGTAGAAAGTATCATCCTCCATTCATTCCATCCATATTCTCAAGAAAAGGTAAATATCTTCCAAGTTCTTGAGATTAAATTCAATATTCATCTAACAATTTCTTCATTTTGGTTCTTAAGCCCTAAAGAGATGAGTGATTAATCCTTATCTTATTCTTTTCTTTGAGGATTCTAGGAGACTTCTTTCTTCCCTTCAAGTCCAAGCTTTGAAGCTTCATTTTCCATTCATTCCAATTCCAAGAGCCAAGGAGAAGAATTCCATTTAAATTAAAGTATGAAATTCATTTGATTAGTTGTAAATGTGTATATCTCTAAGTACTAAAAGAAAGAACTATGCATGCATGCTATTTAAATTATGTTTAGGCAAACTTAGGATGTGCATGTGTTAATCGAGTGAGAAGGAATCGTTAGGAGAATCGAACATTAGATTTTAATCGGTGAATTAAGAGAAGAAAAAGAAATTAAAACCCTAAAAATATGAGTAATACCGAAAATATTAAGCAAAATAGGAAAAATGTGAATCTTTGAGTTATTGTTATTTTGATGCTTAAATTATTATCTTTATCATGTTGAGAATGAGATTATATGCATGAAACATTGAGAAATAAATTGCACAAAATATGTATGCAATGCCGTGTATTTTTGAAGAAAAAGAAGAAATTATTTTGAAGATTTTATTGATGAATTGAATGATGTTTTGATCAATGAGATGATTGTATATTATGTTAATATAATCATACATGTGTTTAAGTTAAGAAAATGAGATTGCATGTTGACTTTTTAATGAAATAAAATGTGAAAATATAGAAAAGATTGAATGTTTAAGTGTTACATGTATGTATGAATACTAGTTTAAGTTATGAAAAAAAGATAGAATTTTTTAATAAAAAGATTGAAGTATTAAAAGATTTTAATTGATTAAAAGATGAAAAATGCATAAAAGATATGTTAATAAATTTTCTTGTATTAAAATTTAAAAACTTGAATTTCTACTAAACTACAACAAAAAGATCTTTTGTAATTTGACTAATAGAATGAACTAGTTAATAAAAATGTTTATTAAAAGATAAAGAAAACATATTAAGTAAGAAATGGCTTAAAGATTAAAGGCAAGAAAAGAAGAAATTATTAAAGAGATAAGTAAGGATAGAGAAAACCGAGTTTAAAGAAGAATTAATTGAGAAGAAATAAAAAGGAAGTTTTAATCGAGTAAAGAAAAGATGCTAGACGAGTAAGGTTAGATACTCGTATAAGTTAATCAAGAAAAAAATGATAAAATAAAATGTCGAGTAATAAGTTGAAAGAAGTTAATTAAAAATAATTAATTAAGTACGTTGCTTTCAACCAAACAATTAAAAATAAACCGAGAAAAATTACCAAGTTAAATAATAGAAAAATAATAACCGAGTCAAGAAATGAGAATTAAATTAGAAATGAATAAGAAATTCTAATTTCATAAGAATTTAATAATAAAATTGTTAATGGAGTAAAGGTTATAAAATACCTCTTAAGATAACGAATGTAGAACAAAGCGTTGCCTATAAATAAGAAAGATAGAATAAATAGTTTGAGCCTTCATAAAAGGAAATGCATAATCGAGTTAGGTTCTAATGTCTAAATTAAATGATTGTTAATATGTCTTGAAGTATGATTGATTTATTTGAATTCCTTATATGATTGAATAAGTGTTTAAATGCATGATATTAGTTGTGATGTGAAAGTTAATTGAATTATTTTGTATGCAAAATGGTTGAATGATCGATTGTGAAGTCGAGAATCAATTGAAATCTTTGAAAGAAAACTCGAGTAATAGAATGTAGACGATGACGTTATGAATTAGAACGAGAAAAGTGTTAAGCCGTTGATTAAGTAATGTTAATCAATTCAAGTAGAGTTAATGTTTTAAAGACGAAAACGCGAAATGTCACAGCCCCAAATCCCGAGGGACGGTAGAAGTCGGGGTGCGACTTGGGTTGGATTAAAGAAGCGGGGGAGAAGGGGGGCTAACTGACTAAACATACATAATAAACATTGATAAACTATGAACAAGACTTGATTATAGATAAGAAAGAGTTAATCCCTAAGGATTACTCGACATAAGAGCAAAAGAAAAAACTAAGTTCAAAAGTACAGATATAGACTACTGAGTTGTTCCAAAAATACATCTCGAAAACAAATACAGAGATTGACAGCGGAAGGGTTCTACTATGCATCTTATCCTTAAACTCTACATCAACCGTCGCCACTCACCGTCGCTTCAACCTGCACATTTAGAAAGCAATGCAGGGCTAAGTACAAAGGTACTTAGTGGGCACGATGCCGAAAACATAATTATAAATATAGATAAATATGGTATTTTATAATCGTAGCACATCGGAGTTTTATTGAAAGAATCCGTGTCTACTAAACATTTTCTGACTTTTTCTCATAAATCACTTGGCCAAGTATTTTCAGGTATGCTATGTTCAATCTTGACCCAAACTAATTCACCGTGGCTGGCTACCCCTCAACAGGATACCACATACACCACAGGTTACAAAGTGCACTAACTCTGGAAAGCACTTAGCAGCTAACTCAAAGCCAATCGTTAGTTAATCTAAAATAGACTAACTCTAAATCTGGAAAACACGAATGTTGACTCAGATAGAAACAAGAGAACTCACATAAAAACATAAAACAGTTCATGCCATATTATCACTTTGAAAACACAGATATCAAAGCGATAAAGAAAGATTTTCCGAGCATTGCTCGTTTTATTTTATATATAAAAGCCCACCTTTGTTAATACAGAACTTATACGCAACAGCTTCCAACTTCGGATCTTTCGTCCTTTTTCTACAGTTGGCTTTCTCCTTCATCGTAAAAAGAACATACTTCAAAGACGGTTCGTAAAAGATACTTGAAGAAAGAGAATCGAAGAAAGATTTAGTTATTTTATTCTTTTGGCATTTGCACGCTTAGAAGATTCGTTTTACTTAAACGGGAAGCGAGACTCGTACTAATCTTGTTTAGAACTTGGAAGATCTCATACTCGACTCTCGCGTCAGTAGAGAAGGTAGTCAATGTCTTAATACGACTTTAAAGATTATAAGAAATTAAGCTGGAAAGAAATAACTTAGGCGATTTATTTATAGCTCATTTCACGACTTATGAATATTTCTCGTTTATTACTTCTTTAAAGAAAGGATAAGAAATACCATCTCGACTGGTTTTCATCTTTAAAGGTCTTGTCCTTGACTCTAGGGTCAGTAGGTAGGTATTCGTTAGATAAAAACGGCTTAAACGATCAAAAGAAACTAAGTTGTGAACTAAACAACTTAGAAAACAAGAAACTGAAATTTCACTGCACAGTCCAGTAACTCTGGAGGCTGTCCAGAACAGAGGACTTGGAAACAGGGGGTGAGCCCTGTACCACTAGAAAGCTTAGGAAGTCTAGTTTCTGCTCCAATTTACGGATTACAAATCCGATAAACGAGCTGGAAGATATTACAGTTTCCGGAAAGGGTCGCAAAACTGCCGTGAAACCCTAGTTGCTTTGTAGGTTCGACGTATAACGCCTTAGGTTCGTTTTAAATTTTCGTATTCAACTTTTTTAGAAACTGAACTTGCAAGGCAGTCATCACGTACCTCCGTACGTGACAAACTCCTTCTCAACTTGCTCAAAGACACGACGTTCTAACGTCGGATTTCAACTAACAAGTACTATACCAATCAAAGAAAATCCAAACGCGTTCTAGTTCTCGACTATCACTATAACTCATATTAGATTAACTCGGATGCTTATGGTGTCAACTAGAGAGTTGTTCTAAATTTCATTATAAATAATAATATCAAGATAGAAATTTCATCCGACTTCCCGATTATTAGTTATAACTAGGTATTCGTCTCTTATGCGATTTCCAAAAGTCATCAGTTTTCGTTCAAATTTTACGACGTTAAACTACGTCTAACTTGAACCGTTTTCATGCATGCAAACACATCTTAACATCTTTATAACTCAGTTTATATAGTGATCTATGCCTCTTATACTTCACTAAACTTTTTTTTAGAAAATTTCCAATTAACTTCTATAATCAACTAATATAATTTGCAACAATATTCAACTAACAATTCATCACTTTTATCTAACATGTATAAACTCCTAATTATCTTATAAATTTTCTGATTTCATACATACTTTAAGGAGATGATTTTCTTCTCAAATTAACAAGATTTATTTACTAAACATACTCTTATATCACCAATTAATCAATTTCAATTCTATTATCAATTAACATGCAAAAACCCCTAATTTATACTTCAAACCCTAATTAAATTTCATAATAACATAGGGCTTTCAATCCCTTTTCATCCCAATCACTAATTAAACCTCTACTAAGCATGAATTCATGATCAAAAGAAGAAAAACAAAAATCCTACAATTTTCCAAAAAAATTCTGCATTAACATAGATGTTAGGTTTCTTATTTTTGATCATTTTTAATCCATAATTATCATATCTAGCATATCTAATTACATTATTCTAAGATCAAAACATCCATACCAAACCTCCAAAATTTCGAACAAAAAGAAAAAAAAGAAAAGAAAAGAAACTAAATGGATAGGATTGTGGAGGATGGAAATACCTTAAGATTTAATGAAGAACTTAAGAGATTGAATGGATAGATTGATGGTTTGTGTGAGTTCTTCAAGCTCTTGAATGTGTTCTTCAATGGTGGATAGAGGTGGAGAAGATGAAGAAGATGAAGTTGAGGGAGAGAGAGAGAAAGCTGCCGAGAGAGAGATAGGGAGAGAGAGAGATGAAAATTATTTTGTCTTAGAGTTGAAATGATAAAAAATTGAATTTGTGTAAAGTGGATTTAGGTGTCACTTAGTTAATTAAGTCAACACATGCATGTTACACCTAAGCATGTGAGGCGGCGGCTGCATGCATGGGGTTAGGAGGGTACGGGTTTTTCCGGCGCGATCCGACGTTACGGAAAAACGAACAACGAAAAACATCGTTCGGTACAAAAATCGTCGCGATTCGATTTGACTTAAAAATTCTAACGTATGAACTTAATTAGAAAATAAATTTATTAAATTTATTTTGACAAAAACTCGGGACGACAAGTCCGAGTTTCGTCCGGAAAAATGTAAAAACAAACTTTCTCGGCGTGTTCGTATTGCGATTTTGTAAACGTAAAATTAGACGATTTTTCTTTCCGAATTTACAAACCAAAAACTTTTCGTACGCGCTAACCCGTAATACGGTAGTCATCTAGCCGACTCCCATAATTTATTTTTAATAACGGATTCGACCGTTAGCCTTAGAATTCAAAAATTATAAACTTAGGCGTGCAATGCCATTATTTAATTAACTTTAAACTTTTTAGAACGTAAGGAATTTACGGGGCATTACATCCTACCCCCCTTACGAAAAATTTCGTCCCGAAATTTGCTTACCTTTTTCAAAAAAAAGATGAGGATATCGCAAGGTTCGAACAAGGCGAACACTAAAAAAATGAAACGAAAAGAAAAGGAATGACGTCGTTATAAGTTACTTATACGTTAGTAACATTCGTCTCTTTAAACCACTTGTACCATATTTAAAAAGGCTTTACTAGCGGGGCATAAGACCCATATTACTGAGTTTCTTATTATGTGGGTTGATCAAGTCCACATAACGGTCCCTCAATCACATGGAACTTCTGTCTCGCTCTATTGATTACTTCATACAGATTTTACTTTCCTAAATCGAGCAGCAATTTCTCGAATTGCACACACAACTACTTCTTAAAAAGAAATCTTTGGAAACTCTCCAATTTTAAGCTACTCGAATACTTGAACGACTCCTAATAAGTAAAACAAAGTCATCTCCAAGAGACTTTGTTCGACTTGGTTCTTAATTCTTGAACTTTTCTATCCAAGATCGATATCGGCTTTTCTTCATAGCTTAGGTCAGATTCAAGAACTACGTCTTGCTGACTAATAATGTGCTTAGGATCGTAAACATATTTTCTCAATTGAGAAATGTGAAAAACGTTATGAACGCTTCCTAGACTTAGCGGTAAGGCTAATCTATACGCGACTGATCCTATTTTTTCGAGGATTTCATAAGGTCCTATAAACCTGGGTCTTAACTTACCCTTAACTCCGAACCTAAGGATTCCTTTGGTCAGGGATATCTTAAGAAAAACTTTATCTCTCATTTCAAACTCAAGGTTGGTTCGACGATCGTCGGCATACGATTTCTGTCGGCTCTGGGCCTCTTTCATTCTATCTCGAATCTGTCGAACTATCTCGATCATCTCATTTATCGCATCTGGTCCTAGGTTCTTTCTCTCACCTACTTCATCCCAATAAAGTAGTGATCTACATTTTCTTCTATACAACGGTGCCATTCCTATCGTGGCCTGATAGCTGTTGTTGTAGGCGAATTCAACTAGGTTTAGAATTTCTTCCCAATTCGTGCCTCAGTCCAAAACCACTGTTCTTAACATATCGACTAAAATCTGAATCGTTCTCTCTGACTGTCCATTCGTCTGTGGGTGAAAAGCTGTACTGAAATTAAGCTTTGTTCCCAACTCTTTCTGCATTGTAATCCAAAATCTTGAAGTAAACTTAGCATCTCTGTCTGATATTATGACCTTCGGTATTCCATGCAGACGTACAATCTCTCTGATCCATATGTAGTCTTAATCGGTAGAAAGTGAGCTGACTCCGTAAGTCTATCTATTATTTCCCAAATTGCTGTGTTTCCTCTTCTCGACTTAGGCAAGCTTGTGACAAAGTCCATAGCTATGCCTTCCCATTTCCAATCTGGGACATTCAATGGTTGTAGCAATCCATACGGTCGTCGGTGTAAAGCCTTAACTTGCTGACATGCTAGGCATCTTTCTATGAACGAGGCAACGTCTCGTTTCATTCTGTTCCACCAAAAGTTTCTTCTCAAATCCTGGTACATTTTCATACTTTCTGGATGTGCTGTGGAAGGCGTATCGTGAGCCTCACTCAAGATTTCATTCTTCAATTCGTTGTCATTGTCGGGAATACAAATCCTGCCTTCGTAAAGTATTGCATTGTCTGGAGCCTCAGAATATCCTTCTGGCTTATCCGTCCTTATCCTTACTCGTAACTTCTCCATTGACTCATGTTTTCTCTGAGCACTAATGATCCTTTCTCACAAATCTGGTTTAGCTTCTAGTGCTGCTATTTGACTTGTTATCGTTGTTGGCGTGTCAAGCACTCTGATATCCATCTTCTCGAATTCTCGTATTAAGGTTTCTTCTTCTATGAAAAGACATCCTAACTTCGTTGGAGCCTTGCGACTCAATGCGTCTGCTACCACATTAGCCTTTCCTGGGTGGTAGTTAATTCCACAGTCATAATCTTTGACTAATTCGAGCCATCGTCTTTATCTCATGTTCAGTTCTTTTGCTCGAAAAAGTACTTTAGACTCTTGTGATTGGTGAATACCTCAACTCTTACACCATAGAGATGGTGTCTTCAAATCTTTAGCGCATGTATTACGGTTGCAAGTTCTAAATCGTGGGTTGGGTACTCAACTTCGTGGGGTCGAAGTTGTCGTGAAGCATAAGCTATTACTCGTCCGTCTTGCATCAAGACACAACCTAATCCATTTTAGACTGTTATATTATATGATATTTGACTGCGCAGTCTGTTTAAAAGAAAATGTTTTAACATACATAAGTAAACTGTTTTTAACTGCTTATATACTTGTGATGTTCGGCAAGGCAAGTTCAATTGCTATAGCTTTAAGAAGCATCTTTATTCAAATGTTTTGGCTTGTGTTCACTGAGTACGAAGTACTCAGCCCTGCGTGTGTTTCTAAACATGCAGGTTGACTGGATGGCGATGGCATGGATATTTGGTGGTGTGGTTTGGTTCTTTTGGTTGAGTCTAGTTGGATATCAGACTGGCATTTGTACGTCTTCATACGTGCAGATGTTGGGTATTGATGCAAGTTTCCGCTGCAACCTTTTTGAATTGATGTCTGTTGATGCTAATACTTTGATTCTCATGTTTTTGATTCCGAGTGTTGTGCTCGAAGACTTTGAATATTTGTTGAATTCTTAACTCTTTGACATGTACTCCTGAGCGATGGGCTCGTTGACTTGAAATGTTGTTGAACATGATCCTTTAACTTGGTATATATATGTATGTGAAATCTCTTGTTGTTGGAATTCTATCTTCCGTCAGCATGATCTACTTATTTAGATTCCTGTTATAAGTGATTTTGAGATGCTCGGAAGTTTATTTCATTATGCTTTTGGAAACCTAATTCGATTGTCTTATCTTCCATCCTTATTTTCCCCGAGCATGTTCCCTTTATTTGAGTTAGTTGTTAGTTTTAGGTTTGTTGTTATTCGTAAGTCGCACCTCGATAGTCGGGGCGTGACAGTATTAAACCTATGACTCACTCTTAGATATTTTTTAATTAATACTTTACACCTATTAATCTAAATGTTATTTCATAATACATATTAAGTTGTCATCCTCACTACTCTCTCTCTCAAATTTCGAAACCATACACACATATACTATCTCATCCATCTCTTATCACCATTGTTGGAAGCTTCAAGTTCTTAGAGCAAAAATTTCACACAAGTCTTCATCCAACTTCCTTTATTAATTGTCGAGGTAATCACCTCCTCTCTAATCCTATCCAATTGGATTCCATTTCTTTTAATTTTTCATGTGGATCGATTTTTATGGATCATGGAAATTAGATGTTTTGATCTTCAATTAGTGTAATAGGATGGATTAGATATGGATCTATGTCTAAAAGTGAAAGAAATTCAAGAACCCTATTTCCTATTAAGTACCGAAAATTAGGGGATTTTGTAGGATAATTTGAATCCTTCAATTAGTTGGATAATCATGCTTAGGAGGTGTTCAATTAGTGATTAGAACAAAAAGAAATCGAAACCCCTATGATATGGATGAAAACCGAGTTCTAGGGCTAGGGTTTGGGGATTTTGTTTAATGTTGCAATTAGACTTGTAATTGATCAATTGATAATGTAGTAGTATGATAATTGGATAAATGATGTTGATTGATGAAGAAAATCACTCTCTTTAATTAAGTGTTAATACTGAAATTTTGTAGAAAATTAGGGGTTTTCATGTAGTTGATCTAGTTGAGGATTTGTTGACGAAATAATGTTGTTAATGATGTTAGTTGATAATATGATTTTAATTGGAATTTTCTAAAAACATTTTGTGAGTCGTACGAGACAAAGAATCCCTTTTAAGTTGAGATTTAGTAATGTTATGAGGTGATGATATGGATAATAATGAATCTCGTGAGATGATGTTTGATGACGTAAAATTTGAACGAAATCCGATAACTTTTGAAATCTCGTAAGAGACGAACAAGGGGTTGTAGTTAATAACCGAGAAGTTGAAAAAGAATTCTAACTTGATAATAATATTTATAATGGACTAAGGTATGACTTTGTAGTTGACGACATGAGCATCCGGAATATTATAATATGAGTTGTAGTTATAGTCGAGAACTAGAAACGAGAAATTGTTAACTTGTTTTGGTTTAGTAAATGGTAGTTGAAACGACGAGGTGTGATCGTCGTGGTTATAACCGAGTTTTGAAAAGGAGTCCTTCACGTACGGGAGTACGTGTTGACTGCCTTGAGAGTGAAGTTCGTAAGAAATCGAGTACGAGAACTTAGAACGAGCATAGGAAGTTATACGTCGAATTCATTTGAACGTTAGGGTTAGCCGCGGCAGTTTTGCGACGTTTCACGGAAACTGCAATATCTTTTAGCTCGCTTATCGGAATTGAGATCCGCGAATTGGAGAGTAAACTAGACACCCGAGGCTATCTTTTGGTACAGGGAATGACCCCTTTTTCGCAATCCTCTGTTCTAGACAGGCTCACTGACTTCGTGCAGTGTATGTTCGAATTGTAATTCCTAAGTTGTTTTCTTCTCAACTTAGCTTCTTCCGATCTTTGAGGTCATTATGAGTTAACGAATGCTTTTTTTTTTACTGACCTCAGTGTCAAGTATAGAGCCTTGAGTGCTAAACGAGATGAGTTTGTATCTTGTATCCGTTTAAGTAAAGAAATTTAGCTAAGCGTGCAAATGCCTAAATCGTCTAAAGAACTAAAACTTAATTTCCTAAGTTGATTCCTTTCCAACTTAGTTCCTTTTGATCTTTTAAGTTGTAACAAGTTATCGACTATCTTTTCTACTGACCTAAGAGTCGAGTAAGGACCTTTCGAGTTTTAAACAAGATTTGTTCAAGTTTCGTTCCCGTTTAAGCTAAAAAGAAACTAGTAGCGTGCAAATGCCTAAAGAAACAAAACGTCTAAAACCTAATTCGAATTTCCATGTTCGATTATTTTTATACGACCGAATTTAAAGTGTGATTATTTTACGATGAAAGAGGAAGTCAGCAGTGAGGAAAGGACGGAAGACTAGAAGACGGAAGTACGAGTAATAAGTTCTGTAAAGTATAAAGGTGGGCTTTTATATATAAAATAAAACGAGCAATGCTCGAAAACCCTTTCTTTATCGCTTTGATAATCGTGTTTTCAAAGTGATAATCATGGCATAAACTGTTTAAATATTTTATGTGAGTTCTCTTGTACCTATCTGAGTTAACATTCGTGTTTTCCAGATTTTTGAGTTAACCGCTAGGATTGTTAACTAACGATCGGCTTTGAGTTAGCTATTAAGCGCTTTCCAGAGTTTGTGCACTTTGTAACCTGTGGTGTATGTGGTATCCTGTTAAGGGGTAACCAGCCATGGTGAATGAGAATTGGTCAATATTTGAACGTAACATACTAGAAAAATGCTTGTACAAGCTAATTTATATAAATGAGTCAGAAAATGTTTAGTAGACACGGGCCCCTTTTCAATAAAACCCCGATGTGCTACGATTATGAGATGCCTGATTATTTATACTTATGATTATGTTTTCGGCAACGTGCCCACTAAGTACTTTTGTACTTAGCCCTGCATATGTTTTCTAAATGTGCAGGTTGAAGCGATGGAAGCGGCGAGGCTTGAAATAAGTTGTCTAGGAAGACTTTAGTTAGTATGAATCACTTTTCCGCTGCAAAACTCTAGTACTTTGATGTTATGTACATTACGTAAAACACTGTAGTTTATGTCTGTAAACTATAAGTTAGATGCCTTTTTGAATACTTTCTGTCGAGAAATCCTTCGAGATCTACTCTTCCTTTTTGCAAATAAAGTCTTGTTCGTAGAATGTATGATGTCTCTTATGTATGTTTAGTTCAGTCAATCCCCTTCTTCCCCACTTCTTTAATCCAATCCCAGTCGCACCCAGGCTTCTGCCGTCCCTCGGGATTTGGGGCTGTGACAGAGTGGTATCAGAGCCATCGTTTCTGCTCTGGATATGAGTCTTCTTTCGAGTAGTAGTATAGAGTATTCGTTCGTACTCTATATCGAGTCTTCTTTCGAGTCGTAAGATAGAGTAATTTGTATATACTCCAGATCAGAGTCTTCTCTCAAGTAAAGTTAAGAGTTAAGTTATAACATTAGAATTTAGAATGTAGACGACAACTCAACCTCCCGCTACGTCGACTCAACGAGGAAAAGAATTTTAATGATGTGATTTCTTTTAAATAAAAAATTTGAATAAGTATTCATTGAGTGAAAAGTGATAATGGTGCCAAGATACCCTTCAATTATGAAAGTATAATAAAATATACTATGATTTGTTTATGTGATTATGTGATAGTACAAGTACTATCTTACGTGAAATTATTTGCGTGATAATTTCTATTATTTTACCATGGCATGAGAACCTAGAAGGAATCTAGGGATTTTCCCGGGGTATTGAGAATGTAGACGAAAAACTTAAGATCTTTCCGATTCCTCGAGAACTTAGATGTTTTTAAGAAACGTTATTCCAAATGATTTCGAAAGGAGATCCACAACACGAGAAAGACTTCTATTGATAAATGTCACGTGCGTATAGTGACATGAATAAAGACTCGGCGAGGTCGATCTTTGTTTTAAAACCGATAAGAATTTCCTTCAAGGAAAATGAAATAAATATTGATAAAATAAGGTAAATACGTACGAAGTGAACGAAAGAAACAAATAGACGTGTGAGAAAAACGTGACTCCAAATTATTCGAGAAAAGGTTGAAACAAGGAGGATAAATTGAAATAAACGGAAGAGCCGAATGTTACCTTAGTTATAAAGGGCATGAACAAAGTCTCTTGGAGATGACTTTGTTTTACTTATTAGGAGCCGTTCAAGTATTCAATTAGCTTAAAATTTGTATCTTCTTCGAGAAGATTGAGTATTCCGAGCTAAATTGGAAAGTTTCCGAAAGTTTCTTTTAGAAGTGGTTGTGTACGCAATTCGGGAATTGCTACTCGATTTAGGAAAGTAAATTTTGTATGAAGCGAACGATAGAAAGAGACAGAAGTTCCATGTGATTGAGGGACTGTTATGTGGACCTGATTAACCCACATAATAAGAAACTTAGTAATATGGGTCTTATGCCCCGCTAGCAAAAACCTTTTTAGTATGGTATAAGTGGTTTAAAGAGACGAATGTTACTTATGTGTAAGTAACATGTAACAACGTCGTTCCTTTTTCTTTTCATTTCATTTTTTTTTCAGTAGAGTTCGCCTTGTTCGAACTTTGCGAAGAGAATTGTTTTTACTATTAGGCGTCTAGCACGAAGCTTGATTAAATTTCCAACGATCGCTCGATTTTAGCGACGACGACTAGAACCTATGTTCTAAAAAGTTATTCTTAGGATATATTCCATTTCTCTTTTGGAATTTATATTGTTATACTTCGTCCTTGAGCGAAGAATACGACACATATGAGTATTAAGAGTTGTAAACAACAAAGTCTTTTGTAAATAAATGTTACTTTTGCATAAGTAACGTGAACAAAGTAAACGTACTTTGTTTTAATAATTGAGAATCGATAAGAAATTTTCCTTGAGAAAGAGATACGGATTAATGAAAGGAAATAATAAGGAATTAGAGTAAGAAATTAAAAGAATGAGATAAGGAATGGGAATAAAATCTTGAAATTTTATTTCTATATATTGAGTGTACGAGAGAAATTTTCTGTGAGATTGCTAGATGTTTAAGATAAGTTTGTTGGATTAAGTGTGGTGATATTACAATTGAATAAGGAATATTCACTTTGTAATTTAAGATTTTCCGTAAGATAAGATATCATCTTACCGTTACTGATCCGTGTTTCTTAAAAACTTCGTAGGATGGCTTCCAGTAGTGACACGGCTTCGGAGAGTCAGTCTCCGCCACAGCGTACTTGGGTAAATCAGTTATTGGATAGTTATAGAGATTATGAGGCAAACCCAAGACACGACGTAGGACAAAGAATTAGTAACTTTTCAGCAGTTTATCATTCAGCACGGCATACTATTCCAGAGAGTCAGGCTATACTTGACTTGATTAGACGTCTACCAGAGGAATGGCGTGGTTGGGCACATGACACGGCATGGTACTATCTTGGGATGTTTGGCGACGACGTAGAGCCGACAGGTGATTACCAGGGATTCGCTTTGGAGGTACACAGGCGTTTCTTCGAGAGCAGACACATAGCAGCATATCCTGTTCAGGCACATCCTCCCTACACTCACTTCCCGGCAGATTCAGAGTCAGAGCATGATAAGATGGCTCCATAAATGGTTGCACAGTTGGAGATCCCCCCAGCGATTATACCCAGTGAGGGCACAGGAGAGTTAGTTGCAGAGACAGTTGATGGATTAGGGTTACCTGCTCCTATCCTACCCGAGCCTTCTGCGAGAGTTCAGGGACCATTCGAGACAGGGCCAGAGTACTTAGATACAGACGCAGAGCTTACCGCCCTGTTGCAGTTACCATCTTCATACAGACCCCTTGACGAGATTTGCTCGGAGTTGGCTAGAGTTAGGGCAGAGTTTGAGGCAGGACCATCCAGGGTCCGTTCCAGGGAGGAGTACGAGACGAGTTCACTTCCCGACCACCTGCTGCCTCCGAAGAAGCGGGCATCAGTGACCTGCTGGGACTACTTGGTTTCAGATTCAGAGAAGACAGTTTCAGATATGCCTGCACCGCCACCACTTACACTTACAGACGGCACTACTTTGAGGGCTGACGAGGCACTCCAGTTTGCTTTCGGTTCAGAGTCAGAGGATGAGGATCCGGATGAGGATCCGGACGAGGACCCCGAGGAGGATTAGGCCATAGAGGGCAGTGGTGACTTGACCGCAGTTTGTTGAGCAAGGCGTCACGGACGCATAGTATTATAGTAGCCTTTTGTTATGTACATAGTTGGATCAGTAACTAGATAGTTTTGTAGTACTCCAATGGATATGAAATTTTATGAATCATTTCCGTTCTAGTACTTCCAGTAGTACAGTAATGCAATATGTTAGTGTATCCTGTACACGTAGGCAGTTAGCCTAGCTTAGACTCGTTGTAGTCTAGTTTTATATAAGTCCTTGTAAAAGGCAAAACTAACATATTCTTTTTGATGTATATATAATATACATGACCCATGAGAGGGTTTTAGTCACAAGAAAGTTTCTTATGAATCGTATAACTAAACCAGAATGCCAAATGAACTTGTGTAACAAGTGTTTAATTTAACCTTGGAGGTTAAAAGTTGAAAGAAATAGAGTCGAAGTTAAATTGTTAAAAGCAAGTACTAATGAGAAAAAATTTGTATCTTATAGTTTTAACCTTTTCTGATAGAGGTCAAGAACAACGTATAAGCGAGGAAGGGCAAAAACATCCTGTAACCTTTTCATTTCCCCTATCTCCGCAACGTCGCAACATTAAGGATTTATTCTTCGGAAGAAAACCACCATATTTCGATGGATCTGGCAATCCGAGTGAGGCCGAGCAATGGATACGTTCTATGGAGAGAATCTTTGAGCCGATTGGACTTAGTGACGATGAGCGTCTAGCATGTGCTGGTATAAGCTAACTGGACCAGCTAAATATTGGTGGAAGACTAGACAGAGAATTATGCCGATAGAACAAGCAGCTCTAACCACCTGGAAAAGTTTTAAGGAGGCATATTATGAAAAGTATGTATCCGATCAAGTCGAAACTGAGGAGGAAATGGCCAGGAAGCTTCAGGGAGAACTTAAATATGAACTGGGAATAGCAGTAGCCAGACAGGAGGGACTGAGTTATGCAGAACTATTAGGACGAGTCTGTGAAATAGATGCATTAGTGCCTAATAAAGGAAAGATGGTAAAATCCACACCAGCACCAAACCAGGCTTCAACCCAAAACCGTCCCAACAATAAAATCAACAATAAGAGAAAAAGGAAATGAGAAGGGGGTAGTAGTGATTGTTACCAGTGCCACAACAAGCAAGGGAAACAAAATAGGGCTAGGCAGGGTTTCCACCAGCCAGGAAAACGAAGTAACTATGGAAAGAAAGCAGGGCAGAAGAATAATTCACAGAGAAATGAACAATCCGGTCAAGGCAAGAGAAACAATCTACAAGGACAGCTGCAAGGGCAGCAAAGATACAGAAATCAGGGAGGAAATCACCCAGTGAGGGTTAACATTCCTGTTTGCCCCAAATGCAATAAAACGCACCCTGGTGTGTGTCAGATAGGCACTGGCAACTGTTTCAATTGTGGACATAAGGGACATACGAGGAAAACTTGCCTGGAACCACTGACGGCAAATGAAATCAACCAGCACGGTCAACTCCCAACTCCGAAAAGTACTCAAGAAAAGATCCCTTCTCCAGCTTGCCCTAAATGTGGTAAGGAACACCCAGGTGTTTGTTTAGCAAAAATTGGTGTTTGTTACAACTGTTTGCATAAGGGACACGTTAAGAGGAAATGCCCAGAACTGAGGCAAGCGGCAGGACAGAAACAGGAAGTTTCTGCATGTTCTAGATGTGGTAAGAAGCATGAGGGTGCGTGCCTAGCAAACACGGATAGATGTTTTAAATGTTTGATGCTGGGGCATATAAGTAAGGATTGCCCAACGCTGTTGCAAATGATGGTACCAATTCAGTACGGCCAGCCTCAACCACTAAATACAGCTCGGGTCCAGTCACAGCCACAGCTGATGCAATCACAACAGAATACAAGCGCATGCATGATTAGGCAGTAGAGGCTTAATGAAGGAAAGAGAGATCTGGCAGGCATTGGACGAACCTTATAAATTACCCTGCCATAATTTTTGCTTCATTTGGGAGCCTTATATTCGGTTATAATTAGTACCTGTTAACCTTTAGGAGTAGAACTAGGACGCTCTAATTGTGAAATAGGAACAATTACGCTTCAGGGAGTGACGATAATCTCATAGTTTTATTCCCTTAGTTTCGTCGAGCATGGAATTTAATTTAGGGTCTTTCTGTTAGAACATAGCAATCGATTGGGAAGTAATAAAATGTACGATATATATATATATATATAATTTTGGTAATAGATTAGTTGTTTTAAAATTACCACGATTCTCGACAACAAGAGAAAAATCACTTTTAAAAACCCCGAGTAGAGAACCTACAGAATTATGTAAAATTTTCAACGGGCAGGAGGATACTGATAATGTCCGCCCTATAAGCCAAGATGTTGATAAAGAAGAAAGATATGACAGCTTATCTCATATACCTAGTTGGAGATCCAAGAGCCAAGAAGATCATCCAAACGTGAGCGTTGTGAACGAATATGAAAATGACTTTTCAGAAATATTATCTAGTGTATCACCAGATTGTCGTGTAGGTTTCACGATCAACTTAGAACTACGAGCATCTCCCAAATCAGAGGCCTTACGGAGAATGGTATCGAAGGAGTTAGAGGGGCTTAAGATCCAACTGCAAGGGTTGTTAGATGACGATTTCTTTAGACAAACGTTTTCATCATGGAAAACACTTTAGATGTTCATCGTCGAAGAAGGATGATTCTGCGAGATTGTATATAGGCTGTCAAAGGTTAAATATTCTTTTATGAGAATATAAGACCCCTGATAAGCTTAAAAGGAAACACGTGCAATTGTGAGGATAGACTTAAGCATCACTAGTTAAAGGATAAACTGGAGATATACCCAAAAATTTATCTTTCAAGCCAGATATGGCCATTATGAATGCTTAGTTATGCCGTTTAGTTGGCTGGTGCTCCGTAGTATTCATGAACCACATGAGTAGAATTTTTCACCTAGACTTAGAAAAGAATTCATTTTAGTATTTATCGACGACAATTTCAGTTACCCCAAGAATGAGGATGAACACGAAGAACACTTGCGAATAGTACTAGAAACGCCTAGAGTCGAGAAGTTAGATGCCAATTTCAGTAAGAGCAAGTTCGATTGAAGAAAGTGAAGTTTCATGGATATATAGTGCCAACAGAAGGCGTTAAGATAAATCCTGCCAAGGTAAAGGTAGTACTCAAATGAAAAAATAAAAAAAATCGCTTACCAGTCTGAATGAAATAAGAAGTTTCCTAGGTTGGACAGTTATAATAGAAGTTTCCATTAAGGAATTTTCTATGATTACTAAGACTTATGACACGACTATATAGAAGGAAAAGAAGTATAGATGTACAGACAAGTGTGAGATAAGTACGCAGACGTTCAAGGAAAGGTTGATCATTACCCCAGATTTAGCCCTCCCCGAAACGACAAGGAATACGAGGTAGATACCAATGCTACCAAGAACAGGTTAGGATGGTATAAATGCAAGATGAGAGAGTGATAGCGTACGTTTCACGACACATTAACCTCAGGAAATTGAGTATCCAACCCACGACTTAGAGCTTGCAGCCGTAGTACATGCAATGAAATTTGGATACACCATCTATATGGTATAAGGGATGAGATCTTCACAGATCATAAAAATTTGGAGTGTGTATTCGAACAAAGGAATTAACATAAGACAAAGGAGATGGCTCGAACTAGTAAGATGTTAAGATTGTGAAAATAATTACCATCTAGGTAAAGCTAAGGGTAAGAATAGATACGCTGAGTTGTAAGACTCCAACTAAGTTTAGGTATCTCGACGTCGGAGAAGAAACGCTTATACAAGGATTCGAGACGATGGATATAGAAATGCATGATGCATCAGCATCGATCATAGGGCAAATAGCAGCACGAGTAGCTATACCAAATTGCGAGAAAGATTATAAGTATCTAGAGAAAGGACGAGTCAACGGATAAGCCTCGACTAAGGAAAAGAATGGATAAACCAGACAGCGACTCTGAAACAATGAGTACTATGATAGAAATTAAAGAAGTGGACTTAGTATTTCCGATGACAGCGAATTTAAGATTTAAGAAAGGATTTTCAGAGGAATAGAGTAACACGAGATTTTGTTTCGTTGATAGAAAAATGTTTAGTTTATAAGTAGGAGAAAGCTTTTCACTGACAACTATACGAGTTGTGATAACCATTAAGGTATTCCAGAATGGAAATGGAAGGATATAGTTAAAATTTTACGACGACGGGATGTTTGTAGGTCACAAGGCAGAAAAGTTAGATAACAAACTTAACTTTAGTACCGCTTCTCACCTCCAGTTGAATGGACAGTCCGAGAAAAAGATTCAGATACTCGTTGATAAGCTAAGAATGATAATATTAGCCGAAAAGCGAATTAAAGAACACGTAGCCAACAACCAAATTGTTATAACAATAATTATTAAGCTACGATAGGTATTACGCCTTACGAGACTTTGAAGAAGAAGAAGTTTTAGATAGCTGCCTTATTGTTATAAGGTAGGTGAAAGAAAGAACTTAGGACCAGATACGGTCAATGAAATGATCGAGATCATTCGATAGATTCGAGTCAGAATAAAACGAGTTTAAAGAAGACAAAAGTCTTAAGTATATACGACAATTCGCACTTAATAATCAAGAAGGAAAATAAAACCTCCTTAAGATTTTCTCCATTAATGAGAAACCTTAGTTTCGTGTCAAGTTTAGACTTCGATAAAGATTTATATAATTAGCAATAACTTGGAAAAGATAGTTTCCAATACGAATAGTTATGGCTTTATCGCCAAGTTTATGAAATGCTTATTTTAAGTATATCTCATTTTGAGAAAAAGTATGTACGTTCGATTCAATACACATAGTTGGTCAGCAGAGCGTTGATCTTGAAATCGACTTAAGTTATTAGGAAAGATCGAAAACGATCTTGGATCGAAAAGCGCAAAAGTTAAGGAGCAAGTCAAGATGATTAGTAATAACGTTGTAAGATCATCACAGGCAAGAGGAAGCCATGTGGGAATTCGGAAAAGAGTTGAGTATGAAGTACTCCAAGCTGTTTAAAGAGGATAAGCAAATTTCGGGACGAAATTTTTCGCAAGGGGGGTAGGATGTAATACCCCAGAAATTCCGTACAGTCTTAAAATTTTAAAGTTAATAATAAAAATGGCTTTGCACGCCTAAGCTTACGATTCTGAATTCTAAGACCAACGGTGAAATCCGTTTCCGAAAATAAATTACGGAAGTCAGTTAGATGACTACTGTATTTAGGGTTATCGCGTACGAAAACTTTTTAGTTCTTGAACTCAGAACGGAAAACCGTCTGATTTTTATATTCACGAAATCGCGATACGAACTCGCCCGAGAAAGTTCGTTTTTATGAATTTCCGGACGAAACTCGGACTGTGTCGTCCCGAGTTTTTGTCGGAATTAAGTTTTTAAATATTTCTTTCCGAATAAGATAAATACGTTAGAATTTTTGGTCGAATCAGAATTTGACGATTTTGTGCCGAGCTACGTTTTTCGTCGTTTGATTTCCGTAACGTCGTATCGCGTCGGAAAATCGCGTAATTTCTCTTCTCTTCCCTCTTTTGGCCGACCTCACTTCCCTCTCTAAGCTTGATATTTTCATTTTATATAGTATTAAACCTATGACTCACTCTTAGATATTTTTTAATTAATGCTTTACACCTATTAATCTAAATGTTATTTCATAATACATATTAAGTTGTCATCCTCACTACTCTCTCTCTCAAATTTCGAAACCACACACACATATACTATCTCATCCATCTGTTATCACCATTGTTGGAAGCTTCAAGTTCTTAGAGCAAAAATTTCACACAAGTCTTCATCCAACCATCGAATCATCCAACTTCCTTTATTAATTGTCGAGGTAATCTCCTCCTCTCTAATCCTATCCAATTGGATTCCATTTCTTTTAATTTTTCATGTGGATCGATTTTTATGGATCATGGAAATTAGATGTTTTGATCTTCAATTAGTGTAATAGGATGGATTAGATATGGATCAATGTCTAAAAGTGAAAGAAATTCAAGAACCCTATTTCCTATTAAGTACCGAAAATTAGGGGATTTTGTAGGATAATTTGAATCCTTCAATTAGTTGGATAATCATGCTTAGGAGGTGTTCAATTAGTGATTAGAACAAAAAGAAATCGAAACCCCTATGATATGGATGAAAATCGAGTTCTAGGGCTAGGGTTTGGGGATTTTGTTTAATGTTGCAATTAGACTTGTAATTGATCAATTGATAATGTAGTAGTATGATAATTGGATAAATGATGTTGATTGATGAAGAAAATCACCCTCTTTAATTATGTGTTAATACCGAAATTTTGTAGAAAATTAGGGGTTTTCATGTAGTTGATCTAGTTGAGGATTTGTTGACGAAATAATGTTGTTAATGATGTTAGTTGATAATATGATTTTAATTGGAATTTTCTAAAAACATTTTGTGAGTCGTAAGAGACAAAGAATCCCTTTTAAGTTGAGATTTAGTAATGTTATGAGGTGATGATATGGATAATAATGAATCTCGTGAGATGATGTTTGATGACGTAAAATTTGAGCGAAATCCCATAACTTTTGAAATCTCGTAAGAGACGAACAAGGGGTCGTAGTTAATAACCGAGAAGTCGAGAAAGAATTCTAACTTGATAATAATGTTTATAATGGACTAAGGTACGACTTTGTAGTTAAAGACATGAGCATCCGGAATATTATAATATGAGTTGTAGTTATAGTCGAGAACTAGAAACGAGAAATTGTTAACTTGTTTTGGTTTAGTAAATGGTAGTTGAAACGACGAGGTGTGATCGTCGTTGTTATAACCGAGTTTTGTAAAGGGGTCCTTCACGTGCGGGAGTACGTGTTGACTGCCTTGAGAGTGAAGTTCATAAGAAATCGAGTACAAGAACTTAGAACGAGCTTAGGAAGTTATACATCGAATTCATTTGAACGTTAGGGTTAGCCGCGGCAGTTTTGCGACGTTTCACGGAAACTGCAATATCTTTTAGCTCGCTTATCGGAATTGAGATCCGCGAATTGGAGAGTAAACTAGACACCCGAGGCTATCTTCTGGTACAGGGAATGACCCCTGTTTCGCAATCCCCTGTTCTGGACAGACTCACTAAATTCGTGCAGTGTATGTTTGAATTGTAATTCCTAAGTTATTTTCTTCTCAACTTAGCTTCTTCCGATCTTTGAGGTCATTATGAGTTAACGAATGCTTTTTTTTTTACTGACCTCAGTGTCAAGTATAGAGACTTGAGTGCTAAACGAGATGAGTTCGTATCTTGTATCCGTTTAAGTAAAGAAATTTAGCTAAGCGTGCAAATGCCTAAATCGTCTAAAGAACTAAAACTTAATTTCCTAAGTTGATTCCTTTCCAACTCAGTTCCTTTTGATCTTTTAAGTCGTAACAAGTTATCGACTATCTTTTCTACTGACCTAAGAGTCGAGTAAGGAACCTTTCGAGTTTTAAACAAGATTTGTTCAAGTTTCGTTCCCGTTTAAGCTAAAAAGAAACTAGTAGCGTGCAAATGCCTAAAGAAAAAAAACGACTAAAACCTAATTCGAATTTCCATGTTCGATTATTTTTATACGACCGAATTTAAAGTGTGATTATTTTATGATGAAAGAGGAAGTCAGCAGTGAGGAAAGGATGGAAGACTAGAAGACGGAAGTACGAGTAATAAGTTCTGTAAAGTATAAAGGTGGGCTTTTATATATAAAATAAAACGAGCAATGCTCGAAAACCCTTTCTTTATCGTTTTGATAATCGTGTTTTCAAAGTGATAATCATGGCATAAACTGTTTAAATATTTTATGTGAGTTCTCTTGTACCTATCTGAGTTAACATTCGTGTTTTCCAGATTTTTGAGTTAACCGCTAGGATTGTTAACTAACGATCGGCTCTGAGTTAGCTATTAAGCACTTTCCAGAGTTTGTGCACTTTGTATTCTGTGGTGTATGTGGTATCCTGTTGAGGGGTAACCAGCCACGGTGAATGAGAATTGGTCAAGATTTTAAACGTAACATACTAGAAAAATGCTTGTACAAGCTAATTTATATAAATGAGTCAGAAAATGTTTAGTAGACACGGGCCCCTTTTCAATAAAACCCCGATGTGCTACGATTATGAGATGCCTGATTATTTATACTTATGATTATGTTTTCGGCAATGTGCCCACTAAGTACTTTTGTACTTAGCCCTGCATATGTTTTCTAAATGTGCAGGTTGAAGCGATGGAAGCGGCGAGGCTTGAAATAAGTTGTCTAGGAAGACTTTAGTTAGTATGAATCACTTTTCCGCTACAAAACTCTAGTACTTTGATGTTATGTACATTACGTAAAACACTGTAGTTTATGTCTGTAAACTATAACTTAGATGCCTTTTTGAATACTTTCTGTCGAGAAATCCTTCGAGATCTACTCTTTCTTTTTGCAAATAAAGTCTTGTTCATAGAATGTATGATGTCTCTTATGTATGTTTAGTTCAGTCAGTTCCCTTCTTCCCCGCTTCTTTAATCCAATCCCAGTCGCACCCCGGCTTCTGCCGTCCCTCAGGATTTGGGGCTGTGACATGCTTCCTACATCATAAATATCAAATCATATCATCAATATCATAACATTTACTCATTCAAACTCATGCTTCTTCATGTCTTACATTTTCATTTTTATTTTTAGAAAATTCTAAAACAATTCATACATCAATATACTAATACCTAGAGTGATAATCTACCAACCAATCATCTAAAATCATGAATTTAAAACATCAAACCCTATAACCCTAAATTTTCGGTATTGACAAAAATAAGGGGGGGGGGATGATTTTCACTTGATTCTAACCATGGAAATCTATTCCTAAGCATACATAATCAAGTTATAAACTTAGAACATCATCTTCTTCCTCTCTTACATATTTTCGAAAATTTCAAGATTAAGGGAATGAGATTTTGTTCGGATAGAAGTGAAGAAGAGGCTCTCACCTTTCCAAATATGAACTCGGATTTGAAATCAATCGGTAGATAAAAAAGTTATGGAACTTGAATACTTGAGGAACTTGATGAACTTGATGAAGATCTTGATGGAGATGAAGAACAAGAGAGAGAATCTCATAAGGTCCTATAAACCTTGGTCTGAGTTTACCCTTGACACCAAATCTAATGATTCCCTTAGACGGAGAAATCTTGAGGAAAACCTTATCCCCAATTTCAAAACTAAGATCTGTTCGACGAACATCGGCGTAAGACTTTTGTCGGCTCTGAGCTTCTTTCATTCGGACTCAAATTTGTCGAATGATCTCGATCATTTCACCGACTGAATCCGGTCCTAGATTTTTCCTTTCACCTACTTCATCCCAATAAAGTGGTGACCTACATTTCCTTCCATACAGTGCCTCGTAAGGCGCCATTCCTATTGTCGCTTGATAACTATTGTTGTAAGCAAATTCGACCAATGGTAAGATATTTTCTCAAATCGCACTTCGATCTAATACTACCGTTCTCAACATATCTACGAGTATTTGAATTGTTCTCTCGGATTGTCCATCCGTTTGGGGGTGAAAAGCGGTACTAAAATTTAGTCTAGTTCCTAGCTCCTTCTGCATAGTGATCCAAAACCTTGAAGTGAATTTGGCATCTCTATCAGACGTTATTGACTTTGGTATTCCGTGCAGACGTACAATCTCACAAACATACAACTGTACTAGTTTCTCTGATCCATAGGTAACTTGAATTGGTAGAAAGTGAGCTGATTTTGTGAGCCTATCAATAACTACCCAGATGGCAGTATTTCCTCTTCTAGACTTCGGCAAACCTGTCACAAAATCCATGGCTATATCTTCCCACTTCAACGTTGGAATACTTAATGGCTGCAACATCCCTTGTGGTCGTTGGTGTAAAGCTTTCACTTGTTGACAAGTCAAACATCGTTCTACAAACGAGGCAACATCTCGTTTCAAACCGTTCCACCAGAAATCCCTTCTTAAATCTTGATACATCTTTGTACTCCCTGGGTGTGCTGTATATGGCGTATCGTGAGCCTCACTCATGATATTGTTTTTCAGTTCGTCGTTATCAGGGATACAAAGTCTACCTTCAAATAAAACTGCATTATCCGATGCCTCGAAAAAATAGTCTGGTTTATCCGTTCTTATCCTTAGTTGTAGCTTCTCGATCGTCTCGTCCTTTCTCTGAGCACTTATGATTCTCTCTCGTAAGTCCGGTGTAGCTACGAGTGCCACTATTTGGGTCGTTATCATTTCAGGAGTATCCAAGACTTCTAAATCCATCTTCTCAAATTCTTGCAAAAGTGTTTCTTCCTCGATAAAGAGACACTCTAATTTGGTTGGAGTCTTGCGACTCAGCGCGCTTGCTACTATGTTTGCTTTTCCTGGATGATGATTTGCATATTAGTTAATCTATGTAGTTAATGACGATAATTGGAAAGTTTGAACGAAATCTAAGAACGTCGAACTTTTCGTAAGAGACGAAGAGTCGAGCATAATTGTCGATAGGAAAATCGAACAAGAAAACTAATCGAATATTAGTAATTGTTGATATGTTAGGATAGTTGTTAAATTAATTGAGAATTAACTAACAACTTTAGAAAATCGAGTTCTTAGACCGATATAAATGATGTGGATTAGTTAAGTAATGGTTTATAATGATGTTAATGCATTAAGCTGTTCATTACTAAGTAAGATGATGATAGAAACTAATTTGATTTGAATTGAATTAGTAAAACTTCAAGAAACGAAGAAAGTAAGTAAGTACATAAAAGAAGAAATAAGGAATCGAGACCTTATATGGTGAATGATTTGAGTTCGTAGTTGATTAATAAGTAGGAATGAAGTTGATAAAGATTTCATATAGGTTATGAAATAGAAAATAGAAGTTGAAAATTTAAAATTGAATTGAAATTGAAATGGAATTTCTAAATATAAATGATTGGTTGAAAAGACGAGAAGTAATCGTCGTAGTTTTAATCGAGGAACGAGAAAGTATTCACGTTAGATAAATACGAGGCTTGACTGTAATGAGATAGAAATTTCATGCACATAAAGGTTGTATAGCATTGATCGAACCTAGGGAAGTGTGCGACGAGTCTTACGAGCGATTAGGGTTTTTCAGCAGTTATGCCATTCTATATGGAGTATGCACCAAAAGAATTAGAAGAGCTTAAGATCCAACTGCAAGAATTGTTAGACCTTGGATTCATTAAACCGAGTGTTTCACCGTGGGGAGCACCTGCTTTGTTTGTCAGAAAGAAGGATGGTTCTATGAGAATGTGCATAGACTATCGTGAGTTAAATAAGATCACCCTTAAGAATAAGTATCCTTTGCCAAGGATAGAAGATCTTTTTGATCAGCTTAAGGGCGCAGGAGTCTTTTCAAAAATAGATTTAAGATCCGGGTACCATCAATTGAAAATCAAACCCGAAGACATACCTAAGACTGCTTTCCGAACCCGATATGGCCATTATGAACTCCTAGTTAAGTCATTCGGTTTGACTAACGCTCCCACAGTATTCATGGATCTCATGAATCGAATTTTTAACCCATACTTAGACAATTTCGTCTTAGTATTCATTGACGACATTCTCATTTACTCCAAGAATGAGAAGGAGCACGAGGAACACATGAGAATAGTTTTAGAAACGCTTAGAGCCAAGAAGCTTTACACCAAATTCAGTAGGTGTGAGTTTTAGCTGAAGGAAGTAATGTTCCTTGGACACATAGTACCAGTAGAAGGCATCAAAGTAGATCCTGCCAAGGTAGAGGCAGTACGCGATTGGAAATTGCCAGCAAGTCCGAAGGAAATTAGGAGTTTCTTAGGTTTAGCCGGTTATTACAGAAGATTCATCGAAGGATTTTCAACGATTGCTAGACCTATGACGCAACTACTTCGGAAGGAAAATAAGTTCAGATGGACGGACGAATGCGAGAAGAGTTTTCAGATACTCAAGGAGAAGTTAACCACAGCACCAGTGTTGGCTTTGCCAGAAGCAAATAAGGAATACGTGGTCTATACAGATGCTTCAAAGAACGGATTAGGTTGTGTATTGATGCAAGATGGAAAGGTGATAGCTTATGTTTCACGACAACTTCGACCTCATGAAGTTGAATACCCAACCCACGACTTAGAACTAGCAGCCGTTGTGCATGCGCTGAAGATTTGGAGACACCATCTCTATGGTGTTAGGGTTAAGATTTATACGGTCCATAAGAGTTTAAAGTACTTCTTCGAGCAAAAGGAATTGAACATGAGGCAAAGACGATGGCTCGAATTAGTCAAGGATTATGATTGCAGAATCAATTACCATTTAGGAAAAGCAAACGTTGTAGCCGACGTGCTGAGTCGCAAGACTCCAACCAAGTTAGGGTGTCTTCTTATCAAGGAAGAAGCACTTGCGCAAGAATTTGAGAAAATGGACTTAGAAGTGCTCGATGCACCTGAAACGAGAACAAACCATATAGCAGCACTCAAAGCTACATCAGACTTGCAAGAAAGAATCATAAGTGTGCAGAGAAAGGACGAATCAACTGAGAAGCTTCGACTAAGGATAAGAACAGATAAACCAGACGGTTTTTCCGAAGCACCAGATAATGCGATTTTGTTTGAAGGCAGACTTTGTATCCCTGAAGACGATGAATTGAAGATCGATATCATGAGTGAGGCTCACGATATGCCTTATACAGCACACCCAGGGAGTACGAAGATGTGTCAAGATTTGAGAAGGAAATTCTGGTGGAACAGTTTGAAACGAGACGTTACCTCGTTTATAGAATAATGTTTGGCTTATCAACAAGTGAAAGCTTTACACCAAAGACCATATGGATTGTTACAACCATTAAGTATCCCTGAATGAAAATGGGAGGATATACCTATGGATTTTGTGACAGGTTTGCCTAAGTCAAGAAGAGGAAACACTGCCATCAGGGTAGTTATTGATAGACTCACCAAATCAGCTCATTTTCTACCGATTAAGATTACCTATGGATCAGAAAAGTTAGCTCAGTTGTATGTTCGTAAGATTGTACGTCTGCACGGAATACAATAGTTTTAATGTGTATAGATTTGGCCGTGTTGCCAAGTCTATGGAATGTTTATTATATTTGCGTATCTCGTTGAGAAAGTACGTGTTCGTTTCTAAAAACGTGATCTACCAGCAAGACATAGTTCTTGATTCTCGATTTAAGTTATAAATTATGATGAAAGACCGCAATCGATCTTGGATCGAAAAGTGCAAGAGTTAAGAAGCAAGTCAGTACAGTTAGTAAAAGTAATATAGAATCACCACGGGCAAGAAAAAGCCACGTGAGAACTCGAAGAAAAGATGATGAAGAAGTACCCCGGACAGTTTGATAAAGATAAGCAAATTTCGGGACGAAATTTCTTATTAGAGGGGTAGGATGTAATACCCCGAATATTTTTCTTCCGACGAAAAATAAAAAAATTAATTAATTGATGGTCCCGATACGAGTTACTGGTGTATGGGGGGGGGGGGGGGAATACACCAATTAGGATTTTTCAACTTTTGAAAAACTTAACACTTGAAATCAACTTCAACTGAGTAAAAGGACTCAGTTGGGATCTCACAGCTGAGTAAGCAACCTCAGCTGGAAGAGTGGTGTTGTGCGGAATGTGGTGGAAAATGTACTCGTAAAATCAAACTCACGCTTTTATGCACGGTTGGTCAAAACCAAAACTGTTGATGTGAAAGTATGCAGATTGTATGCGGTTAGTTTGTCAGTTGAGATATGCAAATAAAGACTGAACACAAATAAACACGACACACAAGATTTACGTGGTTCCGAGAGAACTCCTACGTCCACGGGGAGATATGAGTCCACACACCTCAGTCCAAGTTCTTCTGCACAGTTCCACTCAGCTTACGCGGGCTGAGCAACCGTTACAGTTTAGTTTCCGGGCACTAAATAGCCTAAGTCAAGTTTGCGGGTACTTGACGACCTGACTACTCAATTACATGAAGAGTAATGTCCTAACACACTTTTTAGGGTGTGAGAATGGGTAGGATTTCCAACTACAGCTCGATCACGAATGAGAGCTGGATCTAAGGCTTGAACGAATAAACACTCAACCTAAGATCAAAAACAGTTTCGATCTCTAGGAACCCTCAGCTACTAATGTTCTCTCAAATTGGAACTCTCAGCTGCTGATGCTCTTAGATGATGATTTTGCAGAATTGCTTTTTGCTTTGATTTCTCTCGTGAAAGCTCTTGAATTTTCGTCGTCTATCTCTTCTGCCCTTTTCTCGAATGAGAGAATGCCTCTATTTATAGGCGGAGAGAATCAACTAGCCGTTGGAGGAGCAGTTGATCTCTGATCGGTTGAAAATGATGGCTTGTCTCTCATCTCTGCAGACTTTCCCGATATGGCATCTGTGCTCTTCTGCTTTCCATTTGAGACAGCCTTGTGTTGGGCCAGATGGGGTAATGACTGAACGGTCAAACCCTCATGTGACTTCCTTTTAAAATTCAAATCTTTGACAGTCAACTTCGGTTTGTCGGTTGAAAGTCTTGGCCTTCATCTGAGTGATCTTCAGCTGATGTTCCGATCTGTTGAGCTCTCAGCTGACTTTGAACTTCAAACAGTTGAACTCCTTGTTCGGTTTATATAACTGAGGTTCTGAAACTGAACACTCAGTTGTCTTCCTTGTATTTACTCAGTTGGGTTTGAACCCTCAGATGATTTCCTTTTCATCTGATGTTCTCTTCCTTTCAACTGTTTCTCATCTGATGAACGCTCAGTTGGTTTCCTTCTCAACTGATGTTCTGAAGACTTCCCCTTGTTTGCATCTGAACAAATGAACTCTCAGTTGTCTTTCTTCACAACTGATGTTCTGTCTAAGTGACGCCTTGTTGCCATCTTCAGCTGGAGACCTGTAAAGATAAAATCTTAACTTTGCTCAAACAGCGAGCCTAAATTCTAACATTAGGTTCTGGCAACATCTACTCGGTTGGGGTCAGTCGGTTTTGGAATTCATCAAAACTTATACTAATAAATTTCCCAACAATTTCCCCCTTTTTGATGATGCCAAAACCACTTACAACTTGAAACCACTACTGATCTAAACCTCACTAACTGACCTAAAATCTCAGCTGAAATTCTAGACAGTCTATAAGATAATACATCAAAAGGGTTAGCACAGTTATAACATGGTATTTAAAAGACTTTGTGATTCAGAGCTTGGATAATGAGGGATTGTTCATCAAGGTGAATCTTATAACTGAATAGTTTTCATTACAACTAATTGTTACAAAAGATAGGCTCAAAAACCGAAAATTACAACAGTTGCTAGAAAACTAACTGAGCTAGTATTGTAGCCCATACTTGCCAAAGATCCTTACAAAAATTTCCCTCTTAGCAGGTGACTCCTTAGAGATGTCTACTCCATGCTCCTTGCAGACCTGCCTCGCCTCAGATGCAATCTTCTGACGGTTCGGGTTGCTGGAATCCGAGAGAAGAGGTGGCCGATAAGTAACCCTCTTGGGAACTGGAACAGTGTTCAAGTCCAGGTTGGCGTCAATCATGGCCCTCCTGAATTGACTGAACATGCCCGGGTCACCTGAGTGCAACTCAGTCAGCGCCTCTTTAAACGCTCTCCTTGGGTCGTTAGTTGCGTAAACCTTCCTGTAATAGAAGTCGTTCACGAACTCCTGCTTGAACATCTCCCAATCCTCATTCCACTCGGTCGGCATCCACTTGTCGGTATGCCTGAACCGACTCTCAACCTTGGACTTTAGAGGCAACCTTTGTTGCTTCAACCGAGCTTCCGCCTTTGATTGGATTTTGTTGATGCGGCGTCGGCTGCGGGAGGCAACGTTGCGGTCCAGGTTCTGAGAAACCTTCTTCAGCTCAACCTCGAACTGGTTCACCCTCCTCGCCTGGCTGGCGGCAAATTTTCTGATCCAGCTCGGGTTCATGTAGTCCTTCTCCTCTACATCCATAGCCTTGGCCGCTGCAATGCACTCTTCGGTTGTTATCCCGTCGAGTTCAGAATCTAGCTCGGCTACGATCTCGGCTATGGAGCTGTAGGAAACTCCAATCTTCTTCGTCTGCTCCAAGTCCTTAGTCATTTCGGCTCCACCGACTTCGGTTGACTTGGCAGCAGCAGACTTCCTTCTCCTCAGCTGAGATTTAGATGGTTGAGCAGCTGGCACTCCTTCTTCTTGGGTCTCTTCTTCTTCCTATGCTTCATCCTCCGTCTCCTTCTCTTCCCCCTTTTTGGCATCAGATACAAGGCTTGCTACTGATCCGTCCAGAGAGTTGAGTTTGGCTTCGGTGGATTGAACACGGTTGAAGAGTTCATCGACCGCGCACTCCAGTTCGATCTTCTTCGCCAGTTCGGAGTCCTGGCGCTCTTGTTCTGCCTTCTTCAAGACAGAGAGGTTGTCGTTGACCTCTGTCTGAAAGGCAACAAACTCAGCCCAACGCGACTCAAACCGGGACTCCCATTCAGCATCCTGCGTCTGTTGGGACTTGGCCAGATTTGAGTCAGCCAAGGACTTGAAGACATTCACTTCCGACTTCAAGCCCAACAGAGTGGATTTCAGCTCCGACATGTCCTGACTGGTGGAGGAGGAGAGATCATTCAGCTTAATCTTCAGCTCGGCATTCTCCTCCACCAGTTGTTGGTACTTCACTTCCTGAGCTGCCAACTCCCTCAGCTGGTCATCGTGTTGGTGCTGGAGGTTGGCGAGCAGCTCGGTCCTCAACTGGTTGACCCTCTCAGCCACTAGCTCGCAGATTTGTTCTGTTGAAGGAGCGAGCTGAGCAGCTGGAAGGGCTTGAGTAGACGGAGCTAGAGGCTCAGCTGTGACCATGGCTTGACGGTTTGCCAGGTACAACTTTAGGTTCTCCTCATCTTCTTTTGCGGCGGCGGCTGCTGCATCGACATCTTCAAGGAAGTCGGCTGATTTCACCAACATGCTGTCAAGGAAGTCGACACACTCCTTTCCAGCTGCCTCCCCTGTCTCCTTCCCTTCAGCCAAACTCTGGTCCAACCGTCTAGTGAGCAGCGCGATCCGATTGTTGTACGCCACCTCCAAGTTGGAATAGTTGAAGTAGGCTCGGATGCAGGACTCATCAGATTTCAGCCTGTCCCAGCTCAGTACCCTGATCGTGTCCTCCTTGACATACCACTGGCTAAAGATCAGGTGGAACTGGTACAGTAGCTCGGTTCCCAGTGTGGCGAAGATGGGCATGTCGCGAGCCGCAGGGAACAGACCCAACAGCTTTTGAAAGCAGTAGGCCACCCTGCCATCGTGCTCGTCAGCAACAGCCTGCAGGTCCTCCGCTTCGTTGATCGGGGAGGGGGTGAGATTGTATAGTTCGGGTTCAAGAGGTTCATCGATGTTGGCCAAAGAGTCGGTCACAACATCGGCATCGAGCTGAGAGCTCGGAATTTGGGATTCAGTTGGGGAAGGGGGTGGAATGGTTTCCTCAACATCGGCCGAAGAAGAGGTCACGATGTTGGCATCGAGCTGAGAGCTCGGAATTTCTGGCTCGGTTTGGGTAGAGAGAGCAAGAGGCTCTGGGGGCGGTACAACATTCACTCCAGCTGTGGGGGAGGTGTTAGCATCTTCGAGGTCCTCAGATGAGGAGGATGCATTCGACGTCTCCATGCCCTCAGCCTCATCAGCTCCGAGGGCTCAAGGGACAATCTCGAGTGATGCGGCCTCAGCTGAGCGGCTGGATTCGGTATGCTCCTCAGCAGGTGTGGATTCGACCTGCGCTCCCTCCTCGTCTGGAGCTTGTTCCTCAGCTGGCTCCTCAGCTGGAACCTCAACTGGCTCATCAGCTGACTCGTCAGCTGGAACATCAGTTGGCTCATCAGCAGGCACCTTAGCTGCCTTCTTGATCGCCTTCTTGAACCTTACCCTTAACTTTTTCTGGGCAGGTTCGTCAGTCGACTCCTTCTCAGTGTCAGCTCGGCGACGTGAGGCTTTGGATTTTGTGGGGCGAGCAGCAGCTTGTTCCCCCTCAGCTGCTGACTCAGTTAGCTTTCCCGACTCCCTCTTGTCCTTGGGAGTGTAGACACTCCTCAGCAGCTCCTGTGCTTTCTTGGCTGTCGGGAATAGCAACAGCTTCTTCAGCGGCGTCTCCTTGCAGTCAGCCCAGACCATGTTGCGGTCCTTTGTTGTGAGGAGGATGAGGGCGGAGATTTTGCAGCCGAAGTTGAGCGTGCCCTTCACACTCAGTAGCTTCTCTCCAGACTCGGTTGTAGTCTCAGAGATCTTCGATTTCTCCATCATCAACTGGGTCAGAAAATATTGGAACCAGTTGATTTGATGTTGGTGTTCCAGGGCCAACAGCTGTTTCAACTTGGGTCGGCTGATGTCGCCGAACGCGCCACTGTATCCGAACACGACCTTTGACACGGCGTCGAACAGCAGGCGGTGTTCAGGCTTCAGCTTAGTTCTTTGCATGTTGCTCCTCAACCGCTATGGCTCGATCAGAGCATCCTGTAGAAATTCATCCGCCTGTTCGTCGGTAATATTCTCCAGGAACTCGGTGGCGGTGTGGTTGATTGGTATGATGTATCGGAGGACATCGGACACGTCGATGGAGAAGGAGACACGACATATTGTCCTTGCCGGAACATCCCTTTGTCGGCATGACACCGTCGTAGAAACTCCCTCTGAACCGTCAAGGGGGCGAACAAGATTGACGTAGAATTCTCCGACTTAACGCCTGAGCAAGTGAGAGGGGCAGAGCTTGGCCCATTCCAGAAGTCCGTTCTCGCGGAGAGTGTTGGCGAGAGGGGCTAGGACCGGCGACTCTAGATCCTCGTCGGAGAGAATCTGCTCGAAGTGAATCTTCGATACTAACATATCGAACGACTCTTCATACGTTGTAGGCACTAGGGAAGGTCCGGATGATGCCATTCTTTTGCTTTTGGGTGCCATTAAATCACTGCAAAGGCAATATATATAGGAGAGGAAAGAAATCTATTTGCAGAAAAGGGTTAGGTAGAAAAACTGGAAGACGATGAATAGTATAAATGATATGCACGAATGAGGAAAGTAGGAGATATCTTCCTGATTTTTCGCCTTATATAGGTCTTTGACTCGGATAAGATCAACGGCTGGGGTTAAATGGCGAGAATCCATCAACGGCTGGGATTACGCGACTGTTGACTATCTTTGACTCGACGTTTTGATCCGAGTTCCAACCAGCGCGTGAGAAGGTGTACAGTTTCATGTCAGCCCAGTCGCACTGTAAAGTAGGCTATGAATGCTCAGCCGTACTTTACATTTAATGCGACATGATGGCTATTTTAATGTAACTGACTAGCACAGGAATGTTTGAATTTATTTCAAACATTCTCATTTAAGAACATAACACCTTCAGTCATAAATGATACCTGTCAGCTGATGTTGATATCAGCTGTATACCACAGTTGTGCTCCTCAGTTGCCGCATACCATCAGCTGACTTGAGTTCGTCTGTTCAGCTAACGTCTGTTCCATTGTTGCAGCATACCATCAGCTGACTCAAGTTCATCTGTTCAGCTGACGTTTGATGTCTTCAGTTGGCAATTCGTATCTGAGATTCCCCCTTCATCTGAGCTTCCCCCTTAATTCGATATCCGATTCGTCAGCTCGGATGAATCCTTATCAGCTCGGATGAATCCTTATCAGCTCGGATGACTCTTCTGCTCGGATGACTCTTTAGCTAGGATAAGTTTTTAGCTCGGATCCAAAAGTCCAAGAAGATCACACAGCATCTTAAACCGGGCTTCAGGGAGAGGTTTGGTGAAGATGTCAGCTCTCTGAATCTCAGTTGGGATCTTCTCCATGGACACATCCTTCTTCTCAATATGGTCTCGGATTAAATGATGACGAATATCGATATGCTTAGTCCGAGAGTGGTGAACAGGGTTTAGAGAGATAGCTATGGCACTCGAGCTATCACAATGAATGGGAACCTGTCCAGTTGAGACTTCATAATCTCTCAGCTGCTGCTTCAGCCACAATACTTGCATGCAACAGCTTTCGGCAGCCATGTACTCTGACTCGGTTGTCGAAGTAGCAACACACGCTTGTTTCTTGGAGAACCATGAAACCAGCTTGCTTCCCATGAACTGACAGTGTCCAGAAGTAGACTTCCTGTCCAACCGATCTGCTGCTAGGTCGGCATCTAAGTATCCAGTCAGTTGGATATTGTCATCAGTTGGGTACCACAACCCAACATTGACAGTTCCCTTCAGATATTTAATGATGTTCTTTGCTGCCAACATGTGTGCTTCTCTTGGTTGGACTTGAAAACGAGCACACAATCCAACTGCGTATGAAATGTCTGGTCGGCTGGCAGTCAGGTATAGCAGCGAACCAATGATCCCTCTATACTGGCTGGCATCAATGAGCTTTCCCTCAGCTCCTGGTTCGATCTTCCAGTTCGTGTTCATAGGGATCTTCGTTGTCTTACTTGTCTGCAATCCGAACTTGGTGATGAGCTCCTTTGTATATTTGGACTGGTTGATGAAAATCCCTTTAGGTGATTGCTTCACTTGTAATCCAAGGAAATAATTCATCTCGCCCATCATTGACATCTCGAACTTTTCCTTCATAAGATCGGAGAATTTCTTGCACAGCTCCTCCGACTTGGACCCGAAAATGATGTCATCGACATAAATTTGCACGACAAGTATATCTTCTCCAACTTTAATGGTGAACAGAGTTTTATCAACTGAACCTCGTTTGAACCCCGAGTCCAGAAGAAATCCACAAAGAGTGTCATACCATGCTCTTGGCGCTTGCTTTAGACCATAGATAGCTTTCTTCAGCTTGTACACTCTTCCATCTCCAGTCTCAAAACTAGGAGGTTGTTCAACATATACATCTTCTTTTATATCTCCATTGAGGAATGCACACTTCACATCCATCTGATATACTTTGAACTTGTGATGTGCGGCATAAGCTAGAAAGATCCAGATGGCTTCCAGCCTTGCAACTGGTGCAAAGGAATCTTCAAAGTCAATTCCTTCTTATTGGCAGTATCCTTGAGCTACCAACCTTGCTTTATTCCTCACAATGAATCCAATGGCGTCTCTCTTGTTTTTGAAAATCCACTTTAATCCAATCACCTTGACACCATTTGGTCTTTCTACCAACTCCCATACACAGTTGCGTAGAAACTCATTCAATTCTTCTTGCATGGCTGTTGTCCAGTGGACACAGTTGAGAGCTTCCCCAACATTCTTCGGTTCTGGAACATCAGCTACAAAGCAAGAAATCATGGCAACATCTCCAACTTGCTCGAACTCTTCTAGAACTGCCAATTCCTCAGCATATTGGGCATAAGTGTTGGATTCTTCCTCGGTTGATTCTGGATTTGCAACTCTGCTCCGTGTGCGCACACCCTTGGTTGGATCTCCAATGATGTCGTCAGTGGAATGAACTTCATACCATCTTCGGTTGCGTCTTCCTTCTTATTCCAATTGTGGCTGTTCAGAAATTTGAGTTGGAGTCTTCAGAGCTGGTGATTGATCAGCTGTTGAGTCTGGATCCTCAACATTTACTATAGTTTGAACTGAGCTCGGTTGGGCATCGGATGCTGATGTAGTTGGAGGGGCATCAGCTGAAGTTCCTCCTTGGGACGAGCCGAGGTCTTCGCATTCATCTTCAGAGGAGTATGGATCCTCATCCTCAGTTGCCCATATTAGAGGTTCAGCTCGGTTCTTTTCCCGAAGTGCTTGCGATCTGGAGAGAACTGGTAGAACAGCTGAATCCGCGTGTTGTTCCTTTACCTGTTCCCTGCACTCAAAGGTAGATTCATCAAAACTAACATGAGGTGTTATTTCCACAACACGAGAGCTGTTGTTGAAAACTCTATATGCCTTGATCCGAGCTGCATATCCAAGAAATATGCCCTTCGAAGCTTTGGCATCAAAAGTTTTCAACTGAGTCTTCCCATTGTTGTGAATATAACACTTAGATCCAAAAACACGAAAATAGGAAATATCTGGCTTTCTGCGTCTCCACAGCTCGTAGGGCATCTTTCCCAACCGCTTGGTGAGAAGAGATCGATTCTGTGTGTAGCATGTTGTGTTGATCGCTTCAGCCCAAAATCTCTTAGGCAATGCAGAGCTCGCTAACATGGATGTGGCTGCATCCTTCAGAGTTCTATTTCTTCGCTCAGCTACGCCATTCTGTTGTGGAGTACGTGCGGC
Organism: Schizonepeta tenuifolia; assembly: GCA_029490685.1. Classification (NCBI taxonomy): domain Eukaryota; kingdom Viridiplantae; phylum Streptophyta; class Magnoliopsida; order Lamiales; family Lamiaceae; genus Schizonepeta; species Schizonepeta tenuifolia. The sequence continues at coordinate 71,379,432 of CM055959.1, forward strand.
TGATGTCTGATGGGTTATGCCATTCTTTTCGCAATACTCAATGATGGTTTCATTTAGAAACTCCGTTCCACGATCTGATCGGATAGATATGATCTTTATCTCTTGTTGGTTCGATATCCGATCCATCAGCTTGGGCAGCTCATCTCGGGTTTCACTCTTGTGGCGCATGAAGATGGTCCACGTATATCTTGAGTAGTCATCAGTTATAACCAAAGTATATTCGTTTCCATTAATGCTTTTTGGTGTAACTGGCCCGAAGAGATCCATATGGATCAGCTCCAACACTCGGTTGGTTGAGGGAGTTGACTTCAACCGGAAGGAGGTTCTAGCGAGCTTTCCCAGCTGGCATGCACTGCAGATATGTGTTGTTGAAAACACTCGGTTAGGTATGCCTCTTGCATGTTCTTGTCTGGTGAGTCGGTTCATTGTCTTGAAATTCAGATGGTTGAGCCTTTTGTGCCACAGCCAGCTCACATCCGAACTACTCTTTGATAACAGGCAAGTGTCAGGGAGGCTGCTGTTCCAATCAGCGTAGTATACATTCCCAGTTGGAGATCGATTTCCCAACAATATCACCTGCTTTGATCCGACATTTTTAACTCTGCAACCCTGTGCATCAAACTTGACAGAGAAACCATTATCACAGAATTGGCTGATGAAGAGCAGGTTATGCTTCAATCCATCAACATAAGAGACATTAGAAATTGAAACATGATTGGTTTCAAGGGTACCGTAACCTCTGGTATAACCTTTTGAGTTATCACCAAAAGTAACTGATGGACCTTCTTTCTCCACGAAACTTCCAAGCAAATCCTTCAGATTTGTCATGTGTTTCGAGCATCCACTATCCATCACCCACATTGTTGTTGACGCCTTCTTCTTCCTCAGCTGTTTCTCCTGTACCTGCAAAGAGAAACTCGCTTAGGTCCCCAATTTCAGTTGGGTCCTGGAGGGTTAGAACCAGTTCCCGTTGGAACTGTCCGTCGCTTTTCCCTGTAAACTCGGATGGATTTATCATTCCAAATTACTTTTCCTTCATCATCAACTATAACAACACCTCGGTTATCCTTAGGCTTGTTGTTAGTAGTGAAGTTCTGTTTCTTGGGAGGAGTTGGATTTCTCCCATGTTGGGTTTTAGGAGGTGAGGCTTTCCCCCTGTTTTGATGGCGATTCTTATCCTGTTGAGTTTGTCTGTGAGGTCGGACACCATCGTGGAATCTTCTTGGCTGATTCTGATTCCATTGCCCTGGCTGTTGACGATAGCTGTTCATGCCCGGATGTTGATTCATGTTGTGGCATGAGTAACCATAGCTGTCGTAACTGTTCCACATAGGTTGACTCTATTGGAACCTCTGGTTGTTGTGGTGATGGAACCGTTGTTGATTATGTCGGTTGAAGCTCGGTCGGTTCTGTTGGTTCCATCTCTGCTGTGGTTGGTTTGTTGGTCGGTTATCACGTCGGTTCTGAGCTTGGTTATGTTGTCTATTTTGAGCTCGGTTCTGATTGCGACTCCGACGTCTCTAGTTCCTCTGTTGAGTCTTGGAACATTCCCTCTCGGTTGTAGACTTAACCGACTGTTTCATTGGTGCTCCATCTGCAGCTCCTTTGCCTTTCTCAGCCGCAGTTGCCTTTGTCGGTTGTGAGGGTGTTTGTTCAGTTGCAGACTCAACTGTGTTAGGTTTGGCAACCATGACTTCCTCTGCCTTGGTGAAGGTAGCTGGTGGAATTCTAGTGTCCTTTGCCACGTCGTATCCAAGTCCAGACACATCATCTGTTTGCCGTCTGTATCTGATGAGATTCTCGATGATCTCGGATGACTGATATAGCTTTGTCAGGTTGTCCTTCTCAGTTTGAAGATCCTTGAGAAGAATGGCTATATGCTCGATCTGGGCATCTGATGTCTTCATCAGCTGGTCGATCTGAGCCTCTTGCTTATTCAACTGTTCGTTCTGTGCCTTGATCTGTTCCTTCAACTGTTCATCGGTTGAAGCCTCAGTTTGGTTGGCTGTATTGAGTTGACTTTTCATCTGGTCAATTTCTTCAGCTTGTCTCTTGATCAGATCGTCCTTTTCGGTTAAGGAATCTTCAAGCTTGGCGAACTGGGCTTGAAGACTCTTAAACTCAACCGACTGCTGATGCAGTTCTTCACTGAGTTCTTGAAAATCATTCCATGAGGGTTCCAACTCATCGCTCAGAGATTCCTGCAGGTTAGAAGAATTGGAAGATTTTAAGCGAGCAGGATTAGATTGTACCTCAATATCATCTTGGTCGGTTCCAAGTGCCATGAGGCATTGATCCGGACTGATGACTTTGTTGGTAGAGGTCAGATCATCCTCATCTTCAGTGTCTGTGAAGATGTCCATATCGTCAGCTGCCTCTTCAGCTACCATGGCCTTATTCTTTGCAGTTTGCTTGGCCCTTAGTGCTTCTCTTTCCTTCTTTGAGAGGTCTGGGCAGTCAGCTTTGAAGTGTCCTTCCTTGCCGCATTCGAAGCAACCATTGGTGACTGGCTTCGAACTGTCTCGAGTTCGGTTTGATTTATAGAAACGTTTATATTTGCCGAACCGAGTATCCATATCAGCTAACTTCTTTGACAACGCTGCAATGTTCTGTTGCATTTCCTCTCTGCTCGGCTCCTTTGTAGTCGTGTCAGCCGATCTGGTTTGCCTTGACGATCTCGACTTTGAGTAGTCAGCTCGGAGGGCCACTGACTTTGATGCTGAGCCGACATCCTCAATTCTATTTGTCTGACTTGAGGGCTGCGACCTCCTTCTGTTGACTTTATACTCATTCCCTTTCAAGATTGAGAACAATCTTTTAGTTTCCATTTCACCAAGGTCAGCTCGGCTCTCGTGGATATTTGTGAAAGTATCCCACTCGGCCGGTAGAGCTTGCAACACTTTGAGATTTATTTCTCTTAGAGTGTATTTTCCTTTCCGGATGGACTGGATTCTTCTGATGATGTCCATAAACCGGAGCTCTAGCTGATCGATAGTCTCATCAGGTCGCAGACTGAAATTGTCGAAATCTTGACATGCATGCGAGAACTTGTTTTCCTTTGTCTCGTCGCTTCCTTCACTTAGCGAGGCCAGGATGTCCCACATCTCTTTTGCAGTCTCACACTCCTCTATCCAGGGCAGATAATCTTGTCCAACCGTGGACATTATTGTGCTCTGAGCCCAGATATCCAGCTGGCTCACTTTGGCCTCCTCCGGAGTGTAGTCTTCTGGCTGTTTCTCCACATACTCCACCACTGCATCTCCATCGTTGGGATTTGTGAGAGTGCGAAGTATTCTGTCTCGTATGACGTTGGTCCAGGTGTGAGAACTTGTTGCATCCTATGATGCTTTGACAGAAGTATCTTCTTCATTCGAGTTCTCCATGATGTATAGTTGACAACAGAGAACATGACTACGATCTTGTCCTTGACGTCCATCTGCACAAACAAAAACAGGACAAAAAAAAGAGCAAGAATGCACTAGCGTAAAAAGATCTGTTCAGTTGACCACTGAAATAAAATTCTCGAATTCACACCTCGTGAAACAGAGTTAGCAGTCTTTTGAACCACTGCTCTGATACCACTTAATAGTCCCGATACGAGTTACTGATGTATGGGGGGGGGAATACACCAGTTAGGATTTTTCAACTTTTGAAAAACTTAACACTTGAAATCAACTTCAACTGAGTAAAAGGACTCAGTTGGGATCTCACAGCTGAGTAAGCAATCTCAGCTGGAAGAGTGGTGCTGTGCGGAATGTGGTTGAAAATGTACTCGTAAAATCAAACTCACGCTTTTATGCACGGTTGGTCAAAACCAAAACTGTTGATGTGAAAGTATGCAGATTGTATGCGGTTAGTTTGTCAGTTGAGATATGCAAATAAAGACTGAACACAAATAAACACGACACACAAGATTTACGTGGTTCGGAGAGAACTCCTACGTCCACGAGGAGATGTGAGTCCACACACCTCAGTCCAAGTTCTTCTGGATAGTTCCACTCAGCTTACGCGGGCTGAGCAACCGTTACAGTTTAGTTTTCGGGCACTAAACAGCCTAAGTCAAGTTTGCGGGTACTTGACGACCTGACTACTCAATTACAGGAAGAGTAATGTCCTAACACACTTTTTAGGGTGTGAGAATGGGTAGGATTTCCAACTACAGATCGATCACGAATGAGAGCTGGATCTAAGGCTTGAACGAATAAACACTCAACCTAAGATCAAAAACAGTTTCGATCTCTAGGAACCCTCAGCTACTAATGTTCTCTCAAATTGGAACTCTCAGCTGTTGATGCTCTTAGATGATGATTTTGCAGAATTGCTTTTTGCTTTGATTTCTCTCGTGAAAGCTCTTGAATTTTCGTCGTCTATCTCTTCTGCCCTTTTCTCGAATGAGAGAATGCCTCTATTTATAGGCGGAGAGAATCAACTAGCCGTTGGAGGAGCAGTTGATCTCTGATCGGTTGAAAACGATGGCTTGTCTCTCATCTCTGCAGACTTTCCCGATATGGCATCTATGCTCTTCTGCTTTCCATCTGAGACAGCCTTGTGTTGGGCCAGATGGGGTAATGACTGAACGGTCAAACCCTCATGTGACTTCCTTTTGAAATTCAAATCTTTGACAGTCAACTTCGGTTTGTCGGTTGAAAGTCTTGGCCTTCATCTGAGTGATCTTCAGCTGATGTTCCGATTTGTCGAGCTCTCAGCTAACTTTGAACTTCAAACAGTTGAACTCCTTGTTCGGTTTCTATAACTGAGGTTCTGAAACTGAACACTCAGCTGTCTTCCTTGTATTTACTCAGTTGGGTTTGAACCCTCAGATGATTTCCTTTTCATCTGATGTTCTCTTCCTTTCAACTGTTTTTCATCTGATGAACGCTCAGTTGGTTTCCTTCTCAACTGATGTTCTGAAGACTTCCCCTTGTTTGCATCTGAACAAATGAACTCTCAGTTGTCTTTCTTCACAACTGATGTTCTGTCTAAGTGACGCCTTGTTGCCATCTTTAGCTGGAGACCTGTAAAGATAAAATCTTAACTTTGCTCAAACAGCAAGCCTAAATTCTAACATTAGGTTCTGGCAACATCTACTCGGTTGGGGTCAGTCGGTTTTGGAATTCATCAAAACTTATACTAATAAATTTCACAACATTAATAATTAAGGCTTTGCACGCCTAAGTTAAGGATTTTCGATTCTAAGATTTACGGTGAAATCCATTTCAGAAAATAAATTCCAGAAGTCGGTTAAACGACTACAGTATTAGGGTTTTCGCGTATGAAAACTTTTTAGTTCGAGAACTCAGATTGAAAAACCGTCACAATTTACATTCACTAATTTCGCGATACAAGTTCACCAGAGAATATTAGTTTTTATTATTTTTCCGGGCGAAATTTGGACTGTGGTGTCCCGGCTTTTTATCGGATTTTGAAAAACGAATTAGGTTTTTCGAGTATGTAATTTATTTCTAATCTAACGGTCAAATTAGTTTTCGTCGAATACGTAACCATCTAAAAAATTATTTCTCGACTTTTATAACCTCGTTCTAGACCCGAAAATGCAATATTTCCATTGGATAATTCACACCCAAACCGCCCTTAATGAGTCACCACCCTAAGTGAGATATTTTCTACTTTATGCTATAGTAAATCACCTTGTCATCACCTTCTCTCTCCCTCTCTCTCTCTCCCATTCTCTCTCATTTTTCTCCATTGAAGAGTTCATCCAAGCTTTTCTCAAGCTTCACAAGTCATCCATCTACCGATCAATTTCATTTCCGAGTTCATAATCAACAAGGTAGGAACATCGTCTGCATTATGAACCGAACAAAATCTTGATTCCATTAACTTCATTTTTTCGAAACATATAGGATGAAGAAGCATGTTGATTCTTGTTTATTTCATGACATAGTATGCTGAAGAATAGATTTTATGGATCGAATCATGAAGAAAATCATCCCCCTTGAATCCATGTTAATTCCGAAATTTTTAGTAGTTTTAAGGGTTTTTCCTAGTTCGATTTTCTTGATGTTTAATTAATGGATTAGTGTTCTACATATTGTTAGATAACTACATGAATTAAATTAGAATTTTCTAAAAATAAAAATGAAAGTGTAAGAGAAGAACAAGTGAGGTTTTGATGAAGAAGATGATATGATATGCATGAATTGTTGATAGAAAGGGTATGTAGGATGATTGAGGATGAATATATAATTAATTGGAAATTTTCTAAAAATAAATTGAAAAACGTAAGAGACGGAAATCCATCAATAAGTCAAGACTCGTTAATGTTTTGAGAATATGGTTTACATATTAGTGATGCTAGATAGATGATGATCGTTGTTGTAAAATTTGAACGAAAACGGAGAACGTAACATTTTTAGTAAGAGACGAGCAATCGTCGATAAGTCGAGCATGGATGATGATTTAGGTTTGTGATTCGAACCTATGATAATCTTGTTAGTTAATGATCGTAACTGTAAAGTTTGAACGAATTCTAAGAAGTTTGAAATGTCGTTAAGAGACGAAGAAACGAGTTTAAAAGCCGGTAGAAAAGTCGAATAAGGAAATCCTTTTTAATAATAATGATTGTTATTAGTTGATGAACGAGTTTGTAGTTGACGACTTTTCCATCCGAGATACGAGATGTTATAAGTTATAGTTAAGAAAGGAGAAGTGGATAAACGAAAATGAAATAGGATTTGAATATGGAATTGTTTTGGTATAGTAAATGGTTAGTTGGAAATGACGAGGAAATGCTCGTCGTTTGTTTAATCAAAAGTCGTGAATGTGAACCCAATTAAGGGATACTGCATGTTGACTGCAGTGAGATGAAATTTTCGTGAAAATAAAAGTGGAATAGCATTAATCGAACCTAGGGAATCGTACGTCGAGTTTTGTCGAACATTAGGGTTTCGCGTGACTGTTTTGCGACGTTTCACGAAAACTGTCATAACTTTTAGCTCGGTTAACGAAATCGAGATCCGTAAATTGAAGAATAAACTAGACACCCATGGCTTTCTTTTGGTATAAGATTCATCCCCTGTTTCGAAGTATCCTGTTCTGTATGAACTTACTGACCTGTGTAGAAATTTCCAAAGCTTAAGTTTCTTAAGTTGAATCCTTTTCAACTTCGTTCCTTGTGAACTTTTAAGTCGTTATAAGTTATCGACATTCATTATCTACTGACCTAAGTGTTGAGTAATGAGCCGAGTCAGTTTGTAGACGAGAATTGATCGAAGTCTCGTTTATTAGTTTATCAAAAGAATGTAGTTAAGTGCAAAGCCCTAAAAGTCTAAAACGAATTCAATTTCTTTTCTTTAATTGTCTTGATCGATAACTAAAGTTTGAATATTTGCGATAAAAGAAGGAAGTTGGAGTTGAAGACAGGACGGAAGACCGAAGGTTAAAGTTTGTTCTGTAAACGATTGAGGTGGGCTTTTCTATATACAAAATAAACTGAGCGATGCTCGAAAATCTTTATTTACAGCTTTGATAACTGTGTTTTCAAAGTGATGATCAAGGCATGAAATATTTGTTTTATGTGAGTTCATTTGTGCCATTCTGAGTTAGCCGACTGCTTTCCAGAAATTATGAGTTAGATACAATGGGGCTAACTAAATCGATCGTACTCTGAGTTAGTATACAAGGGGGGACTTTCCAGAGTTTGTGTACACGGTAGCTGGTGTGTGTGGTACCCTGTTGAGGGGTAGCCAGCCACGGTGAGGAATGTTGGGCAAATTGAACGTAACATCTATCAGAAAATGCTCGTGCAAGTGATTTATGAGAAAAGAAAATGTTTAATAGACACAGACCTTTAATGAAAAACCCCGATGTGCTACAGAAATGAGATGCCTGATTTATCTATACTTATTATATGTTTTCGGTAATGTGCCCACTAAGTGCTTTTGTACTTAGCCTTGCATATGTTTCATAAAATGTGCAGGTTGAGTGACGGGAGCGGCGGTGGTTGATGTTGAGTTAAGAAGTCGTAATTAGAATAAAGAACTTGTATCATGCTTTACGTTTTCCGCTGCCAATCTCTTTTTGAAGTTAATGTATCTTTCTGTTGGGTCTAAACACCGTACAATTAACTCCGTTTCTTTTTGAGAACCTTGTCGAGTGATCCTTCGAGATCAACTCTTTCTTTTTAATTGAAGTCTTGTTCATAGTAGTTACACTGTTATTAATGTCTGTTTATTCGTTCATTCTATTCATTTCCCCTTCTTCCTCGCTTCTTTAATCCAACCCCTAGTCGCACCCCGGCTTTTGCCGTCCCTCGGGATTTGGGGCTACGACAGCTAAGGCTCCTGGCCTATGAAAGTTAACTATGTTACTTCAGGGACTTGTCCCGAGTACTTGTTTAGATCCATCGGTAACATGCGGCCCGGGATCTCGAGTAATCAGTCGGAACTACACATACCCATGAAAATTATGTTTTGCATATTCAGATGAGGCTTTGATTTCTAAAAGCATCTGTTACACTATTAAATGGATAAATTGCTAGTTTATAAAATGTCAAGGCATCACCCACTGAGTGCTTTCGTACTCAGCCCAAATGTTTTCAAATGTTTTCAGGATTTGAGGCAGGTGGTGAGGCGCAGGACTGAGGCGGGGGTTGCAACTGTTTATTTTCTTTCACTGTTTATGGGAACTGGGATGTGACAAGTATAAATTGTCATGTTCAAAAGTAGACATTATCGTGATGAAATGTAATGATTGTGAAAATTTCGTACTTTGGCACTAATGACCATATAGTGCCAAAAGTACCAACAGAAAGCACAACAAAAATACTAGTAATTTGGTACTTTGACACTAATGACAATATTAGTACCAAAAGTGCCAACAGAAAGCATAAAGAAAAATAAATAATTTGGTACTTTGGCACTGTAATACCCCAAACTTCTATAACCTTAGGGAGCGTATTAATTAACCGAGTAAGTTTAAATGATGAGATTTGAGGAATAAAAAAAAATTCTAAATAAATAGAAATGAGTAAAACGACTGAAATGCCCTTATGTGTTTTTACGTGAGATTATCTGTTCTATTTCTTGAAATGATAATCTGATGCATATTTTGAACTTGCTTATATGAGAATGAGTACGAGTATGATTTTCAAAAAAACTCCGAAGATTTTTGATTTGAAGTGTATAATGTTAATAACCGAGAAATCGATATGCGCTGATGAACTTAGAATAGATTTTAATTAAAATCTTTGAACCTATAATTAATTCTAAGATCATTGAGATAAGATAGAAGCTTATCCGAGATTATTTTGAGGAGGTTATAAGAATTGAATTATTAACGGATTAATAAGCCGACTAATTCTTAAGTTTTCTTCGTTATATGGAATTTAGACTTAAAAATTTGATGATCGGAATTCATAATTTATCTATTGAGACGTGAATTAGGTTTGAGATGTTTTTAATTTTGGAAACGAGACGAGGAGAGATTAGACCCGTGTGGATTAAGAATAAACCGAGAAGAATTGCCGAGATAATAATTAGAAGAGTCATAGTTGAGTTAAGAATGAGAATCGAGTTAGAAATAAAAATGAAATTCCTATTTCATAAGAGTTTAATAAAAATTAAAAAGAATATTTGTTAATTGAGTAAAGAATTATATAATATTTCATAAGACAACGAGTTTGGAAAAGTGTTGTTTATAAGTCGAGAAAGATAAATTATATTGTTTGAGTTTTTATATATAAAAAAAAAGATTTCTTATTTGAATTAAGTTCTAAAATAAAAATTGAGTAAACGTGTCTTGAAATGTGATTGAAGTTGAAACAATGTGTTTGATTTATTCGAATTATTATGCAATTAAATTGATATGTTTGAGTGAATGATATTATTTGGTGATAACGTGAAGAATTATTAAGTTTATTTGTATGCAAAATAATTGAGCTATCGAGTTGTTAATTAAATCAAGAATTGATTAAGTTCATAAAAGAAAGCTCAAGTAATAGAATTTAGATAGACGCCGTTTCATAATTAAAGCGAGAAGTGCTAAGACATTGGTTAGTAGTATTAACCAATTATCGAGTAGAGTTAATGGCTTAAAGACGAGAATGCGAGATTATCTTAGAAAAAAATAGTTTTGAGAGAATCAACTCAAGTAGAAGTCCTTCAGTCGAGACCAACGTCTAATGTCCGTCTTGCGTAGTATCTTATTCTCCTTTTCGATGTCGAACTGTGAAGGATCAAGCTGGACGGAAAGATAAGCGAGGACAATAGCCCTTAAACCGCCTAGCTAGAATCTTCGGAAGTCAGGTGGGCTTTTCTGAACCAAAACTATCAATGAATGTTATTATGTTATTGAGTATTATTATGTGATTCTTAAAATACGATTGACTTGCTGTTTTTATTAAGTTTGGTATGTGTTATCATCTATTTGCTTGAGATTATTATTATCCTGTGAAAGGCAGGAACCCACGTGTGGTATGTTAAATGTTGAGGTGACTGTGAGCCTTGCTTTGGTTAGGCCGGTCACAGTGTTCGAGAAGGAGGCATACTTCTCGGCACAGTGAGTGAATTTATGACAGATGATGCATACTGTTGAGTATATATTATGTTTTGACTGCGCGGTCTATTTAAAAGAAAATGTTTTAGCATGCACAAGTAAAACCGTTTTAAATCGTATAGATACTTGTGATGCTTCGGCAAGGCAAGTTCAATTGATATAGCCCTTAAGAGCATCTTTTTCCAATTGCTTTCGGCATGTGTTCACTGAGTATGAAGTACTCAGCCTGTAACGACCCGTTTCCAAATCCCTTTTATTTACATATTTTAATTGCGAAATTTCGTATTTCCTTTTTATTTCTTAAATGTGAAATTTATTAATCGAGTTATGAGGTAGTCTAAGTCGCGCCCTAGACGAATTTAAGTGTCATAAGATATTATTTTTATTTTTATTTTCCTAACTATAATAATAATAATAATAATAATAATAATAATAATAATAATAATAATAATAATAATAATAATAATAATAATAATAATGGGATAATTAGAATTTAAATTTCAAAAAAAAAATTGTGTTTATCACTTTAGACTCCTACTCCAATTTAAACTCTTTTTAAACCACAATATACCCTAGTTTTTTTTTTACATCCGGTTTCACCATCAATTCACAATCTCTCAAAAAAAAAAAAAAATTCCAATCGGCGGCTGTTTTTCTAAAGAAACCCTATTGCATTCTCTGTCTATTATAGCCACACCAAACTCATCGAGTATCAACTCCACCGGTGAGATCTTTGATTCCAGTTTTTATAACTAATTTCTTTTAGAGATCTGTTTGTTTTATACATATTATTCTATAGATATTAGCAAACTCTTAATCATATGAATATTAAATAGATAGCAATAAGAAAAATACTTCGTCCTTGTTGTTTCATGGTTTTTAGTTGGCAAAGTCAATTCATAATTTCATATTTAGGAAAAGAAAATATAGCAGAGTTTTTGTTGAAGGATTGGTTCACTGTTTTATAAAATTGAAGAAAATAACATAGCGATGGTATATATATATATATATATATATATATATATATATATGTGTGTGTGTGTGTGTGTGTGTGTGTGTGTGTGTGTGTGTTCATGCGTACCGACGAGAGGAGAGAAAGATTTAAGAAGAAGATGAAAAGTAGGATTTGTGAATGCTAATTTAATCGCATATATTTATACACACACATATTGCAGAAGCTTTATGCAGACGATAAAGATAGTTATATCTATATATACATACCGTATACCACCGAAAAATTTATAAATAAGGACATAGAAACGAGAAGATAGAGAAATAAGTTTGGGAATTTTGGTTCTTTATGTTGATGGAGTCTAGGTGTCAAGAATAGAGTAGCTGAGAATAGTCAAAAAAATAATTATAACACTTCAATATTTGAAATAATATATATATATATATATGCATATTTATATAATAACGTAATATATGAGTTTGTATCATTCTATGTATAACTAACCGTATAAACAGTAGATATAAGAGGTTAATGGTTTGTTTTTCTATACATAATTTCAATTCAATTTAGTATCAGAGAAGGAGAAATCGAAAGTGAAATCTAGAAATCTGAATTAGGTAAATTACTAAATAATATAGTGATATTAACTAGTTTCCTTTGAGATATATATAATTATTCATAAAGTATAGCAGATTAATATAGTAATAGTGTTATTTAATTTCTTTTAACGTATTTGTAATTCAAGAGATTAAAAGACATTTGCAAAAACAAGTAATGTCAAATGGTTCAATAATTTAATTAATTAGACTATTTTTCTTGAGGATAAAATCGGCCCTTGTTTCTTATTGCTAATACTTGCATTATTAGGTGCGGCGCAACTAGGACCCTCGTCTGCTACTTGATTTGTTTGGATCTTTTGTGCTCATATTTAAGGTGTGGGATCTTACTTAACTTTATACTGTTGACTTACTTTGTCCTTTTTAATACGATGTGATTTGCCGTATGTGATTATTTGACTTTAAGTGTTGAGCGGACCGTGTTAAGTTGTCCATTGACTTGCTCTCACTTGCGTACAATACATTTGATATCACTTGATGAGCAGGACCTGTTGAGTTGTCCATTGACTTTGCTCTTACTTATTGACGCCTAGTACGTTGACATTTAGTGTTGAGTGGACCGTGTTGAGATGTCCATTAAGTTGCTCTCACTCCTTGTTGCGTATTATTTGACTTTGATTTTCACTACGTGCATCTGTTTTATTAAATTGGACAATATCTGGTATAACTGCCCACACTAAGTATATTCGCGTATACTTATTCCCAAACTTAAAATTTTCAGGTATTTGAAATCGGAGGCGTGGACGTGTCGAATGACGAGTCAAAATAAATAGAAATTTTATTTTATTTTCCTAAGACATTAGAATTCTATATTTTGCATTTACTTTAGTTCCTTTTCCGTACGTGTTGCATGTGATTGTTGGGATTTTCGCCATCTTTTGGTTAAATAAAATATTTTGTTTTCTTTCAATTAAGTTAATCATTATTCTTTATTCAAGAAAAAATTTACTCATATTGTCCGCTGCAAATATTTCTTTAAAATATTGAATATTCTTTTAAATATTATTTTAATGCCTTAATTAGATTAGGGTGTTACATTATGGTATCAGAGCGGGGATACCGTTCTGTAGACTGCTAAAAAAGAATTTGAGTATGAATTGATAAGTTAAGTGTCAATCGTCATTCGACCGCTACGCGCTCCGGCCTCAAGGTAAATAGTTTTGAAGTTATTGTAAATTTTGGAGTGAATTTAATTTCGCGATAATTTGAGAGTCTTTACTTGATTGTGATTATTGAAATGTTATGTGTATAAGTGTTTAAGTTATTGGAAAAAAAATATATATATATATATATTGCTTCGAACATAGTCCTCGAACTTAGTAGAACTTAGAAAGACGAACTTACTCGTATCCCTCAGTTTCTGTAGGACGATGACGGATAGCATTTTCTTTGGAGAACCTTAGCACGTTTAATTTTCTTTGCCTCTCGTATTTCTGTAAGTTGGCGCTAGTTGTAACTGTTAGTGTTGCTGTGTGTAGAATCATGGTGCGCCCCCGTACAACTCCGCAAACGACGAACTCTGGAGAAAATCTAATGGGCGAATTTCTGAACGCTATACGAGGATTTGTGCAGCAGCAGGCACAACCACAACCCAATCCTGCACCGACACCGAATACCACAAACCAAGTAGTGGAACAGTTCCGTAGATACAATCCTCCTCGTTTCAATGGACATGATGGACCGTTAGCTGTTGAGGAATGGTTGAGCGAGTTGGACCGCATCTTCACTCACATCGACTGCAATGACAAGCAAAAGGTGGATTGTGCTATCTTCCAATTCAACGAGGATGCTGGTCGTTGGTGGAAGCATTTCTATGGCACTTTAAGTGAAGAGGACCTTCCACTACTATCTTGGGCTACTTTTCAGAAAATTGTCATGGACAAGTATTGCTCTAGCTCCTTCCGTGAGAAGAAAGAGAGGGAATTTTATGAACTTAAGCAAGAAAATTCGACTATAGAGGAGTATGAAAGGAAATTCAATCAGTTAGCTGGTTATGCACCTCATGTGGTGAGTACTGAGAAAGATAGAATTGCCAAGTTCAGGAAGGGACTGAGAACTGATATCAAGGGAATTTTTGCCGCTCATGAGATAACTGACTTCGGAGAATTGGTGAAACGTGCAGAATAAGTTGAGTTGGCACTTGAGATTGAGGCTCCGGAAAAACAGATTAATAACCATGCAAAAAGGACATATGATAATCATAATCAAGAGAATGGTGATTTCCCACAAAAGAAAGGAAAATTTGGGAATGGAGATGGTAATGGAGTTGATTCAAGTACTAAAGTTGAAACTAACACTAGAGCACCGGGAATCAAGCCGCAATGCCCAAAATGTGGAAAACATCATTATGGAGAGTGTCTCTTGGGTATGGGAGCATGTTTTTATTGTCATGAGAAGGGGCATAACTACCACACTTGTCCTAAGAAGGGAAATAATGGACCCAATAAGGCTACTTAGGAACGTGAAGAAAACATCTTAGCTCGTTATCCTAATCTAGAACCAAGTAAGTTTAATTTCGAGGACGAAATTTTCTTTTAGTGGATAGGGTTGTAACGACCCGTTTCCAAATCCCTTTTATTTACATTATTTTAATTGCGAAATTTCGTATTTCCTTTTTATTTCTTAAATGTGAAATTTATTAATCGAGTTATGAGGTAGTCTAAGTCGCGCCCTAGACGGATTTAAGTGTCATAAGATATTATTTTTATTTTTATTTTCCTAACAATAATAATAATAATAATAATAATAATAATAATAATAATAATAATAGTAATAATAATAATAATAAGGGGATAATTAGAATTTAAATTTCAAAAAAAAAATTGTGTTTATCACTTTAGACTCCTACTCCAATTTAAACTCTTTTTAAACCACTATATACCCTAGTTTTTTTTTTACATCCGGTTTCACCATCAATTCACAATCTCTCAAAAAAAAAAAATTCCGATCGGCGGCTGTTTTTCTAAAGAAACCCTATTGCATTCTCTGTCTATTACAGCCACACCAAACTCATCGGGTATCAACTCCACCGGTGAGATCTTTGATTCCAGTTTTTATAACTAATTTCTTTTAGAGATCTGTTTGTTTTATACATATTATTCTATAGATATTAGCAAACTCTTAATCATATGAATATTAAATAGATAGCAATAAGAAAAATACTTCGTCCTTGTTGTTTCGTGGTTTTTAGTTGGCAAAGTCAATTCATAATTTCATATTTAGGAAAAGAAAATATAGCAGAGTTTTTGTTGAAGGATTGGTTCACTGTTTTATAAAATTGAAGAAAATAACATAGCGATGGTATATATATATATATATATATATATATATATATATATATATATGTGTGTGTGTGTGTGTGTGTGTGTGTGTGTGTGTGTGTTCATGCGTACCGACGAGAGGAGAGAAAGATTTAAGAAGAAGATGAAAAGTAGGATTTGTGAATGCTAATTTAATCGCATATATTTATACACACACATATTGCAGAAGCTTTATGCAGACGATAAAGATAGTTATATCTATATATACATACCGTATACCACCGAAAAATTTATAAATAAGGACATAGAAACGAGAAGATAGAGAAATAAGTTTGGGAATTTTGGTTCTTTATGTTGATTTCTAGGTGTCAAGAATAGAGTAGCTGAGAATAGTCAAAAAAATAATTATAACACTTCAATATTTGGAATAATATATATATATATATATATATATATGCATATTTATATAATAACGTAATATATGGGTTTGTATCATTCTATGTATAACTAACCGTATAAACAGTAGATATAAGAGGTTAATGGTTTGTTTTTCTATACATAATTTCAATTCAATTTAGTTGAGTGGACCGTGTTGAGATGTTGAGTTGTCCATTGACTTTGCTCTTACTTATTGACGCCTTGTACGTTGACATTTAGTGTTGAGTGGACCGTGTTGAGATGTCCATTAAGTTGCTCTCACTCCTTGTTGCGTATTATTTGACTTTGATTTTCACTACGTGCATCTGTTTTATTAAATTGGACAATATCTGGTATAACTGCCCACACTAAGTATATTCGCGTATACTTATTCCCAAACTTAAAATTTTCAGGTATTTGAAGTCGGAGGCGTGGACGTGTCGAATGACGAGTCAAAATAAATAGAAATTTTATTTTATTTTCCTAAGACATTAGAATTCTATATTCTGCATTTACTTTAGTTCCTTTTCCGTACGTGTTGCATGTGATTGTTGGGATTTTCGCCATCTTTTGGTTAAATAAAATATTTCGTTTTCTTTCAATTAAGTTAATCATTATTCTTTATTCAAGAAAAAATTTACTCATATTTTCCGTTGCAAATATTTCTTTAAAATATTGAATATTCTTTTAAATGTTATTTTAATGCCTTAATTAGATTAGGGTGTTACACAGCCCTGCGTGTATTTCTAAATGTGCAGGTTGACAGGATGGTGATGGCATGGACGCTTGGTGGTGTGGTATTTTTTGTTGAGTCGAGTCGAATGTCGGACTGGCATTTGCACGTCTCCATACGTGTAAATGTTGGGAATTGAGTCAAGTTTCCGCTGCAACTCTTTTGAAATGAAAGTCTGTTGATATACACTTTGATACTTGTTTTTAATCCCGAGCAATGTGCTCGTTGGTTTTAAAGTTTTTGTTGAATCTCGTTCTCCATGACTTGAAGTACTTATCATATTCGTGTTGATATGTAGTTTAAAATGCTCGGTTATTGCTTCATTATGTCTTTGATAACCTTATTCGTATGCGTTTGCTTTTCATTAATGTTTCCCCGAGAATGTTCCCCGTATTCGAGTGATGGTTAGTTGGTTAAGTTGTGTTGTTGTTCGTAAGTCGCACCTCGGGAGTCGGGGTGTGACAGGCACTAATATTGTTATTAGTGCCAAAAGTGTCAATATAAAGCATAAAAAAAAAGTAATTTGGTACTTTGGCACTAATGACAATATTAATGCCAAAAGTGTCAATAAAAAGCGCAAAAAAAAATACTAAGTAATTTGGTACTTTGGCTCTAATGATCATATTAGTGCCAAAAATAACAACAGAAAGTACAAAAAAAAACTAAGTAATTTGGTAATTTGGCACTAATGACCATATTAATGCTATAAGTACCCGACCCCTTGTACTCGAATCTGACCCGACCCGTGCACCCTTCATTAAGAGTATTTTTGTCCTAAATTCAAAAAAAATGGCTAAAATTTGTATTTTAAATTATATATATATATATATATATATATCAGGAGTGATTCTAGTGCAAACATCCCTTAAAGTAAGAAATAAAAATTAATCTATGCCTTTGATTTTACCTTGTTGGATGGTCAAATTTAATCTTCCAAAATAAATAAATAAATAAAAAGAAAAAACAATGAGGGGCAAAATTGGAAAACAAGTTTATGCTGCACGGACAATTTCAATTCACCACACGCATTCATTCAATTCTCTGAAAATTCGAAATTTCTCGACCCAAAGGTAATCTGCATTCAATCCCTAAAATCTCGTAGTTCATCCAAAATCCTTCAACCCAAAGCTCCGATTAAACCAAAAAAAAACTAAAGAAATCCAGTTTCGAAGTCAAATCGAAGCAAAATTGAAGCGAAATCGAGAAGAAATCAATGTTAGGGCTTGAAAATTGAGATTAACATTCACACTAATGTATAAATCAATCTGAAGAAGAATGTCATCCAGTGAAGGTTAGTTATTCTTATTTTCGGTATGAAATTATAGTTTAGTCGACATTAGTAGATTTTTTGCTCATGCATACAAGTGAACTGTTCTCACAGCCCCAAATCCCGAGGGACGGCAAAGCCGGGGTGCGACTAGGGGTTGGATTAAAGAAGCGGGGAAGAAGGGGG
Source organism: Schizonepeta tenuifolia (assembly GCA_029490685.1). NCBI lineage: Eukaryota > Viridiplantae > Streptophyta > Magnoliopsida > Lamiales > Lamiaceae > Schizonepeta > Schizonepeta tenuifolia. The sequence continues at coordinate 71,397,379 of CM055959.1, forward strand.
AATAACTAACTGAACAAATGCCTTAACTAATAACATTAAACAAGATGATATCTATGAACCGATTTTATTAACAAAAGAGAGAGTCGATCTCGAAGGATCACTCGATGAAGTTTGTTATCAGAGTAGACTCAGTTTAAAGTACGAAACTTAGACAAAAAGTTATACATCAAAATGAAATAGTTTTGCAGCGGAATAATTTAGACTGAAACACTGATCTTCTTTCCTATTTACAACTCTACTCAACCTCCGCCGCTTCCGTCGCTCAACCTGCACATTTATAAATATATGCAGGGCTAAGTATAAACATACTTAGTGGGCACATTGTCGAAAAGATATCATAAGAGTATAGATTAATCAGGCATCTCAAAAAGTAACGCATCGGGGTTTTTCAACAAGGCCCGTGCTTACTAAACATTTTCCTTTCACAATAGCTTGCGCAAGCATTTTTCTGACAGATGTTATGTTCAACTTGCCCAATTCTGTTTCAACGCCGGGGAAGAGTTCACTTCTTCCGCGCACGCTCTATTCACCGTGGATGGCTACCCCTCAACAGAGTACCACACACACTGGCTACCGTGTATACTAACCCTGGAAAGTCCCTTTTGACTAACTCAGAGTCCGATCGACTTAATTGGCGAACCAATTCAGAATGGCACATAAGAACTCACATAAAACAAATTCTTTTATGCACTGATAATCAATTTGAAAAGACACTTATCAAAGCAGTAAGTAAATATTTTCGAGCATAGCTCGTTTTATTTGATATATAGAACAAAGCCCACCTTAGGTGATATACAGAACAACTAAAGCTTCCGTCTCCAGTCTTCCGTCCTAGCCTTGATTCTGACTTCCTCCTTTTATCGCAAATAAACAAACTTTAATAATCGATCGAGACGATTAAAGAAAAGAAATTCGAATTCGGTTTAAGTCTTTTAGGCATTTGCACTTAATTAATTTCTTTTGATTAATAAAGAAACGAGACTCGAACACATCTCGTTTAGAACTAACTTGGTTCCTTACTCGACATTTAGATTATAACGGAAGTCGATAACTCTTAACGACTTAAAAGTTCTTGAGGAATTAAGTTGAAAAGAATTCAACTTAAGAAAATGAGTTTCCAAAAGTTTCTGCACAAGGCAGTAAGTCTGGAGTCTCTACAGAACAGAATACTTCGAAACAGAGGATGTGCTTAGTACCAAAAGAAGGACATGGATGTATCTCGATTTCGTTAAACGAGCTAAAAGTTATGGCCGTTTCCGTGAAGGGTCGCAAAACTGTCGAAAAACCCTAATCGATCGTAAGACTCGTTGCACGCTTCCCTAGGTTCGATCAATGCTATACAACCTTTATGTGCATGAAATTTCTATCTCATTACAGTCAAGCCTCGTATTTATCTAACGTGAATACTTTCTCGTTCCTCGATTAAAACTACGACGATTACTTCTCGTCTTTTCAACCAATCATTTTGTTGGGAAATTTATTAGTATGAGTTTTGATGAATTCCAAAACCGACTGACCCCAACCGAGTAGATGTTGCCAGAACCTAATGTTAGAAATGAGGCTCGCTGTTTGAGCAAAGTTAAGATTTTATCTTTACAGGTCTCCAGCTAAAGATGGCAACAAGGCATCACTCAAACAGAACATCAGTTATGATGAAGGACAACTGAGAGTTCATATGTTCAGATGGAATGAGGGGGAAGTCTTCAGAACATCAGTTGTGAAGGAAACCAACTGAGCATTCATCAGATGAGAAACAGTAGAAAGGAAGAGAACATCAGATGAAAAGGAAAGTCATCTAAGGGTTCAAACCCAACCGAGTAAATACAAGGAAGACAACTGAGTGTTCAGTTTCAGAACCTCAGTTGTAGAACTCGAACAAGAAGATCAACTGCTTGAAGTTCAAAGTCAGCTGAGAGTCCAACAGTTCAGAACATCAGCTGAAGACCACTCAGATGAAGATCAAGACTTTCAACCGACGAACCGAAGTTGACTGTCAGAAAGGTTAAGATTTGAATTTCAAAAGGAAGTCACATGAGGGTTTGACCGTTCAGTCATTACCCCATCTGGCCCAACACAAGGCTGTCTCAGATGGAAAGCAGAAGAGAACAGATGCCATATCGAGAAAGTCTGCAGAGATGAGAGACAAGCCATCGCTATCAACCGATCAGAGATCAACTGCTCCTCCAACGGCTAGTTGATTCTCTCCGCCTATAAATAGAGGCATTCTCTCATTCGAGAGATATATACAAGAGACAGACTGAAGCAAGAGAGAAAAGTTCAATCACAAGCGAAAGAAAAATCTGCTAAACTCCTATTCTAAGAACATCAGCAGCTGAGAGTTCAAGAGTGATAGAACATTAGTAGCTGAGGGTTCATAGAGTGAAAATCTGTCTTTGATCTTAGTTTGAGTTTTATTCATTCAAGCCTTAGATCCAGCTCTCATTCGTGATCGAGCTGTAGTTGGAAATCCCACCCACTCTCACACCCTAAAAAGTGTGCTAGGACCTTACTCTTCCTGTAATTGAGTAGTCAGGTCGTCAAGTACCCGCAAACTTGACTTAGGCTGTTTAGTGCCCAGAAACTAAACTGTAAGGTCGATAAGTACCCGCAAACTTATCCTTAACGGTTGCTCAGCCAGCGTAAGCTGAGTGGTTCTGTCCAGAAGAACTTGGACTGAGGTGTGTGGATTCACATCTCCCCGTGGACGTAGGAGGATTATCTCCGAACCACGTTAAATCCTGTGTGTCTGTGTTTATTTCTATTCAGTTGCTTTTGCATATTTATCTGATCAATCTAACCGACATACAAACTGCATTTGCACATTTTCAACCGAGCTGTTTTGGTTCTTGACCAACCGAGCTGTTTTGCGTGAGTTGCTTTTAACGAGTTTATTTTTCCACCACATTCCGCACAGCCTCACTCTTCCAGCTGAGGTCGCTTACTCAGCTGTGAAATTCCAACTGAGTCATATTTTACTCAGTTGAAGTGATTTTTTCAGGTTTAAGTTTTTAAATCCTTACTGGTGTATCCCCCCTCCCCCATACACCAGTAACTCGTTTCGGGACCATCACATTTATATTTAGAAATTCCATTTCAATTTCAATTCAATTTTAAATTTTCAACTTGTATTTTCTATTTCATCACCTATATGAAATCTTTATCAACTTCATTCATACTTATTAATCAACTACGAACTCAAATCATTCACCATATAAGGTCTCGATTCCTTATTTCTTCTTTTACGTACTTACTTACTTTCTTCGTTTCTTGAAGTTTTACTAATTCAATTCAAATCAAATTAGTTTCTATCATCATCTTACTTAGTAATGAACATCTTAATGCATTAACATTATTATAAACCATTACTTAACTAATCCACGTCATTTATATCGGTCTAAGAACTCGATTTTCCAAAGTTGTTAGTTAATTCTCAATTAATTTAACAACTATCCTAAGATATCAACAATTACTAATATTCGATTAGTTTTCTCGTTCAATTTTCCTATCGACGATTATGCTCGACTTGTAATACCCCAGATTTTTTCTACAATCTTTAAAAATTGAAAGTTATTAATAATTTTGGCTTTGCACACCTAAGATCATGAAATTAAATTCTAAGATTGACGGTGAAATCCGTTTCCGAAAATAATTTCCAGAAATCGGACGAACGACTACTGTATTAGGGTTTTTCGCGTCCGTTAAGTTTTTCGCCCGAAAACTCGGAATCGAATTCCGTCAGAATTTACATTCACTTTTTCTTTGAGACGAGTTCACCGGAGAAAGTTAATTTTTGTGATTTTCCGGACGAATTTTGGACTGTGATGTCCCGACTTTTTCTCGGATTTTGAAAAACGAATTAGGTTTTCCGAGTACGTAAATTATTTCCAATCTAACGGACAAATTAGATTTCGTCAATTCCGTAACTAACTAGGAAAATATTTCTCGACTTTTAAAATGACGATTAAGAGCTGGAAACGAGTTATTTCGATAAATTTTTCCCTCGCCAAACGTCTCCTTAGCGAGTCACTATGTTTATTAGATATTTTCCTCTACTTTATGAGTCACCATTGTGACTCATCACCCTCCCCCTTATCTCCCCCATACCGCCACCCCACCTCCTCATTCTCTCTCTCATTTTCTTCTTCATCATCCTCCATTGAAGCACCTCTCAAGCTCCTTCCAAGATCAAAGCTCCTCCATCTACCGATCAAATTCCAATCCAAGTTTATATTACGAAAGGTAAGAGCTTCGTCTCTAGTTTGAACCGAACAAATCTCCTCTTCCCCATCTTTTATTTTTTTCGAAACTTTGGGGTTTGAATAGCATGTGATTTCATTGATCGATACATGTTCTAGGATGCTTAGAATCGAGTTCTACGGATCAAATCATGAAGAAAAACCAAGAACCCTAACCCCTAATTAATACCGAATTTTTTCAGATTTGGGGCTTTTGATTCATGCTCGATTTCTTTGTCGATTGAATGTTAGATTAGTGTTTCTTATGATGTTAATTGATCGTATGAATTATTTTAGATTTTTCTAAAAATAAAATTCAAAACCTAAGAGACGAACAAGGCTCGATTTAGATTAATAAATGTTATGATATGCTCGATTATTTGATGGAAATGAGTTATACGATGCATGAGGATGAATATATATTAATTTGAGATTTTTCTAAAAATAAAACGAAAAGTGTAAGAGACGAAGATGTGTTGATAAGTCGAGACTCGATAACATTTTGATAATATGATTTGCATGTTAGTAATGCTTGATAGATGATAATCGTTGTCGTAAAATTTGAATGAAAACGGAGAATGTAGAATTTTACGTAAGAGACGAACGACGATCGATAATTCGAGAATAGATGATGATATGAGGATATGAATCGTGTATTTATGATTCTTGATAGATGATGAATAATGTTGTAAATTTTGAACAAATTCTAATAACGTTTGAAATTTGCTAAGAGACGAAACGTTGAGAATAAGTAACGATAGAAAAGTCGATTAATGATTCTTTTTGGATATTGATGATCATTAATGATTAAGGAACGAGTTTGTAGTTGACGACTTGTTCGTCCGAGCTATGAAAAGATAAGTTGTAGCTATAATCGAGAAGTAGAAACAAGAAGTTAGGAAATTGAATGAGACTTGAAATGGTTTAGTAATTGTTTAGTTTGAACGACGAGGTTTGGATCGTCGTGTTTATAAACGAGAAATGAAAAGGGGTCTATCACGTATTTTGATATGAGGTGACTGCCTTGGGTCAGTTTTTGTGCGAAAATAAAAGTATTTAAGCTTGAATCGAACCTAGAAAAGCGTGCGTGTTTTGAAGTATTCGTTTATCGTTTGCGACTTAGTTTTAAAGTATGATTTTCACGATGAAGGAGGAAGTCGACACCAAGGTTAGGACGGAAGATTAGAAGACGGAAGCACGTGTCTTGTTCTGTAATCTATAAGGTGGGCTTTCCTATATATGAAACAAAACGAGCAATGCTCGAAAACCTATTCTTTATCGCTCTGATAATCATGTTTTCAAAGTGATAATCATGGCATGAACTGTTTTGTGTTTTATGTGAGTTCTCTTGTACCTAATGAGTTAATCAAAATGGGTTAACTAACGATCGGCTTTGAGTTAGTCAAAAGGGGCTTTCCAGAGTTAGTACACTTGTAGCCTGTGGTGTATGTGGTATCCTGTTGAGGGGTAGCCAACCACGGTGAATTATGACTGGTCAAGATTTGAACGTAACATCTATGAAAAATGCTTCGAAGCTACTTTATGAATGAAATGCAAATGTTTAATAGGCACGGGCTCTTTTGAATGAAAACCCCGATGCGCTATAAAATGAGATGCCTGTTTATCTATACTTATGATTATGTTTTCGGCAACGTGCCCACTAAGTACTTTTGTACTTAGCCCTGCATATGTTTTCTAAATGTGCAGGTTGAAGCGACGAAGCAGCGTTGGTTGAGTTAGAGTTGAATAAGAATTAAGGAAGACCTTGTATATAGTTCACAATTCCGCTGCTAGACTCTAAACTCTTCTTTTTGATGTTGTGTATTAACACTGTAGTCTAAGTTCTGTAATATAACTTAGAAGCTTTTGAAGTACTTTCTCGAGTAATCTTTCGAGATTAACTCTTTCTTTCGTTAATAAAGTTTGTTCATAGAAGATAAGATGTTATGTATGTATGTCTATTCATTCATTCCCCTTTCTTCCCCACTTCATAAATCCAACCCTAGTCGCACCTCGGCTTCTGCCGTCCCTCGGGATTTGGGGCTGTGACAGAGTGGTATTAGAGCAATCGTTTCTGCTCTGCATACAAGATTTCGTTCAAAGTAGTCAGATAGAGTATTCGTTCATACTCTATGCGAAGTCTCCTTTCAAGTAAGATAGGGTTGTAACACTACGTTTAAGAGTGTAGACGACAACTCATCCTCCCGCTATGTCGACTCAACGAAGGAAAGAAAGAAAGAAAGAAAGAAAAGAAAGAATTTCAGAAATGTGTTGTCTTTTAAGGAAAATTTTTGAATAATTATTCAATAAGTTAAGAATGAAAATGGTGCCAAGAATGAAAGTGTGAAAGTATGAGGATCATACTTGTTTCTGTTGTATGAATTACGTGAAATTATTTGTGCGATGATTTCTTCTATTTGAAAATATGATGGCACGAGAATCTAGAATGATTCTAGGGATTTTTCCCGGTTCGTTAAGAACATAGACTTGAAACATAAGATCTTTCCGATTCCTCAAGAACTTAGACGTTTTAAGAACGTTAGTTTAAATGATTTCGAAAGGAGATCGTGAAATGGGAAGAACTTCTACAAACGAATGTCACGTGCGTATAATGACATGAACAAAGACTCGCCAGAGTCGATTTTGTTTTATAATCAAGAGTAGATAAGAATTTCCTTCGAGAAATTAAGATAAATAATGATAAGGTGCGTTAGAAAAGAATGTTGCTTCCGTAAAAGTAACATGAACGGGGTCATTTTCAGTTGGAGTTCGCCTCACTCGAACTTCAAGAAGAGATTGGTTATAATTACCAAGAATCAAGTACGAACTTTAGTTAATTTCCAACGATTGCTCGATCCGACGACTAGAACTTAAGTTCTAAAGTCGTTTTCCAGTTGTAATTCCTTTTCTTTGGAATTTATTTTATTTCATACTTCGTAATTAAACGAAGAATTCGACGAGTAAGAAATTCAAGTGTCGAGAAGGACAAAATTTCTTTTAAAACAGATGTTACATTTGAGTAAGTAACACGAACAAAGTAGACGTACTTTGTTTTAATGAAGTAAAAATCGTTAAGAAAATTTTTCCTTGAGGAAAAGATAATGAAAGAAAGTAATAAAGAGATAATGAAGGAAGGTAATAAAGAATAATGAAAGAAAGTAATAAGGAATAAAGAAAGAAAGTTTATGAGAAAATAAAGTAAGAAATGTAAATGAATAATGAAATAAAGGATGGAAATAAAATCTTGAAATTTTATTTCTATATATTGTTTGAGTGCAATTTCTTGAATTGCTAGATGTTATGATAAGTGGTTGTTTAAGTGGTGGTATTACAATTGAATAAGGAATGTTCATTTTGTAATTTAAGTTTTTCGTTGAAATAAATTATTTTTCCCCTACTTGTTACTGATCCGTGTTTCCTTAAAACTTTTGTAGGATGGCTTGGACTTGCGTTACTGCTCGGAAGAGCCAGCCCTTGCCCGCGTGCGAGCGTACCATAGTAGATATGATACAGGATGAGTATTATGATTTCGAAGCAGATCCGGATGAGGAGGACATAGGGCAGATAGTGAGCAACTTCTCGTCAGTTTATTATGCAGTACGGCACTTTATCCCGGAGAGTCAGGTGATATCCGACCTGATTGTGCATCTACCGAACGAGTGGCGCGGTTGGGCGCACCACGTGGCGTGGTATTTTCTTGGGGTTTTCGGCGACGACACAGAGCCGACGGGCAACTATACGGGATTCGCTCTATATATACACGGGCGTTTCCTTGACAGCAGGTTCATGATTCCAGTTCCTTTTGAGCCACATGTTCCCTACCGTCACTTTCCAGCAGAGACCGAGCCAGAGCCTTTAGAGTTGGACCCGGAGTTGGTCGCTTTGTTGGAGGTACCACCAGACTTTGTACCGAGTGAGGAGTCTGACGCGGAGTCAGAGCAGTTAGAGGTAGACGAGGAGCCCATAGCCTCACCAGAGTTACCACTTCCACTTGGACCTCTTGAGGAGGTGATCCTAAGACCAGGACTTGTAGAGATCGACGCAGAGACAGCTGCTCTGTTAGGGTTACCTACTCTTTTTCTACCCGAGCCTAGTGTAAGGGTTCGAGGACCTTTAGAGACAGGACTGTTTCAGCCAGGGTCAGAAAACCGAGGGATAGGCGCAGAGCTTGCCGCCATGTTAGAGCTACCATCTCCACTGACACCGCTTGAGGAGATTTGTGTGAAGTTGATGAGCCGGGATCCAGCACTGATGAATCAAACCCGGAGTTGCAGCTGAGAGGTCCAGTTATAAGATTAAGAGCCAAGAAGCTACAAGGCTATTTCCAGTGCATTGTCCGGAAGAAGCTGGAAGATGAAGATGTTGGAGTGAAGCAGCCCAAGTTGGTGAACTTGACCCAAGTTTCGGATTAGCCTTTTAATTCGAAATTGGACTTCTTCTATTTAATTGTTTTATGTCGCCTTTTAATTCGAAATCGGACTTCTTCTACTTAATTGTTTTATGTCGTCTTTTAATTCGAAATTGGACTTCTTCTATTTAATTGTTTTATGTCGGATTTATTTTAATTGGGTTGAACTTTGTGTTATTTAATGGAGCCCAATAGTTAGTATTTTTATCATTCCTTTTCGAGCCCAACTGTATTAAGGGCCCAGTTCGGATTTTAGGGTATTTAAACCCTTGTTCGACACTTTTCAGAGCAGACAATATTGAATCAAAAATCAAGTTTTCAGTTTTTATCTCACGCGTGCTTCGGTTCACGTTGTTGTTCTTGGTAGAGTCTTGAGTTGGCATCCTTAGACTTGAAATTATTTGTCTCATTCGTGATATCCAGTCGTATCCGGGTTAGACAAGCCACGAAGATCGATCCATCGACGCGTTTCAGATTCAAGTAGATTCGAGGTTCGTTTGGGGTAAGTTCTTCAGCCTGTTTTCATTCCTTTTCGTCACCATCACCATCACCACTTTCGTTCATCATCATCCATCCCAATCCCCATGTCTTTCCAGACTTCCGCCCTTACCGCCACCGCTTCCAGTTTCAACCTAAAATCCTCCAAAAGTCCGCCCCTTCATAAATCATAAACCCCTCGTGCGAATTAGCTGAATTTTAGATATGTTGTTACTGATTTCAATTTATAATTCGTGTTAAAATTTGAGTCTAATCGGAGTTGATTTGCTATAGTTTCTGATCGAGTAGTTTTCTAGGGTTTTATTCGATAATTTGGGGTTTTGTTTCGTATCTTGTTCGTTTCCTTGTTCAATTGTCGATCCAGATCAGTAATTGGGAGTTCGAGTCTCTAGTTGTTCAGTTTGTGATTGGATTGAATCAACCTATAAGCTTACATGTGTTCGAGTCCCTAATTCCACGTAATTGATTGGCCGTATCATAAATTTTGGTATCAGAACCACGTCAGTGCTTGCTGGTCGTGGTCCGATCCAATTTGGTGTGACATTCTAGGGGCAAAAGTGATCGACTAAAAGAAAAGAAAAGAAATAAAAAAAAGAGTTAAAAGTCGAAGCCCTAGGATTGAATTGCCGAGAAGTCTTTGTTGTTTTCGTGAGTTTTTCTTGATTTGAGTTGGAAAGTTGTGAATTGCAGCTTGTGTATCTTCTTTGAGTTGTTGTCCTTCATCGAATAGCGATTGGGGACGTCGTATTGTTTTGGTTATCGATTTTTGGGTAGTTTCGATTATTGTATTTGATTGTATTGGTTTAATAAGGATCAATTGGTGTTATCCGAGTGTCATTAGGATTTGATTTCATTGCTTTCCTAGTTAGGCTCGAATTGAATCAAATTTGGATTGAAATCCTTAACGTACCATCCGAAATTCATCCTTTCATTATCTTTTCCTTTCTTTGGCCTTGACTGCCTTTTCTTCCTTATTTGTTTCCCAAAAATCCGTCCCAATTAAAACTGGTCACCATTCACACATACTTCATATTTTAGTTCTGTTCATACCACTTTTCGGAATCCTCGTTCAGTGAACAAAAAAAAAAGTTACGTTACGTTTTGGTATGATATTTAGGGTCGTGGTAGTCCATATATCCTTCGTAGAAAAATTACTATTCACGAAAAAGTTACTATTCATTTCCCAAGCATTACCGAAACTCACTTTGAGCATTCTTGTTCTTTTAAATCCTTGGATCGTATAGAGTCTTTTGGTGCAGTTTGTAGGTGCACTTTTTTCTGGGCAGTTTAGACGACGGTTTTTCTGCATAACCGTTGTCTTTGTATGGATTTCTATTTCGTGGCTCCCTTGCTATCCCGTGGTTCTCTGGACCTCAAGTCCGAGCTCTTGACTAAAGCTAAAGAGTTGAGGACAGATTCTATTGGGAAGTTTTAGTTTTTTAGTTTAGTTTTTATTCTTTCCTATACACTTGAGTGACATACACGAGTGGTAAAAATCTGAGAGAACAAACGAGGAATTGTGAGGTCCCTTTCATTTCTTGTCGTTTGTTTCACTGTGCAGGTACTATGAGTCAAGACAAATCACCTCAGTTTTCAGGCACAAAAGCTGATTGAGATGCCAAGTACCACTTTGATGCTTTGAATGGTAATGTGCAGAGACAGTTCAGAGAAGTTCAGAATACCATGGCAGAATTGTTGGCTAAATTCGAGCAGTTCAGTACCGCTATACCCCAGGCAAATGTTCAACCACAGGTACATGAAGATGAGGTGCATAATGAAGCCTCAGACTCAGAGTTTGGAAACTTTGAGGATGAACCAGCTGAGAATAATACAACTCAGTTCGTCCCACGTGAGGGTAATACAGTTCCGTTCATCCCACATCAGGGAGACAGAAATAGAGACAGAATCGGTTTCCAACCTCGAGGCTGGGGCCGAGGTCGTGGTGACCCATTCCAGCCACCGTTCCAGCCATGTTTCCAGGCAGCTCGCAGGAACGTTTATCCAGGGCAGCCTAGATATGGTCATGCCGATGATCTACTCGGCAACATCAAGACCACCATCCCAGCATTTGAAGGCAAACATGATCCAGACGCCTATTTAGACTGGGAACGCAAAGTTGATAAAATCTTTGAGTGCTATAACTTTCCCGAGCTCAAGAAAGTGCAACTAGCATCCCTTGAGTTCACTGGATATGCAGCAACTTGGTGGGAGTTTCAGCAGAATAGGCACAGAAAAGATAGATATCCTCCTATTGACAGTTGGCAGGAGATGAAGGATGTTATGAGAGGCAGATTCATTCCAGTTCACTATAAAAGAGAATTGGAAAAGAAGCTCAGTCAGATTCGTCAAGGGTCCAGATCAATTAAGGAGTATCACAAGGAATTAGAGACAGCACTGAACCGGGTAGGTAAAGAAGAGACACTGTTTGCTACAGTCAACCGGTACATTGAAGGAATGAACCCTGATATTGCCTGTGAAGTCGAGCTGAAGGACTTTGACAGTATAGAGGCAATGGTTCATTATGCATCTATTGTTGAACTGCAGCTCAGAGATGGACGTCGTCGATCCTTCCAGTCGACGCCTGCTAGGACTCATTGGGTTCGAGGCGATTCCTCTATGCCTAGGACAGCCCTTACACATCCTCAAGGTCAGTTCGCACCACCCGTCCGCCGTTCTGAGCAGTCTGCACCTACGCCCGGTCGCAGACCTGAGTTCGGTTCATCTGCACCCAACAAAAATCAGAATCGAACTGTGCAGCCTAATCAGTCTCAGAATGGTACTCCAGGAAGAGCACGTGACGTTCAGTGTCACAAGTGCAAAGGATGGGGACACTTTCAAGCCCAGTGTCCAAATCGCCGAGTTCTCTTCATTACCGATCAGAATGAGTTAGAATCAGCTAGTGAAGAGGAGCCCGACGACCCTATTGATGCAGGGGTCGAAGATCAGTCCCTTAATGGTTCCCCTAGCGTTGAGATTGAAGATGAGCAGCCGAAGCCAGCTAGTGTGAATCTTGTTTCCATTCGAGCTCTGAGCATGATTCGTGAAGAGGATCAGAACGATCAGCGACATCTTCTCGCATTGTTCTATCCAAGACAAGACGTGCTCGCTCATTATTGACAGTGGAAGCGTCGTGAACGCTATCAGCCAGTATGCAGTGGGAAAGCTAGGCTTGACTCTACAGAAGCATCCCAAACCCTACCGATTGCAATGGTTGACCGACAGAGGCGAGATCAGAGTAGGATACCAGGTAAATGTCACCTTTTCAATTGGTAGATATACAAATACTGTTTTGTGTGACGTCATCCCTATGGATGCGGCGCATATTTTGCTTGGTCGTCCTTGGCAGTTTGACAGGAAGGCGATACATGATGGATTCGCCAACACTTATGTTGTGACTAGAGATGGTCGGACCGCCAGACTATGGCCATTGGCGCCTAAGGATGTTGCAGAAGATCAGAAGAGGATGCAAGAGAAATTCCAGGAAGAACGGGAGAAAAAGTCTGAGAACAAGGCCGCGTTATCGTCGCCTAATCCTATAATGAGTTCGATCGACTCTAAGTCTTCCAAGGCAGCCTTTTCTACGTCTAAGGGATCCTCTAAGTCCCTTCATATTGCCACTACATCGAGTTCCAGTGCAGACAATTCAGATCCAGTGCACAAGAACTTGTTTATTAGTGCAAAGGGAGTACAGAAAGCAATCAGAGCTGGTAAGCCTGTCGTTCTAGTTACTTTTAAGGCTAATGATACTCCTGATGTTGTTATTCCTACTGTTTTGCAGCCTTTGATGGAGGAGTTCAAGCATGTGTTCCCAGAAAAGATTCCGAGTGGTCTGCCGCCAATTCGAGGAATTGAGCATCAGATCGACTTTCAGCCAGGAGCAGTCCTTCCCAACAGACCAGCTTACCAGACCAGCCCTGAGGAGACCAAAGAAATAGACAGACAAGTTCGGGAATTGTTGGAAGATAAGCGAATCCGAGAGAGCATGTCGCCATGTGCAGTTCCTGTGATTCTTGCGCCAAAGAAGAATAATGAATGGCGTATATGCATGGACTGCAGAGCCATCAATAAAATCACGGTAAAGTATCATTTTCCCATTCCCAGGTTAGATGATATGCTAGATGAGTTGTCTGGAGCGTCTGTCTTTTCTAAAATTGATTTGCGTTCTGGATATTTTCAAGTTAGAATGTCTGAAGGGGATGAGTGGAAAACAGCATTTAAGACTAAGCATGGATTGTATGAATGGCTTGTGATGCCTTTTGGACTTACTAATGCTCCTAGTACTTTTATGCGTTTGATGAATCATGTGTTGCGTGATGTTATTGGAAAATATGTTGTTGTTTACTTTGATGATATCCTTATCTATAGCAAGTGTGTTTCTGATCATGTTAGGCATCTTAGGCATGTTTTTGAGTTGTTACGTGACGCTAAGTTGTATGCCAATCTGTCTAAGTGTTCTTTTTGCATGGATGAGGTTGTTTTTCATGGTTTTGTGGTTAGTAGTCATGGTGTTGAGGTAGATAGGACTAAGGTGAAAGCCATTGAGGAGTGGCCCACACCTAAGTCGTGTTCTGATGTGAGATCTTTCCATGGTTTAGCTGGTTTTTATCGTCGATTTGTGTGTGATTTCTCTACTATTGCTGCACCATTGACTGAGTTGAGTAAGAAAGACAGGAAGTTTGAGTGGGGTAAAGCCCAAGAGCATGCTTTTAATTTGTTGAATACAAAATTATGTAATGCTCCTTTGTTAGTTTTACCCGATTTTTCTAAGATGTTCGAGATTGAGTGTGATGCCTCTGGTATAGGCATTGGTGCTGTTTTGATGCAGGATAGGAAGCCGGTTGCCTACTTCAGTGAGAAGCTGAATGGAGCAGCTCTTAGGTACTCTACGTACGATAAGGAGCTGTATGCATTGAAGAGGTCATTGGAGACTTGGCAGCATTACTTGAGGCCGAAGGAGTTCGTGATTCACACTGATCACGAGTCGCTGAAGCACTTGAAAGGGCAGCAAAATCTGAATTCGAGACATGCCAGATGGGTTGAATTCATTGAATCCTTCCCATATGTGATTAAGTATAAGAAAGGTGAGGAGAACGTGGTTGCTGATGCACTTTATCGCAGGTATACCTTGTTTTCTGTGATGCATGCCCAGTGCTTAGGATTAGAGAATTTGAAGAGTTTTTATGAATCTGATCCTTATTTTGGTGATATTTTTAGAAATTGTCAGTCTAGGACTTGATCTGTTGATTCCTTTTATGTGACTGATGGATTTCTATTTAAAGATGCAAAGTTATGTGTTCCTACTTGTTCTATGCGAGATTTGCTTGTTCTAGAGTCTCATGCAGGTGGTTTGATGGGTCATTTCGGTGTTACTAAAACTTTGAGTTTATTGCATGAGCATTTTTATTGGCCTCGCATGAAGAGAGATGTCGAGAGAATCTGTGCTAGATGTATTACCTGTAGAAAGGCTAAATCTAGTTCTAATCTATTTGGTTTGTACACTCCACTACCTGCACCATCTGCACCTTGGATTGACATTTCCATGGATTTTGTTCTTGGTTTGCCAAGGTCTAAGACTGGCAAAGATTCTGTGTTTGTGGTTGTCGACAGGTTTTCCAAAATGTCTCATTTTATTGCATGCAGACAAACTGATGATGCTGTTAATATTGCTAATCTGTTCTTTCGTGAAGTAGTTAGACTGCATGGCTTACCTAGGACTATTGTGTCTGATAGAGATTATAAGTTCTTGGAACATTTTTGGCGTGTTCTTTGGGGAAAGTTAGGTACTAAACTTTTATTTTCTACTGCATGTCATCCTCAAACTGATGGTCAGACTGAAGTAGTTAATAGGACTTTAGGGACTCTACTTCGCGCTTTAGTGAAGAATAATTTGAAGTCATGGGAAGAGTGTTTACCTTTTGCTGAATTTGCTTATAACCGTGTTGTGCATTCTTTCACTAACATGTCCCCATTTGAGGTAGTATATGGTTTTAATCCTCTCACTCCTACAGATCTTATCCCTTTGCCTAATGACCATCTTTCGAGTTTGCAAGGCTCTCGTAGGGCTGAACAGGTTCAAGAGATGCATATGAAGATCAAGGACATGATCGAGCTGCAGGGAGAGAAGAACGCCATGAAGGCTAATACACATCGCAAGCAAGTGTTATTCAAACCAGGTGATAAGGTTTGGATCCACTTCAGTCCAGGGCGCTTCCCTAACTTGAGGAAGTCGAAGTTGATGCCTCGTGGAGATGGACCGTTTACTGTGGTTGCCCGAGTCAATGACAATGCCTACCGCATTGATCTTCCAGGTGAGTATAAGTGTTCCAATACTTTTAATAATGCTGACTTATCTCTTTTTCCTGTAGATGACTTTGATGCCGAGGAGGAGCCGAATTCGAGGACTAATTTTTTTCAGCAGGGGGGAATGATGAGCCGGGATCCAGCACTGATGAATCAAACCCGGAGTTGCAGCTGAAAGGTCCAGTTACAAGATTGAGAGCCAAGAAGCTGCAAGGCTATTTCCAGTGCATTGTCCGGAAGAAGCTGGAAGATGAAGATGTTGGAGTGAAGCAGCCCAAGTTGGTGATCTTGACCCAAGTTTCGGATTAGCCTTTTAATTCGAAATTGGACTTCTTTTATTTAATTGTTTTATGTCGCCTTTTAATTCAAAATTGGACTTCTTCTATTTAATTGTTTTATGTCGGATTTATTTTAATTGGGCTGAACTTTGTGTTATTTAATGGAGCCCAATAGTTAGTATTTTTATGTCGGATTTTATGTCGGATTTTAGGGTATTTAAACCCTTGTTCGACACTTTTCAGAGCAGACAATATTGAATCAAAAATCAAGTTTTCAGTTTTTATCTCACGCGTGCTTCGGTTCACGTTGCTGTTCTTGGTAGAGTCTTGAGTTGGCATTCTTAGACTTGAAATCATTTGTCTCATTCGTGATATCCAGTCGTATCCGGGTTAGACAAGCCACGAAGATCGATCCATCGACGCGTTTCGGATTCAAGTACATCCGGGGTTCATTTGGGGTAAGTTCTTCAGCCTGTTTTCATTCCTTTTTGTCACCATCACCATCACCACTTTCGTTCATCATCATCCATCTCAATCCCCACGCCTTTCCAGACTTCCGCCCTTACTGCCACTGCTTTCAGTTTCAACCTAAAATCATCCAAAAGTCCGCCCCTTCATAAATCATAAACCCCTCGTGCGAATTTGCTGAATTTTGGATATGTTGTTACTGATTTCAATTTATAATTCGTATTAAAATTTGAGTCTAATCGGAGTTGATTTGCTATAGTTTCTGATCGGGTAGTTTTCTAGGGTTTTATTCGATAATTTGGGGTTTTGTTTCGTATCTTGTTCGTTTCCTTGTTCAATTGTCGATCCAGATCAGTAATTGGGAGTTCGAGTCTCTAGTTGTTTAGTTTGTAATTGGATTGAATCAACCTATAAGATGACGTGTGTTCGAGTCTCTAATTCCGCATAATTGATTGGCCGTATAAGAAGTGGGAAGTAGTCAGAGGTCAGTTAGAGGCGGGACCATCCAGAGTCCGCTCTAGGGAGGAGTACGAGTCAGGTTCCGGTTCCATTCCAGAGCACCTTCTTCCGCTGAAGAAGCGTGCAGTAGAGACCAGTGAGGACTACCTTGTTTCAGACTTAGAGGAGACAGTTTCAGAGGCACCGTCACCACCCCTACTTACACTTTCTGACGGCTCTACTCTGAGGGAGGACGAGGCACTCCAGCTCGTCTTTGGTTTAGAGTCTGAGGAGGAGGACCCGGACGAGGATCCAGAGGAGGACCCAGACAAGGATCCTGAGGAGGACCGGGACGAGGATCCAGAGGAGGACCCGGACGAGGATCCGGAGCAGGACCCAGAGGAGGGCTCTTAGGGTTTTTCAAGCCGTAGAGGACAATTTTGGACTCGACTGCAGTTACTTGAGCAGAGCATCGTAGACGCGTATTAGTGTTGTTAATAGTAGTAGTAGTTTCTTTTATCCTGTACATAGTCGGATCAGTAACTAGTTTTTGTAGTACTCTAGCGGATACGAAATTTTATGAATCGTTTCCGTTCTAGTAATTCCAGTAGATACGGAGAGGCAGCTTGTTAGTGCACCCGGTTCAGTGATAGGTAGTCAGCCTAGTTTAGACTAGTAGTAGTCTAACTTTTTGTATAAGTCCTCGTTGGAGGCAGAATCAATATTCTTTTTGATGTATATATATATACATGACCCGTAAGAGGGTTTTGATCACAAGAAAGTTTCTTATAAATCATGAAGTAAACCAGAATGTCAAATGAACTCGTGTAACGAGAAATTTAGTTTAACTTCAAAAGTTAAAAGATTAAAGAACTAATATCGAAGTTATGTTCTATTTTTCTTTTCCGTGAACTTGATTAAGTTGGAAAGAGAGCGAGTAAGTAAAAGAATGTTTAAAAGAAAGGACTAATGAGAATTCCTGTTTCCTATAGTTAAAGAAAAATGCCGCCAAGAAATGTTAACAATCGAAGGGGACCTGGTAGGCCCCGAGGACGTGGACGACGTCAGCCAGAAAATGAAAGGAGACAAGAACAAGAACAAGAACGCAATAATACCCCTCCACCACCACCATCCCCTTCACCATCACCTCCACCACCACCCCGTAAGGACATTGAGGATTTCTTCCTCAAACGAAACCCACCCGTATTTAATGGAACGGGCAACCCTAGCGATGCTGAGCTATGGGTGCGATCGATTGAGAGAATTTTCAAGCTCCTCAGATGTACTGATAAGGAGTGACTATCATTCATAGCATTCCAGTTCTCCGGACCAGCTGACTACTAGTGGGAGGCAAGACAGAAAGTGATACTCGAGGAGCATCTGGCTCAACTTACATAGGAAGAGTTTAAGGAGGCGCTGTACGACAAGTATGTGCCGAAGACGTATAGGGCTCAGAAGGAGGCTGAGTTTTACAACTTGAAGCAGGGTAAGATGACAGTGACAGAATATGACGCTAAGTTCTGTGAGCTATCCAGGTATGCGCCTACTCAGGTCGATACTGAAGAAAAGATTTCAAAGAAGTTCCGTGGGGGACTGAGACACGAATTAGGGATCACCTTAGCCAGTCATGGGGGACTAAGCTATACGGATGTCTTAGGACGAGCTTTGGAAATGGAGGCCGTTGTGCCTGATGAGAAGAAAACAATAACAACCACACCAGCTCCAACCCAAAACCAAAATCGAGGCTACTATAACAACAACAATAACAATTTCCAAGGGAAGAGAAAGTGGGAAGGAGGAAGTAGCGGTGGCTACAATCAAAATTTCAACAACCGGGGAAATCAAAGGAAGGGAAATCAGCAGGGCAACCAGCAGTCGAATCAGAACAACAACAAGAAACCGTGGCAGGGAAACAACCAGTCTGGGTTGTATTTGTAGGGAAACAACCAAGCCAGACCCTAGAAAGGGAATAATTAGCAAAGGAAACCTCAGGGACAAGAAAGGAATTTCCATCAGGGATGGAATAACCCGGGGAGGGTTACCAGTCCGGTATGCCCCAAGTGCAACAAATCACATTCCGGTGTCTATCAAGCAGGCACTCTCAACTGTTTTAACTGCGGATAGAAGGGACACATGAAGAAAGATTTCCCTAAACCACTACAAGAAGTACCTCTGAGGGCCATACAAGCGCAGCCACAGCAGCAAATGAATCAGCAGCAGTTTCAGCAGCACGTGCAACAACAGCAGAATGCAAGGGCATGCACGAATAGGCAGACGGGGCAGGATAAGGGAAAGGGAAAAGAAAACCTTGCAGGTATGGGAAAATTTCACAACATCCCTATTAAGATATTGTTGGATACGGGCGCATCGCATTCTTTTATTGCTGGTTGTTGTGCGGATAACTTAGACATCATACCCGTAAGAGCTGAACATCCTATGAGAGTAGCTACACCTTCAGGAGAAATCACTACTTCCAAGCATGTTTGCTCTAACCTAGAACTAGAAATCGGAACTCTTAAAGTTAAAGCGAACAACTTAAATGTTATGATATGTGGGACGTAGACATAATTTTAGGGATGGACTGGTTGTCAGAGAATTATGCCACAATTCTCTGCAACGAGAGAAAAATCTCTTTTCGACCCCCGGGTAGAGAGCCGACCGAATTTCATGGGATTGCAATGGGCAAGAGAATACCGGTAATATCCGCCTTACAAGCCAAGAAGTTGATAAAGAAGAAGGGTTGCACAGCCTATCTTGTGTACCTAGTTGGAGAACCAGGAGCCGAGAAGACCGTTCAAGACATAAAAGTTGTCAACGAGTACGAAGACGTCTTTCCAGAAATTTTACCTGGTTTACCACCCGACCGTCACATAGATTTCTCGATTGACCTAGAACCAGGATCGGGCCTCAAATCAAAAGCCCCATATAGGATGGAACCGAAAGAACTAGAAGAACTTAAAATCCAATTGCAAGAATTACTAGACCTTGGTTTCATCAGACCAAGTGTCTCACCTTGGGGAGCGCCAGTGTTGTTTGTCAAAAAGAAGGATGGATCAATGAGGATGTGTATAGATTATCGCGAGCTGAACAAGATTACCCTCAAGAACAAATACCCTTTGCCAAGGATAGAGGACCTTTTCGATCAGCTCAAAGGTGTAGGAGTGTTTTCAAAGATAGATTTAAGATCGGGGTGCCATCAGCTGAAGATTAAACCCGAGGACGTACCTAAGACTGCTTTTCGAACCAGATATGGCCACTACGAATTCTTAGTTATGCCATTTGGATTGACCAACGCTCCTGCTGTATTCATGGACCTCATGAATAGAGTTTTCCACCCATACTTAGACAAATTCGTCTTAGTTTTCATCGACGATATTCTCATTTACTCTAAGAATGAGAATGAACACGAAGAACATCTACGGATAATGTTGGAAACACTTAGGACTGAGAAACTTTATGCCAAGTTCAGTAAGTGCGAATTTTGGTTGAAGGAAGTAATGTTTCTCGGACACATAGTTTCAGCCGAAGGAATCAAAGTAGATCCTGCCAAGGTAGAGGCAGTGCATAATTGGAAGTCACCGACAAGTCCTAACGAGATCAAGAGTTTCTTAGGTTTGGCAGGCTACTACAAAAGATTCATCGAAGGATTCTCCACGATTGCTAGACCCATGACGCAGCTACTTCAAAAAGAAAACAAGTTTAAATGGACGGACGAGTGTGAAAAGAGTTTCCAAACGCTCAAAGAAAAGTTAACCATAGCACCAGTATTAGCTCTTCCCGACGCAAACAAGGAATATGTGGTGTATACCGATGCTTCAAAGAATGGATTAGGTTGTGTTCTAATGCAAGACGGAAAAGTAATAGCTTATGCCTCATGACAACTTCTACCTCACGAGGTTGAGTATCCAACCCACAATTTAGAACTCGCAGCAGTTGTGCATGCATTAAAGAATTGGAGACACCATCTTTATGGTGTAAGGGTTGAGATCTTCACAGGTCACAAGAGTTTGAAGTACTTCTTCGAGCAGAAAGAACTGAATATGCGACAAAGGAGATGGCTCGAATTGGTCAAGGATTACGATTGCGGAATCAACTACCACCCAGGAAAGGCAAATGTAGTAGCAGATGCGCTGAGTCGCAAGGCTCCAACCAAGTTAGGATGTCTGTTTGTTGAAGAAGAAGCGTTAGTACGAGAATTTGAAAAGATGGAAGTAGAAGTGCTCGACACACCAGCAACAATCACAAATCAGATAGCAGCACTAGAAGCTCCGTCGGACTTAAGAGAAAGAATCATAAGTGCTCAGAGGAAAGACGAGTCAATGGAGAAGCTTCGTCTGAAGATAAGAACAGATAAGCCAGACGGATATTCCGAAGAACCAGACAATGCAATATCATTTGAAGGCAGACTTTGTATTCCTGACAGTGACGAAGAATTAAAGAATGATATCATGAGTGAGGCTCACGATACGCCGTATACAGCACACCCAGGGAGTACGAAGATGTATCAGGACTTGAGGAAGAATTTCTGGTGGAATGGATTAAAACGAGACGTTGCCTCGTTTGTAGAAAGATGCTTGGCATGTCAACAAGTGAAAGCCTTACATAGACGACCGTATGGATTGTTACAGCCTTTAGATATCCCAGAATGGAAGTGGGAAGGAATAGCCATGGATTTTTGACAGGATTGCCTTAGTCAAGAAGAGGAAATACTGCCATTTGGGTGATTATTGATAGGCTCACGAAGTCAGCTCACTTTTTACCGATTAAGACTACCTACGGATCAGAGAAGCTAGCCCAGTTGTACGTTCGAGAAATTGTACGTCTGCACGGAGTACCGAAGTCCATAATATCAGATAGAGATGCTAAGTTCACTTCAAGATTTTGGATCACCATGCAGAAAGAGTTAGGAACAAAACTAAACTTCAGTACAGCTTTTCACCCTCAGACGGATGGACAATCCGAGAGAACGATTCAGATTCTAGTTGATATGCTAAGGACAGTAGTTTTGGATCGAAGCGCAAATTGGGAAGATATCTTACACTTAGTCGAATTCACGTATAATAACAGTTATCAGGCGACGATAGGAATGGCACTTTACGAGGCATTGTATGGAAGAAAATGCAAGTCATCACTTTATTGGGATGAAGTGGGTGAAAGAAAGAACTTAGGACTAGACTCGATTAATGAAATGATCGAGATCGTTCGACAGATTCGAGATAGGATGAAAGAAGCCCAGAGCCGACAGAAGTCTTACGCCGATGATCGACGAACCAATCTTAGTTTCGAAGTTGGTGATAAGGTTTTCCTTAAGATTTCACCATCGAAAGGAATCATTAGATTCGGTGTTAAAGGTAAGCTTAGACCAAGGTTCATAGGACCTTATG
The DNA here is from genome assembly GCA_029490685.1 of Schizonepeta tenuifolia. Taxonomy (NCBI): domain Eukaryota; kingdom Viridiplantae; phylum Streptophyta; class Magnoliopsida; order Lamiales; family Lamiaceae; genus Schizonepeta; species Schizonepeta tenuifolia. Next base: position 71,419,388 of record CM055959.1, read on the forward strand.
AGATTCTCGAGAAGATAGGACCCGTTGATTATAGATTGGCTTTACCGCCAAGTCTAGGAAGTGTCCATAACGTGTTTCACGTTTTGCAATTAAGAAAGTATGTCTATGACCCTAAGCACGTTATAAGTCAGCAAGACGTCGTTCTTGAATCTGACCTAAGTTATGAAAAAAAGCCGATATCGATTTTGGATAGAAAAGTTCAACAATTAAGAACCAAGTCGATGCCAGTAGTAAAAGTATTATGGAATCATCATGGGCAAGAAGAAGCCACGTGGGAGCTCGAGGAAAAGATGAAGGAGAGATATCCTTATCTTTTTGAAGAAGGTATGCAAATTTCGGGACGAAATTTTTCGTAAGGGGGTTAGGATGTAATACCCCAGATTTTTTTCTACAGTCTTTATAAATTGAAAGTTATTAATATTATGGCTTTGTACGCCTAAGATCATGAAATTAAATTCTAAGATTTACGGTGAAATCCGTTTCCGAAAATAATTTCTAGAAATCGGACGAACGACTACTGTATTAGGGTTTTTCATGTCCGTTAAGTTTTTCGCTGGGAAACTCGGAATTGAATTCCTTCAGAATTTACATTCACTTTTTCTTTGAGACGAGTTCACCGGAGAAAGTTAATTTTTGTGATTTTCCGGACGAATTTTGGACTGTGATGTCCCGACTTTTTCTCGGATTTTGAAAAACGAATTAGGTTTTCCGAGTACGTAAATTATTTCCAATCTAACGGACGAATTAGATTTCGTCAATTCCGTAACTAACTAGTAAAATATTTCTCGACTTTTAAAATGACGATTAAGAGCCAGAAACGAGTTATTTCGATAATTTTTTCCCTCGCCAAACATCTCCTTAGCGAGTCACTAGGTTTATTAGATATTTTCCTCTACTTTATGAGTCACCATTGTGACTCATCACCCTCCTCCTTATCTCCCCCATACCGCCACCCCACCTCCTCATTCTCTCTCTCATTTTCTTCTTCATCATCCTCCATTGGAGCACGTGTCTTGTTCTGTAATCTATAAGGTGGGCTTTCCTATATATGAAACAAAACGAGCAATGCTCGAAAACCTTTTCTTTATGGCTTTGATAATTGTGTTTTCAAAGTGATAATCATGGCATGAACTGTTTTGTGTTTTATGTGAGTTCTCTTGTACCTAATGAGTTAATCAAAAGGGGTTAACTAACGATCGACTTTGAGTTAGTCAAAAGGGGCTTTCCAGAGTTAGTGCACTTGTAGCCTGTGGTGTATGTGGTATCCTGTTGAGGGGTAGCCAGCCACGGTGAATTATGACTGGTCAAGATTTGAACGTAACATCTATGAAAAATGCTTCGAAGCTACTTTATGAATGAAATACAAATGTTTAATAGGCACGGGCTCTTTTAAATGAAAACCCCGATGCGCTATAAAATGAGATGCCTGTTTATCTATACTTATGATTATGTTTTCGGCAACGTGCCCACTAAGTACTTTTGTACTTAGCCCTGCATATGTTTTCTAAATGTGCAGGTTGAAGCGACGAAGCGGCGTTGGTTGAGTTAGAGTTGAATAAGAATTAAGGAAGACCTTGTATATAGTTCACAATTCCGCTGCTAGACTCTAAACTCTTCTTTTTGATGTTGTGTATTAACACTGTAGTCTAAGTTCTATAATATAACTTAGAAGCTTTTGAAGTACTTTCTCAAGTAATCTTTCGAGATTAACTCTTTCTTTCCTTAATAAAGTTTGTTCATAGAAGATAAGATGTTATGTATGTATGTCTATTCATTCATTCCCCTTTCTTCCCCGCTTCTTAAATCCAACCCTAGTCGCACCCCGGCTTCTGCCGTCCCTCGGGATTTAGGGCTGTGACACGACTCTTTGTCTCTTACAAAAAGTTCGACGTTCTTAGATTTCGTTCAAACTTTCCAATTATCGTCATTAACTACATAGATTAACTAATATGCAAACCATCAATCCATATCATCATCAAAACTACTTCTATTGATGATTCTTCGTCTCCAACAATTTTGTTTTTATTTTTAGAAAAATCTAAATTAAATCTATGTTGAACTACATTCTTCCTACATCATAAATATCAAATCATATCATCAATATCATAATATTTACTCATTCAAACTCATGCTTCTTCATCTCTTACATTTTCATTTTCATTTTTAGAAAATTCTAAAACAATTCATACATCAATATACTAATACCTAGAGTGATAATCTACCAACCAATCATCTAAAATCATGAATTTAAAACATCAAACCATATAACACTAAATTTTCGGTATTGATAAAAATAGGGGGGGGGGTGATTTTCACTTGATTCTAACCATGGAAATCTATTCCTAAGCATACATAATCAAGTTATAAACTTAGAACATCATCTTCTTTCTCTCTTACATATTTTCGAAAATTTCAAGATTAAGGGAATGAGATTTTGTTCGGATAGAAGTGAAGAAGAGACTCTCACCTTTCCAAATATGAACTCGGATTTGAAATCGATCGGTAGATGAAAAAGTTATGGAACTTGAATACTTGAAGAACTTGATGAACTTGATGAAGATCTTGATGGAGATGAAGAACAAGAGAGAGCAGAGAGAGTAATGGAGGGGGCGGTTTGGTTGAGGATTTTGGAGAGAGAGTGTGATGACTAATAGGTGATATTAAGTTAAATAAGTGAAAAGGATGACAAGGGGGGTGTAGGTGGCGGTTGGAGGTAGCATTTTATTCAAAAATATCTCGATTACGGGTCTAATACGGTATATTGAAATCGATTAATTATTTTTTTAGACAGTTACGTTTTCGGCGAAAACTAATTCGACCATTAGATTGGAAATAATTTACTTAGTCAGAAAGCATAATTCGATTTCCGAAATCCAAAGAAAAGTTGGGACATGACAGTCCAAATTTCGCCCGAAAAAATAATTAAAACTGACTTTCTCCAGTAGACTCGTATCGCAAAATAAGTGAATGTAAAGTCAGACGGTTTTTCGATCTGAGTTCTCGAACTAAAATTCTATCGGATGCGAAAACCCTAATACAGTAGTCGGTTGAACGACTTCTGAAATTTATTTTCAGAAACGGATTTCACCGTTAGTCTTAAAACTGAGATTCCTTAACTTAGACGTGCAAATCTTTAATTAATTAATAACTTTTTATTTTAGCGACGGAAGAAATATCCGGGATATTACAACTGTTATGTTTCTATATTGATGTTTTGTTAAATAATTAAGAGAATGTTTCATGTTTTTGTTCAATGTGTTACTTTTTGGAATATACAGAATGAGAAGTAATTGTGATAGTTTTATGCATCTTGATCATTTTACGTATTAAGTATTTTGGATTGTAAATCTATTAATCTTTTTGTAATACCTCGAACTTTCCTAAGTCATTAAGTGCGTATTAAATAAGATAATATGCATATATGATGTGTTTTGAGTGCTAATAATTTTCGCGAAAATAAAATTTTCTGTGAAATGACGGATGTGGTATGATTATTACTTAATTAATTCATATAATAAATAAGTTTTTCTAATTAGTTTATTGAGATCAATAATATTGAATAATATTATAATGTTTATAGGATGAACAAGGAAAACAGGATGAAAAAGAAGAGGAGAAAACAGAATAACATGAGGATAAAGAATAAGAGAACAGAGAAGAACAAGATGAAAAGAACAAGGCAAATGAAAGAAATGATGGAGATGATGAACAAGGTAGCGGAGACGAAGACAAAACAGACGATGAGGAGGTAGTTAAATAGTTTAATGCATTTGTTATCTATGCATTTTATTGTTTTTAAAAATTAAGAACTTTTTAATATAATTTAAATTATAAATGGTGGGTTGATGCAGTTTGCTGAAATAGATTGATATCATGATGATGGTTGGAGATGGAGATGGATAAAACGAATATTGAGGTGGATGTAATGAATGTTGATGCAGTAATATCCCAGGTGCTTAAGGAGGTAGATGAAAATTTAATATCACAAGATGTTGGAGCTGATGAAAAACAGAAGGAAGCTCAAGCTGAAGAAGAAATAGAAATTGAAAAAGAAGATGATGACAAGACAAAAGAAGAAGAAGAAGAAGAAGAAGAAGAAGAAGAAGAAGAAGAAGAAGAAGACAATGTAGATGAGAAAGCTGAAGATGAAGGAGATACTTTACAAAAGGTATTACTTGAAAAGTATATAGATTGATATTTATATTTTTTTAGTATACTTGTTTGGTATAAAAATTGCAAAAATCAGCAAGATCAAACTCCAGAGAAGAAGGTGCAAGAGAAAAGAGAGAAAAAACACGGTATGGAGTGCAAGAGCAAATCAAAGATAAAAAAAAACCTGAGATTATGGGTTCTCCTTATAATAAAAGGCCAATTACAGTTTCAAGCCTGAAGAAATTTGAAAAGGAATTAACACTATAAACTTGACATTTCGACATGAAAAGGTATGCACTGAATTTGTAGTTATAAAATTTATGTTTTATAAATTTGTATGTTAATATGTTAATTTATTCTCACAACTATTTAATGAAACAGGAAGCATCCAATGTTGAGTTTAGGAGAAATTGCACTCAATAGGCAAAAACACAAGTCAATGGCACATGAAGCAATTGTTCACTGTTATGTTGTGGATGCATGGTCTATAAAGTTGAATGACAGTGAAGATTCAAGATTATCTCAATCACCAAAACGATTCTTTGCCACAACAAGAGTTTGTGTAAGTTAATTATCTGTAATACATATATTATAACATGTTTTTGTGTCACAAATACTTATTATTCAATTATATTTCAGAGAGATATAATGGTTGTTGGGAAATTTATTAGTAAGAGTTTTGATGAATTCCAAAACCAACTGACCCCAACCGAGTAGATGTTGCCAGAACCTAATGTTAGTAGGTAGGCTCGCTGTTTGAGCATTGTTAAAATTTTATCTTTACAGGTCTCCAGCTGAAGATGGCAACAAGGCATCACTCGGACAGAACATCAGTTGTAAGGAAAACAACTGAGCGTTCATCAGATGAGAAGCAGTAAAGGGGAAGAGAACATCAGATGAAAGAAAGCCATCTGAGCGCTCGAACCCAACTGATCAGATACAAGGAAGACAACTGAGTGTTCAATTTCAGAACATCAGTTGTAGAACTCAACCGAGAAGATCAACAGCTTAAAGATGAAGTCAGCTGAGAGTTCAACTGTTAGTTGTTAGATAGAACATCGGCTGAAGAACAAGTTAGTTGAAGATCGAAAGTCTTAACCGACCACTCCTAGTTGGAAGTCTGTTGTTAAGATTTGAATTTCAAAAAGGAAGTCACGTGAGGGTTTGACCGTTCAGTCATTACCCCATTTGACCCAACACAAGACTATCTCAGATGGAAAGCAGAAGAGCACAGATGCCATATCGGGAAAGTCTGCAGAGATGAGAGACAAGCCATCGCTTTCAAAGAACAGAGATCAACAGCTCCTCCAACGGCTAGTTGATACTCTCCGCCTATAAATAGAGGCCTTCATTCATTCAAAAATGAGAGAAGACACACACGCGAGAAGAAACCAGAGAGCGAAAGAAAGAGCAATATTCTTCACGAGCTAAACTGAATTTAATCTTTTAGAACATCACTTGTTGAGAGTTCTAGAGTTAGTTAGTTTTTGTGTCTTTAGATCGAACCTTGAGAACATCACTTAGTGAGAGTTCGTAGAGAGTTAGATCATAGCTCACTTCGTGTTCGAGCTTTTAGTTGGAACCCCATTTTCTTTCACCTGAAAAGGTTTAGGATCCTACTCTTCCTGCAACTGAGTAAATAGGTTGTTTAGTACCCGAAAACTAAACTGTAAGGTTGATAAGTACCCGCAAACTTATCCTTAACACTTGCTCAGCCCGCGTAAGCTGAGTGGTTTGTCCAGAAGAAATTGGACAGAGTTGTGTGGACTCACAACTCCCCGTGTACGTAGGAGTTCTCTCCGAACCACGTTAATTCTCTGTGTGCTTGTGTTTTTCTTTATTCAGTTATTTCTTGCATTCTCAATTGATTGACTAACCAGCATACAATCTGCATCTGTGCATTCTCAACTGTTTTGGTTTTTGACCAACCGTGCAAAAAGGCGTGAGTTGTTTTACGAGTTTAATTTCCACCACATTCCGCACAACACCACTCTTCCAGCTGAGGTTGCTTACTCAACTGTGAGATTCCAACTGAGTCTTTTTACTCGGTTGAAGTAATTTTCAAGAGTTTAGTTTTAAAATCCTAACTGGTGTATTCCCCCCCCATACACCAGTAACTCATTTCGGGACCATCATGGTATTACATCCAACTTCGGTGAAAGTCGATGCAATTATGTGTAAGTTTATAGAAAAATTAACAAATGAAATTCAAAGCTATGCTCATGATGTAATATCCCAGATATTTTCTTCCGACGAGAAATAAAATTTTTCTAATTAATTAAAGCTTGGCACGCCTAAGTTAAGGATTTTCAATTCTAAGACTAACGGTGAAATCCGTTTCTAAAAATAAATTCCAGAAGTCGGTCGAACGACTACTGTATTAGGGTTTTCGCGTCCGATAGAATTTTCGTCCGAAAACTCAGATCGAAAAACTGACAGGATTTACATTCACTTTTTCTTCGATACGAGTTCACTGGAGAAAGTCAGTTTTTATGATTTTTCCGACGGAATTTTGGACTGTCTTATCCCGACTTTTTATCGGATTTTGAAAAATGAATTAGGTTTTCCGAGTATGTGATTTATTTCTAACCTAACGGTCGAATTAGATTTCATCGAATGCGTAACCGATTAAGAATTTATTTCTCGATTTTTATAACGTCGTTCTAGACCCGTAAACAAGATATTTCCGGCAATTAAATCACACCCAAACCGCCACTTTAGGGTGTGACTCACTCTTGTTAGATTTTTATTAACTTTATGCTATAGAAACTAGACACCTCATCTACCCTTAGTCATCATCTCTCCCTATCTCACATTACCGCCCCCCTCCCCCCCTCATTCTCTCTCATTTCTCTCTCTCAATCCTCCATTGAAGAAGTCATCTCCAAGCTTTCTCAAGCTCACAAGTCTCTCGTCTACCGATCATTTTTATTTCCGAGTTCATATTCGGCAAGGTAGGAACTTCTTCTATGTAATGAACCGAACAAAAATCATTTTCCATCAAGTTGTTTTTTTCGAAAAATATAGAGGATGAAGAAGCATGATAAATCTTTGATTAATTCATGTTATAGTATGCTTAGGAATAGATTTTGCGGATCGAATCATGAAGAAATCATTCCCCCCTTGAATATTGTTAATACCGAAATTTTGGAGAATTTTAGGGGTTTTTGTTAGTTCGATTTTCCTGATGATTGTTTGATGGATTAGTGTTCTATGTGATGTTAGATGATCACATGAATTATTATGGAATTTTCTAAAAATAAAAATAAAAGTGTAAGAGAGAAAGAATTGATGTTTTGATGTAGAAGATGTTATGATTTGCTTGATTTGATAATAGAAATGGTATGTAGTATGTTTGAGGATGGTTATATAATTTATTGAGATTTTTTTTAAAAATAAAATGAAAAACGTAAGAGGCGGAAACTCGTCGATAAGTTGAAACTCGTTAATAATTTGATTATATGGTTTACATATTAGTAATTCTTGATAGATAAGGAACGATGTTGCACAGTTTGAGCGAAATCGGAGAACGTCGGATTTTCGTTAAGAGACGAAGAATCGTCGATAAGTCGAGAATGAATAATGATTAGGGTTAGTGATTCGAATATATGATAATCATGCTAGTTAATGATCGTAACCAGAAAATTTGAATGAATTCTAAGAAGATTGGAATTTTTCTAAGAGACGAAGAAACGAGATTAAATGCCGATAGAAAAGTCGAATAAGGAAAACCAATTTGATATTTATGATTGTTGTCGTTTGATGAACAAGTTTGTAGTTGACGACATTTCCACCCGAGATACGAGATGATTTGAGTTATAGTTAATAAACGAGAAGTTGTTGAATGAAATAGAAATTGAAATTGAATTGGTTTAGAAATTGGTTAGTTGAAAAAGGACGAGGTTATGCTCGTCGTTTGTTTAAATCAAAGACGTGAATGTGTACCCGATTAAGGGACATGCATGTAAACTGCCTTAGGATGGAATTTTCGTGAAAATAAAAGTGAAATAGCATTGATCGAACCTAGGGAATCGTGCATCGAGTTTTGTCGAGCATTAGGGTTTCGCGCGGACTGTTTTGCGACATTTCACGGAAACTGTCATAACTCCTAGCTCGCTTAACGAAAACGAGATCCGTAAATTGGAGAGTAAACTAGACACCAGTGGCTTTCTTTTGGTATAAAATTCATCCCCTGTTTTAAAGTTCTCTGTTCTGTGAGAACTCCAGAACTACTGCCTTGTGCAGGAAGTTTCCAAAAACTTAATTTCTTAAGTTTAATCCTTTTCAACTTCGTTCCTTGTGAACTTTTAAGTCGTTATAAGTTATCGACATCCACTATCTACTGACCTAAGTGTCGAGTAATGAGCCGAGTCAGTTTGTAAATGAGAATATATCGAGTCTCGTTTATTCGTTAATCAAAAGAATATAGTTAAAGTGCAAAGGCCTAAAAGACTTAACCGATTCCGAATTTCTGTTTTCTTTTAACGTCTCGACCAAATACTAAAGTGTGATTATTTGCGTTCAAAGAAGGAGCACGTCGAGATTAGAAGACAAGACGGAAGACAGAAGGTTAAAGTTCATTCTGTAAATGATTGAGGTGGGCTTTTCTATCAAAATAAAATGAGCGTTGCTCGAAGATGTTTACTTTGTGCTTCAATAATTGTGTATTAAAGTAACTATCTGTGCATAAGGAATTGTTTTATGTGAATTCTCTTATGCCTCTATGAGTTATCCCACAGAGTGCTATCCAGAGTATTGGATTCTGAGTTAGCCCACAGAGTGCTATCCAGAGGGACAGATTCTGAGTTAGCCCTCAGAGTGCTATCCAGACGATCGGATTCTGAGTTAACCTACAGTGTGTTATCGAGAATTAAGTGTACAACAGTAAAAATCTTATACGAGTGTTTATGAAAAGATGCCTGATTAATCTATACGCTTGTGAGTTGTTTTCGGCAATGTGCCCACTAAGTGCTTTATGTACTTAGCCCTGCATGTTTGTTTTAAATGTGCAGGTTGAGTGACGAAGGCGGAGGAGGTTGATTAAAGGTCGTACTTAAGGAAGTAAAGTTTAGTTGAGCCTCGATTTCACATTTGATATGTGATATCATTCTACATTTTTCCGCTGCAAATAACTCTCTTATTGTTGTTAATCTTTTCGGTTTAAGTTGTTCATACTTAAAACCTAGTCTTCTTTGATCACAAATTTGTCGAGCGATCTTTCGAGATTGATACTCTCTTGTCTAATAAGAATCAGTTCATAGTATTTTTTTCTCGGTTATAGATGTTAATTTATTCAGTTATTCAGTAATTCCCCTTTCTTCCCCACCTCTTTAATCCAACCCCTAGTCGAACCCCGTCTTGGCCGTCCCTCGGGATTTGGGGCTGTGACAGAATGGTATCAGAGCAATCGTTTCTGCTCTGCATACAAGTTTCTTTCGAGTAGTAAGATAGAGTATTTGTATATACTCTACACCTGAGTCTTCTTTCAAGTAAAGTTAGGTCGTAACACTAAGTTTCAGAGTATAGACGACAACTCAACCTCCCGCCACGTCGACTCAACCAAAGAAGAAAAGTAAGGAAAGAATTTCAGAAGTATGATTTCTTTTAAGAAGAAATTTTGATTAAAGTATGCAAGAATTTGTGAATAAAGTATGCAAGTATGATATGAATAAAGTATGCAAGTATGGATGTGATTAAAGTATAAAAGCTATACTTTGTGATATTACATGAACTATGTGAAAGCATGAATGCTATAGTATGTGAAATTATGTGAGTTATAATTTCTTTATTCAAAATATTTTGTGGGCATGAGAATTTAGATGAATTCTAAGGCCTTCCCGATTCTTTGAAGAACATAGACGTTCTAAGAAACGTTGGTTCCAAGATATCCAAGAAACGATCGGAACGGGAAGGACAGAATAAAGGGAATAAAAACGAATAAGAGACGAATGTTACTTTCGTATAAGTAACATGAACAAAGTAGAGTCGTTACTTTGTTTTAATGATTAAAAAAAAACGATTAAAAGTTTTCTTCAAGAAGAAAAACTAAGAAGTCTAAGTTAAGATGATTAAGGTAAGATGAGATGGTTAAGGTAAGCTAAGAACCGTTAAGAGTTTGGTTGCAATTTGAGAAATTGCTAGATGATTAAGATAAATTAATTCCTTATTGAATGGGTGAGTGCTTAAAGCACATAATTGATGAGAATTCTTGATTTCTTTAGTTTCAAAATGCCGTCAAGAGTAGCAAATAACAGAAAAAGAGGACTCGGTAGGCCTAGAGGATCGGGAAAAGGTCATACACAACATGAGAGGGAGGAAGATCAAGGACGTCAGAAAACCCATCCACCTCCACCACCACTACGTCGTGACATAGAGGATCTGTTCCTCAAAATAAATCCATCTGTCTTTAATGGATCAGGAAACCCGAGCGATGCTGAGCTTTGAGTAAGAGCTACAGAAAGAATTTTTAAACTTCTTAGATGTACTGATGAGGAGCGTCTCTCGTGTGTTGCATTTCAACTCACCGGACCAGCTGATTTCTGGTGGAAAACTAGGCAGAAGGTTATTCCGACAGAGCATCTGGCTCAGTTTACTTGGGATGAGTTTAAGGAAGCATTTTACGACAAGTACATCCCTAAAACCTATAGAGCAAAGAAGGAAGCAGAGTTCTACAGTTTGAAACAAGGGAAGATGACAGTGACTGAATATGATGCAACCTTTTGTGAATTGTCAAGGTATGCACCCGAGCAGGTAGATACCGATGAGAAGATAGCAAAGAAGTTCCGTGGGGGACTTAGACACGAACTAGGAATGGCATTAGCCAGCTATGGAGGACTGAGCTATACAGACATACTAGGACGATCTTTAGACATGGAGGCAGCTGTACTGGATGAACAAAAGATTGTAGCGCCCATACCAGCACCAACCCAGGCTCCAACTTAAGACCATTCCCACAACAATAACAGCGGCTTTAAAGGAAAAAGGAAATGGGAAGGAGGAAATCAGGGTGGAAATCAGTGTGGCTTTCAATAGCCAAATCAAAATAATCAATCAGGATAATGGAGGGAAAATAACCAACAAGGACAGTGGCAGGGACAACAGGCAGACAATAACCAAGGAAAAATCACTGTTCCTACCTGCCCTAAGTGTAATAGAATGCACTTTGGTAATTGTTTGGCAAACATTGAGGTGGGCTTTTCTTTCAAAATAAAATGAGCGTTGCTCGAAGATATTTACTTACTGCTTCAATAAGTGTGTATTAAAGTAACTATCAGTGCATAATGAATTGTTTTATGTGAATTCTCTTATGCCTCTCTGAGTTAGCACACAGAGTGCTATCCAGAGTATTGGATTCTGAGTTAACCCACAGAGTGCTATCCAGAGATTCCAACTAAACGATCAGATTCTGAGATAGCCCACAGAGTGCTATCCAGAGGGAGAGATTTTGAGTTAGCCCACAGAATGCTATCCAGACGATCGGATTCTGAGATAACCTACAGTGTGTTATCCAGAATTAAGTGTACAGCAGTAAAAATCTTATACGAGTGTTTATGAAAAGATGCTTGATTAATCTATACTCTTGTGAGTTGTTTTCGGCAATGTGCCCTCTAAGTGCTTTATGTACTTAGCCCTGCATGTTTGTTTTAAATGTGCAGGTTGAGTGACGTAGGCGGAGGAGGTTGAGTAAAGGTCGTACTTAAGGAAGTAAAGTTTAGTTGAGCCTCGATTTCACATTTGATATGTGATATCATTCTACGTTTTTCCGCTGCAAATAACTCTCTTATTGTTGTTAATCTTTTCGGTTTAAGTTGTTCATACTTAAAACCTAGTCTTCTCTGATCACAAATTTGTCGAGCGATCTTTCGAGATTGACACTCTCTTGTCTAATAAGAATCAGTTCATAGTATTTTTATCTCGGTTATAGATGTTAATTTATTCAATTATTCAGTAATTCCGCTTTCTTTCCCGCCTCTTTAATCCAACCCCTAGTCGCACCCCGGCTTGGCCGTCCCTCGGGATTTGGGGCTGTGACACATGATCCGATTCAAGACATCGATATGGTATTTTAAAGTAAATTATATATAAATACAACTATAATGATAATATTGATTATGATGGTTAAATTATCTAATAACTTATTTGTTTTATGCAGTTTTTCTTTCCTATATACAAAGAAAATCATTGCTTTATGATTAGTATCGATGTGAGAACTGGAAAACATTTGTTGTTGATCACATGAACGACAGAGAATCAAACTGTCTAGAAGAGAAATACGAAGATATTCTCAGTGATATGGTAAATTAATAAAATATAAATCTACTTAAATTATTATTACATTGAATAGTTCATTAATATGTGCATGGATACCTACTGCAGAAGGATATTATTAGAATCCGTATGTGCATTTGGCTTGAATTTTTTTATATTTGCAATGTTTACAGATATGATGATACTTGTCGATGTATTCTGAGAGCCTTTTAGTAACTGTTTCAAAAAATTGGTGTTATGTCTTCTTCACATCTATGAATAGTAACTAATAATTATGTGATGTGAAACCTAATTTTAGTATGGACAATGCTCCATGAGATGAGAGCCAGTTAGATTAGATATAACTACTCTTTCAATGCACTATGTTATTACTCAAAGATTGAGACCAAATATGTCATAGCCCCAAATCCCGAGGGACGGCAGAAGCCGGGGTGCGACTGGGGTTGGATTAAAGAAGCGGGGAAGAAGGGGGCTAATTAACTAAACATACATGAAAAACATCGACAAACTATGCATAAGACTTGAATATCAATAAGAAAGAGTTAATCCCTAAGGATTACTCTACAAGAGTACAAAAAGGAAACTAAGTTCACATTTTACAGACTTGGACTACTGAGTATAGTTCAAAAAGTACATCTCCAAAAAGAAATACAGAGATTGGCAGCGGAAGGGTTCTAACTAAGCATCCTATCCTTTAACTCAACATCAACCGTCGCCGCTCACCGTCGCTTCAACCTGCACATTTAGAAAACAATGCAGGGCTAAGTACAAATGTACTTAGTGGGTACGATGCCGAAATCATAATCATAAGTATAAGTAATCTGGCATTTTATAACCATAGCGCATCGGGGTTTTGTTGAAAAGGCTCGTGCCTACTAAACATTTTCTGACTTATTTGTATAAAGCAGCTTGCGCAAGCATTTTTAGAGTATGTTATGTTCAATCTTGACCAAAGCTAATTCACCGTGGCTGGCTACCCCTCAACAGGATACCACATACACCACAGGTTACAAAGTGCACTAACTCTGGAAAGCGCTTAATAGCTAACTCAGAGCCGATCGATAATAGTTAACAATCCTAGCGGTTAACTATAAATTCTGGAAAACCCGAAGGTTAACTCAGAAAGGTACAAGAGAACTCACATAAAACAGTTAAACATTTTATGCCAAGATTATCACGTTGATAAAACACAGTTATCAAAGCTGTAAACTTCACTTTCGGTTTATGGAAAAACCCACGATTTATTTTCATATAATAAAAGCCCACCTTGTAAAATACAGAACTTATAAGCAAAAGCTTCCAACTTGGGATCTTCCGTCCTTTCTCTACAGTTAGCTTCCTCCTTCATCGTAAAATAAACATACTTAAAAACGGTTCGCAAAAGAATAATCGAAGAAAGAGAATCGAAGAAAGATTTAGTTATTTTATTCTTTTGGCATTTGCACGCTTACTAGATTCGTTTTACTTAAACGGGAAACGAGACTCGTACTAATCTTGTTTAGAACTCGGAAAATCTCATATTCGACTCTCGGGTCAGAAGAGAAGGTATTCGATGTCTTAATACGACTTTAAGGATTATAAGAAACTAAGTTGGAAAGAATCAACTTAGGCGATTTATATTTTAGTTCCTTGAACGACTTATGAAATTTCTCGTTTATTACTTCTTTAATGAAAGGATAAGATATAAGATCTCGACTGGTTTTCATCACTCAAGGTTCTATACTTGACTCTAAGGTCAGTAGGGAGATGTTCGTTAGATAAAAAAAATGGTTTAAACGGTTGAAAGAAACTAAGTTGTGAACTAAACAACTTAGAAAACAACAAACTGAAATTTCACTGCACAGTCCAGTAACTCTAGAGGCTGTCCAGAATAGAAGACTTGGAAACAGGGGGTGAGCCTTGTACCACTAAAAATCTTAGGAAGTCTAGTTTCTGCTCCAATTTACGGATCACAATTCCGATAAACGAGCTGGAAGTTATTATAGTTTCCGGCAAGGGTCGCAAAACTGCTCGAAAACCCTAATTGTTTGATAGGTTCGCCGTATAACGTCTTAGGTTCGTTTTAAATTCTTGTATTCAACTTTTTTAGGAACTGAACTCTCAAGGAAGTCATCACGTACCTCCGTACATGACAAACTCCTTCCTAAAACTCGCTCAAAAGCACGACGTTCTAACGTCTTATTTCAACTACCAAGTACTAAACCAACAAAGAAATTCCAAACGTCTTCTAGTTCTCGACTATAACTATAATCCATATTATTTCAACTCGAACGCTTATGACATCAACTAGAAAGATGTTCTAAATTTCATTATAAACAATAATATCAACTTAGAATTTTCATCCGACTTCTCGATTATTAGTTACAACTAAATGTTCGTCTCTTATACGATTTTCAAAAGTTGTCGGTTTTTGTTCAAATTTTACGACGTTAAACTATGTCTAACGTGAACCGTTTTCATGCATTCATACACATCTTAACATCATTATAACTCAGTTTATATGGTGATCTTTGCCTCTTATGTTTCACTAAACATTTTTTAGAAAATTCTCATTTAAAATCTATTAATCAACTAACATGATTTGCAACTATATTTCATTAACAATTGATCACTTATATCAAACATGTATAAACCCCTAATTACTTATAAATTTCTGGTTTTAAACATATGTTAAGGAGATGATTTTCTTCTCATATTAACAACATATATTCACTAATCAACATCTTATATTATCCATTAATCGATTGCAATTCCAAAAACAACTAACATGCAATAAATCCTTAAATTCAATTTCAAACCCTAATTGAAAATTCACAAACACATAGGGCTTTCATTCCCTTTTCATTCTAAACACTAATTAATCATCTATTAGGCATGAATCAATGATCAAAAGAAGAAAAACAAAAATCCTACAAAAACCCCAAAATTCTCGGCAATAACATAGGTTTTAGGGTTCATGTTTTTGTTCCATTTTAATCTCCAATTATCCTATCTAATACATCTAATTTCATTAATGCAAGATCAATTCATCTATCCCATAGCTCAAAATTTCGATCATAAGAAGAAAAAGAAAAGAAAAGAAAACCAAATTGATAGAATTGTGGAGGATCATCATACCTTGAGAATTGAAGAAAGAACTTAAGAGGTTGAATGGATGGATTGATGGCTTGTGTTCTTTCTCAAGCTCTTGAAGAAGGCTTCAATGGTGGGTGGGAAGGATGAAGAAGATGAAGTTTGAGGGGGAGAGAGAGAGGATCTCCGAGAGAGATAGAGAGATGGAGAGAAAGAAATGTGTTTTGTCTAAGTTTGCAATGATGAAAATGGTTGAAGTTGTGTAAAGTAGATTTAGGTGTCATTAGTTTAACAAAGTCAAACATGCATGCTTACACCTAATTTAGGGAGGTGTCGGCTGCATGGAGGAGGTTTAGGGGTTTACGGGTTTTTCCGGCGCGATCCGACATAACGGGAAAACGAACGACGAAAAACGTTGTTCGGTATAAAAATCGTCGCGATTCGATTTGACTTAAAAATTCTAACGTATGAACTTAATTAGAAAATAAATTTACAAAATTTATTTTGATAAAAACTTGGGACGATATAGTCCGAGTTTCGTCCGGAAAAACATAATAACAAACTTTTTCGGCGTGTTCGTATCACAATTTTGTAAACGTAAAAATTAGACGGTTTTCTGTTCTTAATTTACGAACTAAAAACTTTTCGTACGCGTTAACCTTAAATACAGTAGCCGTCTAGCAGACTTCTGTAATTTATTTTTAATAACGGATTCGACCATTAGCCTTAGAATTCAAAAATTATAAACTTAGGCGTGCAAAGCCATTTATTTATTTAACTTTAAATATTAGAACGTAAGGAATTTACGAGGCATTACATCCTACCCCCTTACGAAAAATTTCGTCCCGAAATTTGCTTATCCTCTTAACTGATAGGGGTATTCCTTTCTCAATTCTTTGTTAAACTCTCACGTGGCTTTTCCTGGTCATACTGATCTTCTTATCTACTCAATAACACATTGACTCGTTTTCTAAATTCTTATGCTTTTCGTTTCAAGATCATTTTCGTTCTTTTTCCATAATTTAGGTCGGTTTTAAGACCGACGTCTTACTGACAACACTTTGTGCATAAAATGATTTATAATACTTTCTCAAAATGAGATACACATAAGATAAGCATTTGTAAGTTTGGCGATAAAGCCATAACTATTTGTATTGGAAACTATTCTTTCCAAGTTATTTGCTAATTATGAAAATCTTTGTCGAAGTTTTAAACTTGACACAAAATTGTTGTTTCTCTTTAAGAGTTTTTTTTTTTTTAATTATTTTTTTATATATCCTCCTTTACATTATTAAGGGTCAAATTGAAGTATACACATAAGGCATTTGTCTTCTTTAAATTCTTTTATTCCGATTCGGATTTATCGTATGATTTCGATTATTTCACTGACCGTTTCTGACCCTGAGTTTGTTCCTTTACTCACCTTATAACAATAAGGTAGCTATTAAAAAGAAATTTAAAGCCTCGTAAGGCGTTTTCCCTATCGTAACTTATTACTATTATTATAACAATTCGATTGATGGAAGTTATTCTTCGATGTCACTCTTTGAGCTAATATTATCGATCTTAGCATATCAGCGAGTATCTGAATCGTTTTCTCAGATTATTTAATCAAACTGGAGACGGGAAAATGGTGCTAAGATTGAAGTTGGTATAGCTACTTGTATCGCTATTTGCTTCTATAATTGATGTTGGGGTATCGTGCATTACTACACCTATTATCCCAAACCCTTATATAAACGTTTCTTTTCCTAAGAAGAGATACCTAAATTTAGGTGGGGTCTTACGACTCAGTGTGTCTATCCTTTCGCTGCTTTTACCTAGGTGGTAATTCATTTCACAAGCGTACTATTCTACTAATTTGAGCCATCTCCTTTATCTTACGCTAATTCCTTTGCTCGATAATGCACTCCGACCTATTGTGATCTGTGAAGATCTAATCTCTTACACCATATTTCAGTACATGTTCTACGGTTGCAAGCCCTAAGTCATAGGTTGGTTACTTAAATTCCTGAGGTTAAAGTGCCGTGAAGCATAAACTATTGCTTTCTTATCTTATTTAACTTGATATCCAATGAACGTTCTTGAAGACTCATTTATCCTTGCGTTAAACATCACGGTGTTTTCCATAGGGAAAACGTCTGCCTAATGAAATCAATACCTAACAACATTAGCAGATGGTTCTAGAATTCTTATAATTCTCCTGGTATCATTTTAAATAGTTTTTTTTTTTTTTTATTTGGGCATTGCTAACAGTTCTAAGTTGGTCGCAGAACCTATATGATAATTCGATGGTAGTCCCATCAATACTTCTGGAAAGATATTTTCTTATTCGTTCCTAATTCCCACGTTCAAAAGTCTTGTTGACTCTGGGATCTCCAACTAGGTTCACGAGATAAACGATCGTAAATTTCATTTTCATTGACTTCTTGACTTGTAGGGCGAATATTATCAGTATCCTTATGTCCATCAAAATTCCATAGAGTTCTGTTGGTTCTCTAATCGGGGTTGAGAAGAAATTTTTCTCTCGTTGTAGAGAATCATGATGTAATTCCCAAACAACTAGTTTATTCCTAAAATTATATATATAAAAACAATATGTTGAACATCATATCACTGTTCGATTGTTTGTTATCACTTTTAAAAGACCCTAGATCTAAATTCCATGTTCGACGAAACTAAGGAAATAATTTCTCGGAGGTTATCGTTCTTCCTAAAGTGTAGTTCTTCCTAGTTCGTAGCTAGCGCGTCCTAGTTCTATCCCTAAAGTATCAATATGTACTAAGGAAAATAATTATAACGCCCTAAAATGGGTTTAGCCATGACAAATTAATTATAAGGTTCGTCCAATACCTGCCAGCTTCCCCTTTCCTTCACGCTGCTTTCCTTGCCCTATCATGTAAGCTCCTATATTTTGTTGTGGTTGTAACGGTTGTGCCTGAGACTGGATTTGAGTTGTAATCAATGATTGAGGCTAATCGTACTGATATGGTACTATCATTTGAAACCGTGTTGGGCAATCCTTACTTATATGCTCCAGCATCCCACATAAGAAACATCTATTCATGTTTGCTAGGCACACACCCTCATGTCTCTTACCACATTCTGAACATACAAAAACTTTCTGTTTCTGTTTTGTTGCCTGCTTCCGTTCTGGGCAATACCTCTTAACGTGTCCCTCGCTCATACAATTGAAACACACATCAGACTTTGCTAAACATATACCGGGATGTATCTTGCCACACCTAGGGCAAGCTGGAGAAAAGATCCCTTCTTGGGTATTTCTCAGAATTTGGAGATGTTTGGGTTGGTATACATTATTTGCCATCGGTGGGTTTGGGCAATTTTTCTTCATATGTCCTTCATATCCACAGTTGAAACAGTTGTTAGTGCCTGCCTGACATATTCCAAGGTGCGTTTTATTGCATTTGGAGAAAATTGGAATGTGAACCCTTTCTAGTTGCTTTCTTCCCCGATTTGTATTCCTTTGTTGCCCTACTTTCTTTCCATCCTTACTTCCCTTTCCTGGCTGCTGATAATTCTGCCGAGTCCTATTCTTTTTCCCCTGGTTATTGCGGCTCTGGTAGCACTCACTACTATTCCCTTCCCATTTTCTTTTTCCCTTATGATTAACCTTATTGTTGGGAGGGTCTTGGGTTGCTGTCTCGTTTGGTACTGGTGGGGACTTTACCATTTTTCCTTTATTAGGCACTAATGCCTCTATCTCACAAACTCGACCTAGTAGTTCTTCATAACTCAATCCTTCCTTTCTAGCCACTGCTATTCCCAGTTCGTATTTAAGTTCTCCCTGAAGCTTCCTGGCTATTTCCTCTTCAAGCTCGGCTCTTTTGGGTACATACCTATCATGATATGCCTTCTTAAAATCATTCCAAGTAGTTGGAGCCGCTTGCTCTTCAGTCATAACTCTTTGCCTATTCTCCCACCAATATTTAGCTGGTCCGATTAGCTGATATTCGGCATATGCTAGGCGCTCCTCATCGCTAGGTCTAATTATCTCAAAGATTTTGTCTATAGCGTGTATCCATCGATCGGCCTCCATTGGGTTACCAGACCCATTGAAAGATGGTGGTTGTCTTTCAAAGAATAAGTTCGTCATACTATGATGTTGAGAAGGTTGGGAATGTGAAAAAGTTCCTGGATATTTCTGCCTTCCTTCCCTTATGCGTTGCTTTTGACCTTGGTCAGACTTTCTATGACTATCGGGTCCTCTTGGGTTGTTAACAACTTTCTGCGACATTTCTGAACTATAGAATACAAGAATTTTCCTTGTTAGTATTTGCTTTTAAATCTTCTTTCTCTTATAATTTTTTTTTTCAACTTAACAACTTCACGTATACGGAAATATCTAATTAGCTTTGATTCTAATTCCTTCAACTTTTAACCTCCAAGGTTAAATTAAAAGCACTTATTACACGAGTTCATTTGATAATCTGGTTTAGTTATAAGATTCATAAAGGACTTTCTTGTGATTAAAAACCCTTTTTTGGGGTCATGTATATATATATATACATCAAAAAGAATATTAGTTTTGCCTTTAACAAGGACTTATACAAAACTAGACTACAACGAGTCTAAGCTAGGCTGATTTCCTACCTGTACAGGATGCACTAACATATTGCATTGCTGTACTACCAGAAGTGCTAGAACGGAAACGATCCTTAAAATTTCGTATCCGTTAGAGTACTACAAAAACTATCTAGTTACTCATCCGACTGTTGGGAAATTTATTAGTATAAGTTTTGATGAATTCCAAAACCGACTGACCCCAACCGAGTAGATGTTGCCAGAACCTAATGTTAGAATTTAGGCTCGCTGTTTGAGCAAAGTTAAGATTTTATCTTTACAGGTCTCCAGCTGAAGAAGGCAACAAGGCGTCACTCAAACAGAACATCAGTTGTGAAGAAGGACAACTAAGAGTTCATATAATCAGATGGAAACAAGGGGAAGTCTTCAGAACATCAGTTCTGAAGGAAACCAACTGAGCGTTCATCAGATGAGAAACAGTTGAAAGGAAGAGAACATCAGATGAAAAGGAAAGTCATCTGAGGGTTCAGACCCAACTGAGTAAATACAAGGAAGACAACTGAGTGTTCAGTTTCAGAACCTCAGTTGTAGAACTCGAACAAGAAAATCAACTGCTTAAAGTTCAAAGTCAGCTGAGAGTTCAACAGTTCAGAACATCAACTGAAGACCACTCAGATGAAGATCAAGACTTTCAACCGACGAACCGAAGTTGACTGTCAGAAAGGTTAAGATTTGAATTTCAAAAGGAAGTCACATGAGGGTTGACCGTTCAGTCACTACCCCATCTGGCCCAACACAAGGCTGTCTCAGATGGAAAGCAGAAGAGCACAGATGCCATATCAGGAAAGTCTGCAGAGATGAGAGACAAGCCATCGCTATCAAAGAATAGAGATCAACAGCTCCTCCAACGGCTAGTTGATTCTCTCCGCCTATAAATAGAGGCTTCCATTCATTGGAGACTGGAGGGAAGAGACACAAGAGAAGACACACGAGACGAGACAGAGCGAAAGAAAGAACTATATTCCTTACTCGAGCTGAATTAGATTTAGTCTCTAAGAACATCACTTGTTGAGAGTTCTAGAGCATTAGATTGTGTCTGAGTGTCTTTAGATCGAACCTTGAGAACATCACTTTGTGAGAGTTCGTAGAGTGTTAGATCCCAGCTCACTTCTTGTTCGAGCTGTTAGTTGGAATCTTATCTTTTGTAACTGAAAAGGTTTTAGGACCCTACTCTTCCTGTAATTGAGTAGTTAGGTTATCAAGTACCCGCAAACTTGACATAGGTTGTTAAGTACCCGTAAACTTAACTGTAAAGGTTGATAAGTACCCGTAAACTTATTGCAACGGTTGCACAGCCCGGGTAAGCTATGTGGTTTGTCCAGAAGAACTTGGACAGAGTTGTGTGGACTCACAACTCCCCGTGGACGTAGGAGGGTTATCTCCGAACCACGTTAAATCCTGTGTGTCTGTGTTTATTTTATTCAGTTATTTATTGCATTATTAACTGACAGATCTAACCGGCATACAAACCTCTTTTGCACTTTTTCAACCGAGCTGTTTTGATTTTTGACCAATCGAGCTGTTTTGCGTGAGTTGTTTTAACGAGTTTATTTTTCCACCACATTCCGCACAGCCTCACTCTTCCAGCTGAGGTTGTTTACTCAGCTGTGAGATTCCAACTGAGTCCTTTTTACTCATTTGAAGTGATTGTTCAGGGTAAAGTTTTTAAATCCTAACTGGTGTATTACCCCCCCCCCATACACCAGTAACTCGTTTCGGGACCATCAAGTGGTATCAGAGCAGTGGTTCAAAAGACTGCTGACTCTATTTCACAAAGTGTGAATTCGAGGAATTTTATTCAGTGGTCAACTGAACAGATCTCTTTATCACGCTAGTGCATATCTGCTTGCACCCTTTTTTCGTTGTTGTGTGCAGATGGACGTCAAAAACGATGAGGTACAATCTAATCCTGCTATTTTGAATTCTTCAATTTTTTCTAACATGCAGGAAACCCTAGATGAAGAGTTGGAACTCTCATGGGACGACTTCATAGCACTCAATGAGGAAGTGCAACAACAGTCGGTTGAGTTTAAGAGTCTTCAAGTACAATTCGCCAGGCTTGAGGAATCCTTAACCGACAAGGACGATCTGATCAAGAGCCAACAAGGACTCAACCATCTGAATCAACAGCGGTTCCATCATCAGTTCAACCAGAGGTTCCAACCGAGTCAACCAATGAGGAACAGTTCCAACAGCTAGAGATATTCATGCCACAAGTTGAATCAACATCCGAGCATGACCAGTTGTCGTCGTCAGTCAGAAAGATGGAATCAGTATTAGCTACGAAGATTCCAACATGGCGTCCGATCATTCAGACAAATCAGACAGGATAAAAACCGCCATCAAAATAGGGGGAAAGCCTCACCTCATAAAGCCCAACATGGGAGAAATCCAACTCCTCCCAAGAAACAGAGCATCATTTCTAACAACAAGCCTAAGGATAACCGAGGTGTTGTTATAATTGATGAAAATGGGCAAATCATTTGGAATGACAAGGCTATTCGAGTTTACCGGGAAAAGCGACGCACAGTTCCAGCGGGAACTGGTTCTAACCCTCCACGACCCAACTAAAATTGGGGACCTAAGCGAGTTTCTCTTTGCAGGTACAGGAGAAACAGCTGAGGAAGAAGAAGGCGTCTACAAGAATTTGCTTGGAAGTTTGCTTGGAAGTTTTGTGGAGAAAGAAGGTCCATCAGTTACTTTTGGTGATAACTCAAAAGGTTATACCAGAGGTTACGGTACCCTTGAAACCAATCATGTTTCAATTTCTAATGTCTCTTATGTTGATGGATTGAAGCATAATCTGCTCTCCATCAGCCAAATCTGTGATAATGGTTTCTCTGTCAAGTTTGATGCACAAGGTTGCAGAGTTAAAGATGTCGGATCAAAGCAAGTGATATTGTTGGGAAATCGATCTCAAACAGGGAATGTATACTACGCTGACTGGAACAGCAGCCTCCCTGACACTTGCCTGTTATCAAAGAGCAGTTCGGATGTGAGCTGGCTGTGGCACAAAAGGCTCAACCATCTGAACTTCAAGACGATGAACCGACTCGCCAGACAAGAACATGCAAGAGGCATACCTAACCGAGTGTTTTCAACAACACACATCTGCAGTGCATGCCAGCTGGGAAAGCTCGCTAGAACCTCCTTCCGGTTGAAGTCAACTCCCTCAACCGACCGAGTGTTGCAGCTGATCCATATGGATCTCTTCGGGCCAGTTACACCAAAAAGCATTAATGGAAACGAATATACATTGGTTGTAACTGATGACTACTCAAGATATACGTGGACCATCTTCATGCGCCACAAGAGTGAAACCCGAGATGAGCTGCCCAAGCTGATGGATCGGATATCGAACCAACAAGAGATGAAGATCATATCTATCCGATCAGATCATGGAACTGAGTTTCTAGATCACAGTTGAGAAGAAAGACGTTTCCATGGAGAAGATCCCAACTGAGATTCAGAGAGCTGACATCTTCACCAAACCTCTTCCTGAAGCCCGGTTCAAGATGCTGTGTGATCTTCTATGACTCTTGGATCCGAGCTGAAGACTCATCCGAGCTGAAGAGTCATCCGAGCTGAAGACTCATCCGAGCTAAAGAGTCATCTGAGCAGAAGAGTCATCCGAGCTAATGAAGAGTCATCCGAGTAGATGAGAATCCATCCGAGCTGAAGAGTCAGATATCCATCTGAGGGGGAAGTTCAGCTGAAGGGGGAATCTTAGATACTGATTGCCAACTGAAGACGTCAAACGTCAGCTAAACAGATGAACTCGAGTCAGCTGATGGTATGCTGCAACAATGGATCAGACGTCAGCTGAACAGATGAACTCGAGTCAGCTGATTGTATGCGGCAACTGAGGAACTCGACTAATGAACACAGCTGATTCAGACATCAGCTGGCAGGTATCATTTATGACTGAAGGTGTTATGTTCTTAAATGAGAATGTTTGAAATAAATTCAAACATTCCTGAGCTAGTCAGTTACATTAAAAATAGCCATCATGTCGCATTAAATGTAATGTACGGCTGAACATCTATAGCCTACTTTATAGTGTGACTGGGCTGACATGAAACTGTACATCTTCTCACGCGCTGGTTGGAACTCAGATCAAAACGTCAAGTCAAAGATAGTCAACAGTCGTGTAATCCCAGCCGTTGATGGATTCGCGCCATTTAACCCCAGCCGTTGATCTCATCCGAGTCAAAGACCTATATAAGGCAAAAAATCGGGAAGATATCTCCTACTTTCCTCATTCGTGCTTATCAATTATAACTATTCATCGTCTTCCAGTTTTTCTGCCTAACCCGTTTCTGCAAATAGATTCCTTTCCTCTCCTATATATATATTACCTTTGCAGTGATTTAATGGCACCCAAAAGCAAGAGAATGGCATCATCCGGACCTTCCCTCGTGCCTACCACGTATGAAGAGTCATTCGATATGTTAGTATCGAAGATTCACTTCGAGCAGATCCTCTCCAACGAGGATCTAGAGTCGCCGGTCCTAGCCCCTCTCGCCAACACTCTCCGTGAGAACGGACTTCTGGAATGGGCCAAGCTCTACCCCTCCCACTTGCTCAGGCGCCAAGTCGGAGAATTCTACGTCAATCTCGTTCGCCCCCTTGACATTTCAGAGGGAGTTTCCACGGTGGTGTCATGCCGACAAAGAGATGTTCCGGCAAGGACGATACGTCGTGTCTCCTTCTCCATCGACGTGTCCGATGTCCTCCGGTACATCATACCATTCAACCACACCGCCACCGAGTTCCTGGAGAATATTACCGACGAACAAGCTGATGAATTTCTTCAGGATGCTCTGATCGAGCCAGAGCGGTTGAGGAGCAACATGCAAAGGACTAAGCTGAAGTCGGAACACCGCCTGCTGTTTGACGCCGTATCGAAGGTCGTGTTCGGATACAGTGGCGCGTTCGGCGACATCAGCCGACCCAAGCTGAAGCAGCTGGTGGCCTTGGAGCACCAACACCAAATCAACTGGTTCCAATAATTTCTGAACCAGTTGATGGTAGAAAAGTCGAAGATCTCTGAGACTACAACCGAGTCTGGAAAGAAGCTTCTGAGTGTGAAGGGCACGCTCAATTTCGGCTGCAAAATCTCCGCCCCCATCCTCCTCGCAACAAAGGACCGCAACATGGTCTGGGCTGACTGCGAGGAGACGCCTCTGAAGAAGCTGTTGCTGTTCCCGACGGCCAAGAAAGCACAGGAGGTGCTGAGGAGTGTCTACACTCCTAAGGACAAAAGGGAGTCGGGAAAGCCAGCTGAGTCAGCAGCTGAGAGGGAACAAGCTGCTGCTCGCCCCACAAAATCCAAAGCCTCATGTCGCCGAGCTGACGCTGAGAAGGAGTCGACTGACGAACCTGCCCAGAAAAAGTTAAGGGTAAGGTTCAAGAAGGCAATCAAGAAGGTAGCTGAGGTGCCAGCTGATGAGCCAACTAATGTTCCAGCTGATGAGTCAGCTGATGAGCCAGTTGAGGTTCCAGCTGAGGAGCCAGCTGAGGAACAAGCTCCAGACAAGGAGGGAGCGCAGGTCGAGTCCACACCTGCTAAGGAACGCTCCGAATCCAGCCGCTCAGCTGAGGCCGCATCACTCGAGATTGTCCCTCGAGCCCCCGGAGCTGATGAGGCTGAGGGCATGGAGACGTCGGTTGCATCCTCCTCATCTGAGGACCTCGAAGATGTTACCACCTCCCCCACAGCTGGAGTGAATGTTGTACTACCCCCAGAGCCTCTTGCTCTCTCTACCCAAATCGAGCCAGAAATTCCGAGCTCTCAGCTCGATGCCAACATCGTGACCGCTCCTTCGGCCGATGTTGAGGAAACCATTCCACCCTCTTCCCCAACTGAATCCCAAATTTCGAGCTCTCAGCTCGATGCCGATGTTGTGACCGAATCTTTGGCCAACATCGATGAACCTCTAGAACCCGAACCATACAATCTCACCCCCTCCCCGATCAACGAAGCGGAGGACCTGCAGGCTATTGCTGACGAGCACGAAGGCAGGGTGGCCTACTGCTTTCAAAAGCTCTTGGGTCTGTTCCCTGCGGCTCGCGACATGCCCATCTTCGCCACACTGGGAACCGAGCTACTGTACTAGTTCCACCTGATCTTTAGCCAGTGGTATGTCAAGGAGGACACGATCAGGGTACTGAGCTGGGACAGGCTGAAATCTGATGAGTCCCGAATCCGAGCCTAGTTCAACTATTCCAACTTAGAGGTGGCATACAACAACCGGATCGCGCTGCTCACTAGACGGATGGACCAGAGTCTAGCTGAAGGGAAGGACACAAGGGAGGCAGCTGGAAAGGAGTGTGTCGACTTCCTTGACAGCATGTTGGTGAAATCAGCTGACTTCCTTGAAGATGTCGATGCAGCAGCTGCCGCCGCAAAGGAAGAAGAGGAAAACCTGAAGTTGTACCTGGCAAACCGTCAAGCCATGGTCACAGCTGAGCCTCTAGCTTAGTCTGCTCAAGCCTTTCCAGCTGCTCAGCTCGCTCCTTCAACAGAACAAATCTGCGAGCTAGTAGCTGAGAGGGTCAACCAGTTGAGGACCGAGCTGCTCGCCAACCTCCAGCACCAACAAGATGACCAGTTGAGGGAGTTGGCAGCTCAAGAAGTGAAGTACCAACAACTGGTGGAGGAGAATGCCGAGCTGAAGATGAAGCTGAATGATCTCTCGGAGCTGAAATCCACTCTGTTGGGCTTGAAGTCGGAAGTGAATGTCTTCAAGTCCTTGGCTGACTCAAATCTGGCCAAGTCCCAACAGATGCAGGATGCTGAATGGGAGTCCCGGTTCGAGTCGCGTTGGGCTGAGTTCGTTGCCTTTCAGACAGAGGTCAACGACAACCTCTCTGTCTTGAAGAAGGCAGAACAAGAGCGCCAGGACTCCGAACTGGCAAAGAAGATCGAGCTGGAGTGTGCGGTCGATGAACTCTTCAACCGTGTTCAATCCACCGAGGCCAAACTCAACTCTCTGGACGGTTCAGTAGCAAGCCTTGTTGCTGATACCAAAAAGAGAGAAGAGAAGGAGACGGAGGGTGAAGCACAGGAAGAAGAAGAGACCCAAGAAGAAGGAGTGCCAGCTGCTCAACCATCCAAATCTCAGCTGAGGAGGAGGAAGTCTGCTGCTGCCAAGTCAACCGAAGTCGGTGGAGCCGAAATGTCAAAGGACTTGGAGGAGGCAAAGAAGATTGGAGTTTCCTACAGCTCCATAGCCGAGATCGCAGCCGAGCTGGATTCTGAACTCGACAGGATAACAACCGAAGAGTGCATTGCAGCGGCTAAGGCTATGGATGTAGAGGAGAAGGACTACATGAACCCGAGCTGGATCAAAAAGTTTGCCGCCAGCCAGGTGAGGAGGGTGAACCAGTTCGAGGATGAGCTGAAGAAGGTTTCTCAGAACCTGGACCGCAACGTTGCATCCCGCAGCCGACGCCGCATTAATAAAATCCAATCAAAGGCGGAAGCTCGGTTGAAGCAACAAAGGTTGCCTCTAAAGTCCAAGGTTGAGAGTCGGTTCAAGCATACCGACAAGTGGATGCCGACCGAGTGGAATGAGGAGTGGGAGCTGTTCAAGCAGGAGTTCGTGAACGACTTCTATTACAGGAAGGTTTACGCAACTGACGACCCAAGGAGAGCGTTCAAGGAGGCGCTGACTGAGTTGCACTCAGGTGACCCGGGCATGTTCAGTCAATTCAGGAGGGCCATGATTGACGCCAACCTGGACTTGAACACTGTTCCAGTTCCCAAGAGGGTTACTTATCGGCCACCTCTTCTCTCGAATTCCAGCAACCCGAACCGCACGAAGATTGCATCTGAGGCGAGACAGGTCTGCAAGGAGCATGGAGTGGACATTTTCGAGGAGTCACCTGCTAAGAGGGAAATTTTTGTAAGGATTTTTAGCAAGTATGGGCTACAATACTAGCTCAGTTAGTTTTCTAGCAACTGTTGTAATTTTCGGTTTTTGAGCCTATCTTTTGTAACAATCAGTTGTAATGAAAACTATTCAGTTATAAGATTCACCTTGATGAACAATCCCTCATTATCCAAGCTCTGAATCACAAAGTCTTTTAAATACCATGTTATAACTATGCTAACCCTTTGATGTTTTATCTTATAGACTGTCTAGAATTTCAGCTGAGATTTTAGGTCAGTTAGAGAGGATTAGATCAATAGTGGTTTAAAGTTGTAAGTGGTTTTGGCATCATCAAAAAAGGGGAAATTGTTGGGAAATTTATTAGTATAAGTTTTGATGAATTCCAAAACCGACTGACCCCAACCGAGTAGATGTTGCCAGAACCTAATGTTAGAATTTAGGCTCGCTGTTTGAGCAAAGTTAAGATTTTATCTTTACAGGTGTCTCCAGCTGAAGAAGGCAACAAGGCGTCACTCAAACAGAACATCAGTTGTGAAGAAGGACAACTGAGAGTTCATATGATCAGATGGAAACAAGGGGAAGTCTTCAGAACATCAGTTGTGAAGGAAACCAACTGAGCGTTCATCAGATGAGAAACAGTTGAAAGGAAGAGAACATCAGATGAAAAGGAAAGTCATCTGAGGGTTCAAACCCAACTGAGTAAATACAAGGAAGACAACTGAGTGTTCAGTTTCAGAACCTCAGTTGTAGAACTCGAACAAGAAGATCAACTGCTTGAAGTTCAAAGTCAGCTGAGAGTTCAACAGTTCAGAACATCAGCTGAAGACCACTCAGATGAAGATCAAGACTTTCAACCGACGAACCGAAGTTGACTGTCAGAAAGGTTAAGATTTGAATTTCAAAAGGAAGTCACATGAGGATTGACCGTTCAGTCATTACCCCATCTGGCCCAACACAAGGCTGTCTCAGATGGAAAGCAGAAGAGCACAGATGCCATATCGGGAAAGTCTGCAGAGATGAGAGACAAGCCATCGCTATCAAAGAACAGATATCAACAGCTCCTCCAACGGCTAGTTGATTCTCTCCGCCTATAAATAGAGGCTTCCATTCATTGGAAACTGGAGGGAAGAGACACAAGAGAAGACACACGAGACGAGACAAAGCGAAAGAAAGAACTATATTCCTTACTCGAGCTGAATTAGATTTAGTCTCTAAGAACATCACTTGTTGAGAGTTCTAGAGCATTAGATTGTGTCTGAGTGTCTTTAGATCGAACCTTGAGAACATCACTTTGTGAGAGTTCGTAGAGTGTTAGATCCCAGCTCACTTCTTGTTCGAGCTGTTAGTTGGTGCTTTATCTTTTGTACCTGAAAAGGTTTTAGGACCTTACTCTTCCTGTAATTGAGTAGTTAGGTTGTCAAGTACCCGCAAACTTGACATAGGTTGTTAAGTACCCGTAAACTTAACTGTAAAGGTTGATAAGTACCCGTAAACTTATTGCAACGGTTGCACAGCCCGGGTAAGCTGTGTGGTTTGTCCAGAAGAACTTGGACAGAGTTGTGTGGACTCACAACTCCCCGTGGACGTAGGAGAGTTATCTCCGAACCACGTTATGCTTTTTGGTGTAACTGGCCCGAAGAGATCCATATGGATCAGCTGTAACACTCGGTCGGTTGAGGAAGTTGACTTCAACCGGAAGGAAGATCTAGCGAGCTTTCCCAGCTGGCATGCACTGCAGATGTGTGTTGTTGAAAACACTCGGTTAGGTATGCCTCTTGCATGTTCTTGTCTGGCGAGTCGGTTCATCGTCTTGAAGTTCAGATGGTTGAGCCTTTTGTGCCACAGCCAACTCACATCCGAACTACTCTTTGATAACAGGCAGGTGTCAGGAAGGCTGCTGTTCCAGTCAGCGTAGTATACATTCCCTGTTGGAGATCGATTTCCCAACAATATCACCTGCTTTGATCCGACATCTTTAACTCTGCAACCCTGTGCATCAAACTTGACAGAGAAACCATTATCACAGAATTGGCTGATGGAGAGTAGGTTATGCTTCAATCCATCAACATAAGAAAAATTAGAAATTGAAACATGATTGGTTTCAAGGGTACCGTAACCTCTGGTATAACCTTTTGAGTTATCACCTAACGTAACTGATGGACCTTCTTTCTCCACGAAACATCCAAGCAAATCCTTTAGATTTGTCATGTGTTTCGAGCATCCACTATCCATCGCCCACATTGTAGCAGACGCCTTCTTCTTCCTCAGTTGTTTCTCATGCACCTGCAAAGAGAAACTCGCTTAGGTCCCCAATTTCAGTTTGGTCCTAGAGGGTTAGAACCCGTTCCCGCTGGAACTGTGTGTCGCTTTTCCCTGTAAACTCGGATGGATTTATCATTCCAAATTACTTTTCCTTCATCATCATTTATAACAACACCTCGGTTATCCTTAGGCTTGTTGTTAGTAGTGATGTTCTGTTTCTTGGGAGGAGTTGGATTTCTCCTATGTTGAGCTTTAGGAGGTGAGGCTTTCCCCCTGTTTTGATGGCGATTTTTATCCTGCTGAGTTTGTCTGTGAGGTCGGACACCTTGTTGGAATCTTTGTGGCTGATTATGATTCCAACTTTCTGAGGGTTGTCTGTAGCTGTTCATGCCCTGTTGATGATTCATATTATGGCATGAATATCTCCAGTTGTTTGACCAGTTCCTCATTGGTTGACTCGGTTGGAACCTTTGGTCGAACTGATGTTGGAACCGCTGTTGATTCAGATGATTGAACCCATGTCTGTTCTGAGGTCGGTTCCATTCCTTCTGATGTTGACTTTGAGGTTGATGCAGAGGTCGGCTCTGATTTTGAGTTCGGTTGCGGTTGTGCCTTCGACGCCTCTGATTCCTCTTTTGACTTTTGGAACATTCTCTCTCGGTTGATACCTCAACCGATGGAACATTTTGTCCTACATCAGCTACTCCTTTTCCCTTCTCAGATGTAATCCTATTTGTTGGCTGAACTTGCTGAGAGGTAGACGTTAATTTAGCTTCTGGAGAATCAGCTGTGTCTGGCTCTACAGCTGTGACTTCTACAAGTTTGATGAAGGTTGCTGGTGGAATCTCAGTATCCTTGACAACATCATAACCGAGTCCTGACACGTCATCCATCTGTCTGTTGTAACTTAAAAGGTTTTCGATGATCTTGGATGACTGATACAGCTTGATTAGATTGTCCTTCTCAGTTTGCAACTCCTTGACGAGTACAGCTATCTGCTCGGTTTGTCCATCTGACTTCTTTATTAGCTGTTCGATCTGAGCATCTTGATTTTTCAACTGATCTTGTTGTTCCTTGTTCTGCTTTGTCAACTCCTCATCAGCTGGAGCCTTAGCCTCGTTCAAATGACTCTTGAGATTCTCAATCTCCTTGGTTTGGCTTTTGATCAGATCATCCTTTTCGGTTAAGGAATCTTCAAGTTTGGCGAACTGAGCTTGAAGACTCTTAAACTCAACCGATTGGTGATGCAGCTCCTCACTAAGTTCTTGAAAATCACTCCAGGAGGGTTCCAACTCATCGTTCAGAGATTCCTGCATGTTAGAAGTATTGGAAGAGTTTAACTGAGCAGGATTAGATTGTACCTCAATATCATCTTGGTTGGTTCCAAGTGCCATGAGGCATTGATCCTGACTGATGACGTTGTTGGTAGAAGTCAGCTCATCTTCATCTTCGGTGTCAGTGAAGATATCCATATCGTCAGCTGCTTCTTCTGCAACCATGGCCTTATTCTTTCCAGCTTGTTTGGCCCTTAGAGCATCTCTCTCTTTCTTCGATAGATCTGGGCAGTCAGCCTTGAAATGACCTTCCTTTCCGCATTCGAAGCAACCATTGGTGACTGGCTTAGAATTGTCTCGAGTTCGGTTTGATTTATAGAAACGTTTATATTTGCCGAACCGAGTGTCCATTTCGGCTAGCTTCTTTGAAAAAGCTGCAATGTTCTGTTGCAGTTCCTCTCTGCTTGGCTCCTTTGCAGTTGTGTCAGCTGATCTGGTTGGCCTTGATGATCTCGATTTTGAGTAATCAGCTCGGAGAACAACTGACTTTGAGGCTAAGCCAACATCCTCAATTCTACTTGTCTGAACTGAGGGTTGCGATCTCCTCCTGTTGACCTTATACTCATTTCCTTTCAAGATTGAGAACAATCTTTCAGTTCCCATTTCACCAAGGTCAGCTCGGCTCTAGTGGATATTGGTGAAAGTATCCCACTCAGCCGGTAGAGCTTGCAACACTTTGAGATTGATTTCTCTTAGTGTGTATTTTCCTCTCCGGATGGACTGGATTCTTCTGATGATGTCCATAAACCGGAGCTCTAGCTGATCGATAGTCTCATCAGGTCGCAGACTGAAGTTGTCGAAATCTTGACATGCATGTGAGAACTTGTTTTCCTTTGTCTCGTCGCTTCCTTCACTTAGCGATGCTAGGACGTCCCACATCTCTTTTGCAGTCTCACACTCCTCTATCCAGGGCAGATAATCTTGTCCAACTGTGGACATTATTGTGCTCTGAGCCCAGATATCCAGCTGGCTCACCTCGGCCTCCTCAGGAGAGTAGTCTTCTGGCTGTTTCTCCACATACTCCACCACTGTATCTCCATCGTTAGGATTTGTGGGAGTGCGAGTTATTCTCTCTTTAATGACTATTGTATGGAAGAGAGAACTTGTTGCATCCTGTGATGCTTTGACAGAAGGATCTTCTTCATTCGAGTTCTCCATGATGTATAATTGACTACTGAGAACATGACGACGATCTTGTCCTTGACATCCATCTGCACAGACAAAGACAGGACAAAAAATGCGAGCAAATATGCACTAGCGTGAAAAGATCTGTTCAGTTGACCACTGAAGAAATTTCTCGAATTCACACCTTGTGAAATAGAGTCAGCAGTCTTTTGAACCAGTGCTCTGATACCACTTGATGGTCCTGAAACGAGTTACTGGTGTATGGGGGGGAGGAATACACCAGTTGGGATTTTGAAAATTAACCCTTAAAATTACTTCAACTGAGTAAAACGGACTCAATTGGAATCTCACAGCTGAGTAAGCAACCTCAGCTGGAAGAGTGAGGCTGTGCGGAATGTGGTGGAAAATTAAACTCGTTATAAACAACTCACGCTTTTAGTGCAGGGTTGGTCAACAACCAAAACAGTTGAGAATGCGCAGATATGCAATTTGTATGTCGATTAGATTGATCAGATAAGAATGCAATAAGCAACTGAATAAAATAAACACAGACACACAGGATTTAACGTGGTTCGGAGATAACCCTCCTACGTCCACGGGGAGATGTGAATCCTCACACCTCAGTCCAAGTTCTTCTGGACAGTTCCACACAGCTTACCCGGGCTGTGCAACCGTTGTAATAAGTTTACGGGTACTTCTCAACCTTCACAGTTAAGTTTACGGGTACTTAACAACCTATGTCAAGTTTGCGGGTACTTGACGACCTGACTACTCAATTACAGGAAGAGTATTGTCCTAACAAACACTTTTTAGGGTGTGAGTGGGTTTTCCAACTACAGCTCGATCACGAATGAGAGCTGGATCTAAGGCTTGAACGAATAAACACTCAAACTAAGATCTAAGACAGATTTTCACTCTATGAACCCTCAGCTACTAATGTTCTATCACTCTTGAACTCTCCGCTGCTGATGTTCTTAGAATAGGATTTTTGCAGATTTTTCTTTTGCTTGATTCTCTTGTGATTGCACTTCTCTGTCTCGCTTCTGTATGTGTGTCGTGTAGCTCTCGAATGAGAGAATGCCTCTATTTATAGGCGGAGAGTATCAACTAGCCGTTGGAGGAGCTGTTGATCTCTGATCGATGAAAGCGATGGCTTGTCTCTCATCTCTGCAGACTTTCCCGATATGGCATCTGAGTTCTTCTGCTTTCCTTCTGAGACAGCCTTGTGTTGGGCCAGATGGGGTAATGACTGAACGGTCAAACCCTCATGTGACTTCCTTTTGAAATTCAAATCTTAAACCTTTCTGACAGTCAACCTTGATTAGTTGGTTGAAAATCTTGATCTTTATCTGAGTGGTCTTCAGTTGATGATCTGACTGAACCGTTTAACTCTCAGCTGACTTTGAACTTCATGCTTGTTGATCTTCTTGTTTGAGTTCTACAACTGAGGTTCTGAAACTGAACCCTCAGTTTGTCTTCCTTGTATTTAGACAGTTGAGTTTGAACCTTCAGATGACTTTCTTTTCATCTGATGTTCTCTTCCTCTCTACTGCTTCTCATCTGATTAACCCTCAGTTGGTTTCCTTCACAACTGATGTTCTGAAGACTTCCCCCTCATTCCATCTGAACAAATGAACTCTCAGTTGTCTTTCATCACAACTGATGTTCTGTCTGAGTAAAGCCTTGTTGCCATCTTCAGCTGGAGACCTGTAAAGATAAAATCTTAACTTTGCTCAAACAGCGAGCCTAAATTCTAACATTAGGTTCTGGCAACATCTACTCGGTTGGGGTCAGTCGGTTTTGGAATTCATCAAAACTTATACTAATAAATTTCCCAACAATTTCCCCCTTTTTGATGATGCCAAAACCTCTTACAACTTTAAACCACTATTGATCTAATCCTCACTAATTGACCTAAAGTCTCAGCTGAAATTCTAGACAGTCTATAAGATGAAACATCAAAGGGTTAGCACAGTTATAACATGGTATTTAAAAGACTGCGATTCATAGCTTGGACAATGAGATATTGTGTGTCAAGTTGAATCGTATATATACTTTGAAGTTTTGGTTACAACTGAAGATTACAAGGTTAAGCACAAAACAGATATCAAAAATACAACAATTGCTTCAAAAACTACAACATCCAAAAAAAAAAAACTTCATCAGCCCAAAAACTTTGACAGCTCAAAAATACTGTTGACCGTACTTGCTGAAGATACAGTCAAAGATCTCCTTTTTTGCATTCGACTCAATCCCAGTATTGACAACATGTTCCTTGCAGACCTGCCTCGCCTCAGCCATGATCGCATTTCTGTTTGGCGTGCTCGTGCCTTTGATCATCTGAGGGCGGTATATGCACTTCTTTGAAACTGGAACGGTGTTGGGATCGAGCTGAGCATTCAGCATAGCTCGCTTGAACTGACTAAACATTCCAGGGTCTCCAGATCTGAGTTCCCACAGGCTTCCTTGAAGGCTTGCCTTGGGTCTTCAGTCGAGTAGACTTTCCTGTAATAGAAGTCATTGATGAATTCATGCTTGAACTGCTCCCAGTCATCGTTCCACTCAGCATTCATCCACTTGTCAACATGTGGGTACCGAGACGGGAGCGGAGCATTCTTCTGCAACTGATGCGTCGACTTCCTAGCCTCAGCCTTCATCTGGTGCTTGTTGATTCTTCGCACGCTCCGGCTGGCTTTGTTTCTGTCGACGTTCTTTTCCACCTTGGCCAGTTCCTTCTCGAACTTGGCAACCTTCTTGGCCTGATCGGCAGCGAACTTCTTGATCCAAGAGGGATTCAAGTACTTCTCCTTGGACTCCCCCATAGCTTTGGCAGCTTCGATGCAGTCTTCAACAGATACTCCTCCGTCAAGTTCGGCATCGAGCTCGGCCGTAAGCTCAGCTACGAGGTCGTGGGAGATTTCAAGTTCGGGCTGCGATCCTTCAGCTTCAGCTTCAGCTCCTTCAACTGGCACTCCTTCCCCCTGCTGAGCTCCTTCAGCTTGCTGGAGCTTTCCCTCGTCTAGCAACAGCTGCTGGCTCCTTGTCTTCCCCCTTTTTGGCATCATCCAAAAGGGTGGCAACAGTGCCATCCAGGGAGGTCAACTTGGCTTCAGCTTGTTGAACGCGGGAAAACAGCTCGTCAACAGCGTCCTTCTCTTCCACCTTCTTGGCCATCTCCAAGTCTTGGCGCTCCTGCTCAGCTCGCTGCACGGCTGCAAAGGTCGCAGAGACCTCTTTGTGGAGGGTGACGAACTCAGCTCGGAAAGAGGCGAACTGAGACATCCACTCCTGGTCTTGGGTCTGCTGGGACTTCACCAGGTCAGATTCAACAACGGTCTTGAAAACGTTGAAATCCGAGCTGAGACCCTGAACGGCCTTCCTTAGAGCTGAGACCTCCGAGCTGGAAGAAGTGGACAGATCTTCGAGCTTCTGCTGCAGAGAAGAGGAAAGGTGTTCCAGCTGATTCTTCAAGCTGGCATTCTCTACCATCAGCTGCTGCATCCTGTCAGCTTCCTCCTCCTTGCTGTGCTAGATCTTGGACAACACTTCCTGCCTCAGCTGGTTGACCCTCTCCGAGATCAGCTCACAGATAGCATCGGTTGAGAGAGCTAGCTGATCGGAGGGTCCGGACAGGTGTTGTGGTTGTGGCTGGGCAGAAGGCTCCGAGACAATCAAGGCAGATCGGCTGGCGAGGTAGGCCTTGAGCTTTTCTTCTTCTCTCTTGGCCGCCTCATCAGCTGCGTCGACGTCCTCCATGCATGAGGCATTCTTGGCCAGCATCTCGTCAAGAAACTGAACAGCTCCAGGATTGTTGCACAGTTCCCTGGTGTCTGTCCCTTCTTGGATGCTCTTGTCCAGACGTCGTCATAGCACAGCCACCTTTTGGTTGTAAGCCATCTCCAGGTTTTGGTAGTCAAAGTATTCCCTCAGGTTGGACTCTTCGACCTTCAACCTGTCCCAACCATGGATCCTGAGGGTTTCCTCCTTTACATACCAATAGCTGAATATGACGCTGAATTGGTAGAGCAGTTGCGTCCCGAAAACAGTGAATATGGGCATCGAGGCTGCCTCGGGGAACATTCCAATCAGCTTGCGGAAGCAGTAGCTGAGTCTTCCTTCATATTCAGCCAGGATCGCCTAGCGGTTGGCTTCTTCGTCAATTGAAGGGGGGTCGATATCGAAGGTAACGGGTTCGATGGTTTCATCAACGTTGGCCGAAGGAATGGTCACAACGTTGGCATCGAGCGAGAGGCTCGGAATATCTGACTGAGGACCAGTTGAGAGAACTGGATCCTCTTTGGATGGTGAGTCGGCTGGCTCAATGGTTTCTTCAGACACAGGTGGGATTACCTGGCTGGCATCAGCTCCAGTTTGACTGTCGTGGGACTCCTCAGATGAAGAAGAGTCATCTGAGGAGGAGCTGGAATCCTCCACTTGGATTTCTACGTCTTCAGCCGCTTTCTCCTGTCGTGGTTGAAGAACAAACCCAGCTGGGTCAACCGATTGGCTGGATTCGGTTGACTCCTTCTCTTCAGCTGGCTTTGCCACCACTGGACTGGTTTGAGCTGCCAGCTGGATGATCCTGATCCTGGGCCTCTTCTGCAAAGGTTCCTCCTTCTTCTTCTTCGTCTTCCTCTTCCTCAACCACCTCCTCCAGCTGGCGCTTCGCTGGCTTGGACCTCGATGGGCGGCGAGCTGCTGACTCCACAGTTGGCTTGGGGGCACCCTTGGGAGTGTAGACAGCCTCCACAACGTCCCTGGCCTTCTTGGCTGTGGGGAACAGCGTCAGCTTGCTGAATGGTGTGTCCTCACTCCCTTCCCATGTCAGCGGCAGACCCTTTGTGGCTTGGAGGATGAGGGCAGAGATTTTTGTCCCAAAGTTTAGTGTCCCCTTGACATTCAACAGCAGTTCTCCGGACTCAGCTGTCGTCTCGGAGATTTTCTGCTTCTCCATCATCAGCTGGCTCTCAAGAAAGCCCAGCCAGTCGACCTGGTGCAGTTCTTCCAGTGCCTTCTGTTGCTTGAGCTTTGGTCGGCTAATGTCACCGAAAGCTCCTCCATACGCGAAGGCGCATTTGGAAATCACGTCGAAGAGAAGTCGGTGCGCCGGCTTCAGCTTTGTCCTTTGCATGCTCCCCTTCAATGGTTCGGGAACAAGAAGGATGGTTTGAAGGAAGGCATCAGCTTCCTTGTCAGTGAAGTTCCCCAGCACATCTGTGGCTTCGCGATTTCTGGGGATGAGCTTCTCCAGCTCCTTGGATACTTTTATCTCCACGGCGGTATCTTCTACTGTCCGGGAGGTTTTGTGTCGTTGCTTGCACAGGATGATCGTGACAAGCCCATCTTCTGCAACTCGTGGCAGATTCCGGTAGAAGTGCACGACCTGCTTCCTGAGCAATTGGGAGGGAGAGAGGGTTGCCCAATCGAGCAGATGGTGGTCGGAGAGAATGGCGGCGACGGGGGCAAGTTCCGACGAGGTGAGAGCCGCTTTGGACAGGATCTGTTCGAAATGAATCTTCGATATCACCATGTTGAAAGATTCCTGGAAGGTAGCAGGCTCCACGGAAACCATCTTCTTCGAAGCTTTAGATTTGGGCGCCATCTCGAATTGATATATATGCAAAGAAGAAGTAAAATCTTTACTGAAAAAGGTGAAACAAATGTGGAGAGGATGATGAATAGAAAGTAAAGATATGCACGAATTAAGAAGGTAAGGATCACTTCCTGATTTGCCGTATTATATAATCTTTGACTCGGATAATATCAACGGCTGGGGTTAAATGGCGCGAATCCATCAACGGCTGAGATTACGGGACTGTTGGGTAATTTTGACTGATATACCACGCGCGCGAGTGAGAAGGTGAATAGTTTAAGGTGTCAGCCCAGTCGCACTATAAAGTAAGGCTATAGGAGTTCAGCCAGACTTTACATTAAATGCGATATGATGGCTTGTTTAGTCTAGCTGACATGTTCAGGAATGTTTGAATTTATTTCAAACATTCTCATTTAATATCATAACACCTTCAGTCATAAATGATACCTGCCAGCTGATGTCGAGATCAGCTGTATACCTCAGTCGAGTTCCTCAGTTGCCGCATACCATCAGCTGACTCGAGTTCGTCTGTTCAGCTGATGTTTGATGCCTTCATTTGGCAATTCGTAACTGAGATTCCCCCTTCATCTGAGCTTCCCCCTCAGATGGATATCTGACTCTTCAGCTCGGATGAATCCTCGTCAGCTCGGATGACTCTTCTGCTCGGATCTAATAGACCTAGAAGATCACACAGCATCTTGAACCGGGCTTCAGGAAAAGGTTTGGTGAAGATGTCAGCTCTCTGAATCTCAGTTGGGATCTTCTCCATGGACACATCTTTCTTCTCAATATGATCTCGTATGAAATGATGACGAATGTCGATATGCTTAGTCCGAGAGTGGTGAACAGGGTTCAGAGAGATAGCTATGGCACTCGAGCTATCACAATGAATGGGAACCTGTCCAGTTGGAACTTCATAATCTCTCAGCTGTTGCTTCAGCCACAACACTTGCATGCAACAGCTTCCGGCAGCCATGTATTCTGACTCTGTTGTAGCAGTGGCAACACATGTTTGTTTCTTAGAGAACCATGAAACCAGCTTGCTTTCCATGAACTGACAGTGTCCCGAGGTAGACTTCCTGTCCAACCGATCTCCTGCTAGGTCTGCATCTGAGTATCCAGTCAGCTGGATATTGTCGTCAGTTGGATACCACAATCCAACATTAACAGTTCCCTTCAGATACTTAATGATGTTCTTTGCTGCCAACATGTGTGCTTCTCTTGGTTGGACTTGAAATCGAGCACACACTCCAACTACGTACGATATATCTGGTCGGCTGGCAGTTAGGTAGAGCAGCGAACCGATGATCACTCTATACTGGCTGGCATCAACGAGCTTTCCCTCAGCTCCGGGTTCGATCTTCCAGTTCGTATTCATAGGGATTCTTGTTGTCTTACTTGTCTGCAATCCGAACTTGGTGATGAGCTCCTTTGTATATTTGGACTGGTTGATGAAAATCCCTTCAGCTGACTGCTTCACTTGTAATCCAAGGAAATAATTCATCTCGTCCATCATTGACATCTCGAACTTCTCCTTCATGAGATTTGAGAATTTCTTGCACAGCTCCTCCGACTTGGAGCCGAAAATGATGTCATCCACGTAGATTTGCACAACAAGTATATCTTCTCCAACTTTGATGGTGAACAGAGTTTTATCAACTGAACCTCGTTTGAACCCCGAGTTCAGAAGAAATCCACAAAGAGTGTCATACCATGCCCTTGGCGCTTGCTTTAGACCATAGATAGCTTTCTTCAGCTTGTACACTCTTCCATCTCCAGTCTCAAAACCAGGAGGCTGTTCAACATATACATCTTCTTTGATATCTCCATTTAGGAATGCACACTTCACATCCATCTGATATACTTTGAACTTGTGATGTGCGGCATAAGCTAGAAAGATCCGGATGGCTTCCAGCCTTGCAACTGGTGCGAAGGAATCTTCAAAGTCAATTCCTTCTTGTTGGCAGTATCCTTGAGCTACCAACCTTGCTTTATTCCTCACAATGAATCCAATGGCGTCTCTCTTGTTTTTGAAAATCCACTTCAATCCAATCACCTTGACACCATTTGGTCTTTCTACCAACTCCCATACACAGTTACGTAGAAACTCATTCAGTTCTTCTTGCATTGCTGTTGTCCAGTGGACACAGTTGAGAGCTTCCCCAACATTCTTCGGTTCTGGTACATCAGCTACAAAGCAAGAAATCATGGCAACATCTCCAGCTTGCTCGAACTCTTCTAGAACTGCCAACTCCTCAGCATACTGGGCGTAAGTGTTGGAGTTTCCTTCAGTTGAATCTGGATTTGCAACTCGGCTCCTTGTACGCACACCCTCGGTTGGATCTCCAATGATGTCGTCAGTGGAATGAACTTCATACCATCTTCGGTTGCGTCTTCCTTCTTCTTCCAACTGTGGCTGTTCTGAAATCTGAGTTGGAGTCTTTAGAGCTGGTGATTGATCTGCTGTTGAGTCCGGATCCTCAACATTGGTATTAGGTTGAACCGGACTCGGTTGGGCTTCGGATGCTGAAGCAGTTAGAGGAGCATCAGCTGAAGTTCCCCCTTGGGATGAGCTGGGGTCTTCGCATTCATCTTCAGAGGAATATGGATCCTCATCCTCAGTTTCCCAAACCAGTGGTTCAGCTAGGTTCTTTTCCCTTAGAGCTTGCGATCTGGTGAGAACTGGTGGAACAGTTGGATCTGCTTGTTGTCCTTTAACCTGTTCCCTGCACTCAAAGGTAGATTCATCAAAACTAACATGAGGTGTTATTTCCACAACACGAGAGCTGTTGTTGAAAACTCTGTATGCCTTGATCCGAGCTACATATCCAAGAAATATGCCCTTCGAAGCTTTGGCATCAAAAGTTTTCAACTGAGTCTTCCCATTGTTGTGAATATAACACTTAGATCCAAAAACACGAAAATAAGAAATATCTGGCTTTCTGCGTCTCCACAGCTCGTAGGGCGTCTTTCCCAACCGCTTGGTGAGAAGAGATCGATTCTGAGTGTAGCATGCTGTGTTGATCGCTTCAGCCCAAAATCTCTTTGGCAGAGCGGAGCTTGCTAACATGGATGTGGCAGCATCCTTTAGCGTTCTGTTTCTTCGCTCAGCTACGCCATTCTATTGCGGAGTACGCGCGGCTGATGTCTGATGAGTTATTCCATTCTTCTCGCAATACTCTATGATGGTTTCATTTAGAAACTCAGTTCCACGATCTGATCGGATAGAAATGATCTTCATCTCTTGTTGGTTCGATATCCGATCCATCAGCTTGGGCAGCTCATCTCGGGTTTCACTCTTGTGACGCATAAAAATGGTCCACGTGTACCTTGAGTAATCATCAGTTACAACCAATGTATATTCGTTGCCATTTATGCTTTTTGGTGTAACTAGCCCGAAGAGATCCATATGGATCAGCTGTAACACTCGGTCGGTTGAGGAAGTTGACTTCAACCGGAAGGAGGATCTAGCGAGCTTTCCCAGCTGGCATGCACTGCAGATGTGTGTTGTTGAAAACACTCGGTTAGGTATGCCTCTTGCATGTTCTTGTCTGGCGAGTCGGTTCATCGTCTTGAAGTTCAGATGGTTGAGCCTTTTGTGCCACAGCCAGCTCACATCCGAACTGCTCTTTGATAACAGGCAGGTGTCAGGAAGGCTGCTGTTCCAGTCAGCGTAGTATACATTCCCTGTTGGAGATCGATTTCCCAACAATATCACCTGCTTTGATCCGACATCTTTAACTCTGCAACCCTGTGCATCAAACTTGACAGAGAAACCATTATCACAGAATTGGCTGATGGAGAGTAGGTTATGCTTCAATCCATCAACATAAGAAACATTAGAAATTGAAACATGATTGGTTTCAAGGGTAC
Source organism: Schizonepeta tenuifolia (assembly GCA_029490685.1). Classification (NCBI taxonomy): domain Eukaryota; kingdom Viridiplantae; phylum Streptophyta; class Magnoliopsida; order Lamiales; family Lamiaceae; genus Schizonepeta; species Schizonepeta tenuifolia. Next base: position 71,461,570 of record CM055959.1, read on the forward strand.
CGTAACCTCTGGTATAACCTTTTGAGTTATCACCAAACGTAACTGATGGACCTTCTTTCTCCATGAAACTTCCAAGCAAATCCTTCAGATTTGTCATGTGTTTCGAGCATCCACTATCCATCACCCACATTGTAGCAGACGCCTTCTTCTTCCTCAGTTGTTTCTCCTGCACCTGCAAAGAGAAACTCGCTTAGGTCCCCAATTTCAGTTGGGTCCTGGAGGGTTAGAACCAATTCCCGCTGGAACTGTGTGTCGTTTTTCCCTGTAAACTCGGATGGATTTATCATTCCAGATTACTTTTCCATCATCATCAACTATAACAACACCTCGGTTATCCTTAGGCTTGTTGTTAGTAGTGATGTTCTGTTTCTTGGGAGGAGTTGGATTTCTCCTATGTTGAGCTTTAGGAGGTGAGGCTTTCCCCCTGTTTTGATGGCGATTTTTATCCTGCTGAGTTTGTCTGTGAGGTCGGACACCTTGTTGGAATCTTTGTGGCTGATTATGATTCCAACTTTCTGAGGGTTGTCTGTAGCTGTTCATGCCCTGTTGATGATTCATATTATGGCATGAATATCTCCAGTTGTTTGACCAGTTCCTCATTGGTTGACTCGGTTGGAACCTTTGGTCGAACTGATGTTGGAACCGCTGTTGATTCAGATGATTGAACCCATGTCTGTTCTGAGGTCGGTTCCATTCCTTCTGATGTTGACTTTGAGGTTGATGCAGAGGTCGGCTCTGATTTTGAGTTCGGTTGCGGTTGTGCCTTCGACGCCTCTGATTCCTCTTTTGACTTTTGGAACATTCTCTCTCGGTTGATACCTCAACCGATGGAACATTTTGTCCTACATCAGCTACTCCTTTTCCCTTCTCAGATGTAATCCTATTTGTTGGCTGAACTTGCTGAGAGGTAGACGTTAATTTAGCTTCTGGAGAATCAGCTGTGTCTGGCTCTACAGCTGTGACTTCTACAAGTTTGATGAAGGTTGCTGGTGGAATCTCAGTATCCTTGACAACATCATAACCGAGTCCTGACACGTCATCCATCTGTCTGTTGTAACTTAAAAGGTTTTCGATGATCTTGGATGACTGATACAGCTTGATTAGATTGTCCTTCTCAGTTTGCAACTCCTTGACGAGTACAGCTATCTGCTCGGTTTGTCCATCTGACTTCTTTATTAGCTGTTCGATCTGAGCATCTTGATTTTTCAACTGATCTTGTTGTTCCTTGTTCTGCTTTGTCAACTCCTCATCAGCTGGAGCCTTAGCCTCGTTCAAATGACTCTTGAGATTCTCAATCTCCTTGGTTTGGCTTTTGATCAGATCATCCTTTTCGGTTAAGGAATCTTCAAGTTTGGCGAACTGAGCTTGAAGACTCTTAAACTCAACCGATTGGTGATGCAGCTCCTCACTAAGTTCTTGAAAATCACTCCAGGAGGGTTCCAACTCATCGTTCAGAGATTCCTGCATGTTAGAAGTATTGGAAGAGTTTAACTGAGCAGGATTAGATTGTACCTCAATATCATCTTGGTTGGTTCCAAGTGCCATGAGGCATTGATCCTGACTGATGACGTTGTTGGTAGAAGTCAGCTCATCTTCATCTTCGGTGTCAGTGAAGATATCCATATCGTCAGCTGCTTCTTCTGCAACCATGGCCTTATTCTTTCCAGCTTGTTTGGCCCTTAGAGCATCTCTCTCTTTCTTCGATAGATCTGGGCAGTCAGCCTTGAAATGACCTTCCTTTCCGCATTCGAAGCAACCATTGGTGACTGGCTTAGAATTGTCTCGAGTTCGGTTTGATTTATAGAAACGTTTATATTTGCCGAACCGAGTGTCCATTTCGGCTAGCTTCTTTGAAAAAGCTGCAATGTTCTGTTGCAGTTCCTCTCTGCTTGGCTCCTTTGCAGTTGTGTCAGCTGATCTGGTTGGCCTTGATGATCTCGATTTTGAGTAATCAGCTCGGAGAACAACTGACTTTGAGGCTAAGCCAACATCCTCAATTCTACTTGTCTGAACTGAGGGTTGCGATCTCCTCCTGTTGACCTTATACTCATTTCCTTTCAAGATTGAGAACAATCTTTCAGTTCCCATTTCACCAAGGTCAGCTCGGCTCTAGTGGATATTGGTGAAAGTATCCCACTCAGCCGGTAGAGCTTGCAACACTTTGAGATTGATTTCTCTTAGTGTGTATTTTCCTCTCCGGATGGACTGGATTCTTCTGATGATGTCCATAAACCGGAGCTCTAGCTGATCGATAGTCTCATCAGGTCGCAGACTGAAGTTGTCGAAATCTTGACATGCATGTGAGAACTTGTTTTCCTTTGTCTCGTCGCTTCCTTCACTTAGCGATGCTAGGACGTCCCACATCTCTTTTGCAGTCTCACACTCCTCTATCCAGGGCAGATAATCTTGTCCAACTGTGGACATTATTGTGCTCTGAGCCCAGATATCCAGCTGGCTCACCTCGGCCTCCTCAGGAGAGTAGTCTTCTGGCTGTTTCTCCACATACTCCACCACTGTATCTCCATCGTTAGGATTTGTGGGAGTGCGAGTTATTCTCTCTTTAATGACTATTGTATGGAAGAGAGAACTTGTTGCATCCTGTGATGCTTTGACAGAAGGATCTTCTTCATTCGAGTTCTCCATGATGTATAATTGACTACTGAGAACATGACGACGATCTTGTCCTTGACATCCATCTGCACAGACAAAGACAGGACAAAAAATGCGAGCAAATATGCACTAGCGTGAAAAGATCTGTTCAGTTGACCACTGAAGAAATTTCTCGAATTCACACCTTGTGAAATAGAGTCAGCAGTCTTTTGAACCAGTGCTCTGATACCACTTGATGGTCCTGAAACGAGTTACTGGTGTATGGGGGGGAGGAATACACCAGTTGGGATTTTGAAAATTAACCCTTAAAATTACTTCAACTGAGTAAAACGGACTCAATTGGAATCTCACAGCTGAGTAAGCAACCTCAGCTGGAAGAGTGAGGCTGTGCGGAATGTGGTGGAAAATTAAACTCGTTATAAACAACTCACGCTTTTAGTGCAGGGTTGGTCAACAACCAAAACAGTTGAGAATGCGCAGATATGCAATTTGTATGTCGATTAGATTGATCAGATAAGAATGCAATAAGCAACTGAATAAAATAAACATAGACACACAGGATTTAACGTGGTTCGGAGATAACCCTCCTACGTCCACGGGGAGATGTGAATCCTCACACCTCAGTCCAAGTTCTTCTGGACAGTTCCACACAGCTTACCCGGGCTGTGCAACCGTTGTAATAAGTTTACGGGTACTTCTCAACCTTCACAGTTAAGTTTACGGGTACTTAACAACCTATGTCAAGTTTGCGGGTACTTGACGACCTGACTACTCAATTACAGGAAGAGTATTGTCCTAACAAACACTTTTTAGGGTGTGGGTGGGTTTTCTAACTACAGCTCGATCATGAATGAGAGCTGGATCTAAGGCTTGAACGAATAAACACTCAAACTAAGATCTAAGATAGATTTTCACTCTATGAACCCTCAGCTACTAATGTTCTATCACTCTTGAACTCTTAGCTGCTGATGTTCTTAGAATAGGATTTTTGCAGATTTTTCTTTTGCTTGATTCTCTTGTGATTGCACTTCTCTGTCTCGCTTCTGTATGTGTGTCGTGTACCTCTCGAATGAGAGAATGCCTCTATTTATAGGCGGAGAGTATCAACTAGCCGTTGGAGGAGCTGTTGATCTCTGATCGATGAAAGCGATGGCTTGTCTCTCATCTCTGCAGACTTTCCCGATATGGCATCTGAGTTCTTCTGCTTTCCTTCTGAGACAGCCTTGTGTTGGGCCAGATGGGGTAATGACTGAACGGTCAAACCCTCATGTGACTTCCTTTTGAAATTCAAATCTTAAACCTTTCTGACAGTCAACCTTGATTAGTTGGTTGAAAATCTTGATCTTTATCTGAGTGGTCTTCAGCTGATGTTCTGACTGAATCGTTGAACTCTCAGCTGACTTTGAACTTCATGCTTGTTGATCTTCTTGTTTGAGTTCTACAACTGAGGTTCTGAAACTGAACCCTCAGTTTGTCTTCCTTGTATTTAGACAGTTGAGTTTGAACGTTCAGATGACTTTCTTTTCATCTGATGTTCTCTTCCTCTCTACTGTTTCTCATCTGATGAACCCTCAGTTGGTTTCCTTCACAACTGATGTTCTGAAGACTTCCCCCTCATTCCATCTGAACAAATGAACTCTCAGTTGTCTTTCATCACAACTGATGTTCTGTCTGAGTAAAGCCTTGTTGCCATCTTCAGCTGGAGACCAATAAAGATAAAATCTTAACTTTGCTCAAACAGCGAGCCTAAATTCTAACATTAGGTTCTGGCAACATCTACTCGGTTGGGGTCAGTCGGTTTTGGAATTCATCAAAACTTATACTAATAAATTTCCCAACACGTGCACCACATGTGCGGCTTACGAATAGTCGCATGGGGTTCGACCTACCGCCTACATTTTACGGCTCCGCCTTCGGCTTCGATTTTACGGCTTCACCTTTTGCTCCGATTACAAATATAAAGATAATCATTGGGCAACAATTTGGATTTTTTTGTCTCGCTCTGAGGCTTTCGGCTCCCCTCGCTCGAATCTTGATCAAAGAAGAAGTGGCAAACAAAAAAATGAAGTGGCAAACAAAAAAAAATAGGCAATAAAAATATTTGAAAATTATAGAAAAATAAAATTAAATTAAATCAGGCACGTGGGAGCCGAGCACGTGAAACATATGTGCGGCTCACGAACAGTCACATGGGGTTACGGCTTCGCCTTCGGCTCCGATTTTACGACTCGGCCTTTTGCTCCTATTACTAATATAAAGATAATCGTCAGGCAACAATTTGGATTTTCTCGGCTCACTCCGAGACCTTTGGCTCCCCTCGCTCGAATCTTGACCAAAGAAGAAGCGGCAAATAAAGAAATGAAGTGTCAAACAAAAAAAAGGCAACAAAAATATTTGAAAACTATAGAAAAATTAAATTAAATTAAATCAGACACGTGGGAGCCGGGCACGTGAACAACATGTGTTGCTCACGAACAGTCACATGGGGTCTGACCTGCCGCCTCTGATTTTACGGCTCCGCCTTCGACTCCGATTTTACGGCTCCTCCTTTTGCTCCGATTACTAATATAAAGATAATCGTCGGACAACAATTTGAATTTTTTCGACTCGCTCCGAGGCCTTCGGCTCCCCTTGCTCGAATCTTGACCAAAGAAGAAGCGGCAAACAAAAAAATGAAGTGGCAAAAAAAAAAAAGGCAACAAAAAAATTGAAAATTAAAAAAAAAAGTTAAATTAAATCAGGCACGTGCACTGCACATGCAGCTCACGCCCTGTCACATGGGGTGGGAGCCTTCTATTTTATGGCTCTGCCTTCGGCTTGAATTTTACGGCTCCGCCTTTTACTCCGATTACTAATATAAAGATAATCGTTGGGCAATAATTTTGATTTTTTCTGCTCGCTCTGAGGCCTTCCGCTCCCCTTGCTCGAATCTTGACCGAAGAAGAAGCGGGAAACAAAAAAATGAGACGACAAACAAATAAATGAAATGGCAAACAAAAAATAAAATTGAACATTAAAAAAAGCTACAAAAGCATTTCAATATGAAAAAAAAAAATTAAATCAAGCGCAAAGGTTCCAGGCGCGTGCACCGCACGACACCCCAAACCCTGTCACCTTGGGTGCGACCTACCGCATTGAAGTATTTTTGTTGGGTAATACTAAACTACAATTCACGATTTCTAAATTTTTAAAACTTGAGAATAATTAGAATTTGAAAAAAAAAAATTGGGCACATGGGATCCTTACGCGTATATTGCATGCAAGCCCCACGCTCTATCGCATGGATTGCGACCTACCACATTTAAGTATTTGCGTTGGGCAATAATGAACAATAATTTGGGATTTAAAAATTTTTAAAACTAGAAAATAATCAGAATTCCAAAAATTAATTAAAAATTATAGTGAGCATGTGGTGTATCTACAATTTTGAGGTTGTGCTGTTGGTGTATACTGTAAAGCAAACGTTTTGTGCTTGTATACACAGTTCCTATTTCCGCTGTTTTCTCCCATATCTGATTTGATTGTTTGTCGCATAATATCCCGTGTCCCTTTATCTCATGTTATAGATCAAATGGTGTGTTGTAGATCACAGAAGATCATTTGATCAGTTTCTCATGAGATATTAATAGTCATTCACAGTCGAGATAACTCTGGACAAGTTATCGGTTTAGACTGTAGCATATAACAGAAAGTAGTTTGTCTTGACTACTTGTTTATGCTAGTACATATATTTATGTATGGAATGGATCGCAGTGAGACGTGTTCTTCTATTCTTACCGCTTGAGAAGAACCAAGGTCTCAGTGACTCGATAGATCTAAATCCTAATAAGTGATTAAGTGTGATCAAATATTTGTGTGTCACTTTGACTTACTATGGGTGAGAGTTATGCGTTAACTCAATATGCTCTGTATCTTGGGTGACAACAATATTTGTTTCGACACTTAATTAACTATATTAGGAAACCATGTCCCGGTGATCCCAAGTTGATAACATTCCCTTAAGGACCTCATTAAGTTTATCATACTAAACCCTGTAGGTGGATTTTGTATCCGGTACGATAATAAGGTTGAGTGGTACTACTTAAGGAATTAAAGATATTAATTAATTTAAGCTATCAGAAGCTTTAATTAATTAATGAATGTTTGACATCTTAAACATGGGGATTGTCGAAGTCAAAACTAGAAGCCCTGATTCATCAGCGGACTAGAGAGGCAGTTCATCACTAATTCTTTAGTGGAATGAATTAGTGATTATATACTTGTAATTATTCTGGGTTTGAATAATGGTGTACAAGTATATAAGAGGCCCAACTCTAGTTTTCTAGTAGATCCCTAGAGTGGCTCATATGGTCTCTTATGTTCAAGCCCAATCCACCTCACTAAGTCATAATGGGCTTGGCCCATGAGTTGTCTTATAACTACAAGCTCTCTCTCAAGTAAACCCTAAGTGTGTCATCATTGTAACACACACCACAAGGGATAGAGAGAGAAAGTAGTGAGGGTTTGGAGTGGCTTGAGGATCTTGGAGGATTGTCAACCACGTAGCATCCGAGATCGAGACGGGTTACACTCTAGAAGATCAACTAGTGGAATCGTTTCACGGCCTCCAAATCCAAGAGAACGGTACCTCTAATCCTTGTATGATTTATCGAACGATTCTTGTATATCGAGTTAGATATCTGAAAAGGATCTGTGGGCAAGTCGGTTCGGCTTTCGTTAGCCATTCCCATCATGTGCATCTACAATGTTGAAGTTGTGCATCTAAAATTTTTTGTAATGTACCAAGACTTCTTGCACAATCTACTAAGACATGAACATTGATTAGAAAATAATCAAAATATTAGACAGTTATTACAAGGAAGAACTTTAAACAATGGAAATAATGTCTAAGCACAAATCACAAAATGAATGTAATAATATGAATGAAAAAGTGTTATTCCAAATTCAACAATGAGTGTACGACATATAAAAAGTAAAAATATGATATTACTAGACTTTCTTTGGCCTATCACAATTACGAGAATCATGATTCACCATTTCCTTGCAATTGTTGCACTTTCTCTTTGGTTTGCTCGCTTTTCTTATTGTCGCCTCTTTTCTTGAAATCAACCTGCTACCGCTTCCTTTTGTCTTCACTGGATCAGGAGGGTGAACTGAGATGGATTCTGGAATCGAAGAGCCATAAAAGTTATCAAAAACCTTCTCCTTTACATCAACAGATGATGAACTAGATCCACCATCCTTGCACTATTTTTCAGATAAAACCTTGAAATCATCCAATAACTCTGCCATAAGATGAACGTTGCCAATAGCTGATCCTACACATTTGTACATCTCAGAATACAACTGACTATTGAGGAGGGTTTGCTGATCAAGATGGGCATAACCATAACTACTTGTGTCAGTACAATTCAAAAAATTAGAACAAGCAAACTTAGACCACCTTCTTAACAAATATGCATCTGGAATCCTTTGCAAATTCATGTTCTTGAAGATAAAGAACATGTGCTGACACAACAACCCTTTTGTCACAAAATAGTTACAACTACACTTGACAAAATCCTCTACTAGGTTGTGCACAACAGTAAATTTTCCACGAACCATGTCAGAAACCTCGTATGTCTTAGAATCAGCTTCACAATTCATATTCAACATGCAACAATGATTTACAACAGCTAATATTTCCTTTTGAACCTCAGAAAATAGTTGAAAAGTATAGACAGAAGTAGCATGTCTCTCAATCGACAGCCATGTCTCAAGCTTTGAAAAACAAGACTCATCTACACTGCTCAATTGCTTGTGAACATGACGTTGAGAATCAATGGCACTAGCAAAATGCATAAAAAACTCAATCAAATTAGCATTCTTGTTCAAGTACTTTCGGAAGAAGCTATTTTCACTCTCCGACATAGAAGTGGTACGAAACAATCCACCCATAGATAGATCTCTAAAATAAGCCGAAATCTAGAAAAAACGAAGATCAAACATAGCTGAAAACCAACTAATCTTAGACAGATCAAAATCTTCCATAATTTTATACCATTGTTGTTCAAAATTAGTAGGTTCAACAACTTCAGACCAAACAAGATCATTAAACTTCCGACAAAAAATCTCATCATCTCTCGAAGACGAAGATATCTTATCAGCAACCTTGCACATAATATGCCACATACAAAAACGAAGACGCGTGGCAGGCAAAGGAAAGATATTACCTACAGCAATTTTGATAGCTGGATCTTGATCTGTAATCAATATACTTGGCTTTTTCTTATCCATACAACGCAAAAAATTTCTCAAAAAGCCAAGTATACGAATCTGCATCCTCACTAGACAAAAGACCAGCAGCAAATGTCACACACCTCCCATGGTTATCCTTTCTAGTCTAGGGTGTAAATATGAGGTTGTACCTGAAAAAATATAACATGATACAGAAATTTTAGTGTAAATAGTAAAAATTTTAAAGATGAAGGTGCACAATTAAACATTGACAGATGGACCACTATTCATTAACAGATGCACCACTATGTATTCAGAATATAGGTATATACAAAAAGTGGATTAAATGCTTACTTGTTCGTTGAATAAGTTGTGCCAAATGATACAGCATCACCAAATAACTTGTAACTCTCAATCGAAAACTTATCCGTCCAAAACAATCGCTTCAACTTTTTCTCATCATCAACATCAAAATAATAGCAGAAACTAGGAAAAACTCATTCTTTCTCTTAAGATCATTCAACACAATCTGAGCACCAACACCAAGAACATAAGCACGTAAATCACGAGAGAAATTCTTAAAATCAACACCAGTACAACCCACATTCTCGTAACTACCAACCAACTCCTTAAAAAGACGGAAAGACTTCATCAGTCTTATATTGGATCTAGCACAATTCAAAATAAAAGCCTGATGTCCAAAATTTAGACGTCTATTGACTTTCATGAACTGCTTCTAACCTTTAGACACAAGAGAATGAGTATAAGCCTCATTGAACACAGTAATCATATACCCTCGAGATCCAGAATACCTGAACACAACACGTCTCTTACAATTGAACCTCGAAGACATTCTTTTCCTTTTTTTATACAACCATCTGAAGAAACATTGCTACTTTCACTTTCCTGATTACACAAAACATATCTAAACATTGCTACACCACTTTCCTTGGTCAGAGTACCAAGCCAAGTATCAAAACCACAAACACTAGCATAAATTTTATAAAATTTAACACCATCTTCCAAACTACTAAAGCAACGTCCAACATATGGTTTCAGATCATCACTACACTCAGGAATATAAACACTAGAGTTCTCTTCCACACTAACAATACTTTGAGGAACAAAATCTGCAAAAAATCATACCACATGATGTAAAAACAGATAATGCAAAGCCTAAAGATAATGAAATCATTAAGGGTTGCACCACACATCATAAACAGGTGCACCAAAATAAATAGTCACATGTATTACTCAGACAATTCATAAATGGCTAAACAATACTCATGCATGATCTATATACCCAATCAACAATTCTCAGGCATGGTATATATCAGTCAATTACAAAGAACCAAGAACAAAACATAACAATAACAATTCAAAATTAATTTCTACATTATTTAACAACAATTTTAGAATTTACCTGTAGAATTGGACATGATGTATATACCCAATCAATCCAGAAACCAATAAAAGAATTATCGATGATATTTTGAGTGAATGTATGAGGTTCATTGATCAAGGAAGAATTGAAGAGTAAATTCGACGAAGAAATCTGGCTGAGAAAATCGGTTGAATTCACGAAGAAGATAAATAACATAATGGAGCTGAGGGAAATTAGAATTGAAGATGAAATAGAATTATTGAATGACTATTTTACCCTTCATATAACTAAAACATGCGGTATTATTTCAGCCCTTGATTTTGTAGGATGAAGGGTGGGGATTTATTTTTATTTCTTAGGTTAAGATTGATTCTCATATGATCCCTCTCATATTTATATATATATATTCTCTCCATCTTATTCCAAGTATCTTTTATTAAGACATGAGTATTCATGAGTCAGTATTTAAGTGACATGTGATTAAATAATACAGAGATGTAGTGTTCTACCGAAATACAATGACATTTGGAATGAGATAATCGAGAAAGAAAAATGTGACATTTCGAGTGAGACGGTTGGAGTACTATTTGTGTTTTCTAAAGTTTAGATAAGATTTGAGCTTTGACAAGTGGGTGTGGCTAAAACATTTTTTGCATTAATTTATTTTAAATTTTATATATTGCGAAGATTAATTGTACTCTATTCATTCACCAAAAGAACATGTTGCTTTCCTTTTTGTCCGTCTATGAAACATATGCACTTTCCATTTAAAAACATTATTCCGCTCCTTTATGCCCACCATAACACACATTAATTAACAAAACATTCATACGAGACTTGTTTCTTCTTCACTCACAATACTCAACTAAAATTTTTAAAATCGGTGTAATTTCTTATGAGACATTCTCTTTGTGGATGGTGGTAGTATTTTTTTATATATATATATATTACTTAAATTGCTCTTTTTAAAAAAAAAAAAAATTGCGCTATGATTAAAAACATAAATTTTGGATGAATGGATTGAGCTCGAAATTATTTAGAATTGAACATATTATTAAGATTTAAAAAAAAAAGGCATATTCTCTTCTAGTGCAGAATGTAGAGCAAACTATTGGTCGGGTCTTGTTCCGTCTTCTCGTCAAAGGTCGAGCTACGAAGATTATTTGGTGGCACACACAAACGCATATATATATACACACAGAGACAATGGCACAAGGTTGCTGTTGTATGGTCTGCAAAACATGACTTGGATAGTTGGATACAAAATTGAACAAAGCCAATGTGTGCTGCTACGAACCACTTGAAAATTGCCCCCTATCAAATTGACATAAAAACCTAACAAATAAATGATGTATATCGTCTCATCCAGTTGCATCAGCATCTCTCAACATGTCTTATTTGTCTCACATATTTGGGCCCACACTATCCATACCATACCAGCATTGCAGTTCAAGCACTTTAAATACCTTGTCTGCTCAACAATCGAGCTTATTCTTCACAGGAAAGCAAAAATCATATTTTCTTTTTCTTTTTCAAATTTTAAGTGAATTGGAAGAATGTTACAACTCATAATTTGGCAACATGATTCGTACAGAAGAATTACATTTTTATATATATGACAAACTGTGTTACATACAACAATGGACCAAACAATGCCATGCAGAAAGGGAATTTAAAGTTTCATATGTTGCAACGGTCATAACCGGAAAACCATGATGGGGGCTCTTCTTCAACACCATAAGATGGGGCGAATTCCTCTCGCCATTGCTGATCACCATTATCGGCTTCATGATTTTCCACGTCACCATATTCATCTTTAGCCAAGTGGGGTGCTGTTAGCAATTCGTTTAATTTCTCAATCTCTTTGTAGGCACTCTCAGTCTCCAGCTCCGCCACTATAGCTCGTTTCTGCATGTTAACAAAAAAATTGATTAAAATTAAGCAAGTCCCATCATTTGTTAATAGCAAGAAGTCCTACAGATTGATACTTATTACCATCAATCAGTGCTACAAAATTTATAGTCAATAAACTTGAAAATCAAAAGTTGAATTCTTTAATGCAACGCAAGAGTTTCTTGATACGTGAAGAGAGCAATAAATTCTAAACTTAACTGTCCACAGCAATTAGAGACTAGAAGAATATGTGCATGCATTGTAGATGATCAAAAGATTGATATTTTTTTTTTCTTTAGCCAAATTGAGAGATGGATTGAACTTGTGTCCATTTAAGTTACTTGCCCCTCTAAAGAATATCAAAACGGACAGAAAAGAACATTACCAAAGTCGAAACTCACCTCTGCAGCAGCCATAGCTTCTTCTGTCTCTTTAAGGCGCACAAGCAATTCTCCAGCAGCTTGAACAGCTTCTGCAGTATCCCTCAGTTGGGCCTGAAGCCCTCTATTTTCATCCCTGAAGTGCCGCCTCTCCTTCTCTCTTTCCACTCTAAGCACTGAAAGTTCAGCTGCTAGAGCATTGATAAATCTGGATTCGGCACCTCTTACCCCAGCCTTTGCTGCTGCCTTCTTAACATCCTCAATTCCATCTTGGATCTTTCTATGTCTGCCAAGTAAATGAATGTGTTTCTCTTCAAGCTCAGCATATTGTTCGAGCATCCGTGCATGGCCTTCCATTGCCATTTGCATTGCTTCTTTAAGCTCTTCAGAACACTTCTTTTCCATGTCCAGTTCTTGCTTTTGTCTTTGGCAGATTGAGCGATTGGCTTCGAGTTCCATTCTAAGTTCATCTACAAGGGAAATCCATTTGCTCTCTGCTTCGGTCCATTGGATTCTCTCCTGCTGAAGTATCTCCTCAGGACTCTGTGTTGTATGAGTACCAGACAAAGCAAGAGCAACGCTAGGCTCACACGAAGGAGTAAGCTGTAGAAGAGGAGTTTCTCTTTTTGATACCTTCGCAGAAGAATCCAGATAGTATTGGAGCTGAGCTCTCAAGTCTTGTATCTCTTCCAACAAAACATCCCTCTCGCCCAAGTCAAAGAAATTTTGATATCTTTCCAGTTCCTCTTGAACTCTTTGGAACTCAACTTGTGTCCTTAGAACATCTGGATGATTATCATATTTTTCCTGAAGAATCTGCAAATAAAAGTTCAATTTTAGAAGAATTAGCAACACTTTGATACTACAGTTGACTGCAAAGATATATGTGATCGTGCCTTGTGTTCATGAGTTAGTGACAGGAGTTCCTCCTCCATGAACTCCTCCGTGGGCAATATTCCATCCATCAGGCTCTCGAGCCGAGCAATTTTATCTTCACGAGTTTGACTGATTATGGCATTGCACTCTCTCTCATGTTTATACTGCTGGACCTGTTTAATGTTCAGGAATGGTCATTGCATCTAATTAAGTTTGCAAGTCAAATAGAAAATACCAGATTACTTGACAAACATACCAAACGATTGAGTTGCATGATCTCAGAAGTTTGTTTTGAAGATATCTCTTCCAATGCCATCTCTCTGCGAATAGCTCCAGCCAATACCTTTTCAACTGCCTGAAAGATGATTGAACAGAAAAGTAAAACTCAGAATATAAATGATGTAAAAGATGCACCAATGACCATCCAACATACTTTTGGAACTAGTTTATTGCATGTAGCATGCGATGATGGCTCATTGATAGGTACTAGCTGCATATTTTGGACATCATTGTTATTTATGGCCTCTTGCTCACAGATTCTAGTCTTGCACTTGCTGCACAATTCTCCTGTATCCTCGCGTAATGATTTTTCATCATGAGAAAGAGTTTGAACACCCACATCAACTTTGACAACTGGTATCACTGCTTTAATATCGGCCAGCATGCAGGAGAATCTAAATGATGACCGTCGCATTGCAGGAGTGAGGCGTTGACTCTGGATTATTTCAAGTCCATGGTGGAGAGTAGCAGCTAATTGTTCAGTTGATGCAAAACAAGACTTGTGAGTAGATCGAGAATTTAAAAGGATGCTATTGGTAGGCTTTGCAATAGATGCATTTGCAGCATTCATATTACTCTGAGAAGCAGTTATGGTCGACGAGGACCTAAGACTTTTGCTGCTACTGGTCAGTCTGGGTGAAACACTAGGAGTTGGTGACTTAAGAACAGGTGGCACACCAATTGGAGTAATACCAAGATCAGAAGCAGAGGCCTCTTCAGTGCATTTTGTGGACATATTATAGGTAGTCTCTTCAGTCCATTTTTGACAAACTAAGGGTGTGAGTTCTCCATTTTCAGGCTGTCCACCCAAACCCCTCTCAGGGGATTTATCTTTGTCAACCATTTCAAATGCTTCACCTTCCATATTGACATCTGCATCATCAGAACCTTGTTCAGGTGACAAGGCACATGTTTCTTCTTCACAGATCACAGGCATTGTCTGATCTGTATCCACTATCTCCATTTCTACATCACTATCATCCTCAACATGAGGTAACATCATTGGCTGGTTGAGGCTAAATCTTAGTAGATTCAAACTTCTCCTTGCGCTCCATCCAGTTGCATAAGCCCCAGTTTGACCAGTTTGATCTGGATTGGCCTTCATTCGGTGTAATTCATCCCTCAATTGTCGAATGACTTTTCTCAAGACATTTACATCTTCCTGCATCTCCTCATTAATGATTGCTCTATTCTTGATTGCTTTAGCCCGTTGGGCAAATCTTAGAGTACTGAGAGTCTCACTCTTACAACTGCCGAAAATAAATTCCATACATGTTATATACATAATCAAAGCATCATAAACAACTCAGGTGGTGCAAGAGGCAGTTAGATAGTGTTACATCAAACTCAGTTTAAAATAGAAAGTGTACTCTGGTTCCCCCCCCCCCCCCCCCCCCCCCCCCCCTTCTCTCACCTTCCTTTTCGGTTTTCTTCCCATATATCTCTCATCACTTTCTACCATCAGATCATATAACAAATACATAAAGCTAATGCATAGATGATCAGATGCATACGTAGTTAAGGGCCATTTAGAGTTGTAAATGGAATCCCAAATTCATATTGTACCTTCAACTCTATCACCTCGATAATACCATGTTAAGAAACTTCAACTGCCTCTAATACGTGTTATAACCAAGTTAAGAAACTTCAAATAGCATGCTTCCCAATTCAGATTCCCTCACTAACATAAGTTACATGTTCTGTAGTAGAATAGAATTGTCTGTCTTCTTAAAACTCATATTAGAAGCCCCAGATATCACCTTTGAGATGGAGTAATGGCACATATCATCGCCATCTTTGCATTCCCTCCTAGTGATTCCTGCAGCAAGAAAGTCAGCTTTGAATCTCTGTATGGGATGTGCCTTTGTTTTCCTGTCTGGGAAACTTCTGCCAGAATATTGATCAAATTCCTACAATTCCCAATGGAAACACAATCAGCCAGATAATAACCGAGATAACTTGACTTTCACTAATTCCAATGCATGGACGTAAAATAAATGAAAAATGAATACACAAAAAAACATAAGGTAATGCTCTTAGATGACAATCATGCAAATCATGGAATCATGGTCAAACAGACACTCGAAACATTCTAAGCATGTTCTAGAATCAAACTAGATTCGTCACAGGAAAAAGTGTAGGCAGCCTTCATTGACAATATGGATGTGGCCTAGCTGCCTTAACCAAGTCATTAGCTGATCTGTCCCGTGTAAGTTAATAAGCCAAATGTTGTTTAATACTAAGTAGAAACACACATCTACCTATAAATCATCTGTTTCACAATAATTAAGCCAAAATTGAACCATTTTCTTTGGAATGGTCAAATGACTAGTATTAAAAACCATACCCTAGCTGCGAAAGCGAACGATTAATATTCCCTGCTTCCTTCAATCGTTCTCCAGCTGCTCCTGATTGCTTTTGTCTCTCGGATCCAGCAAGATCAACAAAATTGATTCTGCTCATTTTCAACCGGGTTAAACCATCAGCTGCACTCTGTAATAGATATTTGATACGTTCAAGTTTAGAAGAGAGATCTCCAAGCAACAGATGATCATCAAAAGAAACAAACAAAACACAAAATATGGATTTTTATCTTCTATTCATCAACTCTCAGAAATTCAAGATATAGACTATTTTAACTATTGGCAAGAAGAAAACAAAAAACGGATTCCTCTACCTTGCCACGTGATTCAACCACGCACGTGAAAACACTGTGAGAACGAGAACTTTCAGCATTTAACAAAGTTGCGCTGGTTCTTCGGTTTGACAATCCCTGTGAAGATATTCATACAAAATGAGAGAAAAGTCCACAATTTTTTCATTCAACACATCACTTAAGTAGTTCTCAAGTACGAAAGAAAAAAAACCGAATGAAAGCCACTAATTTTCAAATAAGAAGCTACAACCTCCGGTCCACAAGTTTTTTCCTATCTTTCTTTTTTGGGAAGGTTCCCAAGTATATTCCTAGCTACTTTTGGACATTACCCCACAACAAATTATTATCTTTTACCCTTACTTTATCAACTTATTTACCTAAAATACCACATGTGGTCCACCATTATCTCAATTAATTTAATATATTACTACCCTCAATGTGGGACCCTTTATTCACTCACAACAAATTTAATCACTTTTTCTCTACTTACAACTCAACAACTTTTTCTTTAATACCCGTGTCACTTCCTCCTAGGAAAAGACTTGGAGACCGAAGGTAGTATAATATAATAGACTCAAAAGCATGCTTTAGCAGCCTTTCCTGATGAACTTATCTTATCTACTAATTGGTGGTCCTAAACTAGATGACACGTCCGCAGGAATTTTCACCAGTTCATACATTGCACTGAAGCACTCGAAGAAAACTTGCTTCAAACATATCTCACCAATACATAGTAGCTTAATTCGAAAACTTGTTTCCAACAAACTGAGGAGAACTTCCATCTTAGTTACCATGCAAACTAAACCTTTACTTCAATGCCCATGATTTACAGTCATGGAGAATTTAAATCCTCAACCTCTTCTTTTCAACAGTTACCATGTTTACAAACATTGAAAATGTTATATCATATTAAATTTAGGTCAGGCTCCTATTTTCCCCATGATGATGGTAAAAAATGAGATTATTTCAAACTAGTTTGCATGTTTTTGTCTATATTTTCTTCTGTAAATAGTAATACCCCATACAATTTGATATGTACAATCAGTTTCCAGAAACATTCACAAGAATAGAAGTCAATCAAATGCATGCTTTTCAGAAACAGCCTTTAGTTTATCCTTATTCCTTAGGACTCTGGAAAAAAAGTTATTCAAGAACAAGAGTCCAAAAGGGCATCACAAAACCTTCATCAGCAGTTGTGATACATCCTTCATAGACGATACACACTCCTCTCTTAAATTTTCGACATAAACACCCGCTTTAGCATCTTCTCTAATCTGAAATGAGAAAGGCAACAAAAGAATTACTTATAGATGAAATTAGATGCCAACTAAAGTTTATAAGAAGTAAATGTAGGTTTACCTGAAGATTCTTCTGACCTGGATCCAATAAATCCGTTATTTGTTCATTATAGATCTGTCAACATGGATTGGATATTAGGTAATTAGAATAAATTCAACAGTACAATGCAAAGCATGAAAAGATAAAAGTAACCTACCTCAAGGAAAGAGCAGCGACACATATAAACCAGGTTTCTGTCAGCTTGCTTGTTCTGCTCCTGCAGGAATAAGGTATTACATGATTGACTAAATCAGGAAAACAACGAAAACCATGTTTTACGAATTTGTTGCAGTAAATAACTAGGAAGCAACCTCATCAATCCGATCAAAGAGTCTGCAAAATACACGTGGTGCTAGGCCCTGCCCCTCTTCCTCCAACAAGGCGTTGGGTGCACCCCAGATGGTGTATGTCTTTCCACTTCCAGTCTGATAAAGAAATTGATTTAAATGTATAGAACTGATTTTATATTTCTGTAAAATGAATCAACAAACAAAGCATCCAGAAGTTAAATGGTATACCTGTCCATACGCAAAGACAGAGCTATTAAACCCCGCTAGACAATTTTCGACTAGAGGTGCACCTACGAGCTCGAATATGTCACTCTGAAACATATATTTCAGAAGAAAGTTTCATCAGTTATTAACATTCAACTTTTCTTTCTATCCTCAGCTTGGTTCGACAAGAGAAATAGTCAATAGGAGGTAGATCTTGCCTGTTTTGAATGAATATCAGCTATGGAGTCAAACGTAAATGTTTGACCTGATATTGTTAGAGAATCTTGTGAAATTTTCTGAACTACACCTTCTCCATCTCCTTCCCCTTTGTTTGGTGGTTTCACACGCACAATTACCTAATATTTGTCAGTTCACAAAATCACCTAAGTTAGCGACAATCTCTTCAGGTATAAACCACATAGCAAATGAAATCACAGATAGGAAAAGGCAGTCATAGAACAAGAGTCAAGCCTAATTCTTATTCGCACCTTCACGCCGGAATCCAATGAATTCACGGCGACCGCAGAGTTATCAGGCGCCACAGACTCGACGCTGAGCTTGCGCTTGAGAGGTGGGCGTGGCGGGAGTGGGCTCTTCATCTTAGCGGCCGCCGGAGACGACGTCATCGAATTCGGATCTGAGGCCGGGGGTGGAGGTGCATTCTCTTTGCTCGATTTGTGCCTTCGATTAGGGTTTGGTGTTGTCGGCTTCGATTTCGGGTTCGGAGATGCTGTGACGTTTTCATGATTCTCTCTAATAATTTGATTTTTAGGCATCATGAAATGCTTCATTCTGAAGACTGAGGTGCGGTGAGAGGATCTATGGCTGAGGAGAAAATTTTGAGAGAGAGAGAAACTGGTCAGTAGAGAGAGAGAGAGCCGTTGGAGAGGGGTAGGAGGGGAGAATAGGGAGAATTTGAATTGAAATTTCGGGAAAATATTTTTTATAATTTCAATTTTGGATCTGGTGGTAAATGAACGTTTTGCTGTGGGGCCCACTTTGGTGGACGGGATTCGGATCGTCGTAGCTCGGTAACCCGTCGACAAAATCAAACTAAATGAATTAAGTTGTTTTTCCTTTATTCCGACTAGGAGTGGATCGTTACGGTATACCGTCGTTTTTGTGTCATACATTATATTTTATCGTAAATTTCAGTATAATAAATTTTATATCGTTATCATACCGTCCTTTCGGTATATTATAAATTCAGTATGAAATTTTTACATACCGTTATCGTATCGCAGTTTCGATATACGGTATATCGAACTTTCACGGTATACCTAACATTTACGGAATATTAAACATTTACGGGATACTGAATATTCACGGTATACCAAACTTTCACAGTATACCGTGCACATTCTATATCTGTTTAGAATATATAATATTTTAAATTTCCAACAATTACTTAATTATATATATTATTATGAGAGGATTTTAGAAGTAGCACTTTGTTTATAGTTTTTTTAATTTTAGCACTGCATATAAATCATTTTATTTTAGTACTTTTTGACATTTTTATCCTTCCACCACCTCCACCGTCTCTGGTAACACAAAAAAAAATTGTGACTGAACAAAACAAAAAATATTCCACCCCCACTTTTTCACTGCCACCACCGCTGCCATCGTGCCACCGCCACTATCACCGGTAGTCACAAAAATAATGTGACTGAACAAAAAAAAAATTCAACCACCACTTTTCCGCCGCCGCCACCGTCGGTCACAAAAAAAATATGAGACTTAACAAAAAAAAATTCCACCACCACTTTTCACCGCCGCCGCCGCCACTCTCTCCTGCGGCCAAAAAATTTTTTACACGATTTTTGTGAAGTCCCAAAATAAAATTGAAAACCTTGCGAAGTCACAGAAAAAATGGAAAAAAATTATGAAGTCACAAAATAATGGAAAAAAAAAATGTGAAGTCACCAAAACCATAGAAAAATTTTGTAAAGTTACAAAAAAATCAACATTACAGATCTGCTTTTTTTTTGCGAATTCCGGCCGTCTAATTTTTCGCGAATTTCGGCCACGATACTTTGAATTGAGAGTTGAGACCAAGACCATTAGTTTCGCCTCATCGTTTTGCACCTGCAGGTGGTAGTGATGAGGGTCAAATCTACCAGAAGTTACAGATCTGAGAGAGAGAAAGAGAGAGAGAGTGTGATAAAGAGAGAAAATAAAGAGGAAGGCGGCGGTAAGGCGGCGGCGAAGGTAAGACAGCAGCGACGAAGGTAAGGGGGCGGTAAGGAGGCGAGGAGGTGTGGCGGCGGCGAGGAGGTGACAAAGAGAAAGAGAAAAAATAAAGAGGAAGGGAAGATAGAGAAAAGAAGAAGAGGTAGGCGGCGACGAGGTACGGCGGCGACGAGGAGGTGACAGAGAGAAAGAGTGAGAAAAAGAGAAAATAAAGAGAAAGGGAAGAGAGAGAAAAGAAGAAGATGAGATAAGATGGGAAATAGAAAATTAAAGTGAGGGTAAAAAAGAGAGGAAGTGCTAAAATTTTAAAAAATTATAAGGCGTGCTAAAATTAAAAAAAAAATTATAAGAAAAGTGTTAGTTTGAGGGATTTTCCCTATTATAATTAATTATTAACGGGTGCGGTACGGTATACAGTATATATCATACTACGGTATATATCGATACGACGATATATACCGAAAATAACAGTATATACCTCAGTATAGTATAACACGGTATACCGCGGTATTAGGAAATCCAATATCATTACCTTACCGTAATCTTCCGGTACGTATCATACCGTACCGTAAGTAACAGTATACCGTAAATTCAGTATTTTCGGTATTTTTCCGGTACGGTAAGAATGGTATACCATTTTTTCGGTATACCTACCCAGCCTAATTCCGATAAATCCAGTTGATTTTAATCATAATTGGTACGAAGTTACTGTTCTAAATTTGCACAGCCAACCCTCAAGCTGTATTATCCTTTGACTTAGACTATCTGCAACCGGTCTCGAGCAAGGGTGCTCGAGCCGGCATCGAGCAGGGGAGGCTCGAGACGTCTGCGTGGCGGAGGGGAAGAACTTGAGCACAACTCGAGCATGGCGCGTGTGGCCACGCGCTCGAGAAATTTAAAAAATAAAAAATAAAAAACGTTCGGCACGTGTGATACACACGCCAACGTTAAAATTTTTGAATGCAACGGGTATTTTTCGCAGGCAACGGTAATTTTGCTGTTTTTTTTTTTACCTATAAATACCCATTTCATTTTTCACACCTCTCATTCCTTTCATCTCTCAATTTTTTTTCATCTCCTTCATTTCTCCAACAAATTTATCCCAAAAAAAAATTATGGATCCCAACAATCCATACAACTGGTTCGGCGACAATGCCGACGACATGAACTATTTCACGGGGGCGGGGCTTGATTCAATCAACCTCAACACTCCGGCCTCCGCCGAATCCTACCCGTCATTCTGCCCCGACGCCGACATTCTGGCGACAAACACAGAGGATCGTCTCATTGTGGCACCGCCGCCGTCCCAGCCCGCTGTCGGAGGAAGAAAAAAGAAGAGGAAGGGCAAAGCCATCGCCACCTCTGACGCGGCTGCCGCCGAAGATGACTCGGAACCCGTCCGGGCAAAGCGGCACAACTACACCGACGAACAAGCCACCTACATGGCACAAATTTGGGTGGAGGAGAACTGCAACTCCATCGTCGGATGCGACCAATCCGGCGAGAGATATTGGGGCGCTATCCAAGAGCGCTTCAACAAGAAGTTCAACTTGGAGCTCAACAAGAAAGCCGTTAGGAGCTTCTTCGGTCACATCCAGACTGCCGTTAAAGCCTGGATTAACACTTTCCAGAAAGCCCAATCTCGCCAGCCAAGCGGCACCGATGACGGGTATGTGATTGCCCAAGCCCAAGCCATCTACCAGTCAAATACCCAGGGACCTGCTTTCCGCTATTTCACAGCCTGGGACATTCTCAAAGACAACCCCAAGTTCGTCCTCGCCAATTTTCCAGACGTACCGTCCATGAAGAGGACGAAGACTACGGCGGAGGGAAACTACACTTCTTCTCAGTCCCAGCCGTCTGCGGAGGAGGCCCAATCCACCGAAGAAGAAAGCGCACCTCCCCGACCGGAGGGTCGAGATGCGGCAAGGGTCAGGGCAATGTCCAAAGGAAAGAAGCCGGTAGAGGGCTCGTCCCAATTCGAATCCGTCATGGATCGATATGGCCACCGACTTACCCAGTTCGCCGAGGCCAAGCATGAGATCACGGTGGCGTTGCGTGAATCAACTCGAGCGAAGCTGGAAAATGCACGCATCCGGGCCGAATATGTTCAGCAGAGACGTGATGCCACCGACTTGGAAGTTGTCTCCAGGGACACGAGATTTATGACGTCGGAGCAGCAGGAAGTTCATAGGAAGATGGTGGAGGAGGTGAAGCAACGTCGGGGGTGGGTGTAGTTTTTTTCGTATTTTTTAGTTTTATTCCAGCATGTAGTGTTTTTTTTTAATTAATTAGTGTATTTTAATTTATGTAAAATTTTCCAATTTTCAAATATTAATGAAAAATTTGTATTATTTATTAATTAGTGTATTTTAATTTATTTACAAATAGATGAATTAAATTAATAAATGAAAATGAAAAATTATTTAATATTAAAGATAGAGCACCCTTAGAACACCCTTGGGATGCAGGGATAGAGTGCTCTAAGGGTGCTCTAAGGATTGCAGATAGACTTAATACGTATTTGAACGATACTATTAGGTCTTGAGTTAAGATTTTTATTTGAGGAAGATTTAAAATTTTGTTAAGCTACAAACGTTTGTTATGTAAAAGGATTTTTAATAGTTAGATCAATTTTTTCATCTTTTTTTATCAAATCGGCGCGGGCACCGTTCCCAAACTTTTTAAATCACGGCCACTCCCAAAATTCTTTCACCTCAATCTATCTATCTATATCTGTAGTACTCCTATGTATAGTACCTATCTAAATCATCTAAATCTATTTAATTAAACTAGCGTACCGTCGAAAATCGACGGAAAATTATATTAATAAAAATTAATAAAATTATTAGATAGTAATATATGATAGATTAAGAAAATTATTATTTGTTAATTATTTTAGAGTTAAATCATTCGATTATGCAATCTACTAAACTCGCTTAAAATTTATATGCCCTTGAACACATCTCAAATTCAATTAAAATATATTTGTCTCTCAAAAAGATTGTCCCGCGTCAATTTAGTATGACAATTGAGATGGATCATTTTCATTGCAAATACTCTTTGTTCCACATTGATTTAGAAAAGAAAAATAATTTTAAAGATTGTCTATTAGATGAAAGTGACTCTAAATACCCTACATTATGAGTTCATCATAAGATTAAGAAAAAAAAAAGTTGAACCACCACTTCAAAATAGGAGCTCCGTCTACCCTGACGATTCCGACCTGGAACCGACCCATTGACTACAATACTGATTTTATATTATATAAACAATCATCTTCCAAATATATTCACAGAAAAATTAATGATGACATTTGTTTTCTTTTTTACCTGAAATTAATATTTAATTATATAAATAACTATCTTCCAAAAATATTCACATAATATTTAATAAATAAAAATTCATATTATAGATTATAGTATTATATTGACCCGTCTACCACCACGGTTCCGGGTCGGAATCAACCCGTTGACTACGGTTTTGATTTATAAGTGCATAATTTATAAAACTCATTTAGAATTTATATAGAACCAAAACATAAGAAAAATTGATTGTACTATTCGTTCTCATCTTAAATATATAGTAATATTTACTAATTACGATTATAAATTATGCAAAGTTGGAACCCAACTACAAATAACGTAAAAATCAATTCATAGATGACGATTCTAAATTTTAGAAAATTGGCTCGTCTACCTAATTAATTGACACATTAAAAATTAATTATTTGTTTATCAAGTTAATTATAAATTAATAGACTATTTCAAAATTTAAGTCCGCCAACCAATAAATTAGCTAAATTATTTTGAAACTATTTATTCTGCTAACTAATAAATTAGTTCCCTACAAAAAATAATTATCTATTCGCCCAACTAATAAATTGGCCAAATTATATTAAAATAAGTTATAAAAATATATATTTATTCGGCCGACTAATAAATAAGTTGGCCAAAAATAAAATAGGTGGAGAAAAATATGAGAAAATGCACATTGATTCTAGATATTTCTAGGCTTTTCAATCGATGAAATTTTAGTAGATACTTAAAATCTATTATTTTACATTTAAAATTTCAAAAATTCGAGAATTTAAATAAATAAGAATGGAGGATTAAGAGGGGTGCCACGTATGATTTTTTCAAAGCAAGAATCGTTTTTCTCCAAAGCTGAGAAAGATATATTTACATTTTTAAGATGTGTTTTTTTTTTTCTTTTTTTAGCTATCTATTCATACATTAGATTTAATGACATATGAGTATAGCAGACACGTAGATTTCTATCACATATTACATTTAATAATTTTATTACTTTTATTAAAAGATAATTTTCGTCGATTTTTGATAATTTTTACATATATTAAAATAAATAACTTCACTTTTATCTATGTACAAAGTTGTAATACCCCGATTTTCTAAGTCTTAATTAATCGTCCTAATTATACTTAAGTGTGTGTAAGTGCTTATTAAATGTATTTATATGTGATTATGTGCGAATTTTTGTGATAAAAATTTCCGAGAAATAAATTTTTCTCGTGAAATTATCAAAATGCCCCTGAAGGGCAAAAACATAATTTTCTCGTTTTGATTATTCGAAACAAAGATGTGAAGAGTTATATGAGCTTATGAATGAGAAATAAAGCATGAGTTCGAATTTTGGAGAATTCCGAGATGGTTGACTTTTGTATGAATAGTAACTTTGACCGAAAAGTCAACTCTTGTCGACGGACTTCGAATTCAGTCTAATTAGTTGTTGGAAAATTTAAGTAAAGTTTTGATTGATTCCAAAACCAACTGACCCCAACCGAGTAGATATTGCCATTTCCTAATGTTAGCTTTTAGGCTCGCTGTTTGAGCAATGTTAAGATTTTATCTTTACAGGTCTCCAGCTGAAGACGGCAACAAGGCTTCACTCGGATAGAACATCAATTGTAAGAAAGACAACTGAGTGTTCATCCGATGAGAGTTAAAAAGGGGAAAGTTATAAGAGAACATCAGTTGTAAGAAAGAGAACTGAGCGTTCGAAGCCAACTGATCAGATTCAGAACATCAGAAAGTCAACTGAGCGTTCAAGAGATAGAACATCAGTTGTAGGACTCAAACCGATAAGATCGACAACATGAAATTCAAAGCAGCTGAGAGTTCCACTGTCCTTCAGACAAATCGTCAGATGAAGATAGCATTCAGATAGAACATCAGCTGAAGACAAATCAAATGAAGATCAAACTTCTCAACCGACCATTCAATGTTGAAAGACTAATGTTGAGATTTGAAATTCAAATAAGGAAGTCACGTGAAGGTTTGACTCTCTGTCATTACCTCATTTGGCCCAACACAAGGCCGTCTCAGATGGAAAGCAGAAGCACACAGTTGCCAAATCCGGAAAGACTGCAGAGGTGAGAGACAAGCCATCGCTTTCATAAGATCAGAGATCAACGGCTCCTCCAACGGCTAGTTGATTCTCTCCGCCTATAAATAGAGGCCTTCATTCATTCACCAAGACACGCGGAAAAACAAGACAGACAAGTGCAAGAGCCAAAAGATAAACGAGCGAACATCACCAGTTGAGAGTTCATATCGCAAACGAGCTAAACTGAATTCAATCTCTAAGAACATCACTAGTTGAGAGTTCTAGAGTGTTAGATTCTGTCTTGGTGTTTTTCGATTCAACCTTGAGAACATCACTAGTTGAGAGTTCGTAGAGTGTTAGATCCTAGCTCACTTCTTGTTCGAGCTAGTAGTTGGAAAAACCACCCACTCACACACCCTTAAAAAGGTTATTAGGACCCTACTCTTCCCAGAATTGAGTAGATAGGTTGATAAGTACCCGTAAACTTATCTGTAAGGTTGATAAGTACCCGTAAACTTATCTTAACGGTTGCAAAGCCCGCGTAAGCTTTGTGGTTTTTGTCCAGAAGAACTTGGACTGAGTTGTGTGGACTCACAACTCCCCGTGGACGTAGGAGTTATCTCCGAACCACGTAAATCCTTATGTGTTTGTCTTTTCAGTTCAGTTATTTATTATTTCATATTCAACTGACCAACTAACCAACATACAAACTCTGCATCTTTGCATATCAACTGTCTTGGTTATTGACCGACCTTGCATTTAAGCGTGAGTTGATTTTATACGAGTTAGTTTTTCTCCACCACATTCCGCACAGCACCACTCTTCAACCGAGTTCTCGTACTCGGTTGTGAATCCACCTGAGTCTTTTTACTCGGTTGAGATATTTTCGTGAGTTGTTTTAAAATTTTCTATCTGGTGTATTCCCCCCTCCCCATACACCAGAACTCGTATCGGGACCATCAAGTGATATCAGAGCAGTGGTTCAAAAGACTGCTGACTCTGTTTCACGAGGTGTGAATTCGAGGTGTTTTCTTCAGTGGTCAACTGAACAGATCTTTTTCACGCTAGTGCATATCTGCTTGCATCTGTCTTTTGTTTGTGTGTGCAGATGGATGTCAAAGACAAGATCGTGGTCATGTTCTCGGTTGTGAACTATACATCCTGGAGAACTCGGATGAAGAAGATCCTACTGTCAAAGCATCATAGAATGCAACAAGTACTTACATCTGGACCGATTATCATCAGAGAAAAAGTCACTCGCACTCCTACAAATCCCAATGATGGGGATGCAACTGAGTAGTTAGCGGAGAAGAAGCCGGAAGACTTCACTCCAGAGGAAGCAAAAGTGAGCCAGCTGGATATCTGGGCTCAGAGCACTATCATGTCCACAGTTGGACAAGACTATCTTCCTTGGATAGAAGAATGCGACACCGCTAAGAAGATGTGGGATATTTTGGCATCTCTTAGCGAAGGGAGTGATAAAACAAAGGAGAACAAGTTCTCCCATGCCTGTCAAGACTTTGACAACTTTTGTCTGAGAGCCGATGAAACCATAGATCAGTTGGAACTTCGGTTCATGGATATCATCAGAAGGATCCAGTCCATCCGAAGAGGAAAATATACTTTGAGAGAAATCAACCTCAAAGTATTACAAGCTCTACCAGCCGAGTGGGAAACCTTCACCAACATCCATGAGAGCCGAGCTGATCTTGGAGAGATAGGAACAGAAAGATTGTTCTCAATTCTAAAAGGAAACGAGTATAAGGTGAACCGACGAAGATCTCAGTCCTCGGTTCAGATGAGTCGACATGAGGATGCTGGTTCAGCCACAAAGACAGTAGCACTTCGAGCTGACTACTCCAAGCCGCGAACATCAAGGCCAACACGATCTGCAGACACAGCTACACAGGAGCCAAACAGAGAGGAGCTGCAACAGAGCATAGCCGCCCTGTCAAAGAAGCTAGCTGACATGGATGCTCGGTTTGGAAAATACAAGAGGTTCTACAAATCTAACCGAACTCGAGATAACTCAAAGTCTGTGAACAACGGTTGCTTTGAATGCGGCAAAGAAGGACATTTCAAAGCTGACTGTCCAGACCTTTCAAAGAAAGAAAGAGAAGCATTGAGGGCCAAGCAAACTGGAAAGAACAAGGCCATGGTTGCGGAAGAAGTAGCGGATGATATGGACATCTTCACCGACACTGAAGATGAGGATGAGCTGAAATCTACCAACAACGCTATTGGTCAGGATCAATGCCTCATGGCATTTGGAACCGACCAGGATGACGCTGAGGTACATTCTAGTCCTGCTAATTTAAATCCTTCCAATATTTCTAACATGCAGGAAACAATAGAGGAAGAGTTAGAACCCTCCTGGGATGATTTTCAAGAACTCAGTGAGGAATTACATCAGCAATCGGTTGAGTTTAAGAGTCTTCAAGAACAGTTTGCCAGACTTGAAGAATCCTTAACCGAAAAGGACGATCTGATCAAAAATCAAACCAAAGAGATTGATAATCTCAAAAGTCAACTGAATGAGGCCAACCGAATTAATGCTCCAACCGATGAGAAGCTGAAGGAGCAGATCAAGGAGCAGCATGATCAGTTGAAAAAGCAAGAGGCTCAGATAGACCAGCTGATGAAGAAGTCAAACGTACAAACTGAGCATATAGCTGTTCTTCTCAAGGATCTACAAACTGAGAAGGACAACCTGATAAAGCTATATCAGTCATCCAAAATCATCGAGAATCTCATCAGTTACCAAAGACAAATGGATGACGTGTCTGGACTCGATTACGACGTGGTTAAAGATACTGGAATTCCTCCCGCAACCTTCATCAAAGCTGTGGATGAATCGGTTGCCAAATCAAATCCGGTTGAGTCTGCAACTCGCCAACATAATCCAACCTCCTCGTCACAGCAAGCACAACCAGCTGAGGAAACTGCAGCTGACAAAGGAAAGAGAGTTGTGACTGGAGAACTGAAGAATTCATCAGTTAGGATATCAACCGAGGGGGAATGTTCCAAGACTCGGAAGAGGAACCAGAGGCGTCGGAGATACAACTGGAACCGAACTCAGAACCGACCTTTGAACCGACCTCAGAGCCAACCTCAGAGAGAATGGAACCGATCACAGAATCGACAAGGATTCAACCATCTGAATCAACAGCGGTTCCATCATTAGTTCAACCAGAGGTTCCAACCGAGTCAACCTATGTGGAACAATTCCAACAGTTGGAGATATTCATGCCACAACATGAATCAACAACAGGGCATGAACGGCTATCGCCAACAGTCAGGAAGATGGAATCAGAATCAGCCACAAAGATTCCAGAATAGCGTCCGACCTCATCGACAAAACCAACACGATAAGAAGCGCCATCAAAACAGGGGGAAAGCCTCTCCTCCTAAAGCTCATAATAGGAGAAATCCTTCACCTCCCAAGAAACAGAACATCACTACTAACAACAAGCCTAAGGATAACCGAGGTGTTGTTATAGTTGATGGAGAAGGAAAAGTGATTTGGAATGATAAATCTATCCGAGTATACAGGGAAAAACGAATCACAGTTCAAGGAGGAACTGGTTCTAACCCTCCAGGACCCAACTAAAATTGGGGACCTAAGCGAGTTTCTCTGTGCAGGAACAGGAGAAATAGCTGAGGAAGAATAAAGCATCACAGACCATGTGGGTGATGGATAGTGAATGCTCGAAACACATGGCAAATCTGAAGGATTTTCTTGGGAGTTTCGTGGAAAAAGAAGGACCATCGGTTACCTTTGGTGACAACTCAAAAGGTCACACCAGAGGCTACGGTACCCTTGAAACCAATCACGTGTCTATTTCAAATGTTTCATATGTTGATGGATTGAAGCATAACTTGCTCTCCATCAGCCAATTCTGTGATAATGGTTTCTCTGTCAAGTTTGATGCACAGGGCTGCAGGGTTAAAAATGTCGAATCAAAGTAGGTCATATTGTTGGGAAATCGATCGCCAACCGGGAATGTCTACTATGCTGACTGGAATAGTAGTCCTCCTGACACCTGCCTGTTATCAAAGAGCAGTTCAGATGTGAGCTGGCTGTGGCACAAAAGGCTCAACCATCTGAATTTCAAGACAATGAACCGACTTGCAAGACAGGAACATGCAAAGGGCATTCCAAACCGAGTGTTTTCAACAACACATATCTACAGTGCATGTCAGCTGAGAAAGCTCGCTAGATCCTCCTTTCGGTTGAAAACAACTCCCTCAACCGACCGAGTATTGCAGCTGATCCATATGGATCTCTTCGGGCCAGTCACACCAAAAAGTATGAATGGTAACGAGTATACCCTTGTTGTTACTGATGATTTTTCTAGGTACACGTGGACCATTTTCATGCGTCACAAGAGTGAAACCCGAGATGAGCTACCCAAGCTGATGGATCGGATATCGAACCAACAAGAGATGAAAATTATTTCCATCCGATCAGACAGTGGAACCGAGTTCCTAAATGAAACTATCATCGAGTACTGCGAGAAGCATGGAATTACTCATCAAACATCAGCTGCACGTACTCCACAACAGAATGGAGTAGCTGAGCGAAGGAACCGAACGCTGAAAGATGCAGCTACCTCCATGTTGACAAGCTCAGCTCTGCCAAAGAGATTTTGGGCTCAGGCCATCAACACAGCCTGCTACACCCAGAACCGGTCTCTTCTGACCAAGCGGTTGGGAAAGACTCCATATGAGCTATGGAGACGCAGGAAGCCTGATATTTCATATTTTCGCGTTTTTGGTTCTAAGTGTTATATTCACAACAATGGGAAGACTCAGTTGAAAACTTTTGACGCCAAGGTTTCGAAGGGCATATTTCTTGGATATGCCGCTCGGATCAAGGCTTATAGAGTTTTCAACAACAGTTCTCGTGTTGTGGAGATAACACCTCATGTTAGTTTTGATGAATCTACTTTTGAGTGTAGGGAACAGGCTAAAGGACAACAAGCTGATCCACATGTTCCACCAGCTCTCACCAGATCACAGATTCTAAGGCAGAAGAATCTAGTTGAACCATTGGTATGGGCAACCGAGGATGATGATCCTTGTTCCTCTGAAGATGAATGCGAGGACCCCAACTCATCTCAAGGGGGAACTTCAGCTGATGTCACTCCAACTGCATCAGCATCCGAAGCCCAACTGAGCTCAGTTCAAAATATTGTCCATGTTGAGGATCCAGACTCCACAACTAATAAACCACCAGCATCTCCCACAGCTCAGGTTATTCCATCAGTTGAAATCACAGAACAGCCAATGTTGGAAGAAGAAGGAAGACGCAACAAAAGATGGTATTAAGATCATTCCACGGACAACATCATCGGAGATCCAGCCGAAGGTGTGCGTACAAGGAGCAGAGTTGCAAATCCAGATTCAACCAAGGAAGATTCCAACACTTACGCCCAATATGCTGAGGAGTTGGCAGTTCTTGAGGAGTTCGAGCAAGCAGGAGATGTTGCCATGATTTCTTGCTTCGTAGCTGATGTGCCAGAACCGAAGAATGTTGTGGAAGCCCTCAACTGTGTTCACTGGACAACAACTATGCAAGAAGAACTGAATGAATTTCTACGCAACTGTGTATGGGAGTTGGTAGAAAGACCAATTGGTGTCAAAGTCATTGGATTAAAGTGGATTTTCAAGAACAAGAGAGACGCCATTGGATTCATCGTGAGGAATAAGGCAAGGTTGGTAGCTCAGGGATATTGCCAACAAGAAGGAGTTGATTGACTCAACTCAAGACACCTATGAATTGACTCGTAATCACACGAGGTCACTTTAGTGTGATAAGCTAACCCAAGTCGTATCTCAAGGAAGGCTAAGCAGGGCAATGAATCATGCTATGCACAGAAAGCAATAAATCCTAACACTCTAATCAATAGGTTTGATCCGACATTCTCACTCTCTAATATCTAGACTGAATTTAAATACTAAATTACCTATAAAATAATATAAATAAAATTAAATGATAAATCTATCAGCATATAAACCCTAGTTCTAGAAAGTCTTAACTAATAACTGTAAATAAAGGAACAATCAAAAATTCTAAACATCAAAGCAATAACAATAATAGATAATATTCAAAATACAGAAGTAAAGTAAACACAAAGGATAAACATTTTGATCGATTGGAAATATAGCAATGAAGACTGGAAACTCGAAATGCAATTACTAGATTAAACAGAATTGTAAATGAGTCTTACAAAAATCCAGTAGAACAATTGACAGAAGAAAAGTGAAAAAGAACCCCAAGAACCAAGAGCTGTCGCAGTCTTCCGAAGAATAGAAAAAGATCAAAACCCAGAATACCCTAAACAGAGTTGCGAACAATGTTTTATATGAGTAAGTGCGCCCTCGCTCAAACTGACAACCACCGCGCAAATAAAACACGCAACTAAAATAAGTCGAAATAAAAACAAATGAGCGACCGCTCATCAAAAACACGTAACAACTAAAAAAGAAAATTCAGCGGTGGCGCATGAGAATTGAGCGACGGCGAAGAGGATTTTGAAGGGTTGAGTGGCGGCGAAGAGGATTTTGAAGGGTTGAGCTGCGGCGAAGAGGATTTTGAAGGGTTGAGCGGCGGCTCACCATGTTGCGCGCCGGCTCAACCCTTTGGCGGCCTACGTCACTCCGCTTTTGATGTTGAGCGGTGGCTCAACACGTTGAGCACCGGCTCAACCATTTTACGGCATTCTTTCGGGCTTCTTTTGATCCATTCTCCTATTTTCTCCCGCTTTTATTATTCTCATCAATATCTGCCAAACTACTTCCACATATTATCAAAACTCACCAATTAAGTCAGCAGATAGATTAACATTACCCCCAAACTTGACTCAAATACGAACAATTATGCATAAAACAACTCCCCCACACTTAGCCTTTTGCTTGTCCTCAAGCAAACTTGTATGAATTCCTGAAGGAATCGATTAATGAGTGTTCAATTCCAACAAAACATACATCCATCCAAATCAAGCTCTACAAACACACATATTTCTCGAGGGTAAATAGTGTTAGGAATCGGGTACTTGCTCGTGTAGATAACAATGGACAATACTTCTTTATTGATTGACTTGAACACGAACAAACTTATAAGTATTACAATGAAACTGAAGAACTAAGTTTAGAATAAACCAAAGATCGTCCGAAGTAAAACTTCTGCCCGCAAGACGAGAATACGCCCCGGTAGTGCTCACGGTAAGGCGGCTCGTCCCCAAAGGTTAAAACGATCTTGACGTCTCGGTTGTAGTAGCACCACAAACAGAACCGAGCTCCGGCGAACTGAACTAGAACGAAGACTGAACTGGTGTATGATATGCTATGAAATGCTATGCTGCTTTGAGAGAAGAGAAGATTGCTTTTCGTTTTAGTAGTCCAGAATGCAATGACAATGCCTCCCTTATATAGCAGCTCTCGGACATGTGGAGGGGCTCGTTGCATTAACACAGCCATTCATGGCCGGCGGTTTCTGGACGTGAAGAGGTGGCCAGCTGAAGTGAACAGCCTTGGCTGTTACAGAAGCCAAAGGTCTTTTGGGCCGATGGCCTTCACAGATGGGCTGCTGGATTGGGCTAAACAAATAATCGAATTGGGCTCGTGGGGTTGGTCCAAAAAGATAAGGCCCAAACACCAGCCCAAAGCACCAATTGTCAAAATCCAAGATCCAAGTCCAAGTCCCAGGCCCGGCCCGAGCCTGCCCGCCCGTCCGGACGGACGGCGGCGGAGGCGGCGCGCGTGTGTGTGCGCGCGCGTAGGCACCCATACACAACCATACACACCAACCCAACAAGTTATTAAGCCCATACAGACATAACCTTAAATACTAGTCAAATCATCCACATATTACCGATGTGGGACAACTAACATTTATTATAATTAATAACATGTTAATTACTACTTCAACATCCAACCTTTAGCATACAATATCTCACTCACCAGAAATCGGTTTAGAGATATTAAATATACCACGTTCATCTACTCACTGCGTAGATTAACATCCAATAAATATTTTAATTAAATAATAAATATTTAATCAACAATATTTATCCTCAATAATGGTTAATATTAAAATCATTTCCAACAATCCCCCACATGAGTGAGAATGCCAATGCAAAATGAATGCAAATGCAAAGTTCAGTCCTCAAGAGACAATACTGCATTTGGCTAGGTAGCTTGTGACCTTGAACCTATCCATAGTCAACATTATCGAGTATACCGGCGGCATAGTGGTTATGAAAACCTTGAACTAGTCCTCCATGGTGTATACCGAGACAACAATATTGACACAATATCATCTCAATTCCGTCCGTTCTAACGTTTTGTGTCCTTTTCGGCCTTGGACACCCCTTTGAATTCATAAGTGTATCAATTGAAGCGGCCCTCACTTCACACTTATATAGGTGATTCTTATTTCCAAGTATCCTACTATACTTGACCTCTCCGAGGTATCCAAGAATCATTAAAAGTCATAAGACTTAACCTCACCACTTGTAGGTAAACAAACACTCACTGTTCTCAAAGAATAGGTATGTTCGAGTGTTTAACACACGGATTCTTATAACTTCGTTGTCCCATTGAACCAAGCTCTTGGGATCCTCCAATCTGCAAGGTTGGGTATCCGCTATAATCATCCTTAAGATGTGGATTTAACACCCATTCCCTCTAACAGTTTATACATTTGATCTCGATTAATGCTCTTAGTCAGCGGATCCGCTAGATTATCTATTGACCTCACATAGTCAATTGAGATAACCCCACTCAAGATCAAATGTCTTACGGTATTATGTCGTCGACGAATATGTCGAGACTTACCGTTATAAAACATATTCTATGCTCGTCCAATAGCAGATTGGCTATCACAGTGTATCAACACAGACGACACATGCCTCGTCCAACATGGAATATCCTCGAGGAAATTTTTAAGCCATTCGGTTTCTCATAAGCGTTGAATCTCCTCAACACTTTCTCAACATAATGAGATTGCGACAATGTAATTCCATTGGGCGTTCTTAAAATCTTAATTCCAAGAATAACGTCAGCTAAGACCATATCTTTCATGCTAAAATTCATACTTAGCATCCTCTTGGTTTCACCAATCACACGAGAGTTACTACCCATGATTAACATGTCATCTACATAAAGACAAACGATAACATAATCGCCACCCGTTTTCTTAATATAGACACATTTGTCACTCTCGTTGATCTTGAAACCATTTGACAACATCACTTCGTCAAACTTCAAGTGCCAACGCAAAGGCGCTTGTTTCAATCCATATAAAGACCGTTGTAGTTTGCATACCATGTGCTCTTTTCCAGGTACAACAAACCTCTCCGGTTGCTTCATATAGATTTCATCATCTAACTCCCCATACAAGAATGCAGTCTTAACATCCATTTGATGAATCTCAAGATTGCGCAAAGCAGCAATAGCGAGAAGCACCCTAATAGAAGTAAGTCTCGTCAGGGGCGAATAGGTATCAAAGAAATCATAACCGGCTTTTTGTCTAAAGCCTTGAACAACAAGTCTGGCCTTATATTTATCAATAGTACCGTCAGACTTGTACTTCTTCTTTAGGATCCACTTGCATCCTAATGCCTTACAGCCTGGTGGTAGTTCAACTAACACCCAAGTGTGATTAAGCATAATAGACTCAATCTCGATGTCTATAGCTTCTTTCCATAAAGCCGCATCTGAACCAGATAAGGCTTCTTTTACGGATACCGGTTCACCGTTTAGCATTAAAACGACGTAATCCGGTCCATAAATTTTTGCTTTCCGTACTCTAGTACCACGTCTAGGCTCATTCACAGGCATAGACCTAAGTCGCTTTCTATTCAGCGGTCCATAAAACACCGGATTAGAACTCGATGCAACATTTTCATCTATGGGTTCAGAACTCATAGACTCACCTACAAGTTTATAGCTCGTAGCTTCATCCTCAACTCTCTTCCTAGAGTTAGGATCAACCTTATCCTTATTAGGATAGATGTTCTCAAAGAATACATCATTCCTTGATTCCATCGTCGTACCCACATGAATGTCGGGTATATCGGATTTGTGTACAACAAACCGATACGCGCTGCTGTTAAGTGCATAACCAATAAAGATACAATCTACCGTTTTAGGTCCAATTGTAACTTGTTTTGGTAAAGGCACTTCAACCTTAGCTAAACACCCCCACACTTTGAGGTATTTAAACGAAGGTTTCCTCAGTTTCCAAAGTTCATAAGGAGTCACGTCCTTCCCTTTGAGTGGAATCTTGTTCAAGATATAGTTAGCTGTCAAAACAGCTTCCTCCCACATGTTCTGGGGTAATCCTGAACTAATCAACAAGGCGTTCATAATCTCTTTAAGAGTACGATTCTTACGTTCAGCAACGCCATTTGATTGTGGTGAATAAGGAGCAGTCGTTTGATGGATTATACCACTTTCGTTGCATAATTCAGCAAACGGAGCAACATACTCTCCACCTCTATCACTTCGAACCATTTTGATTCGGCAACCAAGTTGATTTTCAGCTTCATTCTTGAAGTTTCTAAAAGCTTCAATAGCCTCATCTTTACTTCTTAATAAGTAAAGGTAACAATACCTTGTGCAATCGTCAATAAAGGTAATAAAATACCTTTTACCACCTCTAGTTTGCACAAACTTTAAGTCACACACATCGGTGTGAACAAGTTCTAGAGGTTTAGTGCTTCGTTCAACCGACTTAAACGGTAACTTAGCCATTTTTGCTTCAACACAAACTTCACACTTGTCTTGTGTCTTAAATAAATCAATTTTTAACATGTCCATGTTCGCAAGTCTTTTTATAGCATTTAGATTTACGTGACCAAGTCTACAATGCCATAAATCACAACACTCAAGCAAGTAAGCAGAAGTAGTAGCTTTATTATCATTAGCAACTGCCTTAGAAGGCTTACAAGTACGAACACTCAACTTGAACATATCATCAACAATGTGACCTTTTCCAAGAGTCTTATCAAACTTACGTATGATTATAAAATCACTACGAAGATCTATATCAAACTTAGCCCTAACTAGTTTGACGCCTGATACCAAATTCTTGCGGATTGCCGGAGCATGTAGCATATCCTTCAAAGTTATCTCCACACCGGAAGTGAATTGGAGTACAACAGTCCCAACTCCAAGAACACGTGAGGTACGGTCACTCACCTCGGTGACAAAACGGTCTTGAACTTCCTTGTAGGTATAGAACAAGTCCCGGTTCATGCAGATATGAACGGTCGCACCTGTGTCAAGAAACCAAGTAACAGGATTAGGGTCCGAGACATGGTTTACCTCGGTGATCATGGCAACAAGGTCGTCTTTGTCCCAAGTGTCGAAGTCCTTTTGGACATGGTTGACCTTGTTCTTTCCCTTCTTCTTCGGCAGACGGCAGTTCTTCACCATATGTCCGGGCTTATCACAATTGTAGCACGTTCTGGTGAACTTAGTCGGAGGTGCCACTTCTTTTTCTTTGCCTTTGGCAGGGTAAGGACGCTTCTTTGAAGATCTGCCCCTACCATCGATCAAGTTTGCCTTAGCCTCCATTGGAGCCTTGGCCTTCATGTCTTGATCACGGACTTGAGCTTCGGTTTGAAGCTTAGCCACCAACGTCTCAAGGGTTATCTCCTTTCGGTTGTGCTTAAGATATCCCTTGAACTCCTTCCAACTTGGCGGCAACTTGTCAACCAAGAGCGCCACAGTATACGCCTCGGGCAGAGGCATCCCCTCGGAATGAACATCGTGTATAAGAGTTTGGAACTCTTGTACTTGGGGCATCATAGGATAACTGTCCACCATTTGGAATTCGGTGAGCCTCGTCACTACGAACTTCTTCGTGCTAGCAGGATTAACACGGTACTTCAACTCAAGAGCATCCCAAATTTCTTTGGCGGTCTCCTTGATGCTGAACACATTGAACAGGCCATCATCAAGCCCGTTCAACAACATATTCCGACACAGATAGTCAGAATGCACCCAAGTATCGTAGTCAATACGAACTTGCACATTTGCCTCGTCCTCGGCTGGGACAGGAGGTCTTTCTTCACGCAGGAAGCTGGCAAGCCCCATTGTAGTGATGTAGAACATCATCTTTTGGGACCATCTTTTGAAGTCAGTTCCCGAAAAACTGGGAGGTTTCTCGGCGATAGGCATGAGCCGAGCAGCAGGTTGAACAGGAGCCATGGTTGAGCTCGAAGAGCCAATGGTTCCAGAAATGGTGGAAGAAAGAGTGGAAGCACCGGTGCTCGAATTGGTAGACATTTTTTCAGCAGTGATTCAGGTGAACTTCAGTTTAAGGAAGCACACGAACAAGTAACTTTCGTTATTCTCGTCTTGCGATTGTTAGGAATCGGGTACTTGCTCTTATAGATAACAATGGACAATACTTCTTTATTGATTGACTTGAACACGATCAAACTTATAAGTATTACAATGAAACTGAAAAACTAAGTTTAGAATAAACCAAAGATCGTCCGAAGTAAAACTTCTGCCCGCAAGACGAGAATACGCCCCTGTAGTGCTCACGGTAAGGCGGCTCGTCCCCAAAGGTTAAAACGATCTTGACGTCTCGGTTGTAGTAGCACC
Source organism: Schizonepeta tenuifolia (assembly GCA_029490685.1). NCBI lineage: Eukaryota > Viridiplantae > Streptophyta > Magnoliopsida > Lamiales > Lamiaceae > Schizonepeta > Schizonepeta tenuifolia. Next base: position 71,499,859 of record CM055959.1, read on the forward strand.
ACAAACAGAACCGAGCTCCGGCGAACTGAACTAGAACGAAGACTGAACTGGTGTATGATATGCTATGAAATGCTATGCTGCTTTGAGAGAAGAGAAGATTGCTTTTCGTTTTAGTAGTCCAGAATGCAATGACAATGCCTCCCTTATATAGCAGCTCTCGGACATGTGGAGGGGCTCGTTGCATTAACACAGCCATTCATGGCCGGCGGTTTCTGGACGTGAAGAGGTGGCCAGCTGAAGTGAACAGCCTTGGCTGTTACAGAAGCCAAAGGTCTTTTGGGCCGATGGCCTTCACAGATGGGCTGCTGGATTGGGCTAAACAAATAATCGAATTGGGCTCGTGGGGTTGGTCCAAAAAGATAAGGCCCAAACACCAGCCCAAAACACCAATTGTCAAAATCCAAGATCCAAGTCCAAGTCCCAGGCCCGGCCCGAGCCTGCCCGCCCGTCCGGACGGACGGCGGCGGAGGCGGCGCGCGTGTGTGTGCGCGCGCGTAGGCACCCATACACAACCATACACACCAACCCAACAAGTTATTAAGCCCATACAGACATAACCTTAAATACTAGTCAAATCATCCACATATTACCGATGTGGGACAACTAACATTTATTATAATTAATAACATGTTAATTACTACTTCAACATCCAACCTTTAGCATACAATATCTCACTCACCAGAAATCGGTTTAGAGATATTAAATATACCACGTTCATCTACTCACTGCGTAGATTAACATCCAATAAATATTTTAATTAAATAATAAATATTTAATCAACAATATTTATCCTCAATAATGGTTAATATTAAAATCATTTCCAACAATCCCCCACATGAGTGAGAATGCCAATGCAAAATGAATGCAAATGCAAAGTTCAGTCCTCAAGAGACAATACTGCATTTGGCTAGGTAGCTTGTGACCTTGAACCTATCCATAGTCAACATTATCGAGTATACCGGCGGCATAGTGGTTATGAAAACCTTGAACTAGTCCTCCATGGTGTATACCGAGACAACAATATTGACACAATATCATCTCAATTCCGTCCGTTCTAACGTTTTGTGTCCTTTTCGGCCTTGGACACCCCTTTGAATTCATAAGTGTATCAATTGAAGCGGCCCTCACTTCACACTTATATAGGTGATTCTTATTTCCAAGTATCCTACTATACTTGACCTCTCCGAGGTATCCAAGAATCATTAAAAGTCATAAGACTTAACCTCACCACTTGTAGGTAAACAAACACTCACTGTTCTCAAAGAATAGGTATGTTCGAGTGTTTAACACACGGATTCTTATAACTTCGTTGTCCCATTGAACCAAGCTCTTGGGATCCTCCAATCTGCAAGGTTGGGTATCCGCTATAATCATCCTTAAGATGTGGATTTAACACCCATTCCCTCTAACAGTTTATACATTTGATCTCGATTAATGCTCTTAGTCAGCGGATCCGCTAGATTATCTATTGACCTCACATAGTCAATTGAGATAACCCCACTCAAGATCAAATGTCTTACGGTATTATGTCGTCGACGAATATGTCGAGACTTACCGTTATAAAACATATTCTATGCTCGTCCAATAGCAGATTGGCTATCACAGTGTATCAACACAGACGACACATGCCTCGTCCAACATGGAATATCCTCGAGGAAATTTTTAAGCCATTCGGTTTCTCATAAGCGTTGAATCTCCTCAACACTTTCTCAACATAATGAGATTGCGACAATGTAATTCCATTGGGCGTTCTTAAAATCTTAATTCCAAGAATAACGTCAGCTAAGACCATATCTTTCATGCTAAAATTCATACTTAGCATCCTCTTGGTTTCACCAATCACACGAGAGTTACTACCCATGATTAACATGTCATCTACATAAAGACAAACGATAACATAATCGCCACCCGTTTTCTTAATATAGACACATTTGTCACTCTCGTTGATCTTGAAACCATTTGACAACATCACTTCGTCAAACTTCAAGTGCCAACGCAAAGGCGCTTGTTTCAATCCATATAAAGACCGTTGTAGTTTGCATACCATGTGCTCTTTTCCAGGTACAACAAACCTCTCCGGTTGCTTCATATAGATTTCATCATCTAACTCCCCATACAAGAATGCAGTCTTAACATCCATTTGATGAATCTCAAGATTGCGCAAAGCAGCAATAGCGAGAAGCACCCTAATAGAAGTAAGTCTCGTCAGGGGCGAATAGGTATCAAAGAAATCATAACCGGCTTTTTGTCTAAAGCCTTGAACAACAAGTCTGGCCTTATATTTATCAATAGTACCGTCAGACTTGTACTTCTTCTTTAGGATCCACTTGCATCCTAATGCCTTACAGCCTGGTGGTAGTTCAACTAACACCCAAGTGTGATTAAGCATAATAGACTCAATCTCGATGTCTATAGCTTCTTTCCATAAAGCCGCATCTGAACCAGATAAGGCTTCTTTTACGGATACCGGTTCACCGTTTAGCATTAAAACGACGTAATCCGGTCCATAAATTTTTGCTTTCCGTACTCTAGTACCACGTCTAGGCTCATTCACAGGCATAGACCTAAGTCGCTTTCTATTCAGCGGTCCATAAAACACCGGATTAGAACTCGATGCAACATTTTCATCTATGGGTTCAGAACTCATAGACTCACCTACAAGTTTATAGCTCGTAGCTTCATCCTCAACTCTCTTCCTAGAGTTAGGATCAACCTTATCCTTATTAGGATAGATGTTCTCAAAGAATACATCATTCCTTGATTCCATCGTCGTACCCACATGAATGTCGGGTATATCGGATTTGTGTACAACAAACCGATACGCGCTGCTGTTAAGTGCATAACCAATAAAGATACAATCTACCGTTTTAGGTCCAATTGTAACTTGTTTTGGTAAAGGCACTTCAACCTTAGCTAAACACCCCCACACTTTGAGGTATTTAAACGAAGGTTTCCTCAGTTTCCAAAGTTCATAAGGAGTCACGTCCTTCCCTTTGAGTGGAATCTTGTTCAAGATATAGTTAGCTGTCAAAACAGCTTCCTCCCACATGTTCTGGGGTAATCCTGAACTAATCAACAAGGCGTTCATAATCTCTTTAAGAGTACGATTCTTACGTTCAGCAACGCCATTTGATTGTGGTGAATAAGGAGCAGTCGTTTGATGGATTATACCACTTTCGTTGCATAATTCAGCAAACGGAGCAACATACTCTCCACCTCTATCACTTCGAACCATTTTGATTCGGCAACCAAGTTGATTTTCAGCTTCATTCTTGAAGTTTCTAAAAGCTTCAATAGCCTCATCTTTACTTCTTAATAAGTAAAGGTAACAATACCTTGTGCAATCGTCAATAAAGGTAATAAAATACCTTTTACCACCTCTAGTTTGCACAAACTTTAAGTCACACACATCGGTGTGAACAAGTTCTAGAGGTTTAGTGCTTCGTTCAACCGACTTAAACGGTAACTTAGCCATTTTTGCTTCAACACAAACTTCACACTTGTCTTGTGTCTTAAATAAATCAATTTTTAACATGTCCATGTTCGCAAGTCTTTTTATAGCATTTAGATTTACGTGACCAAGTCTACAATGCCATAAATCACAACACTCAAGCAAGTAAGCAGAAGTAGTAGCTTTATTATCATTAGCAACTGCCTTAGAAGGCTTACAAGTACGAACACTCAACTTGAACATATCATCAACAATGTGACCTTTTCCAAGAGTCTTATCAAACTTACGTATGATTATAAAATCACTACGAAGATCTATATCAAACTTAGCCCTAACTAGTTTGACGCCTGATACCAAATTCTTGCGGATTGCCGGAGCATGTAGCATATCCTTCAAAGTTATCTCCACACCGGAAGTGAATTGGAGTACAACAGTCCCAACTCCAAGAACACGTGAGGTACGGTCACTCACCTCGGTGACAAAACGGTCTTGAACTTCCTTGTAGGTATAGAACAAGTCCCGGTTCATGCAGATATGAACGGTCGCACCTGTGTCAAGAAACCAAGTAACAGGATTAGGGTCCGAGACATGGTTTACCTCGGTGATCATGGCAACAAGGTCGTCTTTGTCCCAAGTGTCGAAGTCCTTTTGGACATGGTTGACCTTGTTCTTTCCCTTCTTCTTCGGCAGACGGCAGTTCTTCACCATATGTCCGGGCTTATCACAATTGTAGCACGTTCTGGTGAACTTAGTCGGAGGTGCCACTTCTTTTTCTTTGCCTTTGGCAGGGTAAGGACGCTTCTTTGAAGATCTGCCCCTACCATCGATCAAGTTTGCCTTAGCCTCCATTGGAGCCTTGGCCTTCATGTCTTGATCACGGACTTGAGCTTCGGTTTGAAGCTTAGCCACCAACGTCTCAAGGGTTATCTCCTTTCGGTTGTGCTTAAGATATCCCTTGAACTCCTTCCAACTTGGCGGCAACTTGTCAACCAAGAGCGCCACAGTATACGCCTCGGGCAGAGGCATCCCCTCGGAATGAACATCGTGTATAAGAGTTTGGAACTCTTGTACTTGGGGCATCATAGGATAACTGTCCACCATTTGGAATTCGGTGAGCCTCGTCACTACGAACTTCTTCGTGCTAGCAGGATTAACACGGTACTTCAACTCAAGAGCATCCCAAATTTCTTTGGCGGTCTCCTTGATGCTGAACACATTGAACAGGCCATCATCAAGCCCGTTCAACAACATATTCCGACACAGATAGTCAGAATGCACCCAAGTATCGTAGTCAATACGAACTTGCACATTTGCCTCGTCCTCGGCTGGGACAGGAGGTCTTTCTTCACGCAGGAAGCTGGCAAGCCCCATTGTAGTGATGTAGAACATCATCTTTTGGGACCATCTTTTGAAGTCAGTTCCCGAAAAACTGGGAGGTTTCTCGGCGATAGGCATGAGCCGAGCAGCAGGTTGAACAGGAGCCATGGTTGAGCTCGAAGAGCCAATGGTTCCAGAAATGGTGGAAGAAAGAGTGGAAGCACCGGTGCTCGAATTGGTAGACATTTTTTCAGCAGTGATTCAGGTGAACTTCAGTTTAAGGAAGCACACGAACAAGTAACTTTCGTTATTCTCGTCTTGCGATTGTTAGGAATCGGGTACTTGCTCTTATAGATAACAATGGACAATACTTCTTTATTGATTGACTTGAACACGATCAAACTTATAAGTATTACAATGAAACTGAAAAACTAAGTTTAGAATAAACCAAAGATCGTCCGAAGTAAAACTTCTGCCCGCAAGACGAGAATACGCCCCTGTAGTGCTCACGGTAAGGCGGCTCGTCCCCAAAGGTTAAAACGATCTTGACGTCTCGGTTGTAGTAGCACCACAAACAGAACCGAGCTCCGGCGAACTGAACTAGAACGAAGACTGAACTGGTGTATGATATGCTATGAAATGCTATGCTGCTTTGAGAGAAGAGAAGATTGCTTTTCGTTTTAGTAGTCCAGAATGCAATGACAATGCCTCCCTTATATAGCAGCTCTCGGACATGTGGAGGGGCTCGTTGCATTAACACAGCCATTCATGGCCGGCGGTTTCTGGACGTGAAGAGGTGGCCAGCTGAAGTGAACAGCCTTGGCTGTTACAGAAGCCAAAGGTCTTTTGGGCCGATGGCCTTCACAGATGGGCTGCTGGATTGGGCTAAACAAATAATCGAATTGGGCTCGTGGGGTTGGTCCAAAAAGATAAGGCCCAAACACCAGCCCAAAGCACCAATTGTCAAAATCCAAGATCCAAGTCCAAGTCCCAGGCCCGGCCCGAGCCTGCCCGCCCGTCCGGACGGACGGCGGCGGAGGCGGCGCGCGTGTGTGTGCGCGCGCGTAGGCACCCATACACAACCATACACACCAACCCAACAAGTTATTAAGCCCATACAGACATAACCTTAAATACTAGTCAAATCATCCACATATTACCGATGTGGGACAACTAACATTTATTATAATTAATAACATGTTAATTACTACTTCAACATCCAACCTTTAGCATACAATATCTCACTCACCAGAAATCGGTTTAGAGATATTAAATATACCACGTTCATCTACTCACTGCGTAGATTAACATCCAATAAATATTTTAATTAAATAATAAATATTTAATCAACAATATTTATCCTCAATAATGGTTAATATTAAAATCATTTCCAACAATCCCCCACATGAGTGAGAATGCCAATGCAAAATGAATGCAAATGCAAAGTTCAGTCCTCAAGAGACAATACTGCATTTGGCTAGGTAGCTTGTGACCTTGAACCTATCCATAGTCAACATTATCGAGTATACCGGCGGCATAGTGGTTATGAAAACCTTGAACTAGTCCTCCATGGTGTATACCGAGACAACAATATTGACACAATATCATCTCAATTCCGTCCGTTCTAACGTTTTGTGTCCTTTTCGGCCTTGGACACCCCTTTGAATTCATAAGTGTATCAATTGAAGCGGCCCTCACTTCACACTTATATAGGTGATTCTTATTTCCACGTATCCTACTATACTTGACCTCTCCGAGGTATCCAAGAATCATTAAAAGTCATAAGACTTAACCTCACCACTTGTAGGTAAACAAACACTCACTGTTCTCAAAGAATAGGTATGTTCGAGTGTTTAACACACGGATTCTTATAACTTCGTTGTCCCATTGAACCAAGCTCTTGGGATCCTCCAATCTGCAAGGTTGGGTATCCGCTATAATCATCCTTAAGATGTGGATTTAACACCCATTCCCTCTAACAGTTTATACATTTGATCTCGATTAATGCTCTTAGTCAGCGGATCCGCTAGATTATCTATTGACCTCACATAGTCAATTGAGATAACCCCACTCAAGATCAAATGTCTTACGGTATTATGTCGTCGACGAATATGTCGAGACTTACCGTTATAAAACATATTCTATGCTCGTCCAATAGCAGATTGGCTATCACAGTGTATCAACACAGACGACACAGGCCTCGTCCAAAGGTCTTTTGGGCCGATGGCCTTCACGGATGGGCTGCTGGATTGGGCTAAACAAATAATCGAATTGGGCTCGTGGGGTTGGTCCAAAAAGATAAGGCCCAAACACCAGCCCAAAGCACCAAATGCCAAGTCCCAGGCCCGGCCCGAGCCCGAGCCAGTCCGCCCGTCTGGACGGACGGCGGCGGCGCGCGCGCGCGTGTGTGTGCGCACGTAGGCACCCATACACAACCATACACACCAACCCAACAAGTTATTAAGCCCATACAGACATAGCCTTAAATACTAGTCAAATCATCCACATATAACCGATGTGGGACAACTAACATTTATTATAATTAATAATATGTTAATTACTACTTCAACATCCAACCTTTAGCATACAATATCTCACTCACCAGAAATCGGTTTAGAGATATTAAATATACCACGTTCATCTACTCACGGCGTAGATTAACATCCAATAAATATTTTAATTAAATAATAAATATTTAATCAACAATATTTATCCTCAATAATGGTTAATATTAAAACCATTTCCAACAAATAGCACTCAAAGTTAAAGAAGTAACATAGTCATACAACATAATGATTCGATCAGACCCAATTCTCTACTAAAGGTGAATTCCCTAATGTGACTGCCTTTATAAATCTTAATTTTCATGGGATTTAAACTTTTGGAGGTATTCCAAAGTATTCCCACGTGGTTTCCCATACTCATAGTTAATTTTCAATGGCAACACTCCCTCTAGCTTCTATCGGACAAATCACGACTCAAAAGCTTAACAACAAGTTACAAATACAACTTCGAGTAATTCTACCCCACAAGAAACACGCATAAATGATAAAGCAAGAAATAACCACCAACTTACACGACCCAAACATCACACTTTGAATCACATCTTCAAGAGAACCATACAAAAGATTTCAAGTTCAAGCGTTAGCCATGTGCAAGGGAATCATAAACAACACTCAAATCAACTTGCTACCCCCCCCCCCCCCCCCCCACACACACAACAAGATTGCCTTGTTCTCAAGGCGACAAATATTAACAAAAACAAACTATCAAGCTATCGAACCAAGCATAAAAGATACAATGATAACTACAAAGGTAAAGATAGAGATACCAACAAACTGTTATCATGTATTAGCTGGCAGATCCTGTGGTGAGCGAGGCTGTGATGGCGGATTCCAAGGCTGCGGAGCATTGAGTGACCAAGCATTCCATTGTGCTTGCAAGGCAAGGACATGGGCATCGGTGTCTCGCATCTGAGTGTGGAAAGAATCCATACGACCATCCCAAGTGGAAGTATACTCTCTCAAATCATTAACCGTTTCATGCACCGTGGTGAGATAGTTATACGTATCATGGAGATGACTGGAAAGAGGTGTGACATGGCCTTCTAAAGTTCCCATACGCCCCGTCATTTCACTCATCTGGCCATACATCTCATCGATTCGCCCGTGCATATATGTCATGTCCCCACCAAGTCGATCGAGTCTACCATAGACATCTTGGCGAAACTCGCCAAAAGAAGTGTCAAAATGAGTCTGAAAACCCGTCAATTGATCACTGAGCCGCTGAAAATCAACCGGCGGAGGGTGAGGTAAAACTGGTTGCGAAGTAGAAACAACAGGCCGAGAAGCTGGAAGAGGTTTGTTGGCCGGTCGATCACCACTGTCATCAATATCCATGGCATTAGAGGAACTAGCCTCTTGACGACATTTCTTAACAATTCGGCGTTGAGAATGCTCAATTAGACGTCCATTACGGAGGCTAAAAGCTTGATACTCAGAAAAAGGCATACCATACATTGCAACAAGCGAGTATACCGTGGTGGATCACCATGTTCATCTGTCATATTGAAGTGTTGGGCTAAACCAGTAGCATACTGAGACAAGGAAGGATGAGCCTTTGTGTGATTTTGAAGGTGGAAGAGATGTCGCCAGAGAAACCAAAGAGGACAAACTTGATGCCCCTTATACACGGACCACATCATAAAAAGTTTGTTTGCATTCACTTTGTTAGCCTGCTCTTTTCCTGAAATACTGTAAGCCAAAAATTTATGACAAATAGCCAACGCAGGATCAATTATAAGGGCTACAGGAACTCCCTTCCTAGTCCAATTATCAAAACCAGACAATTCCAACCATGCACCTTGTAAATCAAAATCATCCGGTCGCTCTGTGACTCCAACCAAACTGAATTTAAATACTCTACTCATAATCTGTGGTTTAACCTCTAATGATTCATTCATCAACCGACACGTCATAGAACTCCAGTCATGAGTAAATTCCAAACTCACCAAAAATTCATAAGCCAATGGACAATAACCATGAATATACATAGTAGCAAATTTATCTAAGCCCATCAATGTCAAATAGTGTTTCACCTGATCAGTTAAGCCCAAAGCTTCGACTTGAATCCATCCAATGGTGCGAGGAACTATAAAATTCTTGCGAGATAAACGCTCATAAATGGTAGCTTCCACGTCGGAATATAGTTGAAATGGTGCACTATAGAGCCTAGTCCGAGCTTGGCGTTCATCTTCCTGTTGTCGGGCAACCGGATCAACCTGTTTAGTTCAAGGCATATCTGTGGTAACACACACGAGGCGAAGCGGGAATGAGCGGTGGCTCAAACCAAATGAGCAACAGCGAAGCGGGAATAAGCGGCGGCAAAAGGGAAAAGAACGGCGGCTCACACCAAATGCGCGCCGACGATGAGCACCGGCGAAACGGAATTGAGCGCTGGCTCAACAACGAATACGCGCCGACGAGCGGAACTGAGCGCCGGCTCAAACAGCTATTGCGCGCTGGTGAAGAGGGACTGGGCGCCGGCTCAAACAGCTATTGCGCGCCGGCGAAGAGGGACTGGGCGGTGGCGAATGGCGAGTGAGCGGCGGCGAAGTGGGACTGGCGGCGGCGAAATGGGATTGGGCGGCGATGGAGTGCGAGTGAAAGGTGGGTAGGGGAGGTGTTGAAAAATGAAGACTTGAAGAAAACACAAATGAGTATAAGCGGCGGCTATAAAACCGCTTAGGGTTACGTTTTTTTTTTTTTTTTTGCTAATGAGCGGTGGCGAAGATGGGGAGCAGCCGCGCTATTCTTTCTCGGCCATCAGGCCACAATAAAAATGAGTGAGCGCGCATAGTTGAGCCGGGGCACATTGCGTCTGCGGCATACTCGACAAAAAAAAATTCTGCGCGACCGCACAATTATGAGCGAGCGCTCACTGCTCTTGCGGCAATGCTTTCCCAAAGACCTTAAGCGGCCGCTATTCTGTGAGCCAACGCTCTTATCATCTGCGGTACTGTAAAAAAATAACAAAAATAAAATCAGTAATAAAATAAATTAGAGTACCAACAAGCACAAAAAGAAGAAAAAAACAAAACGAAAAGAACTGAAATAGAAAAGAAAAGAAAAATATGGGTTGCCTCCCATAAAGCGCTCTAGTTAAGGTCAAGAGCTTGACAATAAGAAACTCTTAAGATGTCGGATTGTGGAGTTTTTGAGACTCCACCACAATAGGCGCAACGCTAGACTCTAAATACGGCTTCACCCTATGACCATTCACCGTAAAACTTTCTTCGGAATCTTCTTTACCCAAAACCATTGCTCCATGATTTAATACTTCTTTGAGAATAAACGGACCACTCCATCGAGACTTTAGCTTGCCTGGAAATAACTTCAACCTAGAGTTGAATAACCTTAATTTGTCTGTTGCTTGTCTCAGCTTGGCCGGAAGTCTGAGGATGATAAGGTGTTGCTACCTTATGTGTGATACCATTCTTTGCCATAAGCTTAGCAAACAACTTATTACAAAAATGCTTGCCACCATCACTAATAATGGCTTTTGGAAAACCAAACCTGCAAAGAATGTTTTCCTGCACAAACTTCAAGACCACATTAGCATCACTGGTCCTTGTGGGGATTGCCTCAACCCACTTAGACACATAATCAACAGCCAGTAAAATATACTCATAACCATAAGAAACAGGAAAAGGTCCCATAAAATCTAGGCCCCACACATCAAAAATTTCTACTACTAAGATATTTGTGAGGGGCATCTCATTCTTACGACCAATCGTTCCTACTCTTTGACACCTATCACATGTAAGATAAAAAGTATGTGCATCTTTAAACAGAGAAGGCCAGAATAAACCCGACTAAAGAACTTTATGAGTTTTCTTCTGCCCACCAAAATGTCCACCACAATGCGCCTCATGGCACAGACTTAGAACTCGCTGTTGCTCCTCGGCAGGTACACATCTTCTAATGACCTCATCTTTTCCCAACTTAAAAAGATATGGATCTTTCCAGTAATAATGCCTGCACATAGCAAGAAATCCTTTTCTCTCTTGAGACGTTAGATCAGGTCTCAACTCTCCACATGCCAAATAATTCACAATATCAGCATACCAAGGCACGACGTTAAGTTCATATGCATGCTCAAAAGGAAAAGAATCAGGAATCACAGTATAACTAGACTCAAGCACATTATGTTCCAATCTAGATAAATGATCAGCCACCAAGTTTTCACTCCCTTTTCTATCCTTAATTTCCATATCAAATTCTTGTAATAATAAAATCCAACGAATAAGACGTGGTTTAGCCTGATCCTTTGTCAACAAATATCTCAAAGCTGCATGATCACTATGAATAATCACTTTAGAACCAATGATATAAGCACGAAATTTATCTAAAGCAAATACCACAGCAAGCAACTCTTTTTCAGTTGTAGTGTAATTTATTTGAGCATTATTCAATGTCAAACTCGCATAATAAATCACACGCAACATTTTATCCACACGTTGACCAAGCACTGCTCCTACTGCAGAATTAGAAGCATCACACATTATCTCAAACGGCATAGACCAATCAGGTGCTACCACAACAAGCGCAGTACTCAACTTTAACTTTAACAAGTTAAAAGCATGCAAGCAAGAGTCATCAAAATGAAAAGGTACATTTTGAGCAAGCAATCGACACAAAGGTTGGCTAATCTTAGAGAAATCCTTAATGAAACGCCGGTAAAAACCAGCATGACCCAAGAAACTTCTAACACCTTTTACATCTACAGGAGGAGGTAACTTTTCAATAACCCCCACTTTAGCCCTATCAACCTCTATACCATTCTTAGAAACTACATGCCCCAACACAATGCCACTTGTCACCATAAAGTGACTCTTCTCCCAACTCAATGTCAAACCACTTTCAATGCACCTGTTTAATACTAAATCAATCTTGCCTAAACAATCATTGAACGAATTACCAAACATGGAGAAATCATCCATAAAAATTTCAACAAAATTACCTATCATCTCTGAGAAAATTGCCATCATGCACCGTTGGAAGGTTCCTGGCGCATTGCACAACCCAAATGGCATCCTCTTGCAACCAAACGTGCCAAACGGAGTGGTAAAAGCCGTCTTGTCCTGGTCTTCTGGCGCAATAGTAATCTGGTAATAACCTGACAAACCATCAAGAAAATAATAAAATTCATGCCTAGCCAATCTATCTAACATTTGATCAATAAAAGGAAGAGGGAAATGATCCTTTTTCGTGGTGGCATTTAGTTTCCTGAAATCAATACACATACGCCATCCTGTAACAGGACGGGTCGGCACCAACTCATTCCGGTCATTAAGGATGACTGTGATCCCCCCCTTTTTAGGTACCACGTGTACTGGGCTCACCCACTCACTATCAGCAATAGAAAAAATAATTCCCTCTGCTAATAGCTTAAGTAATTCTTTGCAAACCACCTCCATCAGAACTGGATTGAGTCTCCTTTGACCATCTCTCTTGGGTCTCGCCCCCTCTTCCAAATGAATCCTATGCATGCACATCGCTGGGCTTATTCCCCGAATGTCAGCTAAACTCCATCCAAAAGCCAACTTGTTTCTCCTCAAAACGATCATCAAAGCCGCCTCTTGCTCAATGGTGAGCTCGCTGGATATGATCACTGGCTTCCCCTCATCATCTTCCAAGAACACATACTTAAGGTTTTTGGGAAGCTCCTTAAGTTCCAGCTTCGGTTTCTCATTCTTCATACAATCTTCCGGCACCATGGGCTCATCAATAGGGAATTTAGCTGTGAATTCCCTTTCTCCACTCTCGGCTTCCCTAGAAAACTCTTCCATATCCGCCGACCCTGCAAAAACTTCAACACATTCTTGTTCCTGTACAAAAATCATCTCAACCACGCCGTCAATAACATCTATATACGAACATTCATTAGTAAGATCCGATGAAGGCATAGCACGACTAGGATACACAGAAAAAGACACAGACTCTCCTAATACAGTCATTTTTATAGTTCCATTTTTCACATCAATTAACGTATTAGTCGTAGCCATAAATGGTCTTCCTAACAACAAAGTATGCTCTTTCCCATTTTCATGCACTTCACCTATTTCTAACACAACAAAATCAACCGGGACAATCAAACCCCTCACTTTAACCAAAATATCCTCAACTACCCCACGAGGATACCTAACAGATCTGTCCGCCAGCTGTAAACACATACGAGTGGGTTTCAAATTACCTAACTCTAATTGTTTAAAAATTGAGTAAGGCATTAAATTAATCCCGGCCCCCAAATCTAACATACCCGAGGCTTCCTTCCCATTTCCCAAAGCAATATTGATAACAAAGCTACCTGGATCACGTTGCTTAGGCGGTAAAGGTTGTTGCATGATAGAATTCGCAACCTCGGATACAAAGATCTTCTCATTATCCTCAAACCTCCGTTTCTTGGAGGCCAACTCCTTGAAAAATTTCACATAAGCCGGAACATTCCGGATTACATCCAACAGGGGCAAGTTCACATTAACCTTAGCCAGCAAAGTGTAAAAATCCGTGAACTGCTGATCTTGCTTCTCATTTCTTAGCCGGCTAGGATATGGAACCGGTGGTCTATATGGCTTAGTAGCCTTGTGAAGCTTCATCTCCGATTCCTCAATCTGTGATTGCTCGTGTTCCTGTGATGTATGCTTCTCCTTAACTAGCTTCTCCCCACTAACTTCCTTGGGTTGCTCTACAACAGGCATTTCTACCTTGTTATCAACCACCCTTCCACTGTGAAGAACGGTAACAGCTTGAGCTTGGTACGGCTGTAACCCTTGCCCATGAAGTTTTCCTGGCTGCTGCTGCTGTTGCATCTGATTCAATGTACCAGACAGTTGCCCAACAGTAGTCTCAAGGCGCTTAATGGTAGTTGCCTAAGAGTCCATATTCTGCTTGCTCATCTCCATAAAAGATTGCATTGTCTCTTCCAATGATGGCTTCGGGGGAGTTTGCTTCTGGTACTGCTGTGGTCCATTCTGATACTGCTGCTGCTAAAAATTCCCTTGTTGCATTGGATTCTGCGGGTATTGCTGAAACTGCTGGGAGTTCTGCTGAAACTGCTGTGGATACTGCTGATTGAAACTCTGCTGCTGGGAGAATGGAAATTGTTGCTGAGGTGGGTAAAACTGTTGTTGGTTAGAATAACCCATCTGTTGTGGGAGTTGGCGAAACCGATTCCCTTGACTCGATCCAGCCCCTTGATTAGGGCCCTGATTCCTCCATCCTGAGTTCTGCTGACCTCTCCAACCAGAATTCGAACCTTGATTGTACATAGGTCTTTGTTCAAACTTGGGTCTCCCGGAGTATCCCTGAGCGGAATAAACTTCAGCTTCCCCTTCTGGTGTGTACTCCCCCATTCTATGACACTCATTAGCTCCATGCCCATAATCTCCACAAATACCACAATTCTCAATATTTGGTTCACGAGGTGGAGGAGTTGGATTTTTCACCTGGCTCATCTTGAGCTGCTGCAACTCTCTCATCATTCCTGCTACCTGCTTCTGCAGCTCATAGTTAGGTGTCACTGCACTAGCCTCAACCCTTCTTCCTCGGGTCGACTTCTGTTGGGAGCTCTCAGCCAGAGTCTGAAAAATCTCATTGAGCTCAGTAGCGGTCTTCCTGGCAATATTACCCCCTGCAGTGCTGTCCACCATAAATTGGGCTGTTTGAAGCAACCCATCATAGAAGAACTGGCTCACCATAATCGGTCCCAGCTGATGTTGTGGGCATTGCCTAAGCAGCTCTTGAAATCTTTCCCACGCCTCGTGGAACGGCTCATCCGCACCTTGCGTAAAATTCATAATCTAATTTCTGATATCCTGCGTCTTGTGGTTGGGATAAAATTTCAGCATAAACTTCTCACAAGCGTCCGTCCACGTGTTTATGGAATTTGACGGCAATGATAAGAGCCATGTCCTAGCCCGATCCTTCAAAGTGTACGGAAGACACTTAAGCTTTAGCTGGTCTTCTGTGAGATCTAACAACGGGAAAGATTGCACCACCGAACAAAACTCACGCACAAATTTGAGTGCGTCTTCATTGGGCATGCCGTAGAAAGATGGAAGCATGCTGGAGTAATTATGCTTCAAATCATAATTCCTTACGGTTGTTGGAAGCACAATGGCCGACGTTGTGGCCTCAATAATAGGCCTAGAATAGGTTCTCATAAGTTGCGCTTCCTCTCCAGCCATATTTTCTTGGTCGTGGTTAGAATGCACTTCTTCTTCATGATCACTTCCGTTTACCAACGAATTGTTGGACTCAACAGAATTATTGTCCGCAAAGTCCTCCAGGTTTGAATAAGAAACTATTCTCCCTTGAAGCTCAGATTCCACACAAATGGTAGAACTCGGCTCAGACTCTTCCCCCAAGCTAAATAGAACCTCTCGAGGTCGATTGATGTTGTTGAAGTAAGGTGCTAGCTGAATTTTCAAGCTTCGGCGACCTTGCATACACAACACTTAACAAACAGATCAAACGCACCAGAGGAAGAAAAATATCCAAGCCAAAATAAAAATAAAACAAAATTAACACAGAAAACAAATAACACAACCAAATGCCTAAAGCCCTCCCCGGCAACGGCGCCAAAATTTGACTCAACTCAAGACACCTATGAATTGACTTGTAATCGCACGAGGTCACTCTAGTGTGATAAGCTAACCCAAGTCGTATCTCAAGAAAGGCTAAGCAGGGCAATTAATCATGCTATGCACAGAAAGCAATAAATCCTAACACTCTAATCAATAGGTTTGATCTGACATTCTCACTCTCTAATATCTAGACTGAATTTAAATACTAAATTACCTATAAAATAATATAAATAAAATTAAATGATAAATCTATCAGCATATAAACCCTAGTTCTAGAAAGTCTTAACTAATAACTGTAAATAAAGGAACAATCAAAAATTCTAAACATCAAAGCAATAACAATAATAGATCATATTCAAAATACAGAATTAAAGTAAACACAAAGGATAAACATTTTGATCGAATGGAAATATAGCAATGAAGACTGGAAACTCGAAAAGCAATTACTAGATTAAACAGAATTGTAAATGAGTCTTACAAAAATCCAGTAGAACAATTGACAGAAGAAAAGTGAAAAAGACCCCCAAGAACCAAGAGCTGTCGCAGTCTTCCGAAGAATAGAAAAAGATCAAAACCCAGAATACCCTAAACAGAGTTGCGAACAATGTTTTATATGAGTAAGTGCGCCCTCGCTCAAACTGAGAACCACCGCGCAAATAAAACACGCAACTAAAATAAGTCGAACTAAAAACGAATGAGCGACCGCTCATCAAAAACACGTAACAACTAAAAAAGAAAATTCAGCGGTGGCGCATGAGAATTGAGCGACGGCGAAGAGGATTTTGAAGGGTTGAGCGGCGGCGAAGAGGATTTTGAAGGGTTGAGCAGCAGCGAAGAGGATTTTATAGGGTTGAGCGGCGGCTCACCATGTTGCGCGCCGGCTCAACCCTTTGGCGGCCTACGTCACTTCGCTTTTGATGTTGAGCCACGTTGAGCGCCGGCTCAACCATTTTACGGTATTCTTTCGGGCTTCTTTTGATCTATTCTCCTATTTTCTCCCGCTTTTATTATTCTCATCAATATCTGCAAAACTACTTCCACATATTATCAAAACTCACCAATTAAGTCAGCAGATAGATTAACATTACCCCCAAACTTGACTCAAATACGAACAATTAAGCATAAAACATTGATTTCGAGGATTCCTTCGCGCCAGTTGCAAGGTTGGAAGCTATCCGGATATTTCTAGCCTATGCTGCATTTCACAAGTTTAAGGTTTATCAGATGGGTGTGAAGTGTGCCTTCTTCAACGGTGATATTAAGGAAGATGTTTATGTTGAACAGCCTCCCGGTTTTGAGACTGGAGATGGAAGAGTGTACAAGTTGAAGAAAGCAATCTATGGATTGAAGCAAGCACTCAGGGCTTGGTATGACACTCTCTGTGGTTTTCTTCTGAACTCGGGGTTCAAACGAGGGTCAGTTGACAAAACACTGTTCACCATCAAAGTTGGAGAAGATATACTTGTAGTGCAAATCTATGTTGACGACATCATATTCGGTTCCAAGTCGGAGCAACTATGCCAGAAATTCTCAACTCTCATGAAGGAGAAATTCGAGATGTCGATGATGGCGAGATGAATTATTTTCTTGGGCTACAGGTGAAGCAGTCATCAAAAGGAATTTTTATCAATCAGTCCAAATATACCAAGAAGCTCATCACAAAGTTCGGTTTGCAGTCAAGTAAAACCACAAGGATCCCGATGAATACTAACTGGAAGATTGAACCCGGAACTGAGGGAAAACTCATGGATGCCAGTAAGTATAGAGGGATTATCGGTTCTTTGCTATATCTAACCGCCAGTCGGCCAGACATATCTTACGCGGTTGGAGTGTGTGCTTGGTTCCAAGTTCAACCAAGGGAAGCACACATGTTGGCAGCAAAGAACATCATCAAGTATCTGAAGGGTACTGTTAATGTTGGGTTGTGGTATCCAACCGACGACAATATCCAACTGACCGGATACTCAGATGCAGATCTAGCCGGAGATCGGTTGGACAGGAAGTCCACATCTGGACATTGTCAGTTCATGGGAAGCAAGCTAGTTTCATGGTTCTCCAAGAAACAAGCATGTGTTGCCACTTCTACAACCAAGTCGGAGTATATGGCTGCCGGTAGTTGTTGCATGCAAGTGTTGTGGCTCAAGCAACAGCTAAGAGATTATGAAGTTGCAACTGGACAGGTTCCCATTCATTGTGATGGCTCAAGTGCCATAGCTATTTCTTTGAATCTTGTTCATCATTCTCGAACGAAGCACATCGACATCCGACATCATTTTATCTGAGATCATATTGAGAAGAAGGATGTATCCATGAAGAAGATTCCAACTGAGATTCAGCGAGCTGATATATTCACCAAACCTCTAGCCGAAGCACAGTTCAAGATGTTATGCGATCTCCTTGGATTGTTGGATCCATCAGATGAGGAGTCAGCTGAGGTGAAGAGATAGATATCCATCTGAGGGGGAAGCTCAGATGAAGGGGGAATCTCAGATGCAGATCGCCAACCGAAGACATCAAACGTCAGCTGAACAGACGAACTCGAGTCAGCTGATGGTATGCCGCAACATTGGAATCGCCAACCGAAGACATTAGACGTCAGCTGAACAGACGAACTCGAGTCAGCTGATGGTATGCCGCAACATTAGAACACAGCTGATTCCAACATCAGCTGGCAGGTATCACAACTGATTCCGACATCAGCTGGCAGGTATCATTTATGGCTGAAGGTGTTTGTGTCTTAAATGAGAATGTTTGAAATAAATTCAAACATTCCTGAGCATGTCAGTTAGACTAAAATAGCCATCATAGCGCATTTAATGTAAAGTGTGGCTGAACATCAATAGCCTACTTTATAGTGCGACTGGGCTGACATGAAAAACAGTTCACCTTCTCACGCGCTGGTTGGAACTCGGAGTGTGACGTCAAGTCAAAGCTAGTCAACAGTCGTGAAATCTCAGCCGTTGATGGATTCGCGCCATTCAACCCTAGCCGTCGATTTCAACCGAGCCAAAAACCTATAAAAGGCGGAAAATCAGGAAGTAATCTCTTACCTTCTACATTTGTGTCTATCTGCAGTAACTGTTCATCGTCTT
Organism: Schizonepeta tenuifolia; assembly: GCA_029490685.1. NCBI lineage: Eukaryota > Viridiplantae > Streptophyta > Magnoliopsida > Lamiales > Lamiaceae > Schizonepeta > Schizonepeta tenuifolia. Next base: position 71,518,865 of record CM055959.1, read on the forward strand.
CTCAGATTCTGTTTAACCATTTTCTGCAAGTTTTTATTTCCTTCTCATATATAATCCTCACAACATTACTAAATGGCACCCAAAGGAAAGAAGATGGCGTCCTCCGGACCTTCCCTAGTCCCCACATCATACGAAGAATCCTTTGATCTACTTGTTTCCAAGATACACTTCGAACAGATCCTGTCAGAGGATGAACTGAAATCCCCAGTGCTATCTCCACTCGCCAATACTCTCAGGGAGAACGACCTTCTAAACTGGGCGACGCTCTTCCCATCCCACCTTCTCAGGCGACAGGTCGGAGAGTTCTATCGGAACTTGCAACTACCCATCGACAGCCGAGACGGGCTCATTACAGAAGTTTCTTGCCGGCAACGGGATGTTTCTGCCAGAACCATCCGCAGGGTCTCCGTCCCCATTCAAGTTTCTGATATTCTTCACCAAATCATTCTGCCACGGACACCGTCGACAACATCTCCGATGGGGAAGCCGATGAATTTCTGGAAAGTGCTCTGATCACCCTAGAAAAGTTGAAGAGTAATATGCAGAGAATAAAGTTGAAGCCAGAGCACCGACTTTTGTTCGATGTGGTATCCAAGGTTGTATTCGGATACAGCGGGGCCTTCGGAGACATCAGCCGACCGAAGCTCAAACAGTTGCTTGCCTTGGAACACAAATATGAGATTAACTGGTTCCAGTATTTTGAAAACCAGTTCACATTGGAGAAATAGAAGATCTCCGAATCCACAACCGAATCTGGCGAAAGGTTGTTGAGTGTCAAGGGGACTCTCAACTTCGGTTGCAAAATTTCTGCCCTGATCCTGTTCTCAACCAAGGATCAGAACATGGTCTGGGAAGACTGCGAGGAGACCCCGGTGAAGAAATTGATGCTCTTCCCAACTGCCAAGAAGGCTCAAGATGTGATTAGGAGTGTCTATACTCCTAAGGAGAAGAAGGAAGCTGTGAAGATAGCTGAGGAAAAAGATACAGCCAAGGAACAGCCCCCAGCTTCCAGCCGCAAATCAAAATCGACAGCTGGACGCCGACTAAGGGATGAGTCGGAGAAGGAGAAAGCTGAAGAACCAGCTAAGAAGAAGCTGAGGGTTCACATCAAGAAGACGGTTGCAGTACCAGCTGAGGAGGTTCCAGCTGAGGACGCGCCAGCTGAGGATGTGCCAGCTGAGGTTCCAGCTGAGGATGTGCCAGCTGAGGATGTGCCAGCTGAGGAGTTGTCAGCTGTGGAGGCACCGGTTGAGGAGACACCAGCTGAGGAGCCGTCTGAGTTAAGTCACTCGGTTGAAGCGGCTGCCTTCGAGGTTGTTCCTCACAAAGACATGATTGAAGGCATGGAAACGGATCTCTCCTCGGATGCTTCTTCCTCCTCTGAGGAAACTGAAGACATTCCAACCTCCCCCACGGTAGGAGCTGATGCCGTACTGCCCAAAGAGCCTCTCGCTCTCACAACCGACTCACAACCAGAAATTCCGAGCTCATCGCTCGATGCCAAAATTGAGACCATTTCTTCGGCCAATGTTGATGAACCTGTTGATACCCCCATCCCCATAGAATCCAAAATTCCGAGCTCCCAGCTCGATGTCAATGTTGAGACCACTTCTTTGGTCAACATTGATGAAACTTTTGAACCGATTCCATACGAGAATCTATCTCCCTCCCCCATCGATGACGAAGATGATCATCAGGCTGTCGCACAGGAGCATGAAGGCAAGCTAGCCTACTGCTTTCAGAAATTGATTGGGATGTTCCCAGAAGCTCGCGACATGCCGGTTTTTGCCACTCTCGGAACTGAGCTGCTGTATCAGTTCAGCATAATCTTCAGCCACTGGTATGTGAAGGAAGACACCATCCGTATACAGAGTTGGGACTAGCTCAAAGCCGATGAGTCGCGCATCCGAGATTATTTCAACTACACAAACCTTGAAGTTGCCTACAACAACAAGGTTGCGCTGCTGACGCGTCGTCTGGACATCAGCAAGGCTGAAGGAAGAGACACTAGGGAGTCAGCTGATCAAGTCTTTGTCGCCTTCCTGGACAACATGCTAATCAAGTCAGCTGAGTTCATTGATGACCTGGATGAAGCCGCCGCCGCAGCAAAGGATGAAGAAGAGGAGCTTAAACAGTACCTAGCCAACCACCAAGCCATGGTCACTGTTGAACAGCCAGCACCCTCAACTGAAGAAATATGTGAGTTGATAGCTGAGAGAGTCAACCAGCTAAGGATGGAGATGCTTGCCAACTTCCAGCACAACAAAGAAGATTAGCTGAGGATGTTGGAAGCTGACACGCACCCGTTGTATGGTACGATCAAAATACCTGTGTATGCCCCAGACGGACAATACACGCTCCTATGCCCACTACCGGACTGGTTAGTCTTAGCGGCAAGCTAGGGTCGATCCCACGGAGAGTGATGAACCACCTTACTCTTCAGTATACAAATCGAGTTGTCACGATCTCAATCTATGTATCTGCACAATAAAATAGATGGAAATCAAATATAAAAAGGGGGTAAGATTTGGGGTAGGTCATGATCGTTGTTGATATGTTAATTCGGTCATGGGCACACTAAAGATCTGTCCATGCTTCGTATAAACTCAAGGCGTGGCCCAAAGACATTGGGGCGTTTCAAGAATTCATACTCCACACTTGGGATGGTTGAATCCCTTGTTGTCGTCCTGGTCCGAAGGTCACGCTTCACCCCGGTCACAAGGCCGTGCTTCACTCCTCCTTAGATAGTAGTCATACCCGATCTCTCCAAGTATGACCCTCACCAACCTTCTCTTCCAAACTTCCTATGTCCGCACCTACAGAGTAGACATAACTCGCGGGATACTCATTTCCGGGACCACGTCCAACCGGTCATTGGTATGCCTACGATACGCGAGATGAGTCCTTTGGTAAATAACCATGGCTTGATGCCTCGTCACAGTTGATGGGTGATTGTTAGAGAAGCCCAAAACTGAAGAAGGACGCAGTATCCCCTTGTCCAGTCCTCACCATCCAGATCTACAGCACCCTGTCAGGTGCTGCTTAGCTACTCGGTCCTAGGCACATCGAACGCTGCCGTTTGTCATGCCCTGCCTTTGCTTGACATGGTACAGCTCCAACCGAACGGAGATCACCCGTTTGGTCAGGACTGCCCATGAATTCTACTCCAGTCCTTCCGAAACTACTGGACTCAACCGATGGCACAAGTGCCTCGCGAATATTTCACACATCAACAGTCAATCATTTCCCATACCCAAATCTCACCAAGTAAACTACTCATACATAATTAAATATATAATGATAAGCGAAAAAGAACACATGAATAAAAGAAATAAAAAATACTCGGATTAAAAGTACCTAAGGCAACAGCCTTGGATTTGTTCTTCACAGCAGAATGTAAATAAAAGCAGATAAAGATTGTTTTGAACAGAAAATATAAAACTGAGAATAAAAGTGTTTTCTTCGAACTAAGAACTGTAGACTGATCGATTCTCCAACATTGTGCCAGCCGCCTTGGCTGGACTTTTATAGTTGTAGTGGCAGCGAGCAAAACCCTAGGCGGGTAGATTGAAATGGTATGATTGGCAATTTCCATGTTGAGCGAGATTCTGAATATCTGTGACTGGCTGGATTGATGATTGGCGATCTCCGATTGATTGGTCTATTTAGGGTAGGGCGCTGACCTCCAAATCCTTCCTTCCATAGATGCTTGGCAGATATTGGGCGAATCTTTTCCACGCGGCTTTCCTTCTTGAGCTTTGGCGACTGACTGGCAATCTTTGTAGTGGTCAAACTGGTTGCATGCTTCATGGTTGGATTCCTCGTAGGCAAAGCAGTTGCAAGATCTTCTTTGTTGTTGGATGCATTGCGTTAATACCACGAATGCGAATGATGAATAGCGACTTAGCTTCAGGGTTCACATGGAATCCTCCTTTCAACCTCGTCTCTTGCTTCAATTCATCTCCTGCTCTGCATACTCCTTTGCGTAGTCCTTGCAACCGACTAGATTCGCTCCAGTTCTGCTCATTCTGACCACCTTTCCTCTGTTTGACTTGGACTGAGCTTCCTTCCTTCGAACAATATTTTCCTTCCCTTGGACAGACTCTAATGACACAAAAAGACATGAAAAATAGGGCCAAAAGGCCCAAAAGTCGAAGACGCATCAGAAGCACAGGAGGAGAAGAACAAGCAGCTGCTGGAGGAGAATGTTTCACTGAAGATAAAGCTGGATGAATTCTCAACATCCACCAGCCAAGACATCTCTGACCTGAAGACAACCGTCCATGGAATCCGATCCGATCTGAACGTCTTCAAATCCTTATCTGATTCCAACCTCGCCAAATCTCAAGAGACTCAAGACCAAGAATGGGAGTCTCGGTTCGAGTCAAGATGGGTTGAGTTCGTTGCTTTCCAGACCGAAGTCAATGAAAACCTCGTCACTCTTAAGAAAGCCGAACAAGAGCACCTGGACACTGAAGTGGCGAAGAAGGTTGGAGTAGAATACGCGGTCGATGAGCTCTTCAACCACATCCAACAAGCTGAACAACAACTCACCTCTCTAGATGGATTAGTAGCAAGCCTTGTTGCTGATGCCAAAAAGGGGGAAGATAAAAAGGGGGAAGAGGAGTTGCAGGGGGAAGTTAAGATGCAGGGGGAAGATGAGACCCAGGCTGAGGAAGAGATTCCAGCTGCAAAATCTCAGCCGAAGAGGAAGACAATCCACAAGAAGAAGTCCACTCCTAGGCCAACCGGCGTCGGTGGAGCTGAAATGGCTAAGGACTTGGAGCACGCCGAGAAGTATGGAGTTTCCTACAACTCCATAGCCGAGATCGCAGTCGAGCTTGATTCGAAACTCGATTGTATCACAACCGAAGAGTGTATTGCTACTGCCAAGGCTATGGATGTTGCGGAAAAATACTACATGAATCCCGACTGGATTAAGAAGTTTGTTTCCAGCCAAGCTAAACGAGTCAACCAGTTCGAGGAGGAGCTTGACAAGGTCACCAAGAACCTAGACAGGAATGTTGCCTCCCGCAGCCGACGACGAATAGATAAACATCAAGTAAAGGATGAGGCAAGGCTGAAACAACAGAGGTTGCCAGGGAAGGTTAAGCTGCAAAGTCGGTTCAGGCACGTGGACAAGTGGATGCCAGTTGAGTGGAATGAAGACTGTGAGTCATTCAAGCACGAGTTTGTGAATGACTTCTATTACAGAAAAGTCTTCACAACTGACGATCCGAGGAAAGCATTCAAGGAAGCCCTGACCGAGCTGCACTCAAGGGACCCGGGCATGTTCAGCCAGTTCAGGCGAGCCATGATAGATGCAAAACTGGACATGAACACAGTCCCGGTCCCTCAGAAGGTTACCTATCTCCCTCCATTCCTTCCAGACTCAAGAAACCCCAACCGAATGAAGATAGCAGCTGAAGCAAGACAAGTTTGCCGAGAGCACGGGGTTGACATCTCAAAGGAGTCTGAGGCTAAACAAGAAATTTTTGTTAGAATGTTTAGCAAGTATGGGCTTAAGTATTAGCTCAGTTAGTTTTTGAGCAACTGATGTAATTTTTGATTTTTGTGCATTTTGTTGTAACCATCAGTTGTAATGAAAACTTTCATCAGTTATACGATTCACCTTGACGAACAATATCTCGTTGTCCAAGCTCTGAATCGCAAAGTTATTTCAATACCATGTTATAACTGTGCTAACCCTTTGATGTTTTAATCTTATAGACTATCTAGAATTTCAGCTGAGATTTTAGATAGGTCAGTAGGGTTTAGATCAGTTTGATCTGTAAGGATTTTATAAGGGTTTTGGCATCATCAAAAAGGGGGAAATTGTTGGGAAATTTAAGTACAGTTTTGATTGATTCCAAAACCAACTGACCCCAACCGAGTAGATATTGCCATTTCATAATGTTAGCTTTTAGGCTCGCTGTTTGAGCAATATTAAGATTTTATCTTTATAGGTCTCCAGCTGAAGACGGCAACAAGGCTTCACTCGGATAGAACATCAGTTGTAAGAAAGACAATTGAGCGTTCATCAGATGAGAGTTAAAAAGGGGAAAGTTATAAGAGAACATCAGTTGTAGAAAGACAACTGAGCGTTCGAAGCCAACTGATCAGATTCAGAACATCAGAAAGTCAACTGAGCATTCAAGAGATAGAACATTAGTTGTAGGACTCAAACCGATAAGATCGACAACATGAAATTCAAAGCAGCTGAGAGTTCAACTGTCCTTCAGACAAATTGTCAGATGAAGATAGCATTCAGATAGAACATCAGCTGAAGACAAATCAGATGAAGATCAAACTTCTCAACCGACCATTCAATGTTGAAAGACTAATGTTAAGATTTAAAATTCAAATAAGGAAGTCACGTGAAGGTTTGACTCTTTGTCATTACCTCATTTGGCCCAACACAAGGCTGTCTCAGATGGAAAGTAGAAGCACACAGTTGCCATCCGGAAAGACTGCAGAGATGAGAGACAAGCCATCGCTTTCACAAGATCAGAGATCAACGGCTCCTCCAACGGCTAGTTGATTCTCTCTGCCTATAAATAGAGGCCTTCATTCATTCACCAAGACACGCGGAAAAATGAGACAGACAAGTGCAAGAGCCAAGAGATAAACGAGCGAACATCACCAGTTGAGAGTTCATATCACAAACGAGCTAAACTGAATTCAATCTCTAAGAACATCACTAGTTGAGAGTTCTAGAGTGTTAGATTCTGTCTTGGTGTTTTTCGATCCAACCTTGAGAACATCACTAGTTGAGAGTTCGTAGAGTGTTAGATCCTAGCTCACTTCTTGTTCGAGCTAGTAGTTGGAAAAACCACCTACTCACACACCCTTAAAAAGGTTGTTAGGACCCTACTCTTCCCGGAATTGAGTAGATAGGTTGATAAGTACCCGTAAACTTATCTGTATGGTTGATAAGTACCCGTAAACTTATCTTAACGGTTGCAAAGCCCGCGTAAGCTTTGTGGTTTTTGTCCAGAAGAACTTGGACTGAGTTGTGTGGACTCACAACTCTCCGTGGACGTAGGAGTTATCTCCGAACCACATAAATCCTTATGTGTTTGTCTTTTCAGTTCAGTTATTTATTATTGCATATTCAACTGACCAACTAACCAACATACAAACTCTGCATCTTTGCATATGTAATGCCCCGTAAATTCCTTACGTTCTTAAAATATTTAAAGTTAATTAAATAAATGGCTTTGCACGCCTAAGTTTACAATTGTTGAATTCTAAGGCTAACGGTCGAATCCGTTATTAAAAAAATAAATTACAGAAGTCAGCTAGACGACTACTGTATTTAGTGTTAGCACGTACGAAAAGTTTTTAGTTCGTAAACTTAGAACGGAAAACCGTCTAATTTTTATAATCACGAAATTGCGATACGAAAACGCCCGAGAAAGTTCGTTTTTATGTTTTTCCGGACAAAACTCGGACTGTGTCGTCCCGAGTTTTTTGTCAAAATAAATTTTGTAAATTTATTTTCCAATTAAGTTCATACGTTAGAATTTTTAAGTCAAATCGAATCGCGACGATTTTGTACCGAGCAACGTTTTCCGTCGTTCGTTTTTCCGTAACGTCGGATCGCGCTGGAAAAACCCGTAACCCTCCAAAATTTTGCATGGCAGCCGACACATCACCTTAATTAGTGGCAAACATGCATGTTTGACTTGTTTAATTGTATGACACCTTGTCTTCACTTTTCATATCTTTCAACCAATTCATCATATCACACAATTGAACAAAACCATTTCATCTCTCTCTCTCTCACTCTCTCGGCTGCACACACACACTCTCTCTCAATCTTCATCTTCTTCATCTTCTTTCTTCACCTCCATTGAAGACACTTGAAGTTCTTGAAAAAGAAACCACACAAGTCCTCATTCATCCAACAAAACCTATTACATCCTTTGTTAAATCTTAAGGTATTCAACTCCTCTTTAATTCTATCCATCCAAAACCCTTTTCTTTTTATTTTCCTTTTGTTCGAAATATTAGAAGTGGTGATATAGATGTATTGATCTTGGAATAATGAAATTAGAAGTATTAGATATGATAATTAGGGATTAAAATTGAACAAAAAAAATAAGAACCCTAATACCTCGTTAATGCCGAAATTTTTAGGCATTTTGTAGGAGTTTTGTTCTTCTTCTTTTGATGGTTGATTCTTATTTGATAGATGTTTAATTAGTGATTGGAATGAAAAAGAATTGAAAGCCCTATGTTTTTGTGAAAGACAATTATGGTTTGAATTATGAATTTAGGGATTTTTGTATGTTAGTTGATAATTGTTTTGCAATTGATTAATTGATAATATAAGAGGTTGATTAGTAAATAAATGTAGTTAATTGGGGAAGAAAATCATCCCCTTAACATATGTATAAAAACAGAAATTTATTAAGTGATTAGGGGTTTTCATGTATTGATGTTAAGTGATGAATTGTTAATGGAATATAGTTGCAAATAATGTTAGTTGATTATAGAATTTAATTGAGAATTTTCTAAAAATGTTTAATGAAACATAAGAGATAAAGATCACCTTATAAGTTAAAGTATAATTATGTTATGATATATTTGCATGCATGAAAATGATTCACGTTAGACGTAGTTTAACGTCGTAAAATTTGAACGAAATCCGACAACCTTTGAAAATCGCATAAGAGACGAACATTTAGTTGTAACTAATAATTGAGAAGTTGGATGGGAATTTTATTTTGATATTATTGTTTATGATGGAATTTAGAACAACTTTCTAGTTGACGTCATAAGCTTTCGAATTGATATAATATGGGCTATAGTTATAGTCGAGAACTAGAACGCGTTTTGAAATTTTTGTTGGTTTAGTACTTGTTAGTTGAAATCCAACGTTAGAACGTCGTGCTTTTGAGCGAGTTTTGAGAAGGAGTTTGTCATGTACGGAAGTACGTGATGACTGCCTCGAGAGTCCAGTTTCTAAAAAAAATGAATACGAGAGCTTAGAACGAACCTAAGACGTTATACGTCGAACCTATCAAGCAATTAGGGTTTTCGCGGCAGTTTTGCGACCCTCGCTGGAAACTGTAATCACTTCCAGCTCGTTTATCGGATTTGTGATCCGTAAGATGGAGCGCGAACTAGACTTCCTAAGCTTTCTAGTGGTACAGGGCTCACTCCCTATTTCCAAATCCTCTGTTCTGGACAGCCTCCAGAGTTACTGGACTGTGCAGTGAAAATTCAGTTTCTTGTTTTCTAAGTTGTTTAGTTCACAACTTAGTTTCTTTCGATCGTTTAAGCCGTTTTATCTAACGAATATCTCCCTACTGACCCTAGAGTCAAGTACAGAACCTTGAGTGATGAAAACCAGTCGAAATCTTATATCTTATCTCTTATCCTTTTGTTAAAGAAGTAATAAACGAGAAATTCCTTAAATCGTTCAATGATCTAAAACGTAAATCACCTAAGTTGATTATTTCCAACTTAGTTTCTTTTAATTTTTAAAGTCGTATTAAGATATCGACTACCTTCTCTACTGACCCGAGAGTCGAGTATGAGATCTTCCGAATTCTAAATGAGATTGGTACGAGTCTCGTTTCCCGTTTAAGTAAAACGAATCTAGTAAGCGTGCAAATGCCTAAAGAATGAAACAACTAAAACTTTCTTCGATTCTCTTTAATCGATTATCTTTTACAAACCGTTTTTAAGTATGTTTATTTTACGATGAAGGAGGAAGCCAACTGTAGAGAAAGGACAGAAGATCCAAAGTTGGAAGCTTTTGCTTTAAGTTCTGTAAATCAAGGTGGGCTTTTATATACAAATAAAACGAGCAATGCTCGGAAAATCTTTCTTTATCGCTTTGATATCTGTGTTTTCAAAGTGATATTATGGCATGAACTGTTTTATGTTTTACGTGAGTTCTCTTGTACCTATCTGAGTTAACATTCATGTTTTCCAGATTTAGAGTTAGTCTATTTAGATTAACTAACGATCGGCTCTGAGTTAGCTGCTAAGTGCTTTCCAGAGTTAGTGCACTTTGTAACCTGTGGTGTATGTGATATCCTGTTGAGGGGTACCAGCCACGGTGAATTAGAATTGGTCAAGATTGAACGTAACATTAGTCAGAAAATGCTCGCGCGAGTGATTTATGAGAAAAAGTCAGAAAATGTTTAGTAGACACGGATTCTTTCAATAAAACTCCGATGTGCTACGCTTATGAAATGCCATATTTATCTATATTTATGATTATGTTTTCGGCACCGTGCCCACTAAGTACGTTTGTACTTAGCCCTGCATTGTTTTCTAAATGTGCAGGTTGAAGCGACGGTGAGCGGCGACGGTTGATGTTGAGTTAAAGGATAGAATGCTTAGTTAGAACCCTTCCGCTGCCAATCTCTGTATTTCTTTTTGAGATGTACTTTTGAATAATACTCTGTAGTCTAAGTCTGTAAACATGAACTTAGCTTCTTTTTGTACTTTTGTCGAGTAATCCTTAGGGATTAACTCTTTCTTATTTATATTCAAGTCTTATTCATGGTTTATCGATGTTTATCAAGTATGTTTAGTCAATTAGCCCCCTTCTTCCCCGCTTCTTTAATCCAACCCCAGTCGCACCCCAGCTTCTGCCGTCCCTCGCGATTTGGGGCTGTGACAGAGTGGTATCAGAGCAGTGTTCGTTTTCTGCTCTGCTTCTGAGTCAATCTTCTAGTATGAGTTAGTGTGAGTCATTCTTTCTAGTACGAGTCATTCCCTTAAGTAATATCATAAAGTGGTATTTGTATACAAGTCTTTCTCCGAGAAATAATATAGAGTAATTGTTTGTACTCTATATCGAGTCTTCTTTCAAGTCAAGAGACATGGTATTTGTATATACTCTGGATCAGAGTCGTCTTTCCAAGTGTAAGATAAGAGTTAGACCATGATGCTAAGATTGAGAATGTAGAAGTCAACTCAACCGCCCGCTACGTCGACTCAACGAGGAAAAGTGAAAGAATTTTATAATGAAATTTCTTTTAAATAAGGAATTTATGAGCAAGTATTCAAAAAATTTGAAGACAAGAATGAGTTGTGTTTTAAAAATGAGAATTTTACAGAAGTATAATTTTTATACTTACATGATTATGCGATAGTACAAGTACTATCTTATGTGAAAATATTTGCGCAATGATTTCCTTTTTATGAAAAAGGTATGCGGATACGAGAATATAGTCAGATTTAAGGGAATTTTCCCGGTTCAATGAGAACGTAGACGTGGAACTTAAGAAACTTTCCGGTTCTTCGAGAACTTAGACGTTTTTAAGAAACGTTGTTTTGAAATGATTTCAAAAGGAGATCCCTAACACGGGAAGGACTTCCTCTGATGAATGTCACGTGCGCTTAGTGACATGAATAAAGATTCGGCAAAGTCGAACTTGTCGTCTAAGAATTTCCTGCGAGGAAAAGAAATAAAAAGAAATAAAATAAATAAAAATAATTCAATAAATCGTATTAGTGAAAGAAGGGAGCGATTAGACGTTTGAGAAGCTTTCGGCTTCGAGTTAGGAAAGATATGAACGAGACGACAACTGGAACCTAGTTTCCCAGGAAATTATTCTTAAGTTATATTTCTTTTTCTTTTTATGGAATTAAATTCCATATTTTCATCTTGAGCGACGACTACAATTAGTACGAATATCAAGAATCGTAAGCGATAAATTCTTTTGAAAATGGATGTTACTTTTGAATAAGTAGCATGAACGAAGTAAATATACTTTGTTTTAATAGGTGAAAATCTTTAAGAGTTAGTGAGTTAAGAAATAAAAGAAATAGAAAAATTAAAATGAGTAATAATATGGTGAAATGAGAGAATGAAAATAAAATCTTTAATTTTATGAATATATATATATATATGTTGTTGAGTGCAATTTCTTGAATTGCTAGAAGTCTTAATAAGTGGTTGACTTAAGTAATGATATTACAATTGAATAAGGAATATTCATTTTGTAATTTATGTTTTCGTTAAGATAAGTTATTTTCTTTTCCTACCTGTTACTGATCCGTGTTACCTTAAAACTTTTGTAGGATGGCTAGGACTCGTGTCACGGCTCGGAAGAGCCAGCCTTTGGCCTCGTGCGAGCGCACCATAGTTGACATGTTGCAGGATGAGTACTATGAGTTTGAGGTAGACTATGGAGAAGAGGATGTGGGACAGATTGTGAGTAATTTTTCTTCAGCCTACTACCCAGTGCGACACCTGATCAAGGAGAGTCAGGCGATACTAGACTTGATCGTGCACCTACCGAATGAGTGGCGCGGATGGGCGCACCGTGCAGCTTGGTACTTCTTGGGGATTTTCGGCGACGACACGGAGCCGACCGGCAACTACGCTGTATTTGCACTGTGTGTGCACATGCGTTTCTTTGAGAGCAGGTTTATGCTTCCCCAATCTTTAGAGCCACACATCCCCTACAGTCACTTTCCAGCCGAGACAGAGCTTGAGGAGCTTGATTTAGACCCGGAGTTCTTAGAGTTGTTAGAGTTGCCACCAGACGGTGTACTGGAGGAGGAGCCTGAGGCTGAGTTAGAGCAGCCAGAGGAGGACGAGGAGACGGTAGTTCCACTAGAGTCACCACCGGCTGCACAGCAGATTGAGGAGTTGATCCCAGGCCCGGGTTTTGTAGAGGTTGACGCTGAGACAACCGCGTTGTTGGGGTTATCTTCACCGTTTGTGCCAGACGTTTGTGTTAGGGTCAGGGGACCGTTGGAGACGAGACTGTACAGAGAGGGACCAGACTACCGAGAGATCGACGTGGAGCTCGCCGCCATGTTAGATTGCCTTCTCCACTTACGCCACTTGAGGAGATCTGCATGAAGTGGGGAGTAGTCCGACAGCAGATGGAGGCAGGACCGTCCAGGGTCCGTTCTAGGGAGGAGTACGAGTCGGGTTCAGGTTCAGTTCCCGAGCACCTTCTCCTCCTAAAGAAGCGTGCGAGAGAGATCAGAGAGGACGACTTGGTCTCCGACTTGGAGGAGACTGTTTCTGAGGCACCCTCACCCACCCTGCTTACACTTGACGACGGTTCTACTCTGAGGGTGGACCAGGCACTCGAGCTGGTTTTTGGTTCGGAGTCCGAGGAGGAGGACCCGGAGGAGGATCCGGAGGAGGACCCGGAGGAGGACCCTGAGGAGGACCCAGGAGAGGGTTGTTAGGATTTTGCAGACTTCGGGGTAGTTTTTGGTTTCTTCTGCAGTTTAGTTAGGCAGTGCTTTATAGACATGGGTAAATATCAGTAGTAGTGGCAGCTTTTTGTCCTGTATAGAGTCGGATCTGTAACTAGTTAGTTTTTGTAGTACTCTAGCGGATACGAAATTTTACGAATCGTTTCCGTTCTAGTACTCTAGTAGATACAGAGTGCAGTTTGTTAGTGCACCCAGTAAATAGTAGGCAGTCAGCCTAGTTTAGACTAATAGTGGTCTAACCCTTTTGTATAAGTCCTTGTTAGAGGCAAAAGTAATATTCTTTTTGGATATATATATATATATATATATATATATGACCAGTAAAGAGGGTTTTTAATCAAGTAAAATTGCTTATGAATCGAGTAATTAAAATTAGAATGTTAAATGAACTCGTGTAACGAGGAAATGAGTTTAACCCGAAAGTTAAAAGATTAATGAAATGATATCAAAGCTATGTTTGATATGTTGTTCCATGAATTTGATTAAGTTGAGAACGAGCTAGTAAGTGCTAAGTGTAATTAACAAAAGGAAACTAATGAGAATTTTCAATTCTTCTCTAGACTAAAGAAAATGCCGTCGAGAAATGTTAACAACAGGAGAGGTCGAAGAGGACGTGGTGGACGTCAGCCAGAAAATAACCAAGAACAGGAATATGAGCGGAATATCACTCCATCCCCATCTCCACCCCCGTCACCATCACCACCACCTTCACCACCGCCCCGTAGAGATATTGAGGATCTTTTCCTCAAAAGGAACCCTCCAATGTTCAATGGAACTGGAAACCCTAGCGATGCTGAGCTATGGGTAAGGTCGACTGAGAAAATTTTCAAACTCCTCAGATGCACTGATGAGGAGAGAATGCTGTGTGTCGCTTTCCAACTGACGGGATCGGCAGATTACTGGTGGGAAGCAAGACAGAAGGTGATACCTGCTGAGCATCTGGCTCGTTTTTCGTGGGAAGAGTTTAAGGAGATTTTCTTTGACAAGTACGTCCCCAAGACGTATAGGGCACAGAAAGAGGCCGAATTTTATAATCTGAAGCAGGGAAAGCTGACTGTGACGGAATATGACGTCAAGTTCTGTGAGTTGATGAGGTATGCGCCGACATTGGTCGACACTGAAGAGAAGTTATCAAAGAAATTTCAGGGAGGTTTACCTCATGAATTGGGAATCGCTTTGGCTAGTCATGGAGGACTAGGTTATTCGGACATACTGGGAAGAGCACTGGAAATGGAGGCCGTCGTGCCGGATGAGAAAAAGATTGTACCAACTGCGTCAGCACCAGCGCAGAATCAGAATCGAGGCTACTACAACAACAACAACAGCAACTACCAAGGGAAGAGAAAATGGAACGGAGGAGGTAGCGGAGGATATAGTCAGGTCTACAACAATCAGGGAGGACAGAAAAGAGGTTATCAGCAGCCTGCCAACAACAACAACAATAGCAAGAGGCCATGACAAGGAAACAACCAATCGGGGTTGTTCATTCAAGGGAACAGACAGAACTTGCCATGGAAGGGCAATAATCAGTTAAACCAGCCGCAAGGGCAACAGAGGAATTTTAACCAGGGAGCGAATAACCCAGGGAGGGTTACCATCCCTGTCTGCCCGAAGTGCAACCGAGCCCATCCTGGAGTCTGCCAGATAGGTACCCCTAACTGTTTCAACTGTGGACAAAAGGGGAACATGAAAAAGGATTGCCCTAAACCGCTTCAAGCAGTACCCCTCCGAGCCATCCAAGCAAAGCCGCAGCAGCCGCCTATGAACCAGCAACAGTTTCAGCAGCATGTACAACAGCAACAGAATGCGAGGGCATGCGCTATCAAACAAAGCGGTCAGCGCAAAGGAAAAGGCAATCTAGCAGGTATGGGAAAACTCCACAACACCCCCATTAAGATATTGTTTGATACTGGCGCATCGCATTCTTTCATTGCTGGCTCATGTGCCGATAACTTAGACATCAGACCTGTAAGAGCTACACAATCTATGAGAGTAGCCACACCTTCAGGAGAGATCACTACTTCCACGCATGTTTGCTCTAACCTAGAACTAGAAATCGGAACTCATAAGGTTATAGCGAACAACCTAAATGTTATGATAATGTGGGACGTAGATATAATCCTAGGAATGGATTGGTTGTCAGAGAATTACGCCACAATTCTCTGCAACGAGAGAAAAATCTCTTTTCAGCCGCCGGGTAAAGAACCAACCGAATTCCACGGAATTTCAATGGGTAGAGGTGTACCAATCATATCGGCCCTTCAAGCCACGAAACTCATGAAAAAGAAAGGTACCACAGCCTATCTTGTGTACCTAGTTGGAGAACCAGGAGCCGAGAAGACCATTCAGGACGTAAAAGTCGTGAACGAATATGAAGATGTTTTTCCAGAAGTGCTACCAGGGTTGCCACCAGATCGTCATGTGGACTTCACGATCGATTTAGAACCAGGAGCAGCTCCTAAGTCTAAAGCCCCTTACAGAATGGCACCAAAGGAACTGGAAGAGCTCAAAATCCAGTTACAGGAATTACTAGACCTTGGTTTTATCAGGCCAAGCGTTTCACCTTGGGGAGCACCCGTGCTTTTCATTAGAAAAAAGGACGGATCGATGAGAATGTGCATCGATTACCGAGAACTGAACAAGATCACTCTCAAGAACAAATATCCTTTGCCAAGGATCGAGGATCTGTTCGATCAGCTTAAGGGTGCAGAAGTCTTCTCCAAGATAGATTTGAGGTCAGGGTATCATCAGCTCAAGATCAAACCTGAAGATGTACCTAAGACCGCTTTTAGAACTCGATATGGCCATTATGAATTTTTAGTGATGCCATTTGGTTTGACCAACGCTCCAGCCGTATTCATGGACCTTATGAACAGAGTTTTCCATCCCTACTTGGACAAATTTGTTTTAGTATTCATCGACGATATCCTCATTTACTCTAAGAATGAGACGGAGCACGAGGAACATCTACGGATAGTGTTGGAAACACTAAGAGCTGAGAAACTCTATGCCAAATTCAGTAAATGCGAATTTTGGCTGAAGGAAGTAATGTTCCTTGGACACATAGTATCGATAGAAGGAATCAAGGTGGATCCAGCCAAAGTAGAAGCAGTGCATAACTGGAAGACACCAACAAATCATAATGAGATCAGAAGTTTCTTGGGATTAGTTGGTTATTACAGAAGATTTATCGAGGGATTTTCTACAATCGCTCGCCCGATGACGCAGCTACTCAGGAAGGATACCAAGTTTAAATGGTCAGATGAGTGCGAGAAGAGTTTCCAAACTCTTAAGGAAAAGTTAACTACAGCGCCAGTACTAGCACTTCCAGACGCAAACAAGGAATATGTGGTTTATACTGACGCGTCGAAAAATGGATTAGGTTG
This sequence comes from Schizonepeta tenuifolia, assembly GCA_029490685.1. Taxonomy (NCBI): domain Eukaryota; kingdom Viridiplantae; phylum Streptophyta; class Magnoliopsida; order Lamiales; family Lamiaceae; genus Schizonepeta; species Schizonepeta tenuifolia. The sequence goes on from CM055959.1 coordinate 71,535,460, forward strand.
TGTCTTGATGCAAGACGGACGAGTGATAGCTTATGCTTCACGACAACTTCGACCCCACGAAGTTGAGTACCCAACACATGATTTAGAACTTGCAGCCGTAGTGCATGCGCTAAAGATTTGGAGACACCATCTCTATGGTGTAAGAGTTGAGATATTCACCGATCACAAGAGCCTGAAGTACTTTTTCGAGCAAAAAGAACTGAACATGAGACAAAGACGATGGCTCGAATTAGTCAAAGATTATGACTGTGGAATTAACTACCATCCAGGAAAGGCTAATGTGGTAGCAGACGCATTGAGTCGCAAGGCTCCAACGAAGTTAGGATGTCTTTTCGTAGAAGAAGAAACCTTAGTACGAGAATTCGAGAAGATGGATATCAGAATGCTTGACACGCCAACAATGATAACAAGTCAAATAGCAGCATTAGAAACTACACCAGATTTGAGAGAAAGGATCATTAGTGCTCAGAGAAAAGACGAGTCAATGGAAAAGTTACGAGTAAGGATAAGGACAGATAAGCCAGAAGAATACTCTGAGGCTCCAGACAATGCAATACTTTATGAAGGCAGGATTTGTATTCCCGATAACGACAACGAATTGAAGAACGAAATCTTGAGTGAGGCTCACGATACGCCTTACACAGCACATCCAGGAAGTACGAAAATGTACCAAGATTTGAGAAGAAACTTTTGGTGGAATGGAATGAAACGAGACGTTGCCTCGTTTATAGAAAGATGCCTAGCATGTCAACAAGTTAAGGCTTTACACCGACGACCGTATGGATTGCTACAACCGTTGGATATCCCAGATTGGAAATGGGAAGGCATAGATATGGACTTTGTCACAGGCTTGCCTAAGTCAAGAAGAGGAAACACAGCGATTTGGGTGATAATAGATAGACTTACGAAGTCAGCTCACTTCTTACCGATTAAGACTACATACGGATCAGAGAGACTAGCTCAGTTGTATGTCAGAGAGATTGTACGTCTGCATGGAATACCGAAGGTCATAATATCAGACAGAGATGCTAAGTTTACTTCGAGATTTTGGATTACGATGCAGAAAGAGTTGGGAACAGAGCTTAATTTCAGTACAGCTTTTCACCCACAGATAGATGGTCAGTCAGAGAGAACGATTCAGATTTTGGTTGATATGTTAAGAACAGTGGTTTTGGACCGAGGCACGAATTGGGAAGAAATTCTACACTTAGTCGAATTCGCCTACAACAACAGCTATCAGGCCACAATAGGAATGGCACCGTTTGAGGCTTTGTATGGGAGAAAATGTAGATCACCGCTTTATTGGGACGAAGTAGGTGAGAGAAAGAACCTAGGCCCAGATGCGATCAATGAGATGATTGAAATAGTTCGACAGATTCGAGATAGAATGAAAGAGGCCCAGAGCCGACAAAAGTCGTATGCTGACGATCGCCGAACCAACCTTGAGTTTGAAACAGGAGATAAAGTTTTTCTTAAGATATTCCCGACCAAAAGAATCCTTAGGTTCGGAGTTAAGGGTAAGTTAAGACCCAGGTTTATAGGACCTTATGAAATCCTCGAGAGAATAGGATCAGTCGCGTATAGATTGGCCTTACCGCCAAGTCTAGAAAGCGTTCATAACGTTTTTCACGTTTCTCAGTTGAGAAAATATGTTTATGATCCTAAGCACGTCATTAGTCAGCAAGACGTAGTTCTTGAATCTGACCTAAGTTATGAAGAAAAGCCGATATCGATCTTGGATAGAAAAGTTCAAAAATTAAGAACCAAATCGATACCAATAGTTAAAGTGCTATGGAACCATCACGGGCAAGAAGAAGCCACGTGGGAACTCGAGGAGAAGATGAAGGAGTGATATCCTCATCTTTTTGAAGAAGGTAAGCAAATTTCGGGACGAAATTTTTCGTAAGGGGGGTAGGATGTAATGCCCCGTAAATTCCTTACGTTCTTAAAATATTTAAAGTTAATTAAATAAATGGCTTTGCACGCCTAAGTTTACAATTGTTGAATTCTAAGGCTAACGGTCAAATCCGTTATTAAAAAAATAAATTACAGAAGTCAGCTAGACGACTACTGTATTTAGTGTTAGCACGTACGAAAAGTTTTTAGTTCGTAAACTTAGAACGGAAAACCGTCTAATTTTTATAATCACGAAATTGCGATACGAACACGCCCGAGAAAGTTCGTTTTTATGTTTTTCCGGACAAAACTCGGACTGTGTCGTCCCGAGTTTTTTGTCAAAATAAATTTTGTAAATTTATTTTCCAATTAAGTTCATACGTTAGAATTTTTAAGTCAAATCGAATCGCGACGATTTTGTACCGAGCAACGTTTTTCGTCGTTCATTTTTCCGTAACGTCGGATCGCGCCGGAAAAACCCGTAACCCTCCAAAATTTTGCATGGCAGCCGACACATCACCTTAATTAGTGGCAAACATGCATGTTTGACTTGTTTAATTGTATGACACCTTGTCTTCACTTTTCATATCTTTCAACCAATTCATCATATCACACAATTGAACAAAACCATTTCATCTCTCTCTCTCTCTCACTCTCTCGGCTGCACACACACACTCTTTCTCAATCTTCATCTTCTTCATCTTCTTTCTTCACCTCCATTGAAGACACTTGAAGTTCTTGAAAAAGAAACCACACAAGTCCTCATTCATCCAACAAAACCTATTACATCCTTTGTTAAATCTTAAGGTATTCAACTCCTCTTTAATTCTATCCATCCAAAACCCTTTTCTTTTTATTTTCCTTTTGATCGAAATATTAGAAGTGGTGATATAGATGTATTGATCTTGGAATAATGAAATTAGAAGTATTAGATATGATAATTAGAGATTAAAATTGAACAAAAAAATAAGAACCCTAATACCTTGTTAATGCCGAAATTTTTAGGCATTTTGTAGGATTTTTGTTCTTCTTCTTTTGATGGTTGATTCTTATTTGATAGATGTTTAATTAGTGATTAGAATGAAAAAGAATTGAAAGCCCTATGTTTTTGTGAAAGACAATTAGGGTTTGAATTATGAATTTAGGGATTTTTGTATGTTAGTTGATAATTGTTTTGCAATTGATTAATTGATAATATAAGAGGTTGATTAGTAAATAAATGTAGTTAATTGGGGAAGAAAATCATCCCCTTAACATATGTATAAAAACAGAAATTTATTAAGTGATTAGGGGTTTTCATGTATTGATGTTAAGTGATGAATTGTTAATGGAATATAGTTGCAAATAATGTTAGTTGATTATAGAATTTGATTGAGAATTTTCTAAAAATGTTTAATGAAACATAAGAGATAAAGATCACCTTATAAGTTGAAGTATAATGATGTTATGATATATTTTCATGCATGAAAATGATTCACGTTAGACGTAGTTTAACGTCGTAAAATTTGAACGAAATTCGACAACCTTTGAAAATCGCATAAGAGACGAACATTTAGTTGTAACTAATAATTGAGAAGTCGAATGGGAATTTTATTTTGATATTATTGTTTATGATGGAATTTAGAACAACTTTCTAGTTGACGTCATAAGCTTTCGAATTGATATAATATGGGCTATACTTATAGTCGAGAACTAGAACGCGTTTTGAAATTTTTGTTGGTTTAGTACTTGTTAGTTGAAATCCGACGTTAGAACGTCGTGCTTTTGAGCGAGTTTTGAGAAGGAGTTTGTCATGTACGGAAGTACGTGATGACTGCCTTGAGAGTCCAGTTTCTAAAAAAATTGAATACGAGAGCTTAGAACGAACCTAAGACGTTATACGTCGTATTAAGATATCGACTACCTTCTCTACTAACCCGAGAGTCGAGTATGAGATCTTCCGAATTCTAAATGAGATTGGTACGAGTCTCGTTTCCCGTTTAAGTAAAACGAATCTAGTAAGCGTGCAAATGCCTAAAGAATGAAACAACTAAAACTTTCTTCGATTCTCTTTAATCGATTATCTTTTACAAACCGTTTTTAAGTATGTTTATTTTACGATGAAGGAGGAAGCCAACTGTAGAGAAAGGACAGAAGATCCAAAGTTGGAAGCTTTTGCTTTAAGTTCTGTAAATCAAGGTGGGCTTTTATATACAAATAAAACGAGCAATGCTCGGAAAATCTTTCTTTATCGCTTTGATATCGGTGTTTTCAAAGTGACATTATGGTATGAACTGTTTTATGTTTTATGTGAGTTCTCTTGTACCTATATGAGTTAACATTCATGTTTTCCAGATTTAGAGTTAGTCTATTTAGATTAACTAACGATCGGCTCTGAGTTAGCTGCTAAGTGCTTTCCAGAGTTAGTGCACTTTGTAACCTGTGGTGTATGTTATATCCTATTGAGGGGTACCAGCCACGGTGAATTAGAATTGGTCAAGATTGAACGTAACATTAGTCAGAAAATGCTCGCGCGAGTGATTTATGAGAAAAAGTCAGAAAATGTTTAGTAGACACGGATTCTTTCAATAAAACTCTGATGTGCTACGCTTATGAAATGCCATATTTATCTATATTTATGATTATGTTTTCGGCACCGTGCCCACTAAGTACGTTTGTACTTAGCCCTACATTGTTTTCTAAATGTGTATGTTGAAGCGACGGTGAGCGGCGACGGTTGATGTTGAGTTAAAGGATAGAATGCTTAGTTAGAACCCTTCCGCTGCCAATCTCTGTATTTCTTTTTGATATGTACTTTTGAATAATACTCTGTAGTCTAAGTCTGTAAACATGAACTTAGCTTCTTTTTGTACTTTTGTCGAGTAATCCTTAGGGATTAACTCTTTCTTATTTATATTCAAGTCTTATTCATGGTTTATCGATGTTTATCAAGTATGTTTAGTCAATTAGCCCCCTTCGTCCCCGCTTCTTTAATCCAACCCCAGTCGCACCCCGACTTCTGCCGTCCCTCGGGATTTGGGGCTGTGACAGCATATCAACTGTCTTGGTTATTTACCGACCTTGCATTTAAGCGTGAGTTGATTTTATACGAGTTAGTTTTTCTCCACCACATTCCGCACAGCACCACTTTTCAACCGAGTTCTCGTACTCGGTTGTGAAACCAGCTGAGTCTTTTTACTCGGTTGAGATATTTTCGTGAGTTGTTTTAAAATTTTCTATCTGGTGTATTCCCCCCCCCCCCATACACCAGAACTCATATCGGGACCATCATTAGTGTCATTGGAATCTAGAATTTATTTTAAGATCAATAATACAAGTTTGAGATTTTTTTGAACTTGTTAGAATCGAGTTTGAATTTTATTTCTTCGAAGAACGAATATGAATAGTAACTTTTTACGTTTTCTTCGTTATTTGGAATTTTTATCCGAAAACTTGGTTTTCCGAATCTATAATTTAATTCGTGAGTATTGTGACGAGTTAGAGTGAAATTGGATGTCGGAAAAATGCTGAGGAGAGATTCTTAGGTTTTTTAGAGTTAACGTTTTGAGAGGGATATTTTGTATCAGAAAATCTTTTGATACGGACGGAGGACCCGTTGGATAAAAGATCCAAGAACCCTTCGTATAAGAGGTAGGCAGCGGTTTCCCTAGATCGAGAATCCAGTTTGATCACCTCCTAGAGCGAAGAAAACCTCGACCCGTTGGCTATATAATCAGCCAAGAACCTCGGTATGGTTGAACGCCACAAGACTTTGCTCACTAGTCTTGATAAGTTCGGAACAAGTGAAAACTCTACAAGAGAGAAATTCAACTCACAAAGGCAAAGCCAATTTTCGTTTATAACTCAAGGTGTCCTCTTACAAGTGATTTACAAGTCTATTTATAGGCTAGGAAAGGATTCTTGGTATCCTATCATTGATAACACTAATTAAACTCATAAATAGACTTATTTAACACTCATTACATCACTTATTAAGTACCTATGACCCTTGGACTCAAAAGTCACTTATTTAAGTCATAATAAAGAAACTAACATGACTCTTTATTTGCCCTCTTGAACATGCACGAAAATATGCATCTTTATTCCTCATCTTGGGCCTCCAAATCTGATTTGTAAATAGCCCATTCTTCAAGTTGGATTCAGCCCACCGACTTGTATAAGATTCACCATTTGGCCCAACGTAGATTGCTCTTGGACTTGGGCTTTCATTTCAGCTATAATCAACACCATGGCCTCCTTTATCTTCTTAGCTCTAGCTCTTGTAACCGGCCCACCATGAATGATCAAGGGATCTCTATTGTTGTCGTTGGTTAACTTGGATGCAGCCCCATCATTCCCTTCTTCTTCAAAAGGATTCGTCCTCGAATCTAAATCACCAAAATAAGGAGACAAATCAGCAACATTGAAAGTAGCACTTACATTATACTCACCCGGTAGGTCTAGTTTGTAAGCATTATCATTCACTCGTGCAATGACTTGAAATGGTCCATCTCCTCTTGGTTGCAACTTGGACTTCCTTTTGGATGGAAACCTCTCCTTTCTCAAGTGTAGCCAAACCCAATCTCCCGGCTCAAAGATGACTTGCTTTCGGCCCTTGTTTGCTTGCTTGATGTATTGCTCCGTCCTCTTCTCAATGTTTTGCTTCACCTTCTCATGCAACTTTTTCACCATTTCTGCCTTAGCTTTACCATCAAGACTAGCTCGTTCCTCAATTGGAATTGGAATAAGATCAAGTGGACTCAATGGATTAAAGCCATAAACAACTTCAAATGGAGAAAAGTTAGTAGCAGAATGAACACTTCGATTATAAGCAAATTCAGCAAAAGGTAAGCAATCCTCCCAACTTTTCAAGTTCCTTTGAATCAATGTTCGAAGCAATTGAGATAAAGTCCTATTAACTACTTCGGTTTGTCCATCGGTTTGGGGATGACAAGTAGTAGAAAACAGAAGTTTAGTTCCCAATTTATTCCATAACACACGCCAAAAATGACTCAAAAACTTCACATCTCGATCACTAACAATGCTTCTTGGAATTCCATGCAAACGCACAATTTCTTTAAAGAACAAATCAGCAATATGAGTAGCATCATCACTCTTATGACATGGTATGAAATGTGCCATTTTTGAAAATCTATCAACAACAACAAATACAGAATCCTTACCCCTACTTGTTCTAGGCAAACCCAAAACAAAGTCCATAGAAATGTTCTCCCAAGGTGCATTAGGAATAGGTAAAGGTGTATACAAACCATGTGGATGTGATTTGGATTTAGCTTGCATGCAAGTTATACATCTACCACAAATTCTTTCAACATCAACACGCATTTTAAGCCAATAAAAATGTTCATGCAAAACATCCAAAGTCTTATGAACTCCAAAATGCCCCATTAACCCACCACCATGAGCTTCACGAACAAGCAACTCACGCATGGAACACTTAGGAATGCACAACTTAGACTCTCTAAACAAGTAGCCCTCATGCCTATAAAACTTATCAAATGCAGCATGCTCACAAGCTAGATATATCGAAGCAAAATCAGAATCATTAGTATACATCTCCTTAATTGACTCAAAACCAAGAAGTTTAGAACTCAAAGTAGAGATTAAAGAATACCTCCGAGACAACGCATCAGCCACAATATTCTCCTTGCCCTTCTTATACTTGATCACATAAGGAAATGATTCAATGAATTCCACCCACTTAACATGCCTCTTGCTAAGCTTTCCTTGACCTTTAAGGTATTTGAGAGATTCATGATCCGTGTGAACAACGAACTCTTTAGGCCACAAGTAATGCTGCCACGTTTCAAAAGCTCTCACCAAAGCATACAACTCCTTGTCGTAGGTTGGATAATTCAATTGAGCGCCCTTCAACTTCTCGCTAAAGTAAGCAATTGGCTTTCCATCCTGCAACAAAACAGCTCCTACACCCACTCCGGATGCATCACATTCAAGCTCAAAAGTTTTATCGAAGTTAGGCAATGCAAGAATAGGAGCACTAGTTAGTTTCTCTTTAAGAAGATTAAAAGCATGTTCTTGTTTCTCTCCCCAATGAAAACCAACATCTTTTTTCACAATCTCATTCAAAGGTGCAGCAATTGTGCTAAAATCTTTAACAAACCTCCTATAAAAACTTGCAAGACCATGAAAACTTCTTACTTGAGCAATGTTTTGAGGAGTTGGCCACTGTAAGATAGCTTGCACTTTTTCCCTCTCCATTTCAATCCCATTAGCACTTACAACAAAACCAAGAAAAACAACTTTATCCATGCAAAAAGAACACTTCTTAAGATTAGCATACAATGATTCCTTTCTTAAGGTGTCTAAAACAGCACGCACATGGTCAAGATGTTCATCCACATTTTTGCTATAGATCAAAATATCATCAAAGTAAACAACCACAAATTTCCCAATGAAACTTCGCAAAACATGATGCATCAATCTCATGAAAGTACTAGGTGCATTAGTTAAACCAAAAGGCATTACTAACCACTCATAAAGACCATACTTTGTTTTAAAAGCAGTTTTCCACTCATCTCCTTCTCGAATTCGAATTTGATGATAACCACTTTTCAAATCAATCTTAGTAAACACAACAGCCCCATGCAACTCATCAAGCATATCGTCTAACCTAGGAATAGGATAGCGATACTTTACCGTGATCTTATTGATTGCTCGACAATCGGTGCACATCCTCCATGATCCATCTTTCTTGGATACAACGATCACCGGTACGGCACATGGACTCATGCTCTCACGAACTCTTCCCTTCTCCATCAAGTCTTCCACTTGCCTTTGGATCTCCCTAGTCTCTTCCGGATTGGCTCTATAGGCTGATCGGTTTGGAAGCACAGCTCCGGGCACAAAATCAATTTGATGTTCAATACCTCTTAACGGAGGTAAACCACTTGGCTCCTCTTCCGGGAAAACGTCTTCAAATTCCTTCAAAAGAGACACAAAGGTACTAGGCAAAGATGGGGTTAATTCGTTAGTGCTAAAAAAAGACTCTTTGTACACCAAGATCAACACACTCTCTTCTTCAACTATTGCTCTCTTCATCTCTTTTGCTCTCACAAAGAAGTTTTGTTTTTCCTTTCCCTCTCGTGTATTCTCTCCACTCTTTTTTTCTCTCATATGTGTATCAACTCCCTCACTTTTCTTTCCCTCATTCTCTCTAGCTCTCCTCGTTTGAGACATCTTTATTTGGTCCTCATGAACTTGTTGTGGAGTCAATGGCACAAGCATGACAGATTTGTTATTGTGCTTGAAGGTATAACGATTTTGAAAACCGTCATGAATCACCCTCCGATCGAATTGCCAAGGCCTGCCCAAGAGAATGTGACTAGCATGCATTGGTACCACATCACAAAGAACATCATCCTTATAATTGCCAATGGAAAACGAAATTAGAACTTGTTTAGTCACACGAATTTCACCACATTCATTCAACCATTGAAGCTTGTATGGTTGAGGATGCTTTTGGGTTGCTAACTTCATCTTGTCCACCATATCTGAACTTGCAACGTTAGTACAACTCCCACCATCAATAATCATCATGCAAACTTTACCTTGGACCAAACACCTTGTGTGAAAGATGTTCTCCCTTTGTTGATCATCACCTTTGACTTGCACATTAAGAGCTCTTCGAACCACAAATAGCTCTCCGTGTTCTGGTGTGATCTCTTCAGGCTGTTCATCTCCACCATCATCTTCATGTTCACTTTCCGATTCTAGCTCCCCATTAGATTTTACAACCATCACCCTTTTGTTTGGACATTCAGATGCAATGTGTCCAATTCCATGACAGCGAAAACATTTGACATCTCTAGTTCTAGTAGTATTGGGAGTAGAAGTAGAGGTACCTTTGCCTTTATCAACTTCATTGAAAGGTTTTGACATCTGATTTTGAGGTTTTGAAGCAGCCCCAAATGTCGGTTTCGAAGATGTCCACTCCTTCGGCTTTGAAGATTGAGAACTCGTTGGGAAATTCTTTTGGAAGGTTCCCTTCTTCTTAAATTGCCGCTCCACCTTCATGGCCATATGAACCATATCTTCAAGCTCCACATAGTGTTGAAGATCAACGACGTTCGCAATCTCCCTATTCAGCCGGCATAGAAATCGAGCCATTGTTGCTTCTCTATCTTCTTCAACATTTGCCCTTATCATGGCAATCTCCATCTCTTTGTAGAACTCATCAACAGATTTAGTACCTTGACTCAAACTTTGTAATTTTTGATACAATTCACGAAAGTAATGAGAAGGAACAAATCTCTTACGCATTATGGACTTCATTTCATCCCAAGTGGAAATTGGTCTCTCTCCATAGCGTCTTCTATTTGTTGTCAATTGATCCCACCAAACTAGAGCATAGTCGGTGAAATCAATTACAGCAAGTTTGACCTTCTTCTCCTCGGAGTAGTTGTGACACTCAAAGATGAGTTCCACCTTTCGCTCCCACTCCAAATAGGCCTCGGGATCACTCCTTCCTTGGAAAGCAGGAATTTTCAACTTGATGCTTCCCAAGTCACGATCAACTTCATTTTGATGCCTCCTTCTACCATTATGCCTTGGAGCTCGATGCATGGATTCTGCTTCCTCTTCTTCTTCACTCTCCCTTTCATCATGATTCCTTTGTTGTCCTTGTATCTCCAAATTCTCCAAGCGATCTGATACGCTCTCCAAAATAGTGTTAAATCTAGCAAATTGTTGTTGCATAGCTTGCAGTGTAAATTCATTTGGATTTTGATTGATATTATCGCCCATGTCCTCACAATTCACTCGTGTATCACACAAAAAGTAAAAAAAAAAAGTAAAATAAAAAAGAAACCTCCCCAAACACTCGTGTATCACTCGTAGGCTTTTACCTCCCCTCAAATAAACTCACCACTCAATGCCTTTTACCACTCAATTCTCACTTGTAGGAATTCAAATGAACTAGAACAAATCAAGATTAGAACAAGAGATGTAGCAATCACCACACTTCAGCCCTTATGGAACAATTCAAATGATTTTCGTTTTTTTTTTTTTTGTATTTTTTTAAACTGATTTTTATTCCCTTTTTCTTTTTCTTTCTTTTTCCTTTTTTTTTTTTTTTTTTTTTTTTTGCAGCAACAAAGACACAAGGATGGATAGAATATAGAGAAGATGTAGAATTGAAGAGCAAAGGTTGAGATCAATACTAGATTGCTCTGATTACCAAAATGATACGGACGGAGGACCCGTTGGATAAAAGATCCAAGAACCCTTTGTATAAGAGGTAGGCAGCGGTTTCCCTAGATCGAGAATCCAGTTTGATCACATCCTAGAGCGAAGAAAACCTCGACCCGTTGGCTATATAATCAGCCAAGAACCTCGGTATGGTTGAACGCCACAAGACTTTGCTCACTAGTCTTGATAAGTTCGGAACAAGTGAAAACTCTACAAGAGAGAAATTCAACTCACAAAGGCAAAGCCAATTTTCGTTTATAACTCAAGGTGTCCTCTTACAAGTGATTTACAAGTCTATTTATAGGCTAGGAAAGGATTCTTGGTATCCTATCATTGATAACACTAATTAAACTCATAAATAGACTTATTTAACACTCATTACATCACTTATTAAGTACCTATGACCCTTGGACTCAAAAGTCACTTATTTAAGTCATAATAAAGAAACTAACATGACTCTTTATTTGCCCTCTTGAACATGCACGAAAATATGCATCTTTATTCCTCATCTTGGGCCTCCAAATCTGATTTGTAAATAGCCCATTCTTCAAGTTGGATTCAGCCCACCGACTTGTATAAGATTCACCATTTGGCCCAACGTAGATTGCTCTTGGACTTGGGCTTTCATTTCAGCTATAATCAACACCATGGCCTCCTTTATCTTCTTAGCTCTAGCTCTTGTAACCGGCCCACCATGAATGATCAAGGGATCTCTATTGTTGTCGTTGGTTAACTTGGATGCAGCCCCATCATCTTTTCTTTCGGGGATTTTTACCCGATAAAAATCTAATTTAATTCATCTTGTACCCTCTCTCTCTCTCCCTATTTATCTCTCAACCTCACCCACTCTCTGCTGCCCCAAAGGAGAGATTACTCTCTCTTTTCTTTCCCTACTCTCACCTCTCTCACTCTCCCTCACTCTCTCTCTCCCAACCAATCTCTCTCTCCCTCCCTCTCACCTTCGGTCACACACACATATACAAGCATATTTCCACTATTGAAAACCACCATGGGGGCTTAGAGTTGCTTGGGAAAATCATCACCATACCATCCAAATCTTTTCAAGCAAGTGAGAAATTTTGATCCTTGTATCTTGATGATCATTATGAGCACAAGAAATCCCATTCTTTTTCTTCTCCTTGGTTCGAAAAGTTTGAGTCCTAGGAGAGGAGTTTGGATTCTTGTATTTTTTAGTATGATTCCTTGTTCTTGAGAGTTTCCATGCATGAAATTGAAGAGAGAAAACTTTGATCATTTCATCTTGATCATGACCGAAATTTTAAAATAAATTTGGGAGTATTCACATGTTGTTCTTGATCATGAATTTTATGATTTATTTGAGTCTTATAAATTATTTCAAGCATGTATGGATGATCAATTTGAGAAAATAAATTCATTTGCTTGTTGATCATGAGTATTTCAATGAATATGAGCAAGAAAAATTAGGAATTTTCATTTCTTAATTTTGATCATGATTTTGGTTGAGGAATTGAATCTTATAAATAAATCTAAGCATGTGTGTACTATCAATTTGAGAAAGAGAACACTTATTCTTGTTGGTCTTGTGATTTTCGAAGAATATGTTAAGAAAATTAGGAATATTGTTTTGATGATCTTGATGATCAATTTGATGATATGTGAGTATGATTTGAGAAGAAATTAAAGAGCTGAATTTATTTATTTAATTTTTGAAAAAAAATTGAAACAAATATATAAGAAATTGTGATTTTGATGATCTTGAGTGCTACTTGCTAAATTGATGAGTGATTAATCAAATTGAGTATATATTGTGCATATGTTTAAGAAGAATCGAAGAGATAAATTAAATTGCTCAAAAATCTGAAAAATTCGAAAGTTAATTGCTTGAAAATATGATTTTTGATGTTCTTGCATCTTAATTGATAAATTCATGATAGATTATTGAAATTGAATTTATTTGAAGCATTGTAGGATGCGAACCGTTGAATTCAGAATTCTACTGAAAAGTTCCCAAAAATATTGATGGTTTATGCCTAAAAATTAGAATTTTTGATGTTTGATGTTATTTAGTATAATTTATTATAAAATCGCTAAATTAGAATTTTTCCAAGTATATTAGAGCCCCGAATTTTTGAATTCGGGTGAGTTATGCTCCAATTCCTAAAAAATTGAAACTTAGTAAAATTTGGAATTGAGAATTTTTTATTTTGATATTGTTTAGGTCAACTGATGTTAAAACTATGAAATTAGATTTATTCTAACTATGATAGAACTTGAAATTGATGAAAAAAATTGAGTATAAGAAAATTTGAGTTATGCAGAAAATTTAAAGAAGAAATCGAGCAGATTTTGATGAGTTAACGATGAAATTGATGATCATAAGATGAAATTGAAGTTAATACAAGTATTTTAGCCTTTTGAATTTCTGAATTCGGATGTCGTATGAAAAAGTTATGCAAAATCGAAGATTTTGTGTACTTAAAAGTTGAAATTCACAAATTGAGATGAAATTGAGTAAATTTACAAGTTAATTGAGCTTAGATAATTAAATCCAGCATGTTAAAATTTGAATCGAGTAAAAATGAGCCCTTATGCATGAGAAGTGATAAAAGTCGAAGTTATTAAGAGAAATTGAATTTAGGGGTTTTCGATTTACAAGTCAAAAGTTGAAATTGATTGAGTAATTATTCAATTAGATTTATATTAAGTTAATCGTGAAAGTTTGAGAATTTTTAGAGCATGTGCACGTATTTTGAGATAATAGTGCCTTACTTTATTCCGAGAATTTTTGCATAAGGTCTCGAATTTCAAATTTAATTCCATATTTGGATTCGTTAAATTTTTTATAAGAGAAATGAAACCATTTCCATTCAAAACTGAGGATTTTTAATTAACTTAAAAAGCCGAGCGTATCGAGTCAACATGAGACAATGTTTCGAGTCTTGAATGAGTTTCTGAGTTTGAAATTGAGCTTGTATGAATATATGTGAGTATCTGGAATTTTTCAAGAATATTTTGAGAAGTTTTGAAATTTTTTCTTTTTTCGGCTATTTATTGGTGTAATGCCCCGTAAATTCCTTACGTTCTAAAAAGTTTAAAGTTAATTAAATAAATGGCTTTGCACGCCTAAGTTTACAATTTTTGAATTCTAAGGTTAACGGTCGAATCCGTTATTAAAAATAAATTACAGAAGTCAGCTAGATGACTACTGTATTTAGGGTTAGCGCGTACGAAAAGTTCTTAGTTTGTAAACTAAGAACGGAAAACCGTCTAATTTTTACGTTTACAAAATTGCGATACGAACACGCCGAAAAAGTTTGTTTTTATGTTTTTCCGGACGAAACTCGGACTATGTCGTCCCGAGTTTTTGTCAAAATAATTTTGTAAATTTATTTTCTAATTATGTTCATACGTTAGAATTTTTAAGTCAAATCGAATCGCGACGATTTTGTACCGAACAACGTTTTTCGTCGTTCGTTTTTCCGTAACGTCGGATCGCGCCGGAAAAACCCGTACCCTCCTAATCCCATGCATGCAGCCGCCACATCACCATAATTAGGTGTAATCTTGCATGTTGACCTTGCTTAATTGTATGACACCTTAATCTCACTTTACACCATTTCAAATTTTTCTTCTTTTCAACTCTAAGACAAAACCATTTTTTCATCTCTCTCTCTCACACTCTCTCTCGACAATTCTCTCTCTCTCTCCCTCAACTTCATCTTCTCCACCTCTATCCACCATTGAAGAACACCTCCAAGAACAAGAAGAGTTCATACAAGTCACAATTCATCCAACAAAACTCTATACATCCTTTGTTAATTCTCTAGGTAATGATCTTCTCCACAACTTCATCCAATTAGTTTTCTCTTCTTCTCTTTTTCCATTTTGTTCGAATTTTTAGAGGTTTGTTTTAGATGTTTTGATCTTAGAATGATGAAATTAGATATGTTAGATATGATAATTATGGATTAAAAATGATCAAAACCAAGAATCCTAAAACCTATATGAATGCAGAATTTTTTGGGAAAATGGTAGGATTTTTGTTTTTCTTCTTTTGATGGTTGATTCTTGCTTAATAGATGTTTAATTAGTGTATGGAATGGAAAGGGATTGAAAGCCCTATGTGTTTATAAGTTTTCAATTAGGATTTTGAAGTATGAATTTAGGAATTTTTGTATGTTAGTTGATAATGGAATTATAATCGATTAATGGATAATATAAGATGTTGATTAGTAAATATATGTTGTTAATATGAGAAGAAAATCATCCCCTTAACATATGTTTAAAACCAGAAAATTATAGAGTAATTGGGGGTTTATACATGTTTGATATAAGTGATCATTTGTTAATTGATTTATGTTGCAAATCATGTTAGTTGATAATAGAAATTAAATGAGAATTTTCTAAAAAATGTTTAGTGAAACATAAGAGGCAAAGATCACCATATAAACTGAGTTATAATGATGTTAAGATGTGTATGCATGCATGAAAACGGTTCACGTTAGACGTAGTTTAACGTCGTAAAATTTGAACAAAAACCGACAACTTTTGAAAATCGTATAAGAGACGAACATTTAGTTGTAACTAAAAATCAAGAAGTCGGATGAGAATTCTAATATGATATTACTGTTTATAATGAAATTTAGAACATCTTTCTAGTTGATGTCATAAGCGTTCGAGTTGAAATAATATGGATTATAGTTATAGTCGAGAACTAGAAGACGTTTGGAATTTCTTTGTTGGTTTAGTACTTGGTAGTTGAAATAAGACGTTAGAACGTCGTGCTTTTGAGCGAGTTGAGAAGGAGTTTGTCACGTACGGAAGTACGTGATGACTGCCTTGAGAGTCCAGTTTCTAAAAAAATGAATACGAGAGCTTAAAACGAACCTAAAACGTCATACGTCGAACTTATCAATCAATTAGGGTTTCCACGGCAGTTTTGCGACCCTCGCCGGAAACTGTAATATCTTCCAACTCGTTTATCGGATTTGTGATCCGTAAATTGGAGTGCGAACTAGACTTCCTAAGCTTTCTAAAGGTATAGGGTTCACCCCCTGTTTCCAAGTACTCTGTTCTGGACAGCCTCCAGAGTTACTGGACTGTGCAGTGAAATTTCAGTTTCTTGTTTCCTAAGTTGTTTAATTCACAACTTAGTTTCTTTCAAACGTTTAAGCCGTTTTTAGCTAACGAACATCTCCCTACTGACCTTAGAGTCAAGTATAGAACCTTGAGTGATGAAAACCAGTCGAGATCTTATATCTTATCCTTTCGTTAAAGAAGTAATAAACGAGAAATTTCATAAGTCGTTCAAGGAACTAAAATATAAATCGCCTAAGTTGATTCTTTCCAACTTAGTTTCTTATAATCCTTAAAGTCGTATTAAGATACCTTCTCTTCTGACCCGAGAGTTGAATATGAGATCTTCCGAGTTCTAAACAAGATTAGTAAGAGTCTCGTTTCCCGTTTAAGTAAAACGAATCTAGTAAGCGTGCAAATGCCAAAAGAATAAAATAACTAAATATTTCTTCAATTCTCTTTCTTCGATTATTCTTTTGCGAACCGTTTTTAAGTATGTTTATTTTACGATGAAGGAGGAAGCCAACTGTAGAGAAAGGACGGAAGATCCCAAGTTGGAAGCTTTTGCTTATAAGTTCTGTATTTTACAAGGTGGACTTTTATTATATGAAAATAAAACGTGGGTTTTTCCACAAACCGAAAGTGAAGTTTACAGCTTTGATAACTATGTTTTATCAACGTGATAATCTTGGCATAAAATGTTTAACTGTTTTATGTGAGTTCTCTTGTACCTTTCTGTGAATAAATAAAAAGGTAAATCGTGTTAGTAATCGAAAGGAACAAGTAGATGTTAGAGAAGCATCGGCTTTAAAGTAAGAAAGATGCAAACGAGACAGAAGTTCCATGTGATTGAGGGACTGTTATGTGGACCTGATCAACCCACATAATAAGGAACTCAGTAATATGGGTCTTATGCCCCGTGAGCAAACCCTATTTTAGTATGGTATAAGTGTTTTAAAAGAAATTAATAATGCTTACGTATAAGTAACATGAAACGTCGTCGTTCCAATTCGTTCCGTTTCTTTTAACGGAGTTCGCTTTGTTAAGTTTTGGGAAGCAGTATGTTTTATTATTAAGAAACAAGCACGAAGCTTGATTAGAATTCTTTCTACAAATGTTTAAATCAGACAACGTTTAGAACTTATGTTCTAAAGCCTTTCCCCAGATAAAAGTCTATTCTTCTGATGGAATTTAATCTTATACTTCATTCTCGAACGAAGAATACAACTAGTACGAGTATTAACTTTCTTTGGGAATAAATGTTACTCTTGAATAAGTAACATGAACAAAGTGAACACGCATTGTCTTAATAAGTGAAATTGTTAAGAAATTTTCTTCAAGAATGGAAATAATGAAGATTTATAAATAAATAAAAGTTATAAGAAAATAAATGGTTAATAAGATAGGGAATGGGAATAAAATCTCGAAATTTTATTTCTATATATTGTGCGTACGAATGCAATTTTCTGTGAAAATTTCTAAAATGTCTAAGATAAGATTGTTTGACTAAGTACGGTGTTATTACAATTGAATAAGGAATATTCATTTTGTAATTTAAGATTTTTCGTAAGATAAGATATTATCCTACATGTTACTGATCTGTGTTTCTTAAAAAAAAAAGGGATGTCATCCAGTAGTGATTTGACTTAGGGGAGTCAATCTCCACCGCAACGGACTTGGGAAGGTCAGCTAGTAGATAGGTTTTGGGGTTATGGGGCAAACCCGGGACACGACGTAGGGCAGAGGATCAGTTATTTCTCGACGGTTTACTACTTCGCCCGGCGTTGGGTTACAGAGACTCAGGCTATCATGGGTTTGGTTAGATGTCTACCAGAGGAATGGCGTGGTTGGGCAAACGACACGGCATGGTACCATCTTGGAGTTTTTGGTGACGACGTAGAGCCGACAGGGAACTATTATGGATTTGCTTTAGAGGTACACGGTCGCTTCTACCTGAGCAGACACATGACATCATATCCAGTTCAGGAGCACCCCCCCTACACTCACTACCCAGCAGATTCAGAGTAAGATCACGAGGGGATAGATCCAGAGTTTGTCGCACAGTTGGAGATTCCTTCGGTGATGATACCTAGCATGGGCACAGATGAGTTAGTTGTAGGGACAATTGACGGTTTAGGGTTACCTGCTCCTATCCTACAAGGGCCTTCCGTGAGAGCTCAGGGACCATTCGAGTCAGGACTGGAGTACTTAGACACAGACGCAGAGCTTGCCGCCCTGTTATAGTTTCCATCTTCTTACAGACCCCTTGACGAGATTTGCGCGGAGTTGGCTAGAGTTTGGACAGAGTTTGAGGTAGGACCGTCCAGGGTCCGTTCCAGGGAGGAGTACGAGCCCAGTGCACTTTCCGACCCCCTGCTACCTCCGAAGAAGCAGGCGTCAGTGACCTGCTGGGACTACTTAGTATCGGATAGCGAGACGACAGCTTCGGATGTGCCTGCACCACCATCACTTACCCTTGTAGACGGCACTACATTGAGGGTTGACGAGGCGCTCCAGTTTACCTTCGGTTCAGAGTCAGATGATGAGGACCCGGACGAGGATCCTGAGGAGGATCAGGCCGCAGAGGGTGGTGCAGATTAGACCGCAGTTAGACGAACGGAGCATCAGGGACGCGCAGTAGTATAATAGCCCTCTGTTATGTACATAGTCGGATCAGTAACTAGATAGTTTTTGTAGTACTCTAACGGATACGAAATTTTAAGGATCGTTTCCGTTCTAGTACTTCTGGTAGTACAGCAATGCAATATGTTAGTGCATCCTGTACAGGTAGGAAATCAGCCTAGCTTAGACTCGTTGTAGTCTAGTTTTGTATAAGTCCTTGTTAAAGGCAAAACTAATATTCTTTTTGATGTATATATATATATACATGACCCCAAAAAAAAACAGGGGGTTTTTAATCACAAGAAAGTCCTTTATGAATCTTATAACTAAACCAGATTATCAAATGAACTCGTGTAACGAGTGCTTTTAATTTAACCTTGGAGGTTAAAAGTTGAAAGAATTAGAATCAAAGCTAATTCGATATTTCCGTATACGTGAAGTTGTTAAGTTAAAAAAAAAATTATTAATAAGAGAAAGAAGATTTAAAAGAAAATACTAACAAGAAAAATTCTTGTATTCTATAGTTCAGAAATGTCGCAGAAAGTCGTTAACAACCCAAGAGGACCCGATAGTCATAGAAAGTCTGACCAAGGTCAAGAGCAACGCATAAGGGAAGGAAGGCAGAAATATCCAGGAACTTTTTCACATTCCCAACCTTCTCAACATCATAGTATGACGAACTTATTCTTCGAAAGACAACCACCATCTTTCAATGGGTCTGGTAACCCAATGGAGGCCGAACAATGGATACACGCTATAGACAAAATCTTTGAGATAATTAGACCTAGTGATGAGGAGCGCCTAGCATATGCCGAATATCAGCTAACCGGACCAGCTAAATATTGGTGGGAGAATAGGCAAAGAGTTATGACTGAAGAGCAAGCGACTCCAACTACTTGGAATGATTTTAAGAAGGCATATCATGATAGGTATGTACCCAAAAGAGCCGAGCTTGAGGAGGAAATAGCCAGGAAGCTTCAGGGAGAACTTAAATACGAACTGGGAATAGCAGTGGCCAGAAAGGAAGGATTGAGTTATGAAGAACTACTAGGTCGAGTTTGTGAGATAGAGGCATTAGTGCCTAATAAAGGAAAAATGGTAAAGTCCCCACCAGTACCAAACGAGACAGCAACCCAAGACCCTCCCAACAATAAGGTTAATCATAAGGGAAAAAGAAAATGGGAAGGGAATAGCAGTGAGTGCTACCAGAGCCGCAATAACCAGGGGAAAAAGAATAGGATTCGGCAGAATTATCAGCAGCCAGGAAAGGGAAGTAAGGATGGAAAGAAAGCACGGCAGCAAAGGAATAGAAATCGGGGAAGAAAGCAACTAGAAAGGGTTCACATTCCAATTTGCTCCAAATGCAATAAGACGCACCCCGGAATATGTCAGGCAGGCACTAACAACTGTTTCAACTGTGAATATGAAGGATATATGAAGAAAAATTGCCCAAACCCACCGATGGCAAATAATGTATACCAACTCAAACACCTCCAAATTCTGAGAAATACCCAAGAAGGGATCTTTTCTCCAGCTTGCCCTAGGTGTGGCAAGATACATCCCGGTATATGTTTAGCAAAGTCTGATGTGTGTTTCAATTGTATGAGCGAGGGACACGTTAAGAGGTATTGCCCAGAACGGAAGCAGGCAACAAAACAGAAACAGGAAGTTTCTGTATGTTCAGAATGTGGTAAGACGCATGAGGGTGTGTGCCTAGCAAACATGAATAGATGTTTCTTATGTGGGATGCTGGAGCATATAAGTGAGGATTGCCCAACACGATTTCAAATGATAGTACCATATCAGTACGGCCAGCCTCAGTCATTGATTACAGCTCAAATCCAGTCTCAGGCACAACCGTTACAATTGGAGTTAGTCGTTTATCTATCCATGAATACATGATTTGTGATGTGACGACTTGAATACTAATGATGTCACAGCTCCAAATCCCGAGGGATGGCAAAGTCGGGGTGCGACTAGGGATTGGATTAAAGAAGCGGGGAAGAAAAGGGGAATTACTAAATAAATGATAAACTGACATAACTTTGATAAGATAGTTACTATGAACTGATTCTATTAAACAAAAGAGAGTCGATCTCGAAGGATCGCTCGACAAAGTTGTTTCTGAGTTGACTAGGTTTCAAGTATGAAAACTTAAATCGAAAAGATTATACATCAAAAAGAAGTATTTTGCAGCGGAATAAAACGTAGAGTGATAACACATTTCAGATATGAAATCGAGGCTCAACTAAACTTTACATCCTTAAGTACGACCTCTACTCAACCTCCGCCGCCTTCGTCACTCAACTTGCACATTTAGAAATACATACAGGGCTAAGTATAAACATACTTAGTGGGCACTTTGCCAAAATCATATCATAGGTTTTATAGATTCATCAGGAATTCTCAAAGTAACACAACGGGGTTTTCCTTTCAAAGGCCCGTGCTTACTAAACATTTTCCTTTCATAAATAACTTGCGCAAGCATTTTACTGTTGTTACGTTCAACTTGCCCAACTTCTGTTTCAACGCCGGGGGAGAGTATACTTCTCCCGTGCACGTTCCTCACCGTGGCTGGCTACCCCTCAACAGAGTACCACACACAACGGCTACCGTGTACACTAACCCTGGAAAACCCTTCCGGTTAACTTAGAATCCGATCGATTAGTTGGCGAACCAAGTCAGAATGGCACAAAAGAACTCACAAAAACAAATTCTTTTATGCACTGATAATCACTTTCAAAACATACTTGTAAAACAATAAGTAAACATTTTGAGCAACGCTCACTTTATTTTGTTATATAGAAAAGTCCACCTTAACCGGTTACAGAACAAACACAAACTTCTGTCTTCGGTCTTCCATCCTGTCTTCTAATTTCGACTTCCTCCTTTGATTGCAAACATTCAAACTTTAGTAATTGGTCGAGACGATTAAAGAAAAAAAAAATCGAATTCGGTTAAGTCTTTTAGGCGTTTGCACTTTAACTAATCCCTTTTGGTTTAAAAAGAAACGAGACTCGTACACATCTTGTTTAGAACTAACTCGGTTTCTTACTTGATATTAATATTAGTTAAAACGGAAGTCAATAACTTATTAGTGACTTAGAAGTTCTTAAAGAATTCAAGTTAAGAAAAGATTTCACTTAAGAAATAGAGATGCAGAAAAATCTGCACAACTGCTGAAGATTCAAAAGCTCACGCAGAACAGACTGCTGAGAAACAGGGGAGTTTCTTGGTATTAAAAGAAAGATACGGATGTCTAGTTTACTGTCCAATTTACGGATCTCGATTTCGTTAAACGAGTAAAGAGTTATGGCCGTTTCCGTGAAGGGTGGCAGAATTGGCCGAAAACCCTAGATATATTGAAACTCGACGCACGTTTCCCTAGGTTCGATCAATACTATACAACCTTTATGTGCACGAAATTTCCATCAATCTAACAGTCAAGTCACACAATCATTTAACATGAAAACCCTTAGGTTTCTTGATCAATACACGACGAGCAATCTCGTCTTTTCAACTAACATCATACTTAGCAATTTCTTTTCAATTTCAAATCACAAAAAATTCCTTAACTTCTATTTCAATCATCTCATGCTATGATCATCAACTAAACAAATGTTCCTTAACTAACATCATACTTCAATCAATCAACACTCATTAATTTCTAACATACACGTCACTTTTATCGAGCAACGAACATCGTTGTTGATTTTTCCAATCATTGTTATAAAATCTAAGAAATTCATACTAAGTACATATAATCATGCTTATCATCAATACATCAACCATATCATCAATCGGAAACATACAAACCCTCGTTTTCTCGTTTCTTTGTTTCTACACTTACTTACTTTCTTTAATTTTTGAAGTTCTACTAATCCAATTCAAACCAAATTAGTTTCTATCATCTTTATACTTAACAATGATCATCTTAACATACTAACATCATCAAAACCAATACTTAATCAATTTATCCAAAGTTCGATCGATTTATGAACTCGTTTTTCAAGTTTAGTATTTAATTCTCAATAAATTTATCAACAAACCTAACACATGTACAATCACTAATATTCGATTAGTTTTCTCGTTCTATTTTTCTATCGACAATTATGTTCGATTCTTCGTCTCTTACAAAATGTTTGACGTTCTTAGAATTCGTTGAAACTTCCAAATTATGATCATTAAGTACTTAGATTAACTAATACGTAATCCAAAAGCTTATATCATAATCAAATCTAATTCTATCGACGATTCTTCGCCTCCAATGATTTCGTTTTTATTTTTAGAAAAATCTAACTAAAATATATGCTCATCTACATGCTTCCTACAACACATTTATATCATTACCACATCCATATCATCTCACTTGCTCAATCAAAATCATACTACTTCATTTCCAATGAACATAAAAATATTTTTAGTTATTTCGATACATAGAAGCATAATCCACAAACCATTATCCAAAATTCAAGCTTAAACAAAAAACCCCCAATTTAATAGTTATTTCGAAAATTAAAGAAAAATTATCTAGCATGCTTGAAACTTGAATTTAACCATAGATTCTTACTTCTAACATCTTTAATCAAGAAATAAAACTTAGAACATCATCTTCTACACCTCCAAAAATTTCGAAATTTAAATTTACTAGAAATTAAAGAGATGGATTTTTGTTTGGTTAGGAATGAAGAGGAAGTTCTGACCTTTTCGATTATGCAATCGGAATTGAATTTACTTGAGAAATGAACAACTTATGAAACTTGAGAGCTTGAAGAACTTGAATAACGCTTTGAAGATTTGATGAACACTTGAAGAACAACAGAGAGAAGAGAGAATAGAGGGGGGGGGGGGGAGGGGCGGTTTTGGTAGAGAGAGGAGAGAAGAAATGAAGTAGAAAGTGATATTTATAAAGTAGAAGACAAAGTCAATTTGTACACCTTTTTCTTTACAAAAAATCTATTTCCGGATCTAATACTGCAAACTAAAAACGAACAATTACTTTTTTAGACGATCACATTTTTGACAAAAATGGATACGACCATTAGTTCCGGAATATTTTACTTAGTCGGAAAGGACGATTTTCCGAAATCTATCGAAAAGTCGAGACGTCGCAGTCAAAATTTCGCCCGGAAAAATAAATAAAATCGACTTTTACCATTAGACTCGAAACACAAAATAAGTGAATGTAAAGTCAGATGCTTTTTCGATCTGAGTTCTCGAAAAAAAATTTTATCGGGCGCAAAAACCCTAATACAGTAGTTGGTTGAACGACTTCTGAATTTTATTTTCAGAAACGGATTTCACCGTTAGTCTTAAAACTGAAATTCCTTAACTTAGGCGTGCAAAGCCTTAATTAATTATCAAATTTTTCGTGACGGAAAGAAAAGCCGGGATATTACATCCTACCCCTCTAACGAAAAATTTCGTCCCGAAATTTGCATACCTTCTTCAAAAAGATAAGGGTATTTCTCCTTCATCTTTTCTTCGAGTTCCCACGTGGCTTCTTCTTGCCCGTGGTGACTCCACAACACTTTTACTAATGGTATCGACTTGTTTCTTAATTCTTGCACTTTTCGATCTAAGATCGATTGCGGTCTTTCTTCATAACTTAGATCAGAATCAAGAATAACGTCCTGCTGATGAATCACGTGTTTAGAATCGAACACGTACTTTCTTAATTGAGACACATGGAAAACATTGTGGACACCTCCTAGACTTGGCGGTAAGGCCAATCTATAAGCAATGGGTCCTAATCTTTCCAAAATCTCATAAGGTCATATAAACCTTGATCTAAGTTTACCCTTGACACCGAATCTAATGATTCCTTTAGACGGAGAAATCTTAAGAAAAACTTTATCTCCTACTTCGAATTTAAGTTCTGATCGGCATACATCGGCATAAGACTTCTGTCGGCTCTGCGCTTCTTTCATTCTAACTCGTATCTGTCGAATGGTCTCAATCATTTCACTGACTGATTCTGTACCTAAATTCTTTCTTTCACCTACTTCATCCCAATAAAGCGGTGATCTACACTTTCTTCCATACAATGCCTCGTAAGGTATCATTCCTATCGTTTCCTGGTAACTGTTACTGTAAGCGAATTCGACTAACGGCAAAATATTTTCCCAATTTGCACTTTGATCCAATACTATCGTTCTTAACATATCTACGAGTATTTGAATCGTCCTCTCGGATTGTCCATCCATTTGGGGGTGAAAAGTTGTGTTGAAATTAAGCCTCGTACCCAACTCCTTCTGCATAGTGATCCAAAATCTCGAAGTAAATTTGGCATCTCTATCAGACGTTATCGATTTTGGTATTCCGTGCAGACGTACAATCTCACGAACATACAACTGTGCTAACTTTTCTGATCCATGGTGATTGGAATTGGTAGAAAATGAGCTGATTTTGTGAGTCTGTCTATAACTACCCAGATGAAAGTATTTCCTCTTCTAGATTTGGGTAAACCCGTCACAAAATCCACGGCTATATTTTCCCACTTCCATGTTGGAATACTTAATGGTTGCAACATCCCTTGTGGTCGTCGGTGTAAAGCTTTCACTTGTTGGCAAGCCGAACATCGTTCTACAAATGAGGCTACATCTCGTTTTAGACCATTCCACCAGAAGTTTCTTCTTAAATCATGATACATCTTCGTACTTCCTGGGTGCGCGGTATATGGTGTGTTATGAGCCTCACTCATGATCTCATTCTTCAGTTCGTCATCATTAGGGATACATAGTCTACCCTCAAATTCTATTGCATTATCTGGCGCTTCGGAATAACTGTCCAGGTTATCCGTTCTTATTCTTAGGCGTAGCTTCTCGATCGTCTCATCCTTTCGCTGGACACTTATAATTCTCTCTCGTAAGTCTGGTGTAGCTACGGGTGCTGCTATTCGGCTAGTTATTGTCTTAAGTGTATCGAGCACTTCCAAATCCATCATCTCAAATTTTTGTATAAGTGTTTCTTCTTCTATTAAGAGACATCCTACTTTAGTTGGAGTCATGCGACTCAGTGCATTTGCTACGACGTTAGCTTTTCCTGGATAGTAATTGATACCACAATCATAGTCCTTGACTAATTCGAGCCATCTTCTTTGCCTCATATTCAATTCTTTCTGCTTGAAAAAAAGTACTTCAAACTCTTGTGATCCGTAAAAATCTCAACCCTAACTCCATAAAGGTGATGTCTCCAAATTTTTAACGCATGCTAAGTGACTGCTAATTCTAAATCATGGGTTGGATAATTGACTTCATGGGGTCTAAGTTATCGTGAAGCGTAGGCTATCACCTTTCCTTATTGCATCAAAACACATCCTAATCCATTCTTCGACACGTCAGTATATACTACAAATTTCTTATTTGCTTCTGGAAGAGCTAAGACTAGTGCGGTGGTCAACTTTTCCTTGAGCGTCTGAAAATTTGTCTCGCACTTATCAGTCCACTTGTACTTGTTTTCCTTCCGGAGTAGTTGCATCATTGGTCTAGCAATTGTAGTAAATCCTTCAATAAAACGTCTATAATAGCCAGCTAAACCTAAGAAACTCCTAATCTTGTTAGGATTGGTTGGTGACTTCCAGTTGCGTACTGCCTCTACCTTGGCAGGGTCCACCTTGATGCCTGCTGCTAATATTATGTATCCAAGAAACATTACTTCTTTCAGCCAAAATTCGCACTTACTGAATTTGGCATAAAATTTCTCAGTGCTAAGCGTTTCTAACACTATCCGTAAGTGTTCTTCGTGCTCCTTCTCATTCTTGGAGTAAATGAGAATGTCGTCGATGAATACTAAGACAAATTTATCTAAGTACGGATGGAAAACTCTATTCATGAGATCCATAAATACTGCTGGAGTGTTAGTTAATCTGAATGGCATAACTAAGAATTTGTAATGGCCATATCTGGTTCGGAAAGCATTTTTAGGTATATTTTCGGGTTTGATTTTTTAGTTGGTGGTATCCAGAACTTAAGTCTATCTTCGAAAATACACCTGCTCCTTTGAGTTGATCGAAGAGGTCTTCTATCCTTGGCAAAGGATACTTATTCTTGAGGGTGATCTTGTTCAACTCTCGCTAGACTATGCATATCCTCATAGAACCATCCTTCTTCCTGATGAATAAACAGGCGCTCCCCATGGTACAACACTCGGTCTAATGAAACCAGATCTAACAACTCTTGCAGTTGGATCTTAAGTTCTTCTTATTCCTTCGGGTTATGCTCCATACAGAATGGCGTAGTTAATAGATAATTAATCCATCCCATGGATTATATGTAGGTCGAATATTTTCATTACGTTCAAATTGTTCGCCATGATCTTAAAAGATCCTAAGTCAAATTCTATGTTCGAGCAAAACTAAGGAAGTGACGATAATTTCTCCTAAGGGCGTGGTTATTCTCTTTTCATTATTAGCGCGCTCTGGTTTTACTTCTATAGTGTCAACAGACACTAGAAATAAACGATTGTAAAGCTCTGGTATGAAGCAAAATTATGACAGGGTAATTAAGAAGTTCATTCAATACCTGCCGAATTTCCTTTGCTCCTATTGCGCGCCTCTTGCCTAATCATGAATGCCCTTGCATTCTGTTGTTGTTGTTGGGACTGGGATCGAATTGCTTTCAATGGTTGGGGCTGACCATATTGGTTTGGTCCCACCGTTTGAAACGGTTTTGGGCAATCCCTCTTCATGTGCCCTTTCTGCCCGCAGTTAAAGCAACCACCCGTGCCTGGTTGAGAAAAATGCAACTTCGGGAGTTACGCTTTAAATGAGCTTGAAATGAGCTTTGCAGGGTACAAACACGATTTTGTAGCTATTTTGATGAGAAAGAAGCCATTCCTCGAAGCTTTTACATTGAGTACATCATAATAAGGGAGTGTAGTGTAGTTTCTGATCCAAAAAAAATTATATTGGTTGAGAAAAATGCAACTTCGGGAGTTACGCTTTAAAGGAGCTTGAAATGAGCTTTGCAAGGTTCAAACACGATTTTGTAACTATTTTAATGAGAAGGAAGCCATTCCTCGAAGCTTTTACATTGAGTACATCATAATAACGGAGTGTAGTGTAGTTTCTGATCCAAAAAAAATTATGTTGGTTGAGAAAAATGCAACTTCGGGAGTTACGCTTCAAATGAGCTTGAAATGAGCTTTGCAAGGTACAAACATGATTTTCTAGTTCTTTTGAATGGAAGGAAGTCATTCCTCGAAGCTTTTACATTGAGTACATCGTAATTAGGGAGTCTGGTGTAGTTTCTGATCCAAAAAAAATTATATTGGTTGAGAAAAACGCAATTTCGGGAGTTCTGTTCAAATGAGCTTGAAATGAGCTTTGCAAAGTAGAAACACGATTTTGTAGCTATTTTGATGAAAAGGAAGCCATTTTTCGAAACTATTACATTGAACAAATCATTATAAGGGAGTGTGGTGTGGTTTCGGATCCACAAAAATTTATATTGGTTGAAAAAAATGCAATTTCGAAAGTTACGCTTCAAATGAGCTTGAAATGAGCTTTCCAAGGTACAAACACGATTTTGTAGCTATTTTGATGAGAAAAATGCAATTTTAGGAGTTAAATTTCAAATGAGCTCGAAATGAGCTTTGCAAGGTACAAACATGACTTTGTAGCTATTTTGGTTAGAAAGAAGCCATTCCTCGAAGCTTTTACATTGATTAAATCATAATAAGGGAATGTGGTGTGGTTTCGGATATAAAAATATTTATATTGGTTGAGAAAAACGCAACTTCGGGAGTTACACTTCAAATGAGCTCGAAATGAGCTTTGCAAGGTACAAACACGATTTTGTAGCTATTTTGAGGAGAAGGTAGCCGTTCTTCGAAGCTTTTAAATTGAATACATCATAATAAAGGAGTATGTGATGGTTTTGGATCCAAAAAATTTATATTGGTTGAGAAAAAGGCAACTTCGGGAGTTACGCTTCAAATGAGCTCGAAATGAGCGTTCCAAGGTACAAACACGATTTTGTAGTTCTTTTGATTAGAAGGAACTCATTCCTCGAAGCTTTTACATTGAGTACATCATAATAAGGGAGTCTGGTGTAGTTTCAGATCCAAAAAGAAAATTATATTGGTTGAGAAAAACGCAATTTCGGGAGTATGTTCAAATGACCTTGAAATGAGCTTTGCAAGGTACAAACACGATTTTGTAGCTATTTTGATGAAAAGGAAGCCATTCTTCGAAACTTTTACATTGAGCAAATCATTATAAGGGAGTGTGGTGTGGTTTCGGATCCACAAAAATTTATATTGGTTGAAAAAAATGCAACTTCGGGAGTTACGCTTCAAATGAGCTTAAAATGAGCTTTTCAAGGTACAAACACGATTTTGTAGCTATTTTGATGAGAAAGAAGTCATTCGCCAAAGCCTTTACATTGAGTACATCATAATAAGGGAGTGTAGAATAGTTTCTGATCCAAAAAAATTATATTGGTTAAGAAAAACGCAATTTTGGGAGTTACGCTTCAAATGAGCTCGAAATGAGCTTTGCAAGGTACAAACACGACTTTATAGCTATTTTGGTTAGATAGAAGCCATTCCTCGAAGCTTTTACATTGATTAAATCATAATAAGGGAATGTGGTGTGGTTTCGGATACAAAAATATTTATATTGGTTGAGAAAAACGCATCTTCGGGAGTTACGCTTCAAATGAGCTCGAAATGAGCTTTGCAGGGTACAAACACGATTTTGTAGGTATTTTAATGAGAATGTAGCCATTCTTCGAAGCTTTTAAATTTAATACATCATAATAAAGGAGTATGTGGTGGTTTTGGATCCAAAAAATTTATATTGGTTGAGAAAAACGCAACTTCGTGAGTTATGCTTCAAATTAGCTCGAAATGAGCTTTGCAAGGTACAAACACGATTTTGTAGTTATTTTGATTAGAAGGAAGTCATTTCTCGAAGCTTTTGTAATGCCCCGTAAATTCCTTACGTTCTAAAAAGTTTAAAGTTAATTAAATAAATGGCTTTGCACGCCTAAGTTTATAATTTTTAATTCTAAGGCTAAGGGTTAGCGCGTACGAAAGGTTCTTAGTTCGTAAACTAAGAACGGAAAAACCGCCTAATTTTATAATTACAAAATTTCGATACGAGCACGCCGAGAAAGTTCGTTTTTACGTTTTTCCGGACAAAACTCAAACTTGTCGTCCCGAGTTTTTGTCAAAATAAATTTTATAAATTTATTTTCTAATTAAGTTCATACATTAGAATTTTTAAGTCAAATCGAATCGCGACGATTTTTGTACCGAACAACGTTTTTCGTTGTTTGTTTTTCCGTAACGTCGGATCGCGCCGGAAAAACCCATACCCTCCTAACCCCATGCATGCAGCCGCCACCTCACCTTAAATAGGTGTCAACATGCATGTGTTGACTTAGTTAAAATAGTGACACCTAAATCCACTTTATACAAATTCAATTTTTCATCATTTCAATTCTAAGACAAAACAAATTTTCATCTCTCTCTCACTCTCTCTCTCTCGGCCAGCTCTCTCTTCTCCCTCAATCTTCATCTTCTTCATCCACCTCTATCCTCCATTGAAGACCTTTCAAAGAACAAGAAGAAATCACTATAGTTCATCAATCCATCCAATCATTCCCATACTTCTTTCATTAAATCTTAAGGTATTTTCATCCTCTACAATCCTATCCATTTAGTTTCTTTTCTTTTCTTTTTTCTTTTTGTTCGAAATTTTGGAGGTTTGGTATAGATGTTTTGATCTTAGAATAATGTAATTAGATATGTTAGATAGGATAATCATGGATTAAAATGGAATAAAAACAAGAACCTTAATTATTATGTGAATGCAGAATTTTTTTTGGGAAATTGTAGGATTTTAGTTTTTCTTCTTTTGATCATGAATTCATGATTAGTAGAGGTTTAATTAGTGTTTGGGATGAAAAGGTATTGAAAGCCCTATGTTATTATGAAATTTAATTAGGGTTTGAAGTATAAATTAGGGGTTTTTGCATGTTAATTGATAATAGAATTGCAATTGATTAATTGGTGATATAAGAGTATGTTTAGTAAATAAATGTTGCTAATTGGAGAAGAAAATCAACTCCTTAACATTTATATAAAACCAGAAATTTATAGAATAATTAGGAGTTTATACATGCTTGATATAAATGATGAATTGTTAATGGAATTATAATACAAATCATATTAGTTGATTATAGAAGTTAATTGGAATTTTTCTAAAAATGTTTAATGAAATGTAAGAGACTAAAATCACCTTATAAACTGAGTTATAAAGATGTTAAGATGTGTTTGCATGCATGAAAATGATTCAAGTTAGATATAGTTTAGCGTCGTAAAATTTGAACGAAAACCGACGACTTTTGAAAAAAATCGCGTAAGAGACGAATATCTAGTTGTAACTGAAAATCAAGAAGTCGGATGAGAATTCTAATATGATATTATTGTTTGTAATGAAATTTAGAACATCTTTCTAGCTGACATCATAAGCATCCGAGTCGATATAATAAGGGTTATAGTTGTAATCGAGAACTAGAATGCGTTTGAATTTTCTTTGATTGGTATAGTACTTGTTAGTTGAAATCCGACGTTAGAACGTCATGCCTTTGAGCAAGTTGAGAAGGAGTTTGTCACGTACAGAGGTACGTGATGACTGCCTTGAGAGTCCAGTTTCTAAAAAAGTTGAATACAAGAATTTAAACGAACCTAAAACGTTATACGGTGAACTTATCAATCAATTAGGGTTTCCACGGCAGTTTTGCGACCCTCGCCGGAAACTGTTATAACTTCCAGCTCGTTTATCGGATTTGTGATCCGTAAATTGGAGAGCGAACTAGACTACCTAAGCTTTCTAATGGTACAGGGCTCACCCCCTGTTTACAAGCCCTCTGTTCTGGACAACCTCCAGAGTTACTGGACTGTGCAGTAAATTTTCAGTTTCTTGTTTTCTAAGTTGTTTAGTTCACAACTTAGCTTCTTTCAATCGTTTAAGCCGTTTTTATCTATCGAACATCTACCTACTGACCCTAGAGTCAAGTATAGGATCTTGAGTGATGAAAACCAGTCGAGATCATATATTTTATCCTTTCATTAAAGAAGTAATAAACGAGAACTTTCATAAATCGTGAAATGAGCTATAAAGTAAATCGCCTAAGTTGATCCTTTCCAACTTAGTTTCTTTTAATCTTTAAAGTCGTATTAAGATATCGACTACCTTCTCTACTGACCCGAGAGTCGAATATGAGAGCTTCCTAGTTCTAAATGAGATTGGTACGAATCTCGTTTCCCGTTTAAGTAAAACGAATTAATTAAGCGTGCAAATGCCTAAAGAATAAAACAACTAAAACCTTCTTCGATTCTTTTAATCGATTATCGTTACGACCCGTTTTTAAGTATATTTATTTTACGATGAAGGAGGAAGCCAACTGTAGAGAAAGGACGGAAGATCCAAAGTTGGAAGCTTTTGGTTATAAGTTCTGTATTTACAAGGTGGGCTTTTATCTATATCAAATAAAATGTGGGTTTTTCCACAACTCGAAAGTATTATTTATCGCTTTGATAATTGTGTTTTCAACGTGATAATTTTGGCATTAACTGTTTCAACTATTTTTATGTGAGTTCTCTTGTACCTATCTGAGTTAACATTCGTGTTTTCCAGATTTCTGAGTTAACCTTCGGATTTTCCAGACGTTTAGAGTTAATCTAACTAGGTTAACTAACGATCGGCTCTGAGTTAGCTGCTAAGTGCTTTCCAGAGTTAGTGCACTTTGTAACCTGTGGTGTATGTGGTATCCTGTTGAGGGGTAGCCAGCCACGGTGAATTAGTTTGGGTCAAGATTGAACATAACATACTCTAAAAATGCTTGCGCAAGCTGCTTTATACAAATCAGTCAGAAAATGTTTAGTAGGCACAGGCCTTTTCAACAAAACCCCGATGAGCTACGGTTATAAAATGCCAGATTATTTATACTTATGATTATGATTTCGGCATCGTGCCCACTAAGTACGTTTGTACTTAGCCCTGCATTGTTTTCTAAATGTACAGGTTGAAGCGACGGTGAGCGGCGACGGTTGATGTTGAGTTGAAAGATAGGATGCTTTAGTTAGAACTCTTCCGCTGCAGAACTCTAAATCTTTTCAAACACACCTTTGAACAATTCTCAGTAGTCTAAGTCTGTAATTATGAACTTAGCTTCTTTTGTACTTTTGTCGAGTAATCCTTAGGGATTAACTCTTTCTTAAATATATTAAAGTCTTGTTCATGGTTTAATGATGTCTTTTCATGTATGTTTAGTCACTTAGCCCCCTTCTTCCCCGCTTCTTTAATCCAACCCCAGTCGCACCCCGGCTTCTGCCGTCCCTCGGGATTTGGGGCTGTGACAGCTTTACATTGACTACATCATAATAACGGAGTCTAGTGTAGTTTCTGAACCAAAAAAAATTATATTGGTTGAGAAAAAACGCAACTTCGTGAGTTACGCTTCAAATGAGCTCTAAATGAGCTTTGCAAGGTACAAATACGATTTTGTACTTATTTTGATGAGAACGTAGCCGTTCTTCGAAGCTTTTAAATTGAATACATCATAATAAAGGAGTATGTGGTGGTTTTGGATCCAAAACATTTATATTGGTTGAGAAAAACGAAACTTCGGGAGTTATGCTTCAAATTAGCTCGAAATGAGCTTTGCAAGGTACAAACACGATTTTGTAGTTATTTTGATTAGAAGAAAGTCATTTCTCGAAACTTTTACATTGACTACATCATAATAACGGAGTCTAGTGTAGTTTCTGAACCAAAAAAAATTATATTGGTTGAGAAAAAAGCAATTTCGGGAGTTACGTTTCAAATGAGCTAAAATTGAGCTTTGCAAGGTACAAATACGGTTTTGTAGCTATTTTGATGAGAAGGAAGACATTCCTCGAAGCTTTCACATTGAGTGCATCATAATAAGGGAGTGTAGTGTAGTTTCTGATCCAAAAAAAATTATATTGGTTGAGAAAAACGCAACTTCGGGAGTTACGCTTCAAATGAGCTTGAAATGAGCTTTGCAAGGTACAAACACGATTTTGTAGCTATTTTTATGAGTAGGAAGCCATTCCTCGAAGCTTTTACATTGAGTACATCATAATATGGGAGTGTCGTGTAGTTTCTGATCCAAAAAAAATTATATCGGTTGAGAAAAACGCAACTTTGAAAGTTACGCTTCAAATGAGCTTGAAATGAGCTTTGCAAGGTACAAACACGATTTTGTAGCTATTTTGATGAGAAGGAAGCCATTCCTCGAAGCTTTTACATTGAGTACATCATAATAAGGGAGTATAGTGTAGTTTCTGATCCAAAAAAAATTATGTTTGTAACGACCCGTTTCCAAATCCTTTTTATTTACATTATTTTAATTGCGAAATTTCGTATTTTCCTTTTAATTTCTTAAATGTGAAATTTATTAATCGAGCTATGATGTAGTCTAAGTCGCGCCCTAGACGAATTTAAGTTTCATAAGATATTATTTTTATTTTTATTTTCCTAATAATAATAATAATAATAATAATAATAATAATAATAATAATAATAATAATAAAAATAATAATAATAATAATAATAATAATAATAATAATAATAATAATAATAATAATAATAGGATAATTTGAATTTAAATTTCAAAAGAATTGTGTTTATCACTTTAGATTTCTACTCCAATTTAAACTCTTCTCAACCCATTATAAGCCCTAATTCTCCTAACTATAAAAATTAGGATCATCGTTTCTTTTTCTTTTTTTCCTCAAACACTTCCCTCCGATTCTTTGACAGCGGAACTGGTTTTCTTTCTTTTGGTTATTAAAGTCTTACGTTTTGTTTCATCTTCTCACTAAAAGGGTCTTGTTTTTTTTCATTGTCATTGAAATTCTCTAATTTGTCTGGTTCTCTTCCCAATTGAAGTAGAGGTAAGAATCCATTTGCCTTTCTTTTAATTTTATAACATTTAAATATTACATCCATCCATATACATATAACACGCACACATATAGCTAATTAAGTAGCTTACATTTAAATGTTTACTTTTTCTTCTTTTGGACATGGCAGTAGTGAAGTTAATATAATGAAAAATAGCATATTACTTTTTGTAGTTTATTTTATTTATTCATTTTAAGGATTTGTCGATGTATATATATACACGAACCTATATGATCGAGTTTTGAAAAAAAATTAATGTTTGTGCGTTCAAGGATAATTTTAAGAGGTCACATAATATTGTTTGTGTGTGTTTTCAATTTACTTTGGGAATTAAACCTTTCATAAATTAATTTAATTACATGATTTGTATGACTTAAAGAGTTTAAATTATTTCGGTGTTAATTGAATATATGTGTGTGTCTGCGGAAGTCTGGAGAGGAATTTTGTAAATTTTTGGATTCGAAAAAAATAAATAAATAGGTGCGGGCGTCAAGTTTTGGTTATTTAGGTCACTTTGCTAAATTTATTTAATGATTTATTTTATTATGGGTATATAAATATTGACAGCAAAAATAAAAACAAAGAAAATCTTTATTGTAAATATTTAGTTTAAATTTTTAAATAAACTGAAATTCAATCTTATGTTTATTTAAGTGATGTAAGTAAATGTGTTAAGTTTCGGAAGGAAAACACTAGACACATTTTACATGACTAGACATGGATAGGCCTTTTAATAATTACAAAATATTATATTTGTATGTAATTTTGTACAATATATTTGTATGCAGCAGCGTGTTCTTTAATCTAGCTTTGCCGTGACATTATTTTGTTGAATATTTATATTTATAGGTGAACTAACAAGTATATATAGACTTAGAATTTACATTAAGCATGAACAGGAGGAAAGTAAGCACTATTATGACATAATTTCATTTCATGAATTCATTTCATCGCATGAACATATCTACTCTCATCATCGCATAATCATTTCTTTTGTGATTTGAATTTTCGATCATGCATTTATAGTTATAAATTTATAAACCTTTAGGTGCGGCGCGACTAAGACTCTAGTATTTCCTTGAATTTCTCGGGTCGATTCTTTTGAAGTGAAATAAGGTGTGGGATCTTTACTTAAACTTTATACCGTTGATTTATTTTGTCCTTTTTAATACGATGTTATTTGCCGTATATGATTATTTGACTTTAAGTGTTGAGCGGACCGTGTTAAGTTGTCCATTGACTTGCTCTCACTTGCGTACAATACATTTG
Organism: Schizonepeta tenuifolia; assembly: GCA_029490685.1. Taxonomy (NCBI): domain Eukaryota; kingdom Viridiplantae; phylum Streptophyta; class Magnoliopsida; order Lamiales; family Lamiaceae; genus Schizonepeta; species Schizonepeta tenuifolia. Next base: position 71,571,455 of record CM055959.1, read on the forward strand.
ATATCATTTGATGAGCAGGACCTGTTGAGTTGTCCATTGACTTTGCTCTTACTTATTGACGCCCTGTAAGTTGACATTTAGTGTTGAGTGGACCGTGTTGAGTTGTCCATTAAGTTGCTCTCACTCCTTGTTGCGTATTACTTGACTTTAATTTTCACTACGTGCATCTGTTTTATTAAATTGGACAATATCTGGTATAACTGCCCACACTAAGTATATTCACGTATACTTATCCCCAAACTTAAACTTTTCAGGTAATTGAAGTCGGAGGCGTGGAGGTGTCAATTGACGAGTTAAAATAAATAGGAATTTATTTTGGTTCCTAAGACTTTAAATTCTATATTCTACATTTACTTTACTTGTTTTCGTACTTGTTGCATGAGATGTACGTGGGTTTTTCGCCATCTTTTGGTTAAATAAAATATTTCGTCTTCTTTCAACTAAGTTAATTATTATTCTTTATTCAAGGAAAAAAAATATTCAGTTTTCCGCTGTAAATATTCTTTAAAATATTAAATATTCTTATAAATATTATTTTATTGCCTTAATTAGATTAGGGTGTTACATTATGGTATCAGAGCGGGGATACCGTTCTGTAGACTGCTAAAAAAAAAATTTGAGTATGAATTGATAAGTTAAGTGTCAATTATCATTCGACCGCTACGCACTCCGGCCTCAAGGTAAATAGTTTTGAAGTTATTGTAAATTTTGGAGTGAATTTAATTTCGCAATAATTTGAGAGTCTTTACTTGATTGTGATTATTGAAATGTTATGTGTATAATTGTTTAAGTTATTGGAAATATATATATATATATATTGCTTCGAACCTAGTCCTGGAACTTAATAGAACTTAGAAAGACGTACTTACTCGTATCCCTCAATTTCTGTAAGTTGGCGCTAGTAGTAACCGTTAGTGTTGCTGTTGTAGAATAATGGAGCGCCCTCGTGCAACTCCGCAAACGGCGAGCTCTGGAGAAAATCTAATGGGCGAATTTCTGAATGCTATACGAGGATTTGTGCAGCAGCAGGCTCAGACACACCTGAATGCGCAACCACAATCCAATCCTGCACCGACACCGAATACCACAAACCAAGTGGTGGAACAGTTCCGTAGATACAATCCTCCTCTTTTCAATGGACGTGATGGACCGTTAGCTGCTGAGGAATGGTTGAGTGACTTGGACCGCATCTTCACTCACATCGACTGCAATGACAAGCAAAGGGTTGATTGTGCTATCTTCCAATTCACTGAGGATGCTGGTCGTTGGTGGAAGCATTTTTATGGCACTTAAAGTGAAGAGGACCTTCCACTACTATCTTGGGCTACTTTTCAGAAAATTGTCATGGACAAGTATTGCTCTAGCTCCTTCCGTGAGAAGAAAGAGAGGGAATTTTATGAACTTAAGCAAGGAAATTCGACTATAGAGGAGTATGAAAGGAAATTCAATCAGTTGGCTGGGTATGCACCTCATGTGGTGAGTACTGAGAAAAATAGAATTGCCAAGTTCAGGAAGGGGCTGAGAACTGACATCAAGGGAATTTTGGCCGCTCATGAGATAACTGATTTTGGAGAATTGGTGAAACGTGCTGAAGAAGTGGAGTTGGCACTCGAAGTTGAGGTTCCACCGAAACAGATGGACAACCCTGCAAAGCGGACCAGGGACAATCGGAACCAAGGGAAGAGTGGGTTCCAAAATAAGAAGGGAAGGTTCGGAAATGGGCGCAATGCTGGAACTGGCTCAAGTTCTAGAGCTGCACCAAACACTGGAGCACCCGGACTTAAGCCATTGTGTCCCAGATGTGAGAAACGACATAATGGAGAGTGCTTGATGGGCATGGGAGCTTGCTATTACTGTTATGAGAAGGGGCACAACTACCATAATTGTCCGAAAAGGCAAGACAATGGGCCAAGAAATGGAGAAAGCAAGGGACCTGAGAGAAAAGGGAATGCTCGTTTCTTTGCCTTAGCTCAGCAAGAGGCGGACAAGGATAGTGACACGATGACTGGTATGTTGTCTATTCTTGGAACTCCCGTTGTAGTTTTGTTTGATTCTGGAGCTTTTCATTCTTTTATCTCATCCAAGTTGTGTCGTATGAAGAATATTGCCTGCGAAGTAGAGAACATAGCTTTGAATATAAGTATCCCTTCAGGCGATAGTCTAAGTACCGATCGAATTGTTCGAAATCTTAAGTTGGATTTTGGAAGTAGAGAATTAGAAGCCCACCTGTACTGCATAGACATGCAAGATCTTGACGTGATTCTTGGTATGGATTGGTTAAGTCGAAACTATGCGACGATTAAGTGTCGAGAGAGAGAGGTGGCGTTTGAGATACCAAACGAAAAGAAGTTCACCTTCTTTGGAGCAAGAGTTGGACGAGCACCAATTGTGATATTAGCCATGAAGGCTATGAAGATGCTAAAGAAAGGCAAGTGTCAAGGTTATTTGGTAAGTATAGTTGGAGTCGAAGAAGATGGACCGTCAATCGAAAAGGTGCCAGTGGTGCGAGACTATGGAGATGTCTTCCCCGAAGAGTTGTCGGGATTACCTCCGAATAGGCAAGTGGAATTTACAATCGACCTTATGCCAGGCGCGGCACCGGTGTCAAAGGCACCATATAGAATGGCACCAAAAGAATTGCAAGAGATGAAGGTGCAAATACAAGAGCTCTTGGACCAAGGGTACATACGACCAAGTGTATCTCCATGGGGAGCGCCCGTTCTTTTTGTTAAGAAGAAGGATGGTTCGATGCGTATGTGCATTGATTATCGAGAATTGAATCGTCTCACGATTAAGAATCGATATCCTCTGCCAAGGATAGAAGACTTGTTCAACCAGCTGAAAGGAGCTGGTGTTTTTTCAAAGATCGATTTGAGGTCTGGATATCACCAATTGAAGGTGAGAGAGTGTGATATACCAAAGATGGCTTTCCGTACGAGATACGGTCACTACGAGTTTATAGTGATGCCTTTTGGTTTGACAAACGCGCCAGCCGTATTTATGGATTTGATGAATCGGGTTTTTTACCCGTACTTGGACAAGTTCGTTATAGTGTTTATTGATGACATTTTGATTTACTCTAAGGATGAAGAGCAACATAAGGACCACCTCAGAATTGTCCTAGAGACCTTGAGAAAGGAGAAATTATATGCGAAGTTTAGGAAGTGTGAGTTTTGGTTGGACCGAGTAGTTTTTCTCGGACATGTAGTAACGGCTAAAGGAATTGAGGTAAACCCGAGCAAGGTAGAGGCCGTTAGTAATTGGAAGGCACCTACTAACGCGGACGAGGTTAGAAGTTTTCTTGGACTCGCGGGTTATTATCGAAGATTCATCAAGGGATTTTCAAAAATAGCGGGACCGATGACTAACTTAACAAAGAAGGAGATGAAGTTTGTTTGGACTGAAAGGTGTGAACAAAGTTTTCAAGAGTTGAAGCGTAAGTTAACCACGGCTCCGGTTTTGACTATCCCTGATGGTTCCGGAAACTTTGTCATCTACACCGATGCATCGTTACAAGGCTTTGGATGTGTATTGATGCAAAATGGAAAGGTTATTGCTTATGCCTCGAGACAATTGAAGAAACATGAGCTTGCATATCCCACTCACGATTTGGAGTTAGCAGCGGTGGTACACGCACTTAAGATTAGGAGGCACTACTTGTATGGTGGTAAATGTGAGATATACACCGATCACAAAAGTTTGAAGTACTTCTTCACTCAAAAGGAACTCAATATGAGACAAAGAAGATGGTTGGAGTTGGTGAAGGACTATGATTGTACAATACTGTACCACCCCGGAAAGGCCAATGTGGTGGCCGACGCCCTCAGTAGAAAGGGTGAAGGACGTCTCATGGCGACGATCACTGAAGAAGAAGTTCTTGCAAGAGAATTTGAAAGGCTGGGTGTTGAAGTGGTGACCCCGACCGCTTGAAAGGCTATAATGGCTGCTTTGATTGTTCAACCTACTTTGAGAGATCAAATCAAGAAAGCTCAAGAGACCAATGAGTTCTTGCAAAAGATCAAGGGTCGGAGAATGAATGGGGAGTTGACAGATTTCTCAATCTCGGAAGATGGGACACTAGTCTTTGCAAATAGAATATGTGTGCCCAAGGATAAAGATCTGATAAGAGCGATATTGGATGAGGCGCATCGTACTCCATACGCGGCGCATCCTGGTAGTACCAAGATGTACCAAGATCTTCGAAGGACATTTTGGTGGAGAGGAATGAAGAGAACTATAGCCGAATATGTTGGGAGATGCTTGACGTGCCAAAAGGTTAAAGCGGAACACCAACGGCCTGCAGGGTTGCTAGTTCCGTTAACGATCCCCGTGTGGAAATGGCAAAGAGTTACAATGGATTTTGTCGTTGGACTTCCGAAAAATGTGAAAGGACATGATGCCATTTGGGCGATTGTGGATTGGCTTACTAAATCAGCACATTTTCTGCCTGTGAGAATGACATATTCAATGGATCGACTTGCGCGATTGTATGTGGATAATGTTGTGAGATTACACGGAGTGCCTGCTTCGATTGTATCTAATCGAGATCCAAGATTTACATCCAAATTTTGGAGGAGTTTGCACGCAGCAATGGGAACCAAATTGAATTTTTCTACTGCATACCACTCTCAAACGGACAGCCGGTCCGAAAGAACTATCCAGACATTGGAGGATATGTTGCGAACTTGTGTGATCAACATTGGAGGCGATTGGGAGACTCACTTACCTTTAATTGAGTTCGCCTACAATAATAGTTATCAGCAAAGCCTTGGTATGGCTCCCTTTGAAGCACTCTATGGAAGAAAGTGTAGGTCGCCGTTATATTGGGACGAAGTTGGAGAAAAGAAAATGTTAGGCCCCGAGATTGTCGAGAAAACTATGAAAGTTGTTGAAAAGATTAAAGAGAGAGTTAAGGCGGCCCAAGATCGGCAAAAGTCTTATATCAACAAAAGAAGAAGAGAGTTGTACTTTGATGTTGGTGAGAAAGTGTTCCTCAAGGTGGCACCAATGAAAGGAGTTCTAAGATTTGGAAAGAAAGGAAAGTTGAGGCCTCGTTTTATTGGACCATTTGAAATTTTGGAGCGAATAGGGGACGTAGCTTATCGTCTAGCTTTACCCCCCGAACTTTCTGCTGTCCATAATGTGTTTCACGTGTCAATGCTTCGAAAATACTTGCATGACCCTAGTCATGTTGTTCACCATGAAGATCTCCAAATTAGCAAAAACTTGACATACGAGGAAGGACCAAGTGTTATACTTGATCGCAAAGTCCATGTTCTTAAAGGCCGACAAATACCTTTAGTCAAAGTTCAAAGGACTACACATGGACCCGAAGAAGCTACTTGGGAGCGTGAGGAAGAAATCTTAGCCCGTTACCCCAATCTAGAACCAAGTAAGTTTAATTTCGAGGACGAAATTTGAATTTAATAATAATAATAATAATAATAATAATCATAATAATAATAATAATAATAGGATAATTTGAATTTAAATTTCAAAAGAATTGTGTTTATCACTTTAGATTCCTACTCCAATTTAAACTCTTCTCAACCCATTATAAGCCCTAATTCTCCTAACTATAAAAATTAGGATCATCGTTTCTTTTTCTTTTTTTCCTCTAACACTTCCCTCCGATTCTTTGACGGCGGAACTGGTTTTCTTTCTTTTGGTTATTAAAGTCTTACGTTTTGTTTCATCTTCTCACTAAAAGGGTCTTGTTTTTTTTCATTGTCATTGAAATTCTCTAATTTGTCTGGTTCTCTTCCCAATTGAAGTAGAGGTAAGAATCCATTTGCCTTTCTTTTAATTTTATAACATTTAAATATTACATCCATCCATATACATATAACACGCACACATATAGCTAATTAAGTAGCTTACATTTAAATGTTTACTTTTTCTTCTTTTGGACATGGTAGTAGTGAAGTTAATATAATGAAAAATAGCATATTACTTTTTTTAGTTTATTTTATTTATTCATTTTAAGGATTTGTCGATGTATATATATACACGAACCTATATGATCGAGTTTTGAAAAAAAATTAATGTTTGTGCGTTCAAGGATAATTTTAAGAGGTCACATAATATTGTTTGTGTGTGTTTTCAATTTACTTTGGGAATTAAACCTTTCATAAATTAATTTAATTACATGATTTGTATGACTTAAAGAGTTTAAATTATTTCGGTGTTAATTGAATATATGTGTGTGTCTGCGGAAGTCTGGAGAGGAATTTTGTAAATTTTTGGATTCGAAAAAAATAAATAAATAGGTGCGGGCGTCAAGTTTTGGTTATTTAGGTCACTTTGCTAAATTTATTTAATGATTTATTTTATTATGGGTATATAAATATTGACAGCAAAAATAAAAACAAAGAAAATCTTTATTATAAATATTTAGTTTAAATTTTTAAATAAACTGAAATTCAATCTTATGTTTATTTAAGTGATGTAAGTAAATGTGTTAAGTTTCGGAAGGAAAACACTAGACACATTTTACATGACTAGACATGGATAGGCCTTTTAATAATTACAAAATATTATATTTGTATGTAATTTTGTACAATATATTTGTATGCAGCAGCGTGTTCTTTAATCTAGCTTTGCCGTGACATTATTTTGTTGAATATTTATATTTATAGGTGAACTAACAAGTATATATAGACTTAGAATTTACATTAAGCATGAACAGGAGGAAAGTAAGCACTATTATGACATAATTTCATTTCATGAATTCATTTCATCGCATGAACATATCTACTCTCATCATCGCATAATCATTTCTTTTGTGATTTGAATTTTCGATCATGCATTTATAGTTATAAATTTATAAACCTTTAGGTGCTGCGCGACTAAGACTTTAGTATTTCCTTGAGTTTCTCGGGTCGATTTTTTTGAAGTGAAATAAGGTGTGGGATCTTTACTTAAACTTTATACCGTTGATTTATTTTGTCCTTTTTAAAACGATGTGATTTGCCGTATGTGATTATTTGACTTTAAGTGTTGAGCGGACCGTGTTAAGTTGTCCATTGACTTGCTCTCACTTGCGTACAATACATTTGATATCATTTGATGAGCAGGACCTATTGAGTTGTCCATTGACTTTTCTCTTACTTCTTGACGCCCTGTACGTTGACATTTAGTGTTGAGTGGACCGTGTTGAGTTGTCCATTAAGTTGCTCTCACTCCTTGTTGCGTATTACTTGACTTTAATTTTCACCACGTGCATCTGTTTTATTAAATTGGACAATATCTGGTATAACTGCCCACACTAAGTATATTCACGTATACTTATCCCCAAACTTAAACTTTTCAGGTAATTGAAGTCGGAGGCGTGGAGGTGTCGAATGACGAGTTAAAATAAATAGGAATTTATTTTGGTTCCTAAGACTTTAAATTCTATATTCTACATTTACTTTATTTGTTTTCGTACTTGTTGCATGAGATGTACGTGGGTTTTTCGCCATCTTTTGGTTAAATAAAATATTTCGTCTTCTTTCAACTAAGTTAATTATTATTCTTTATTCAAGGAAAAAAAATATTCAGTTTTCCGCTGTAAATATTTTTAAAATATTAAATATTCTTATAAATATTATTTTATTGCCTTAATTAGATTAGGGTGTTACAATGTTGGTTGAGAAAAATGCAACTTCATGAGTTACGCTTCAAATGAGCTCGAAATGAGCTTTGCAAGGTACAAACACGATTTTGTAGCTATTTTGATTAGAAGGAAGTCATTCCTCGAAGCATTTACATTGATTAAATCACAATAAGGGAATGTGGTGTGGTTTCGGATACAAAAATATTTATAATGGTTGAGAAAAGCGCAACTTCGGGAGTTACGCTTCAAATGAGCTAAAAATGAGCTTTGCAAGTAACAAATAGGATTTTGTAGCTATTTTGAAGAGAAGGAAGTCATTACTCGAAGCTTTTACATTTAGTACATCATAATAAGGGAGTGTAGTGTGGTTTCGGATCTAAAAAAATTTATATTGGTTGAGAAAAATGCAACTACGGGAGTTACGCTTCACATGAGCACGAAATGAGTATTGCAAGGTACAAACAGGATTTTGTAGCTATTTTGAAGAGAAGGAAGTCATTACTCGAAACTTTTACATTTAATACATCATAATAACTGAGTGTAGTGTGGTTTCAGATCCAAAAAAATTATATTGGTTGAGAAAAACGCAACTTTGGGAGTTACGCTTCAAATGAGCTCGAAATGATCTTTGTAAGGTACAAACACGATTTTGTAGCTATTTTGATGAAAAGGAAGCCATTCTTCGAAGCTTTTACATTGAGTAAATCATTGAAAGGGAGTGTGGTGTGATTTCGAATCCAAAAATAATTATTTTGGATGAGAAAAATGCAACTTCGAGAGTTACGCTTCAAATGAGCTTAAAATGAGCTTTGCAAGGTACAAACACGATTTGTAGCTATTTTGAAGAGAACGAAGTCATTCCTCGAAGTTTTTACATTGAGTACATCATAATAACGGAGTGTAGTGTAGTTTCTGATCCAAAAAAAATTATATTGGTTGAGAAAAATGCAACTTCGGGAATTATGCTTCAAATTAGCTCGAAATAAGCTTTGCATGGTACAAACACGATTTTGTAGTTCTTTTGATTAGAAGGAAGTCATTCCGCGAAGCTTTCACATTAATTACATTATAATAAGGGAGTCTGGTGTAGTTTCTGATCCAAAAAAAATTATATTGGTTGAGAAAAACGCAATTTCGGGAGTTCTGTTCAAATGAGCTTGAAATTAGCTTTGCAAGGTACAAACAAGATTGTATAACTATTTTGATGAAAAGGAAGCCATTCTTCGAATCTTTTACATTGAGCAAATCATTATAAGAGAGTGTGGTGTTGTTTCAGATTCACAAAAATTTATATTGGTTGAAAAAAATGCAACTTCGGGAGTTACGCTTCAAATGAGCTTGAAATGAGCTTTTTAAGGTACAAACACGATTTTTTATCTATTCTGATGAGAACGAAGTCATTCGTCGAACCCTTTACATTGAGTACATCATAATAAGGGAGTATAGTGTAGTTTCTGATCCAAAAAAATTTTATTGGTTGAGAAAAATGCAACTTCGGGAGTTACGCTTCAAATGAGCTCGAAATGATCTTTGTAAGGTACAAACACGATTTTGTAGCTATTATGATGAGAAGGAAGTCATTACTCGAAGCTTTTACATTTAGTACATCATAATAAGGGAGTGTAGTGTGGTTTCAGATCCAAAAAAATTTAAATTGGTTGAGAAAAACGAAACTTCGAGAGTTACGCTTCAAATGAGCAAGAAATGAGCTTTTCAAGGTACAAACACGATTTTGTAGCTATTTTGATTAGAACGAAGTCATTAATCGAAACTTTTACATTTAATACATCATAATAACTGAGTGTAGTGTGGTTTCAGATCCAAAAATATTTATATTGGTTGAGAAAAAATACAACTTCGGGAATAATGATTCAAATTAGCTCGAAATGAGGTTTGCATGATACAAACACGATTCTGTAGTTCTTTTGATTAGAAAGAAGTCATTCCTCGAAGCTTTTACATTGATTATATCATAATAAGGGAGTCTGGTGTAGTTTTTGATCCAAAAAAAATTATATTGGTTGAGAAAAATGCAATTTCGGGAGTTCTGTTCAAATGAGCTTGAAATTAGCTTTACAAAGTACAAACACGATTTTGTAATTATTTTGATGAAAAGGAAGCCATTCTTCAAAACTTTTACATTGAGCAAATCATTATAAGGGAGTGTGGTGTGGTTTCGGATCCACAAAAATTTATATTGGTTGAAAAAAATGCAACTTCGGGAGTTACGCTTCAAATGAGCTTGAAATGAGCTTTTCAAGGTACAAACACGATTTTGTAGCTATTTTGATGAGGACGAAGTCATTCGTCGAAGCATTTACATTGAGTACATCATAATAAGGGAGTGTAGTGTAGTTTCTGTTCCAAAAAAAAATTATATTGGTTGAGAAAAACGTAATTTCGAGAGTTACGCTTCAAATGAGCTCGAAATGAGCTTTGCAAAATACAAACACGACTTTGTAGCTATTTTGGTTAGAAAGAAGCCATTCCTCGAATCTTTTACATTGATTAAATCATAATAAGGGAATGCGGTGTGGTTTCGGATACAAAAATATTTATATTGGTTGAGAAAAATGCAACTTCGGGAGTTACGCTTCAAATGAGCTCGAAATGAGCTTTGCATGGTACAAACACGATTTTGTAGCTATTTTGATGAGAAGGAAGCCATTCCTCGAAGCTTTTACATTCAGTACATCATAATAAGGGAGTGTAGTGTAGTTTGTGATAAAAAAAAATTATAATGGTCTAGAAAAACGCAACTTCGGGAGTTACGCTTCAAATGAGCTTGAAATGAGCTTTGCAAGATACAAACACGATTTGTAGCTATTTTGATGAGAAAGAAGCCATTCCTCGAAGCTTTTACATTGAGTACACCATTATAAGGGAGTATAGTGTAGTTTATGATCCAAAAAAAATTATGTTGGTTGAGAAAAATGCAACTTCGGGAGTTACGCTTCAAATTAGCTCGTAATGAGCTTTGCAAGGTACAAACACGATTTTGTAGCTATTTTTATGAGAAGGAAGCCATTCCTCGAAGCATTTACATTGATTAAATCACAATAAGGGAATATGTTGTGGTTTTGGATACAAAAATATTTATAATGGCTGAGAAAAATGCAAACTTCAGGAGTTACGTTTCAAATGTGCTAAAAATGAGCTTTGCAAGGTACAAATTGGATTTTGTAGCTATTTTGAAGAGAAGGAAGTCATTACTCGAAGCTTTTACATTTAGTACATCATAATAAGGGAGTGTAGTGTGGTTACGGATTCAAAAAAATTTACATTGGTTGAGAAAAACGCAACTTCGGGAGTTACGCTTCAAATGAGCACGAAATGAGCTTTGCAAGGTACAAACAGGATTTTGTAGCTATTTTAAAGAGAAGGAAGTCATTACTCGAAACTTTTAAATTTAATACATCATAATAACTGAGTGTAGTGTGGTTTCAAATCCAAAAAAATTTATATTGGTTGAGAAAAAATGCAACTTTGGGAGTTACGCTTCAAATGAGCTCGAAATGATCTTTGTAATGTACAAACACGATTTTGTAGCTATTTTGATGAAAAGGAAGCCATTCTTCGAAACTTTTACATTGAGCAAATTATTATAAAGGAGTGTGGTGTGGTTTCGGATCCAAAACAATTTATATTGGATGAGAAAAATGCAACTTAGGGAGTTATCCTTCAAATGAGCTTTGCAAGGTACAAATACGATTTGTAGCTATTTTGAAGAGAACGAAGTCATTCCTCGAAGTTTTTACATTGAGTACATCATAATAACGGAGTGTAGTGTAGTTTCTGATCCCAAAAAAATTATATTGGTTGAGAAAAACGCAACTTCGGGAATTATGCTTCAAATTAGCTCGAAATGAGGTTTGCATGGTACAAACACGATTTTGTAGTTCTTTTGATTAGAAGGAAGTCATTCCTCAAAGCTTATACATTGAGTACATCATAATAAGGGAGTGTGGTGTAGTTTCTGATCCAAAAAAAATTATATTGGTTGAGAAAAACGCAATTTCAGGAGTTCTGTTCAAATGAGCTTGAAATGAGCTTTGCAAGGTACAAACACGATTTTGTAGCTATTTTGATGAAAAGGAAGCCATTCTTCGAAACTTTTACATTGAGCAAATCATTATAAGGGAGTGTGGTGTGGTTTCGGATCCACAAAAATTTATATTGGTTGAAAAAAATGCAACTTCAGGAGTTATGCTTCAAATGAGCCTGAAATGAGCTTTTCAAGGTACAAACACGATTTTGTAGCTATTTTGATGAGGACGAAGTCATTCGTCGAAGCCTTTACATTGAGTACATCATAATAAGAGAGTGTAGTGTAGTTTCTAATCCAAAAAAAATTATATTGGTTGAGAAAAACGTAATTTCGGGAGTTACGCTTCAAATGAGCTCGAAATGAGCTTTGCAAAGTACAAACACGACTTTGTAGCTATTTTGGTTTGAAAGAAGCCATTCCTCGAAGGTTTTACATTGATTAAATCGTAATAAGGGAATGTGGTGTGGTTTCGGATACAAAAATATTTATATTGCTTGAGAAAAAAGCAACTTCGGGAGTTACGCTTCAAATGAGCTCGAAATGAGCTTTGCATGGTACAAACACGATTTTGTAGCTGTTTTGATGAGAAGGAAGCCATTCCTCGAAGCATTTATATTGATTAAATCACAATAAGGGAATGTGGTGTGGTTTCGGATACAAAAATATTTATAATGGTTGAGAAAAATGCAATTTCGGGAGTTACGCTTCAAATGAGCTAAAAATGAGCTTTGCAAGGAACAAATAGGATTTTGTAGCTATTTTGAAGAGAAGGAAGTCATTACTCGAAGCTTTTACATTTAGTACATCATAATAAGGAAGTGTAGTATAGTTTCATATCAAAAAATATTTATATGGTGTAATACCCCAGAATTTCCAAACGATCTTAAAATTTTAAATTTTTTTTTAATAATGGCTTTGCACGCCTAAGTTTACGATTCTGAATTCTAAGACCAATGTTCAAATCCGTTTCCGAAAATAAATTACGGAAGTCAGTTAGACGACTACTGTATTTAGGGTTACCGCGTACGAGAAATTTTTAGTTCGTGAACTCAGAACGGAAAACCGTCTGATTTTTACATTCACGAAATCGCGATACGAACTCGCTCGAGAAAGTTCGTTTTTATGATTTTCCGGACGAAACTCGGATTGTGTCGTCCCGAGTTTTTGTCGGAATTATTTTTTTAAATATTACTTTCCGATTAGGTTAAATACGTTGAAATTTTGGTCGAATCGAAATGTGACGATTTTGTGCCGAGCTACGTTTTTCGTCGTTCGATTTCCGTAACGTCGTATCGCGTCGGAAAAGCGCGTATTTTCCCTCCTTTTCCCTTTCTAGCCGACTTGCACTCTCTCTTTAACCTTGATATTTTCATTTTTATAAGGTTTTAAACCTATGACTCACTATAGATACTATTCCTACTTTATACCTATTAATCCTAATAACCTAATGTTATAACTTTATAACATTTTTATCCATCTCCCTCACTCACTCTCTCCCTCCCATCGGCTGCCCTCCCTCATCCCTCTCCCATTTTCATCTTTCCACCATTGAAGACATCAAGATCTTGAGCAAGAATTTCTTCACAAGTCATTATCCGACCATCGAACTTCATTTCTTCTTTTAGTAAAGCTCAAGGTAATTGTCTCCTCTACATTTCTATCCATACCAAATCCTCTACTTTTTATTTTTCTTTTGGATCGAAATTGAGGTGGATGAATTAGATGTTGATCTTCGATTAGTGTAATTAGATGTGATTAGATATGAATTCTAGGATTAAAATTGAAAGAAAATCATGAACCCTAATTCCTTGTTAATACCGAAAATTTGGGGGAAATGTGTAGGATTTTTGAATTCTTAAATTGACGGTATAATAAGGCTTAGGAGGATGTCGATTGAGGATTAAAATAAAAAGAAATTGAAAGCCCAATGAAATTGAAAGAAACCGATTTAGGGCTGGGGTTTTGGTTTGGGGTTTTTCAATTTATTGTGTAATTAGACTTGAATTTGATTAATTGATGATGTGGTAGTATGATTAAGAGACAAATGGTGTTGATTGATGAAGAAAATCACCCTCTTTAATTATGTGTAAATACCGAAAATTATTAGAGATTTAGGGGTTTGCATGTAGTTCAATTAGTTGAGGATTTGTTGATGAAATAATGTTGTTAATGATATTAGATGTTGTTATGATTTTAATTGGGATTTTCTAAAAATAAATTGTGAGTCGTAAGAGACAAAGAAATCGATTTAAGTTGAGATGTAGTAATGATATGAAGTGATGATATGCATGAAAATGAATCTCGTTGGATGTTGTTTGATGACGTAGAAAATGAACGAAATCCGATAACTTTTGAAATTTCGTAAGAGACAAACAAGTAGTCGTAATTAATAACCGAGAAGTCGAATAAGATTTCTAACTTGATAATATTGTCTATTATGGACTAAGGTACAACTTTGTAGTTGACAACATGAGCTTTCGAGTTATTATAATACGAGTTGTAGTTATAGTCGAGAACTAGAACGAGAAATTGTTAACTTGATTTTTGGTTTAGTACTTGATAGTTGAAAGCCGATGTTTAGAACGTCGTGCTATTAGACGAATTTTGAAAAGGAGTTCATCACGTACGGAAGTGCGTCTTGACTGCCTTGAGAGTCAAGTTTCATGAGAAATCGAATACGTGAACTTAGAATGAACTTAGGAAGTTATACGTTGTTTTTATCGAGCAATTAGGGTTAGCGCGGCAGTTTTGCGACCCTTTCCGGAAACTGTAATATCTTTTAGCTCGTTTATCGGATTTAAGATCCGTAAATTGGAGCGTAAACTAGACTTCCCAAGATTTCTAGTGGTACAAGGCTCATCCCCTGTTTCCAATTCCTCTGTTCTGGGAAGTCCCCAGAGTTACTGTAATGCGCAGTGATTTTCAGGATTTATTTTCTTAAGTTGTTTTCTTCGCAACTTAGTTTCTTTCGATCGTTTAAGCCATAATAACTTGACGACAATCTTCTCTACTGACCTAAGAGTCGAGTACGAGACCTTTCGAGTTCTAAACGAGATTTGTTCAAGTCTTGTTTCCCGTTTAACTAAAAAGAAATTAGTAGCGTGCAAATGCCTAAAGAAATGAAACGACTAAATCCTAATTCGATTTTCTATGATCGATTATCTTTTACGACCGATTTTAAGTGTTATTATTTTACGATGAAGGAGGAAGCCAGCAGTAAGGAAAGGACGGAAGATCAGGAGATCGGAAGCTAGTACTTAGTAGTTCTGTATCAACGAGGTGGGCTTTCATATATAAAATAAAACGAGCAATGCTCGGAAAATCTTTCTTTATCGCTTTGATATCTGTGTTTTCAAAGTGATAATTATGGCATGAACTGTTTTATGTTTTATGTGAGTTCTCTTGTACCTATCTAAGTTAACATTCGTGTTTTCCAGATTTAGAGTTAATCTAAATAGGTTAACTAATGATCGGCTCTGAGTTAGCTACTAAGTGCTTTCCAGAGTTAGTGCACTTTGTAACTTGTGGTGTATGTGATACCCTGTTGAGGGGTACCAGCCACGGTGAATGAGAATTGGTCAAGATTTGAACGTAGCATACCAGAAAATGCTCGGCCGAGTAAATTGTGAAAATCAGTCAGAAAATGTTTAGTAGACACGGGCTAATTTCAAATAAAACCCCGATGTGCTACAAATTATGAAATGCCATATTTATCTTTACTTATGTTATGTTTTCGGCATCGTGCCCATTAAGTACTTTTGTACTTAGCCCTGCATGTGTTTTCTAAATGTGCAGGTTGAAGAGACGGGAGCGGCGGTGGTTGAAGTTGAGTTGAGAAGTATGATTGCTTTAGTTTATGACTTACTTCTGCTACAAAACTATAGACTTTTTGAGATCATGTACATTTTGATGAACCACTGTAGTATAAGTTTGTAATCTTGAACTTAGATACTTTCGAGTACTTCCTTTGTCGAGTAATCCTTCGCGATTAACTCTTCCTTTATATTAGTAAAGTCTTGTTCATTGAATGTATGTTGTCTTTTATGTATGTTTAGTTAGTCAGTCCCCTTCTTCCTCGCTTCTTTAATCCAACCCCAGTCGCACCCCGGCTTCGGCCATCCCTCGGGATTTGAGGCTGTGACATATTGGTTGAGAAAAACGCAACTTCGGGAGTTACGCTTCAAATGAGCACGAAATGAGCTTTGCAAGGTACAAACAGGATTTTGTAGCTATTTTGAAGAGAAGGAAGTCATTACTCGAAACTTTTACATTTAATACATCATAATAACTGAATGTAGTGTGGTTTCGGATCCAAAAAAATTTATATTGGTTGAGAAAAACGCAACTTTGGCAGTTACGCTTCAAATAAGCTCGAAATGAGCTTTGGAAGGTACCAACACAATTTTGTAGTTATTTTGATGAGAAGGAAGCCATTCTTCGAAGTTTTTACATTGAGCAAATCCTTATAAGGGAGTGTGGTGTGGTTTCGGATCCACCAAAATTTATATTGGTTGAAAAAAATGCAACTTCGGGAGTTACGCTTCAAATGAGCTTGAAATGAGCTTTTCAAGGTACAAACACGATTTTGTAGTTATTTTGATGAGAACGAAGTCATTCGTCGAAGGCTTTACATTGAGTACATCATAATAAGGGAGTGTAGTGTAGTTTCTGATCCCAAAAAAATTGTAATGGTTGAGAAAAACGCAACTTCGGGAATTATGCTTCAAATTAGCTCGAAATGAGGTTTGCATGGTACAAACACGATTTTGTAGTTCTTTTGATTAGAAGGAAGTCATTCCTCGAAGCTTTTACATTGAGTAAATCATAATAAGGGGGTCTGGTGTAGTTTCTGATCCAAAAAAATTATATTGGTTGACAAAAACGTAATTTCGGGAGTTATGTTGAAATGAGCTTGCAATGAGCTTTGCAAGGTACAAATATGATTTTGTAGCTATTTTGATGAAAAGGAAGCCATTTTTCGAAACTTTTACATTGAGCAAATTATTATAAGGGAGTGTGGTGTGGTTTCGGATTCATAAAAATTTATATTGGTTGAAAAAAATGCAACTTCGGGAGTTACGCTTCAAATGAGCTTGAAATGAGCTTTTCAAGGTACATACACGATTTTGTTCCTATTTTGATGAGAATGAAGTCATTCGTCGAAGCCTTTACATTGAGTACATCATAATAAGGGAGTGTAGTGTAGTTTCTGATCCAAAAAAATTATATTGGTTGAGAAAAACGCAATTTCGAGAGTTATGCTTCAAATGAGCTCGAAATGAGCTTTGCAAAGTACAAACATGACTTTGTAGCTCTTTTGGTTAGAAAGAAGCCATTCCTCGAAGCTTTTACATTGATTAAATCATAATAAGGGCATGCGGTGTGGTTTTGGATACAAAAATATTTATATTGGTTGAGAAAAACGCAACTTCGGGAGTTACGCTTCAAATGAGCTCGAAATGAGCTTTGCATGGTATAAACACGATTTTGTAGCTATTTTGATGAGAAGGAAGCCATTTTCCTCAAAGCATTTACATTGATTAAATCACAATAAGGGAATGTGGTGTGGTTTCAGATACAAAAATATTTATAATGGTTGAGAAAAACGCAATGTCGGGAGTTACGCTTCAAATGAGCTAAAAATGAGCTTTGCAATGTACAAATAGGATTTTGTAGCTATTTTGAAGAGAAGGAAGTCATTACTTGTAATGCCCCGTAAATTCCTTACGTTCTAAAAACTTTAAAATTAATTAAATAAATGGCTTTGCACGCCTAAGTTTATAATTTTTAATTCTAAGGCTAAGGGTTAGCGCATACGAAAGGTTTTTAGTTTGTAAGCTAAGAACGGAAAACCGTTTAATTTTACGTTTACAAAATCGCAAATACGAACACGTCGAGAAAGTTTGTTTTTATGTTTTTCCGGACGAAACTCGGACTTGTCGTCCCGAGTTTTTGTCAAAATAAATTTTATAAATTTATTTTCTAATTAAGTTCATACATTAGAATTTTCAAGTCAAATCGAACCGCGATGATTTTTGTACCGAACAATGTTTTCGTCGTTCGTTTTCCCGTAACGTCGGATCGCGCCGGAAAAACCCGTACCCCTCAAAAATTGCTGCATGGCAGCCGACACACCTCATCCCCCTAGGTGGAATCATGCATGTTTAACCTTGTTAAAATAGTGACACCTAAACCTTACCTTTACACCATGATAAACTTTTCATCATTTCAACATTAGACAAGACCATTTTTTTTCTCTCTCTCCCTATCTCTCTCTCGGCAACCTTCTCTCTCTCTCCCTCAACTTCATCTTCTTCATCCTTCCCATCCTCCATTGAAGAACCTTCAAAGCTTGGAGAAAGAACATAAGTCCTCAATCATCCATCCAAACATCATACTTCTTTCCTTATTTTTCAAGGTATGATGATCCTCTTTAATCCTATCCAATTAGTTTCCATTTCTTTTCTTCTTCTTCTTGTTCGAAAATTTAGAAGTTATAGGATAGATGAATTGATCTTGAAATAGTGTAATTAGATATGCTAGATATGATAATTATGGATTAAAAATGATCAAAACCAAGAATCGTAAAACTTTTGTCAATGTAGAATTTTTTTGGAAAATTGTAGAATTTTTGTTTTTCTTCTTTTGATCATGAATTCATGCTTAGTAGAGGTTTAATTAGTGTTTAGAATGAAAAGGGATTGAAAGCCCTATGTTGAAATGAAATTCAATTAGGGTTTGAAGTATGAATTTGGGGATTTTGGTATGTTAAGTGATAATAGAATTTCAATTGTTTAATTGGTAATATAAGAGTATGTTTAGTATATAAATGTTATTAATTAGAGAAGAAAATCATCCCCTTAATATATGTTTAAAACCAGAAAATTATAAAGTAAATAAGGGTTTATACATATTAGATATAAGTGATGAATTGTTAATGGAATTATGATGCAAATCATATTAGTTGATAATAGAAGTTAATTGGAAAATTTTCTAAAAATGTTTAATGGAATGTAAGAGACTAAAATCACCTTATAAACTGAGTTATAATGATGATAAGATATGTTAGCATGCATGAAAATGATTTATATTAGACGTAGATTAACGTCGTAAGATTTGAACAAAAACCGACAACTTTTAAAAATCGCGTAAGAGACGAATATCTAGTTATAACTGAAGATCAAGAAGTCGGATGAGAATTTTAACTTGATAGTATTATTTATAATGAAATTTAGAACATCCTTCTAGTTGACGTCACAAGCATCCGAGTTCATATAATATGGGTTAAAGTGATAATCGGGAACTAGAACACGTTTGGAATTTCTTTGTTGGTATAGTACATGATAGTTGAAATCCGACGTTAGAACGTCGTACTTTTGAACAAGTTGAAAAGGAGTTTGTCACGTACGGAGGTACGTGATGACTACTTTAAGAGTCCAGTTTCTAAAAAAGTTGAATATGGGAATTTAAAACGAACCTAAGACGTTATACGTCGAACTTATTAATCAATTAGGGTTTCCACGGCAGTTTTGCAACCCCCGCCGGAAACTGTTATATCTTCCAGCTCGTTTATCGGATTTGTGATCCGTAAATTGGAGCGCGAACTAGAATTCCTAAGCTTTCTAATGGTACAGGGCTCACCCCCTGTTTCCAAGTCCTCTGTTCTGGACAGCCTCCAGAGTTACTGGACTGTGCAGTGAATTTTCAGTTTCTTGTTTTCTAAGTTGTTTAGTTCACAACTTAGCTTCTTTCAATCATTTAAGCCGTTTTTACCTATCGAACATCTACCTACTGACCCTAAAGTCAAGTACAAGACCTCTAGTGATGGAGACCAGTCGAGACCTTATATTTTATCCTTTCATTAAAGAAGTAATAAACGAGAACTTTCATAAGTCGTGAAATGAGCTATAAAGTAAATCGCCTAAGTTGATCCTTTCCAACTTAGTTTCTTTTAATCTTTAAAATCGTATTAAGATATCGACTACCATCTCTACTGACCCGAGAGTCGAGTATGAGATCTTCCAAGTTCTAACGAGATTAATACGAGTCTCGTTTCCCGTTTAAGTAAAACGAATTAATTAAGCGTGCAAATGCCTAAAGAATAAAACAACTTAAACCTTCTTTGATTCTTTTTAATCGATTATCGTTACGACCCGTTCTTAAGTATTTTTATTTTACGATGAAGGAGGAAGCCAACTGTGAAGAAAGGATGAAAGATCCGAAGTTGAAAGCGTTTGCTTTAAGTTCTGTATTTATAAGGTGGGCTTTTATCTATATCAAATAAAATGTGGGTTTTTCCACAACTCGAAAGTATTATTTATCGCTTTGATAATTGTGTTTTCAAAGTGATAATCTTGGCATAAACTGTTTCAACTGTTTTATGTGAGTTCTCTTGTACCTATCTTAGTTAACATTCGTGTTTTCCAGATTTCTGAGTTAACCTTCGGGTTTTCCAGACTTTTAGAGTTAATCTACTTTAGATTAACTAACGATCGGCTCTGAGTTAGCTGCTAAGTGCTTTCCAGAGTTAGTGCACTTTGTAACCTGTGGTGTATGTGGTATCCTGTTGAGGGGTAGCCAGCCACGGTGAATTAGTAGAGGTCAAGATTGAACATAGCATACCTGAAAATACTCGGCCGAGTGATTTATGAGAAAAAGTCAGAAAATGTTTAGTAGGCACGGGCCTTTTCAACAAAACCCCGATGCGCTACGGTTATAATATGCCAGATTATTTATACATATGACTATGATTTCGGCATCGTGCCCACTAAGTACGTTTGTACTTAGCCCTGCATTGCTTTCTAAATGTGCAGGTTGAAGCGACGGTGAGCGGCGACGGTTGACGTTGAGTTGAAAGATAGGTTGCTGTAGTTAGAACTCTTTCGCTGCAGAACTCTGAACCTTTTGGGATGTACACTTTGAAAAATTCTCAATAGTCTAAGTCTGTAATTATGAACTTAGCTTCTTTGTACTTTTGTCGAGTAATCCTTAGGGATTAACTCTTTCTTATCTATATTAAAGTCTTGTTCATGGTTTAATGATGACTTTTCATGTATGTTTAGTCAGTTAGCCCCCTTCTTCCCCGCTTCTTTAATCCAACCCCAGTCGCACCCCGGCTTCTGCCGTCCCTCGGGATTTGGGGTTGTGACATTACTCGAAGCTTTTACATTTAGTACATCATATAAAGGAAGTGTAGTATGGTTTCAGATCCAAAATATTTATATTGGTTGAGAAAAACGCAACTTCGGGAGTTATGCTTCAAATGAGAACGAAATGAGCTTTGCAAGGTACAAACAGGATTTTCTAGCTATTTTGAAGAGAAGGAAGTCATTACTCGAAACTTTTACATTTAATACATCATAATAACTGAGTGTAGTGTGGTTTCGGATCCAAAAAAATTTATATTGGTTGAGAAAAACACAACTTTGGCAGTTACGCTTCAAATGAGCTCGAAATGAGCTTTGGAAGTTACCAACACAATTTGGAAGTTATTTTGATGAGAAGGAAGCCATTCTTCGAAACTTTTACATTGAGCAAATCATTATAAGGGAGTGTGGTGTGGTTTCGGATCCACCAAAATTTATATTGGTTGAAAAAATGCAACTTCGGGAGTTACGCTTCAAATGAGCTTGAAATGAGCTTTTCAAGGTACAAACATGATTTTGTAGCTATTTTGATGAGAACGAAGTCATTCGTCGAAGGCTTTACATTGAGTACATCATAATAAGGGAGTGTAGTGTAGTTTCTGATCCCAAAAAAATTATATTGGTTGAGAAAAACGCAACTTCGGGAATTATGCTTCAAATTAGCTCGAAATGAGGTTTGCATAGTACAAACACGATTTTGTAGTTCTTTTGATTAGAAGGAAGTCATTCCTCGAAGCTTTTACATTGAGTACATCATAATAAGGGTGTCTGGTGTAGTTTCTGATCCAAAAAAATTATATTGGTTGACAAAAATGCAATTTCGGGAGTTCTGTTGAAATGAGCTTGCAATGAGCTTTGCAAGGTACAAATACGATTTTGTAGCTATTTTGATGAAAAGGAAGCCATTCTTCGAAAGTTTTACATTGAGCAAATTATTAGAAGGGAGTGTGGTGTGGTTTCATATCCACAAAAATTTATATTGGTTGAAAAAAATGCAACTTCGGGAGTTACGCTTCAAATGAGCTTGAAATGAGCTTTTCAAGGTACAAACACGATTTTGTAGCTATTTTGATGAGGACGAAGTCATTCGTCGAAGCCTTTACATTGAGTACATCATAATAAGGGAGTGTAGTGTAGTTTCTGATCCAAAAAAAATTATATTGGTTGAGAAAAACGTAATTTCGGGAGTTACGCTTCAAATGAGCTCGAAATGAGCTTTGCAAAGTACAAACACGACTTTGTAACTATTTTGGTTAGAAAGAAGCCATTCCCCGAAGCTTTTACATTGGTTAAATCATAATAAGGAAATGTGGTGTGGTTTCGGATACAAAAATATTTATATTGGTTGAGAAAAACGCAACTTCGGGAGTTACGCTTGAAATGAGCTCGAAATGAGCTTTGCATGGTACAAACACAATTTTGTAGCTATTTTGATGAGAAGGAAGCCATTCCTCGAAGCATTTACATTGATTAAATGTCACAGCCCCAAATCCCGAGGGATGGTAGAAGCCGGGGTGCGACTGGGGTTGGATTAAAGAAGCGGGGAAGAAGGGGACTAATTGACTAAACATACATGATAAACATCGATAAACCATGAACAAGACTTGAATATAAAAGAAAGAGTTAATCCCTAAGGATTACTCGACCAAAAGTACAAAAAAAGAAACTAAGTTCATATGTACAGACTTAGACTACAAAGTATTGTTCAAGTACATCTCAAAAGAAATACAGAGTTTGGTAGCGGAAGGGTTCTAACTAAGCATTCTATCCTTTAACTCAACATCAACCGTCGCCGCTCACCGTCGCTTCAACCTGCACATTTAGAAAACAATGCAGGGCTAAGTACAAACGTACTTAGTGGGCACGATGCCGAAAACATAATCATAAATATAGATAAATATGGCATTTCATAAACGTAGCACATCGGAGTTTTATTGAAAGAATCCGTGTCTACTAAACATTTTCTGACTTTTTCTCATAAATTACCCGCGCGAGCATTTTCTGACTAATGTTACGTTCAATCTTGACCAATTCTAATTCACCGTGGCTGGTACCCCTCAACAGGATATCACATACACCACAGGTTACAAAGTGCACTAACTCTGGAAAGCACTTAGCAGCTAACTCAGAGTCGATCGTTAGTTAATCTAAATAGACTAACTCTAAATCTGGAAAACATGAATGTTGACTCAGATAGGTACAAGAGAACTCACATAAAACATAAAATAGTTCATGCCATAATATCACTTTGAAAACAAAGATATCAAAGCGATAAAGAAAGATTTTCCGAGCATTGCTCGTTTTATTTGTATATAAAAACCCACCTTGATTTTACAGAACTTAAAGCAAAACTTCCAACTTTGGATCTTCTGCCCTTTCTCTACAGTTGGCTTCCTCCTTCATCGTAAAATAAACATACTTAAAAACGGTTCGTAAAAGATAATCGATTAAAGAGAATCGAAGCAAGTTTTAGTTGTTTCATTCTTTAGGCATTTGCATGTTTATTAGATTAGTTTTACTTAAACGGGAAGCGAGACTCGTACCAATCTCGTTTAGAACTCGGAAGATCTCATACTTGACTCTCGGGTCAGTAGAGAAGGTAGTCGGTATCTTAATACGACTTTAAAGATTAAAAGAAACTAAGTTGGAAAGAGTAAACTTAGGCGATTTACGTTTTAGTTCATTAAATGCTTTATGAAATTTCTCGTTTATTACTTCTTTAAAGAAAGGATAAGAGATAAGATCTCGACTGGTTTTCATCACTCAAGGTCCTATACTTGACTCTAGGGTCAGAAGAGAGATATTCGTTTAGATAAAACGGCTTAAACGATCGAAAGAAACTAAGTTGTGAACTAAACAACTTAGAAAACAAGAAACTGAAATTTCACTGCACAGTCCAGTAACTCTGGAGGCTGTCCAGAACAGAGGATTTGGAAACAGGGGGTGTGCCCTGTACCATTAGAAAGCTTAGAAAGTCTAGTTCGCGCTCCAATTTACGGATCACAAATCCGATAAACGAGCTGGAAGTTATTACAGTTTCCGGCGAGGGTCGCAAAACTGCCGTGAAAACCCTAATTGCTTGATAGGTTCGACGTATAACATTTTAGGTTCGTTCTAAGCTCTCGTATTCAATTTTTTTAGAAACTGGACTCTCAAGGCAGTCATCATGTACTTTCGTACGTGATAAACTCCTTCTTAAAACTCGCTCAAAAGCACGACGTTCTAAACGTCGGATTTCAACTAACAATTACTAAACCAACAAAAACTTCAAACGCGTTCTAGTCTCGACTATAACTATAGCCCATATTATATCAACTCGAAAGCTTATGACGTCAACTAGAAAGTTGTTCTAAATTTCATCATAAACAATAATATCAAATTAGAATTTTCATCCGACTTCTCGATTATTAGTTACAACTAAATGTTTGTCTCTTACGCGATTTTTCAACGTTGTCGGATTTCATTCAAATTTTACGACGTTAAACTACGTCTAACGTGAAACATTTTCATGCATGCAAATATATCATAACATCATTATAACTCAGCTTATAAGGTAATCTTTATCTCTTATGTTTCATTAAACATTTTTAGAAAATTCTTAATTAAATTCTATAACCAACTAACATGATTTGCAACATAAATCAATTAACAAATCATCACTTATATCAAACATGTGGAAACCCCTAATCACCCTATAATTTTCGGTAACAACCATTAATCAATTGCAATTCCATTATCAACTAACATGCATAAACCCCTAAATTCATAATTCAAACCCTAATTGATTTTTACAAAAAAAAAAAACATAGGGCTTCCAATTCTTTTTCATTCCAAACACTAATTAAACATCTACTAAGCATGAATCAATCATCAAAAGAAGAAAATTAAAAATCCTACAAACATGCATAAATTTTCGGTATTCATATAAGATTTAGGGTTCTTATTTTTGTTCCACTTTAAACCCTAATTAATCTATCTAACACATCTAATTTCATTATTTCAAGATCAAAACATCTATCCCCAAAACTTCAAAATTTCGATCAAAGAAGAAAAGAAAAGAAAAGAAAAAAGATTGGATAGGATTGTGGAGGTAAGAATTACCTTGAGAATTAAAGAAGAACTTAAGAGGTTTGAATGGATGGATTGACTTGTGTTCTTTCTTCTTGTTCTTGGAGAAGGCTTCAATGGAGGATGGAAGTGAAGAAGATGAAAAAAATAAAATGGAGATGGAGATGGTAGTGCAGCCGAGAGAGTGAGAGAGAGATGAGAGGAAAAAGTTTTGTTCAAGTGTTTGCCATGATGAATGGTTTGAAAGTGTATAAAGTGTAGATTTAGGTGTCATTTAATTAACAAGGTCAACATGCATTTCTTACACCTAATTAACTAAAAAAAATAAAAAAAAACAATAAAATATCGGCTGCATGCAGAAATTGTTGAAGGGTTATGGGTTTTTCACGCGCGATCCGACGTTACGGAAAAACGAACGACGAAAAAAACGTTGCTCGGTACAAAATCGTCGCGATTTGATTTGACTTACAAATTCTAACGTATGAACTTAATTAGAAAAATAAATTTACAAAATTTATTTTGACAAAAACTCGGGACGACACAGTCCGAGTTTCGTCCGGAAAAACATAAAAACGAACTTTCTCGGACGTGTTCGTAACGCGATTTCGTGATTGTAAAATTAGACGGTTTTCCGATCCGAGTTTACGAACTAAAAACTTTTCGTACGCGCTAACCCTAAATACAGTAGTCGTCTAGCTGACTTCTGTAATTTATTTTCAATAACGGATTCGACCGTTAGCCTTAGAATTCAAAAAATTGTAAACTTAGGCGTGCAAAGCCATTTATTTAATTAACTTTAAAATTTTTCAGAACGTAAGGAATTTACGGGGCATTACATTAAATCATAATAAGGGAATGTGCTGTGGTTTCGGATACAAAAATATTTATAATGGTTGAGAAAAATGCAACTTCAGGAGTTAAGCTTCAAATGAGCTTGAAATGAGCTTTACAAGGTACAAACATGATTTTGTAGTTGTTTTGATGAGAATGTAGTCGTTCTTCGAAGCTTTTACATTGAATACATCATAATAAAGGAGTGTGTGGTGGTTTTGGATCCAAAAACTTTATATTGGTTGAGAAAAAATGCAACTTCGGAAGTTATGCTTCAAATTAGCTCCAAATGAGCTTGGCAAGGTACAAACACGGTTTTGTAGCTATTTTGATGAGAAAGAAGCCATTCCTCGAAGCATTCACATTGAGTGCATCATAATAAGGGAGTGTAGTGTAGTTTCTCATCCAAAAAAAAATTATATTGGTTGAGAAAAACGCAACTTCGGGAGTTACGCTTCAAATGAGCTTGAAATGAGCTTTGCAAGGTACAAACAAGATTTTATAGCTATTTTGAAGAGAAGGAAGCCATTCCTCGAAGCTTTTACATTCAGTACATCATAATAAGGGAGTGTAGTGTAGTTTGTGATAAAAAAAAATTATATTGGTTGAGAAATATGCAACTTCGGGAGTTACGCTTCAAATGAGCTCGAAATGAGCTTTGCAAGGTACAACCACGATTTTGTAGCTATTTTGATGAGAAGGAAGCCATTCCTCGAAGCATTTACGTTGATTAAATCACAATTAGGGAATGTGGTGTGGTTTCAGAGACAAAAATATTTATAATGGTTGAGAAAAATGCAACTTCGGGAATTACGCTTCAAATGAGCTTGAAATGAGCTTTTCAAGGTACAAACATGATTTTGTAGCTATTTTGATGAGAACGTAGCCGTTCTTCGAAGCTTTTACATTGAATACATCATAATAAAGGAGTGTGTGGTGGTTTTGGATCCAAAAACTTTATATTGGTTGAGAAAAATGCAACTTCGGGAGTTATGCTTCAAATTAGCTCGAAATGAGCTTTGCAAGGTACAAACACGATTTTGTAGTTATTTTGATGAGAAAGAAGTCATTCCTCGAAGCTTTTACATTGAGTACATTATAATAAGGGAGTGTAGTGTGGTTTTGGATCCAAAAGTTTATATTAGTTGAGAAAAATGTAACTTCGGGAGTTACGCTTCAAATGAGCTCGAAATGAGCTTTGCAAGGTACAAACACGATTTTGTAGCTATTTTGATGAGAACGTAGCCGTTCTTCGAAGCTTTTACATTGAATAAATCATAAAAAAAGAGTATGTGGTGGTTTTGGATCCAAAAAATTTATATTGGTTGAGAAAAATGCAACTTCGGGAGTTATGCTTCAAATTAGCTAGAAATGAGCTTTGCAAGGTACAAACACGATTTTGTAGTTATTTTGATGAGAAGGAAGTCATTCCTTGAAGCTTTTACATTGAGTACATCATAATACGGGAGTCTAGAGTAGTTTCTGATCCAAAAAAAGTTATATTAATTGAGAAAATCGCAACTTCGGGAGTTACGTTTCAAATGAGCTTGAAATGAGCTATGCAAGGTACAAACACGATTTTGTAGTTATTTTGATGAGAAGGAAGCCATTGTTTGAAACTTTTACATTGAGTAAATTATTATAAGGGAGTGGTGCGGTTTCGGATCCAAAAAAATTTATATTGGATGATAAAAATGCAACTTTGAGAGTTACGCTTCAAATGAGGTCGAAATGGGCTTTGGAAGGTACAAACAGAATTTTGTAGCAATTTTAATGAGAAGGAAGCCATTCTTCGAAGCTTTTACATTGAGCAAATCATTATAAGGGAGTGTGGTGTGGTTTCGGATCCACAAAAGTTTATATTGGTTGAAAAAAATGCAACTTCGGGAGTTACACTTCAAATGAGCTTGAAATGAGCTTTGCAAGGTACAAACACGATTTTGTAGCTATTTCGATGAGAAGGAAGCCTATCTTCGAAGCTTTTACATTGAGCAAATAATTATAAGGGAGTGTGGTGTGGTTTCGGATCCACAAAAATTTATATTGTTTTAAAAAAATGCAACTTCGGGAGTTACGCTTGAAATGAGCTTGAAATGAGCTTTGCAAGGTTCAAACACGATTATGTAGCTATTTTGATGAGAACGAAGTCATTCGTCAAAGCCTTTACATTGAGTACATCATAATAAGGGAGTGTAGTGTAGTTTCTGATCCAAAAAAATTATATTGGTTGAGAAGAACTCAATTTCAGGAATTATGCTTCAAATTAGAAGGAAGTCATTCCTCGAAACTTTTACATTAATTACATCATAATAAGGGAGTCTGGTGTAGTTTCTGATCCAAAAAAAATTATATTGGTTGAGAAAAACGCAATTTCGGGAGTTCTGTTCAAATGAGCTTCAAATTAGCTTTGCAAGGTACAAACAAGATTTTATAATTATTTTGATAAAAAGGAAGCCATTCTTCGAAACTTTTACATTGAGCAAATCATTATAAGAGAGTGTGGTGTTGTTTCGGATCCAGAAAAATTTATATTGGTTGAAAAAAATGCAACTTCGGGAGTTACGCTTGAAATGAGCTTGAAATGAGCTTTTCAAGGTACAAACACGATTTTTTAGCTATTTTGATGAGAACGAAGTCATTCGTCGAAGCCTTTACATTGAGTACATCATAATAAGGGAGTATAGTGTAGTTTCTGATCCAAAAAAAAATTATATTGGTTGAGAAATATGCAACTTCGAGAGTTACGCTTCAAATGAGCTCGAAATGAGCTTTGCAAGGTACAAACACGATTTTGTAGCTATTTTGATGAGAATGAAGTCATTCCTCGAAGCATTTACATTGATTAAATCACAATAAGGGAATGTGGTGTGGTTTCGGATACAAAAATATTTATAATGGTTGAGAAAAACGTAACTTCGGGAGTTACGCTTCAAATGAGCTAAAATGAGCTTTGCAAGGTACAAATAGGATTTTGTAGCTATTTTGAAGAGAAGGAAGTCATTACTCGAAGCTTTTACATTTAGTACATCATAATAAGGGAGTGTAGTTTGGTTTCGGATCCAAAAAAATTTATATTGGTTGAGAAAAACGCAACTTCAGGAGTTACGTTTCAAATAAGCTAAAAATGAGCTTTGCAAGGTACAAACACGGTTTTGTAGCTATTTTGATGAGAAAGAAGCCATTCCTCGAAGCTTTCACATTGAGTGCATCATAATAAGGGAGTGTAGTGTAGTTTCTGATCCAAAAAAAAATTATATTGGCTGAGAAAAACTCAACTTCGGGAGTTACATTTCAAATGAGCTAGAAATGAGCTTTGCAAGGTACAAACACGATTTTGTAGCCATTTTGATGAGAAGGAAGCCATTCCTCGAAGCTTTTACATTGATTAAATCATAATACGGGAACGTGGTGTGGTTTCGGATACAAAAATATTTATATTGGCTGAGAAAAATGCAACTGCGGGAGTTACGCTTCAAATGAGCTCGAAATGAGCTTTGCAAGTTACAAACACAGTTTTGTAAATATTTTAATGAGAAGGAAGCCATTTCTCTAAGCTTTAACATTGATTAAATCATAATAAGGGAACGTGGTGTGGTTTCGGATACAAAAATATTTATATTGGCTAAGAGAAACGCAACTTCGGGAGTTACGCTTCAAATGGGCTAGAAAAGAGCTTTGCAAGATACAAACAAGATTTTGTACCTATTTTGATGAGAAGGAAGTCAGTACTCAAAGCTTTTGCATTTAGTACATCATAATAAGGGAGTGTAGTGTGGTTTCGGATCCAAAAAAATTTATATTAGTTGAGATACATTTCAAATGAGCTCAAAATGTGTTTTGCAAGGTACAAACATTATTTTGTAGCTATTTTAATGAGAACGTAGCCGTTCTTCAAAGATTTTACATTGAATACATCATAGTAAAGGAGTGTGTGGTGGTTTTGGATCCAAAAAAATTATATTGGTTGAGAAAAATGCAACTTCGGGAGTTATGCTTTAAATTTGTTCGAAATGAGCTTTGCAAGGTACAAACACGATTTAGTAGTTATTTTGATGAGAAAGAAGTCATTCCTCAAAGCTTTTACATTGAGTACATCATAATAAGAGAGTGTAGTGTGGTTTCGGATCCAAAAGTTTATATTGGCTGAGAAAAACGCAACTTTGGGAGTTACGCTTCAAATGAGCTCGAAATGAGCTTTCCAAGGTACACACACGATTTTGTAGCTATTTTGATGAGAACGTAGCCGTTCTTCGAAGCTTTTACATTGAATAAATCATAATAAAGGAGTATGTGGTGGTTTTGGATCCAAAAAATTTATATTGGTTGAGAAAAATGCAACTTCGGAAGTTATACTTCAAATTAGCTCGAAATAAGCTTTGCAAGGTATAAACACGATTTTGTAGTAATTTTGATGAGAAGGAAGTCATTCCTCGAAGCTTTTACATTAAGTACATCATAATATGGGAGTCTAGAGTAGTTTCTGATCCAAAAAAAATTATATTAGTTGAGAAAATCGCAACTTCGGGAGTTACACTTCAAATGAGCTTGAAATGAGCTATGTAAGGTACAAACACAATTTTGTAGTTATTTTGATGAGATGGAAGCCATTCTTCGAAGCTTTTACATTAAGTAAATCATTATAAGGGAGTGTGGTGTGGTTTCGGATCAAAAAAAATTTATATTGAATGAAAAAATGCAACTTTGGGAGTTATACTTCAATTGAGCTCGAAATGAGCTTTGTAAGGTACAAACACGATTTTGTAGCTATTTTGATGAGAAGGAAGCCATTCCTTGAAGCTTTTACATTGATTAAATCATAATAAGGGAACGTGGTGTGGTTTCGGATACAAAAATATTTATATTGGCTGAGAAAAAACGCAACTTCGGGAGTTACGCTTCAAATGAGCTAGAAATGAGCTTTGCAAGGTACAAACACGGTTTTGTAAATATTTTGATGAGAAGGAAGTCATTACTCGAAGGTTTTTCATTTAGTACATCATAATAAGGGAGTGTAGTGTGGTTTCGGATCCAAAAATTTTTTTATTGGTTGAAAAAAATGCAACTTCGGGAGTTATGGTTCAAATTAGCTGGAAATGAGCTTTGCAAAGTACAAACACGATTTTGTAGTTATTTTGATGAGATGGAAGTCATTCCTCGAATTTTTTACATTGAGTACATCATAATAAGGGAGTCTAGTGTAGTTTCTGATCCAGAAAATTTATATTGGTTGAGAAAAGCGCAACTTCGTGAGTTACGCTTCAAATGAATTGGAAATGAGCTTTGCAAGGTACAAACTTGATTTTGTAGTTATTTTGATGAGAAAGAAGCCGTTCCTCGAAGCTTTTACATTGAGTAATCATTATAAGGGAGTGTGGTGTGGTTTCGGATAAAAAAAAAAATTTTATTGGTTGTGAAAAATGCAACTTCAGGAGTTACACTTCAAATGAGCTTAAAATGAGCTTTCCAAGGTACAAACACGATTTTGTAGTTATTTTGATGAGAACGAAGTCATTCCTCGAAGCTTTTACATTGAGTACATCATAATAAGGAAATGTATTGTAGTTTCTGATAAAAATAAAATTATTGTAGTGCCCCGTAAATTCCTTACGTTCTTAAAATTTAAAGATAATTAAATAATGGCTTTGCACGCCTAAGTTTACAATTTTGAATTCTAAGGCTAACGGTCGAATCTGTTTCTGAAAATAAATTACAGAAGTCAGCTAGATGTGTATTTAAGGTTAGCACGTACGAAAAGTTTTTAGTTCGTAAACTCAGAACGGAAAACCGTCTGATTTTTTTACTTTCACGCAATCACGATACGAACACGCCC
Organism: Schizonepeta tenuifolia; assembly: GCA_029490685.1. Classification (NCBI taxonomy): domain Eukaryota; kingdom Viridiplantae; phylum Streptophyta; class Magnoliopsida; order Lamiales; family Lamiaceae; genus Schizonepeta; species Schizonepeta tenuifolia. The sequence continues at coordinate 71,602,975 of CM055959.1, forward strand.
GAGAAAGTTCGTTTTTATAATTTTCCGGACGAAACTCGGACTGTGTCGTCCCGAGTTTTTGTCAAAATAAATTTTGTAAATTTATTTTCCAATTAAGTTCATACGTTAGAATTTTTAAGTCAAATCGAATTGCGACGATTTTGTGCCGAGCAACGTTTTTTCGTCGTTCGTTTTTCCGTAACGTCGGATCCCGCAGGAAAAACCCGTAACCCTCCAAAAAATTCTGCATGCAGCCGACTTTTATGTTTTTTTTTTTTTTTTAATTTATTAATTAGTGGAAGACATGCATGTAAACAATGCCTAATTTAATGACACCTAAACTTCACTTTATACATTTTCAACAATTTCATCATATCAAACACTTAAAAAAAACCATTTTTCTTCCCACTTCATCACCATAATCGGCTGCACTCCTCCATTTTCTTCATCTTCTTCACTTCATCATCCACCATTGAAGACAAGCTCCAAGAACAAGAAGAAATCACACAAGTCTCAATCCTTCCATTAGAACTTAATTCCCTCTTCATTATTTATCAAGGTAATCACCTCCTCCATACTTCTATCCAATTGGATTTCTCATCTCTTAATTTTCTTTTTGTGATCGAAAATTTGAGCTATGATTTAGATATTTTGATCTTGGAATACTGAAATTAGATGTGTTAGATAGATTAATTAGGGATTAAAATGGAACAAAAATAAGAACCCTAATATCTATGTTAGTACCGAAATTTTTGGAAAAATTGTAGGATTTTTAATTTTCTTCATTTGATGGTTAATTCTTGTTTAATAGATGTTTAATTAGTGATTCGAATGCAAAGGAATCAAAAGCCCTATGTGTGTTTGTGAAATTTCAATTAGGGTTTGAATTATGAATTTAGGGGTTTTTGTATGTTAATTGATAATTGATTTGCAATTGATTAATTGATAGTATAAGAGGTTGATTAGTAAATAAATGTAGTTAATTGGAGAAGAAAATCACCCCCTTAACATCTATATGAAAACCGAAAATTATAGAGTAATTAGAGGTTTCCACATGTTTGATTTAAGTGATGATTTGTTGGTTGAATTATGTTGCAAATAATGTTAGTTAATTATAGAATTTAATTGAGAATTTGCTAAAAATGTTTAATGAAACATAAGAGATAAAGATCACTTTATAAGTTGAGTTATAATGATGTTATGATATGTTTGCATGCATGAAAATGATTCACGTTAGACGTAGTTTAACGTCGTAAAATTTGAATAGAATCCGACAACTTTGAAAAATCGCGTAAGAGACGAACATTTAGGTGTAACTAATAATCGAGAAGTCGGATGGAAATTCTAACTTGATATTATTGTTTATAATGGAATTTAGAACAACTTTCTAGTTGACATCATAAGCTTTCGAGTTGATATAATATGGGCTATAGTTATAATGGAGAACTAGAACGCGTTTTGAATTTTTTGTTGGTTTAGTAATTGTTAGTTGAAATCCGACGTTAGAACGTCGTGCTTTTGAGCGAGTTTTGAGAAGGAGTTTGTCACGTACGGAAGTACGTGATGACTGCCTTGAGAGTCCAGTTTCTAAAAAATTGAATACGAGAGCTTTAAACGAACCTAAGACGTTGTACGTCGAACCTATCAAGCAATTAGGGTTTTCACGGCAGTTTTGCGACCCTCGCCGGAAACTGTAATAACTTCCAGCTCGTTTATCGGATTTGTGATCCGTAAATTGGAGCGCGAACTAGACTTTCTAAGCTTTCTAATGGTACAGGGCACACCCCCTGTTTCCAAATCCTCTGTTCTGGACAGCCTCCAGAGTTACTGGACTGCACAGTGAAAATTCAGTTTCTTGTTTTCTAAGTTGTTTAGTTCACAACTTAGTTTCTTTCGATCGTTTAAGCCGTTTTATCTAATGAATATCTCCCTTCTGACCCTAGAGTCAAGTATAGGGCCTTGAGTGATGAAAACCAGTCGAGATCTTATCTTTTATCCTTTCATTAAAGAAGTAATAAACGAGAAATTTCATAAATCGTTCAATGATCTAAAACGTAAATCACCTAAGTTGATTCTTTCCAACTTAGTTTCTTTAAATCTTTAAAGTCGTATTAAGATATCGACTACCTTCTCTACTGACCCGAGAGTCGAGTATGAGATCTTCCGAGTTCTAAATGAGATTGGTACGAGTCTCGTTTCCCGTTTAAGTAAAACGAATCTAGTAAGCGTGCAAATGCCTAAAGAATGAAACAACTAAAACTTTCTTCGATTCTCTTTAATCGATTATCTTTTACAACCCGTTTTTAAGTATGTTTATTTTACGATGAAGGAGGAAGCCAACTGTAGAGAAAGGACAGAAGATCCGAAGTTGGAAGTTTTGCTTTAAGTTCTGTAAATCAAGGTGGGCTTTTATATACAAATAAAACGAGCAATGCTCGGAAAATCTTTCTTTATCGCTTAGATATATGTGTTTTCAAAGTGATATTATAGCATGAACTGTTTTATGTTTTATGTGAGTTCTCTTGTACCTATCTGAGTTAACATTCATGTTTTCCAGATTTAGAGTTAATCTATTTAGATTAACTAACGATCGGCTCTGAGTTAGCTGCTAAGTGCTTTCCAGAGTTAGTGCACTTGTAACCTGTGGTGTATGTGATATCCTGTTGAGGGGTACCAGCCACGGTGAATTAGAATTGGTCAAGATTGAACGTAACATTAGTCAGAAAATGCTCGCGCGGGTGATTTATGAGAAAAAGTCAGAAAATGTTTAGTAGACACGGATTCTTTCAATAAAACTCCGATGTGCTACACTTATGAAATGCCATATTTATCTATATTTATGATTATGTTTTCGGCATCATGCCCACTAAGTACGTTTGTACTTAGCCCTGCATTGTTTTCTAAATGTGCAGGTTGAAGCGACGGTGAGCGGCGACGGTTGATGTTGAGTTAAAGGGTAGGATGCTTAGTTAGAACCCTTCCGCTGCCAAACTCTGTATTTCTTTTTGAGATGTACTTTTTGAACAATACTCTGTAGTCTAAGTCTGTAAATATGAACTTGGCTTTTTTTGTACTTTTGTCGAGTAATCCTTAGGGATTAACTCTTTCTTAATTATATTCATGTCTTGTTCATGGTTTATCGATGTTTATCAAGTATGTTTAGTCAATTAGCTCCCTTCTTCCCCGCTTCTTTAATCCAACCCCAGTCGCACCCCGGCTTCTGCCGTCCCTCGGGATTTGGGGCTGTGAGCAGTGTTCGTTTTCTGCTCTGCTTCTGAGTCAATCTTCTAGTATAAGTTAGTGTGAGTCATTCTTTCAAGTACGAGTCATTCTTTTAAGTAATACCATAAAGTGGTATTTTTATACAAGTCTTCATTCGAGAAATAGTATAGAGTATTCGTTTGTACTCTATATCGAGTTTTCTTTCACGTCATGAGACATGGTATTTGTGTATACTCTGGATCAGAGTCGTCTTTCCAAGTATGAGATAAGAGTTAGACTATGATGCTAAGATTGAGAACGTAGAAGTCAACACAACCGCCCGCTACGTCGACTCAACGAGGAAAAGTGAAAGAATTTTATAATGAGATTTCTTTTAAATAAGGAATTTATGAGCAAGTATTCAATAAAAATTTGAAGACGAGAATGAGTTGTGTTTTAAAAATGAGAATTTTACAGAAGTATAATTTTTATATTTACGTGATTATGCGATAGTACAAGTACTATCTTATGTGGAAATATGTGCGCAATGATTTCTTTTTTTATGAAAAAGTATGCGGATACGAGAATATGGTCAGATTTTAGGGAATTTTCCCGGTTCAATGAGAACATAGACGTGGAACTAAAGAACTTTCCGGTTCTTCGAGAACTTAGACGTTTTTAAGAAACGTTGTTTTGGAATGATTTCGAAAGGAGATCCTTAACGCGAGAAGGACTTCCTCTGATGAATGTCACGTGCGCTTAGTGACATGAATAAAGATTCGGCAAAGTCGAACTTGTCGTCTAAGAATTTCCTGCGAGGGAAAAGAAATAAAATGAATAAAAATAATTTAATAAATCGTGTTAGTAAAAGAAGGGAGCGATTAGACGTTTGAGAAGCTTTCGACTTCGAGTTAAGAAAGATATGAACGAGACGGCAACTGGAACTTAGTTTTCCAGGAAGTTATTCTTAAGTTATATTTTTTTTTTCTTTTTATGGAATTAAATTCCATATTTTCGTCTTGAGCGACGGCTACAATTAGTACGAATATCAAGAGTCGTAAACGACAAATTCTTTTGAAAATGGATGTTACTTTTGAATAAGTAACATGAACGAAGTGAAAATACTTTGTTGTTAATAAGTGAAAGTCGTTAAGAATTAATGAGTTAAGAAATAAAAGAAATAGAAGAATTAAAATGAGTAATAATAAGGTGAAAGGAAAAGAATGAAAATAAAATCTTTAATTTTATGTATATATATATATGTTGTTGAGTGCAATTTCTTGAATTGCTAGAAGTCTTAATAAGCGGTTGACTTAAGTGTTGATGTTACAATTGAATAAGGGATATTCATTTTGTAATTTATGTTTTCGTTAAGATAAGTTATTTTCTTTTCCTACCTGTTACTGATCCGTGTTACCTTAAAACTTTTGTAGGATGGCTAGGACTCGTGTCACGGCTCGGAAGAGCCAGCCTTTGGCCTCGTGCGAGCGCACCATAGTTGATATGTTGCAGGATGAGTACTACGAGTTCGAGGTAGACTATGGAGAAGAGGATGTGGGATAGATTGTTAGTAATTTTTCTTCAGCCTACTACCCAGTGAGACACCTGATCAGGGAGAGTCAGGCGATACTAGATTTGATCGTACACTTACCGGACGAGTGGCGCGGATGGGCGCATCGTGCAGCTTGGTACTTCTTGGGGATTTTCGGCGACGACACGGAGCCGACCGGCAACTACGCTGGATTCGCCCTGTGTGTGCACAGGCATTTCTTTGAGAGCAGGTTTATGCTTCCCCTTCCTTTAGAGCCACACATCCCCTACAGTCACTTTCCAGCCGAGATGGAGCTTGAGGAGCTTGACTTAGACCCGGAGTTTTTAGCTTTGTTAGAGTTGCCACCAAACGGTGTACTGGAGGAGGAGTCTGAGGCTGAGTTAGAGCAGCCAGAGGAGGACGAGGAGACGGTAGTTCCACCAGAGTCACCACCGGTTGAACAGCAGATTGAGGAGTTGACCCCAGGCCCGGGTTTTGTAGAGGTTGACGCTGAGACAGCCGCACTGTTGGGGTTGTCTTCACCGTTTGTGCCTGACGTTTGTGTTAGGATCAGGGGACCGTTGGAGACGAGACTGTACAGAGAGGGACCAGACTACCGAGAGATCGACGCAGAGCTCGCCGCCATGTTAGAGTTGCCTTCTCTACTTACGCCACTCGAGGAGATCTGCGCGAAGTGGAGAGTAGCCCGAGAGCAGATGGAGGCAGGACCGTCCAGGGTCCGTTCTAGGGAGGAGTTCGAGTCGGGTTCAGGTTCAGTTCCCGAGCACCTTCTTCCCCTGAAGAAGCGTGCGAGAGAGGTCAGAGAGGACGACTTGGTCTCCGACTTGGAGGAGACTATTTCTGAGGCACCCTCACCCACCCTGCTTACACTTGACGACGGTTCTACTCTGAGGGTGGACCAAGCACTCGAGCTGGTTTTTGGTTCGGAGTCCGAGGAGGAGGACCCGGAGGAGGATCCTGAGGAGGACCCAGGGGAGGGTTGTTAGGATTTTGCAGACTTCGGGGTAGTTTTTGGATCCTTCTGCAGTTTAGCTAGGCAGTGCATCATAGACATGGGTAAATATCAGTAGTAGTAGTGATAGCTTTTTGTCCTGTATAGAGTCGGATCAGTAACTAGTTAATTTTTGTAGTACTCTAGCGGATACGAAATTTTATGAATCGTTTTCGTTCTAGTACTCTAGTAGATACGGAGTGCAGCTTGTTAGTGCACCCAGTAAATAGTAGGCAGTCAACCTAGTTTAGACTAATAGTAGTCTAACCCTTTTGTATAAGTTCTCGTTAGAGGCAAAAGTAATATTCTTTTTGGATGTATATATATATGACCCGTAAAGAGGGTTTTTAATCAAGTAAAATTTCTTATGAATCGAGTAATTAAAAATTAGAATGTTAAATGAACTCGTGTGACAAGGAAATAAGTTTAACTCGAAAGTTAAAAGATTAATGAAATGATATCAAAGCTATGTTTGATATGTTGTTCCATGAATTTGATTAAGTTAAGAACGAGTTAGTAAGTGCTAAGTGTAATTAATAAAGGAAACTAATGAGAATTTTCAATTTTTCCCTAGACTAAAGAAAATGCCGCTGAGAAATGTTAACAACAGGAGAGGTCCAAGACCTGGAAGGCCGAGAAGACGTGGTGGACGTCAGTCAGAAAATAACCAAGAACAGGAATATGAGCGGAATATCACTCCATCCCCATCTCCACCCCCGTCACCATCACCACCACCTCCACCACCGCCCCGTAGAGATATTGAGGATCTTTTCCTCAAAAGAAACCCTCCAATGTTTAATGGAACTGGAAGCCCTAGCGATGCTGAGCTATGGGTGAGGTCGACCGAGAAAATTTTCAAACTCCTCAGATACACTGATGAGGAGAGAATGCTGTGTGTCGCATTCCAATTGACAGGATCGGCAGACTACTGGTGGGAAGCAAGACAGAAGGTGATACCTGCGGAGCGTCTGGCTCGTTTTTCGTGGGAAGAGTTTAAGGAGATTTTCTTTGACAAGTACGTCCCAAGACGTATAGGGCACAGAAAGAGGCCGAATTTTATAATTTGAAGCAGGGAAAGCTAACTGTAACGGAATATGACGTCAAGTTCTGCGAGTTGATGAGGTATGCACCGACATTGGTCGACACTGAGGAGAAGTTATCAAAGAAATTTCAGGGAGGTTTACGTCATAAATTGGGAATCGCTTTGGCTAGTCATGGAGGACTAGGTTATTCAGACATACTGGGAAGAGCACTGGAAATGAAGGTCGTCGTGCCTGATGAGTAAAAGATTGTACCAACTGCATCAGCACCAGCGCAGAGTCAGAATCGAGGCTACTACAACAACAACAGTAGCAATTACCAGGGGAAGAGAAAATGGAACGGAGGAGGTAGCGGAGGCTACAGTCAGGGTTACAACAATCAGGGAGGACAGAAAAGAGGTTATCAGCAGCCTGCCAACAACAACAACAATGGCAAGAGGCCGTGGTAGGGAAACAACCAATCGGGGTTGTTCATTCAAGGGAACAGGCAGAACTCGCCATGGATGGGCAATAATCAGTTAAACCAGCCGCAAGGGCAACAGAGGAATTTTAACCAGGGAGCGAATAACCCAGGGAGGGTTACCATCCCTGTCTGCCCGAAGTGCAACCGAGCCCATCCTGGGGTCTGCCAAATAGGTACCCCCAACTGTTTCAATTGTGGACAGAAGGGGCACATGAAAAAGGACTGCCCTAAACCGCTTCAAGCAGTACCTCTCCGAGCCATCCAAGCACAGCCGCAGCAGCCGCCTATGAACCAGCAGCAGTTTCAGCAGCATGCACAACAACAACAGAATGCAAGGGCATGCACTATCAAACAAAGCGGTCAGCGCAAAGGAAAAGGCAATCTAGCAGGTATGGGAAAACTCCATAACATCCCCATTAAGATACTGTTTGATACTGGCGCATCGCATTCTTTCATTGTTGGCTCGTGTGCCGATAACTTAGACATCAGACCTGTAAGAGCTGCACAATCTATGAGAGTAGCCACACCTTCAGGAGAAATCACTGCTTCCACGCATGTTTGCTCTAACCTAGAACTAGAAATTGGAACTCATAAGGTTATAGCGAACAACCTAAATGTTATGATAATGTGGGACGTAGATATAATCCTAGGAATGGATTGGTTGTCAGAGAATTACGCCACGATTCTCTGCAACGAGAGAAAAATTTCTTTTCAGCCGTTGGGTAAAGAACCAACCGAATTCCATGGAATTTCAATGGATAGAGGCGTACCAATTATATCAGCCCTTCAAGCCACGAAAATTATGAAGAAGAAAGGTACCACAGCCTATCTTGTATACCTAGTTGGAGAACCAGGAGCCGAGAAGACCATTCAGGACGTAAAAGTTGTGAACGAATACGAAGATAATTTTCCAGAAGTACTACCAGGATTGCCACCAGATCGTCATGTGGACTTCACGATCGATTTAGAACCAGGAGCAGCTCCTAAGTCTAAAGCCCCTTACAGAATGGCACCGAAGGAAATGGAAGAGCTCAAAATCCAGTTACAGGAATTACTAGACCTTGGTTTTATCAGGCCAAGCGTTTCACCTTGGGGAGCACCCGTGCTTTTCGTTAGAAAAAAGAACGGATCGATGAGAATGTGCATCGATTACCGAGAACTGAACAAGATCACTCTCAAGAACAAATATCCTTTGCCAAGGATCGAGGATCTGTTCGATCAGCTTAAGGGTGCAGGAGTCTTCTCCAAGATAGATTTGAGGTCAGGGTATCATCAGCTCAAGATCAAACCTGAGGATGTACCTAAGACCGTTTTTAAAACTCGATATGGCCATTACGAATTTTTAGTGATGCCATTTGGTTTGACCAACGCTCCAGCCGTATTCATGGACCTTATGAACAGAGTCTTCCACCCCTACTTGGACAAATTTGTTTTAGTATTCATCGACGACATCCTCATTTATTCTAAGAATGAGACGGAGCACGAGGAACATCTACGGATAGTGTTGGAAACACTAAGAGCTGAGAAACTCTATGCCAAATTCAGTAAATGCGAATTTTGGCTGAAGGAAGTAATGTTCCTTGGACACATAGTATCGACAGAAGGAATCAAGGTGGATCCAGCCAAAGTAGAAACAGTGCACAACTGGAAGGCACCTACAAGTCAGAATGAGATCAGAAGTTTCTTGGGATTAGCTGGTTATACAGAAGATTTATCGAGGGATTTTCTACAATCGCTCGCCCGATGACGCAGCTACTCAGGAAGGATACCAAGTTTAAGTGGACGGATGAGTGCGAGAAGAGTTTCCAAACTCTTAAGGAAAAGTTAACTACAGCGCCAATACTAGCACTCCCAGACACAAACAAGGAATATGTGGTTTATACTGACGCATCGAAAAATGGATTAGGTTGTGTCTTGATGCAAGACGGACGAGTAATAGCTTATGCTTCACGACAACTTCGACCCCACGAAGTTGAGTACCCAACCCACGATTTAGAACTTGTAGCCGTAGTGCATGCGCTAAAGATTTGGAGACACCATCTCTATGGTGTAAGAGTTGAGATATTCACCGATCACAAGAGCCTGAAGTACTTTTTCGAGCAAAAAGAACTGAACATGAGACAAAGACGATGGCTCGAATTAGTCAAAGATTATGACTGTGGAATTAACTACCATCCAGGAAAGGCTAATGTGGTAGCAGACGCATTGAGTCGCAAGGCTCCAACGAAGTTAGGATGTCTTTTCGTAGAAGAAGAAACTTTAGTACGAGAATTCGAGAAGATGGATATCAGAGTGCTTGACACGCCAGCAACGATAACAAGTCAAATAGCAGCATTAGAAGCTACACTAGATTTGAGAGAAAGGATCGTTAATGCTTAGAGAAAAGACGAGTCAATGGAGAAGTTACGAGTAAGGATAAGAACAGATAAGCCAGAAGGATATTCTGAGGCTCCAGACAATGCAATACTTTACGAAGGCAGGATTTGTATTCCCGACAACGACAATGAATTGAAGAACGAAATCTTGAGTGAGGCTCACGATACGCCTTACACAGCACATCCAGGAAGTACGAAAATGTACCAAGATTTAAGAAGAAACTTTTGGTGGAACGGAATGAAACGAGACGTTGCCTCTGTTTCGCCTGTTTTTGGTTGTTTTTAGTTGGGTTTATTTAGTGCATTTTGTTCGTTTGCCGTTGTGTTTTGTTTTGTTTTTATATTCGGAATGCTCTAATGCTTTGGGTCGAGTTTTTGTTGGGAAAATGCAGTATTTTTGTTGAGGTGTTGGATCACGAGAGAAATGGCTAAGAAGTGGTATTTTCAACGATCGTTCGGTGTTTGATTGATGTTCGACGTTCGCTGAATAGGAGGTGTGTTGGGCGATCGTTCACTCTCGACGAGCGTCCAGCATCGATGTGAAGTTTAGAGAATCACCTTGGACGATCGTCCAAGGTCGGCGCTCGTTCAATGAATCTACAAGTTGGCGAGTGGGCTTTCAGAGAGGATACCCCAGCGGTCGTTCAGCCTCAACGATCGTCCATTTGGTCGAGAAGAGTTTCAGAGAGGACACCCCAGCGATCGTTCAGCCTCAACGATCGTCCACTTAGTCGAGAAGAGTTTCAGAGAGGACACCCCAGCGATCGTTCAGTCTCAACGTTCGTCCGTGTGAAGATGTGAAGACAGGGCCGTCGCTCGTTGGGCTTCGGCGCTCGTCCGATATGTGTGTGGTAGCGAGAAGGCCAACGCTCGCCCGTGTTGGGCGATCGTCTGTGTTGAGGCGGCGATAATATTAGCTATAAATAGAGCCTCAGATTTATTTCCTTAATTACGTTTTTACTTTCGTTTTCTTTTTCCTTCCGACGCAGAAAACTTCTCCAATTGTTCTTTTTCAGTTTTTTCGCTATTTTCTTGTTCATCTAAACACTAGGGTAGATTATTACTTTCAATTCGTACGGATTTTGCGATAGACTTCTACTACGAATTAATCATTGTAAGTTTCTTTTATTTTGCATCTCAATTATGTTTATGATTTACTTTATTTTTAGAATTAGGGTTTATATTACTGTCTAGATTAATTGTCTTTTTAATTTCTTAGAGTAATCAAAATCTCAACCCAATCAATCTTTATTGCTTTCTTTTTATTTTTCTGTTCTTTTCGTAATACAACAATCACCCTGTTAAGCCTTCCTTGTGAGACGATATTCGGGACAACTTATCTAATCTATAACAACCACGTTTAATTGCGTGCGACTTAGATTAATTTAGGTTGAACAAATTTGGCGTCGTTGCCGGGGAAGGCTTTAGGCGATTTTTGTTTTACAATTTTCATTTTAATTTTGTTTGGTTATTTTTCTCCCTCCGGTGCATTTAATCTGTGTGTTAGTGTTGTGTATGCGAGGTCTCAGAAGTCAGAAACAACCGTTAGCACCGTATATTGACAATATACACAGGAGAAGTGCAGTTTTGGAAGAATTAGGGGAGGTAACTGAACCGCTTCCTGACAAGGTTGAAGACGAAGCTTTGTTTGGGAATTTGTTTTGTTATTCTGAAAGAAAGTGTCAGCCGAATTTTCAAGGAAATATGACTACCGAGGAAAACCAGCTCATGGGAGAATACTCCCGACCAGTTATTGAGGCCACGACGTCGGCCATTGTTCTTCCTGCCGGGGTCAGGAATTATGATTTGAAACATAACTACTCTAGCATGCTTCCAGCTTTCCATGGAATGCCCAATGAGGATGCACTTCAATTCGTCCGAGAGTTCTGTTCTATAGTGCAAACTTTTCCTCTGTCGGACCTTACAGAGGATCAATTAAGGCTCAAGTGCCTGCCTTACACCTTGAAGGATCGGGCTCGGGCGTGGTTGCTATCACTCCCGTCAAATTCTATTAATTCTTGGAAGGATGCTTGTGAGAAGTTTATGTTGAAGTTCTACCCAATCCACAAGACACAGAAGATTCGTACGCAGATTATGAATTTCACGCAAGGAACTGACGAGCCTTTCCATGAGGCTTGGGAGAGATTTCAAGAGCTCCTCTGACAATGTCCACATCATCAGTTATCCGCAATTATGATTAGTCAGTTCTTTTATGATGGACTTCTTACTACTACTCAGTTCATGGTGGACAGCACGGCAGGGGGTAACATCTCTAAGAAGACTCCTATGGAACTCAACCAGATCTTCCAGACTTTGGCAGACAGTTCACAACAGAAAGTCGATCCGAGGGAGAAGAGTTGATACCAATGCGGTAACACCAAATTACGAGCTGCAGAAACAACTCGCAGGGATGATGAGGGAGTTGCAAGAATTGAAGATGAATAAGTCTGTGGCATCTCCCCCTCGGTCAGCACCTGTTAGACATGAGATTACTCCTGAACCCTGTGGTATTTGTGGAGAATTGGGGCATCATCCTGAGGAATGTCAGAGAATGGGGGAGTTGACCTATGAAGGAGGCGCAGAAGTGTATGCGGCACAGGGATTTCCTCCTCGACGGCAGTTTGACCAGGGCCAAGGGTCTAATCCGAATCAACAACAACAGAACTCGGGATGGCAAAATCAGTCTACCACTGGATGGCGGAATCAAACCCAAGGCCAGGCATATGGAGGCAATTTTCAAAATCGCCGTCCTCCACAGCAGTTCACGCAGTATCCTCCTCAGCAATTCAATCAGTTTTCTAATCAGCAACAGTGGTACCCACAGCAGCAGCAGCAGTGGTACCCGCAGCAGCAACAGAATTTCAATTCTCAGTGGCAGAATCCAGCTCAGCAGAGTCAGTTCCAGCAAGGGCCACAACAATTTCAGCGCGCATCGCCACCACCTGCTCAGAAGAACCCATTTGAAGATAATCTCAATGCATTCATGCAAGAAAGCAGACAGGCGAGAGAAGCTCAAGATGCAACCATCAAGCGCCTTGAGACGGCGGTGGGACAAGTGTCATGTACCGTGAACCAGATGCAGCAGCAGCAGCAGACGGGAAAGATTCCGAGCCAAGGTCAACAGCCACATCAAGCGTCAGCCGTCACTGTGTTGAGAAATGGGAAGATGGTCGATAATAAAGTGGGAGACACATCATCAGAGATCTTACAGCCTCGAGTTGAGGAAGAGCAAGCAGAAATCCGACTACATAAGGCTGAAAAGCCTTATCGCCCATCGGTACCCTTTCCTAGCAGATTGCGGAATGAGAAGCAGGACCAGCAGTTTTCAGACTTTTATAAGATGCTATCCAAGGTGAATGTGAATTTATCTTTGCTCGATGTGATCCGAAACGTGCCTGCTTATGTGAAGTTCTTCAAGGAATTAGCATCCTAGAAGAGAAAGTTTGATGAACCGGAACAAGTTCTAGTATCAGAAAGTGCCAACTCCATTATGCAGCACTCTCTACCCCAAAAGCAACGAGATCGTGGGAGCTTTGTGATTAAAATAGCTATGGGGAATGGAAAGGAAGCTTCTGGAATGCTGGATTTAGGAGCCGGGATCAATCTGATGCCCTATTCTATTTTCAAGCAGTTGGAATTGGGAGAGTTGAAGCCGACAAGGATGTGCTTGCAATAGGCAGACAGATCAGTTCGCCACCCTCGTGGAGTTATTGAAGATGTCCTAGTGCGAGTTGGGAAACTTATTGTGCCGGTGGATTTTGTCGTGCTAGAGATTGGAGACGTCAAGGAAGATGGACGAGAGCACACTCTACTATTGGGGAGGCCTTTCATGGCTACAACCAATACTCTCATTGATGTAAAGAACGGCATAATTAAGATGTCAGTTTTGGGTGAGTCAGTTTCTTACGACGTCAGAGCCAACAAGGGGATTCCGTCGGCCAATAGTGTTGATAATTGCTCTTACATTGATGTTATCGACACACTTGCCGAGGCCTGTTTTATGGAAGAGCAGCAGCTCGAGGAGGTTTTTGAAGGCTCTGCCAACTTGGAGGAGAGACTTAGGGAGGAAGCAGCTATGGAAGCCTTGATGCCAACCAACCTGCCTGTTAATGAGCCAATCATAGTAGAGGCTCCTAAAGAAGAGAAGGAGATCGAGCTTGAACTTAAGGAACTTCCGGCCAATTTGAAGTACGTGTTCCTTGAAAAAGGAAAAAGAAAGCCTGTTATAATCTCTGCAGAGCTCAAGGCAGCCGAAGAAGAAGAATTGGTCGAGGTGCTCACAAGGTTCAAGGCTGCTTTTGGATGGTGTTTGTCTGACATTAAAGGGATCAGTCCTGCAACATGTATGCACCAGATAAACTTAGTGGATGGAGTGACTCCAAAGAGAGATGGCCAAAGAAGATTGAATCCTGTACTAATGGAAGTGGTGAGGAAGGAGATCTACAAGCAGTTGGCCGAAGGGATCATTTTTCCCATTGCTGACAGTGAATGGCTCAGCCCCGTACATATGGTTTCAAAGAAAGGAGGAATCACGGTGGTCTTGAATGATAATGAAGAGTTGGTGCCCATGAGACCAGTTACAGGTTGGCGGATGTGCATAGACTTCAGGAAACTTAATGCGGCCACCAAAAAGGATCACTTCCCATTGCCTTTCATTGATCAGATGCTCGATAGATTGGCGGGCCATGAGTTCTATTGTTTTCTGGATGGACTGTCAGGCTACTACCAGATCGCGATCGCGCCCGAGTTTCAAGCTAAGACAGCCTTCACGTGCCCCTTTGGCACATATGCCTGCAAGAGAATGTCATTCGGACTCTGCAACGCACCAGGTACCTTTCAAAGATGCATGATGTCCATATTTTCTGAGATGCTTAATGATTTTGTTGAGATCTTCATGGATGATTTTTCTGTGTTTGGATCATCTTTTAATGATTGTCTTAGAAAAATCGAACGGGTGTTGGCGAGGTGTGTCGAGAGTGGTTTGACTCTCAGTTGGGAAAAGAGTCATTTTATGGTAAGGAGGGGGAACGTGTTAGGTCACATCGTCTCTAAGAGGGGTGTAGAGGTCGACAAAGCGAAAGTGGACGTGATCGAAAGATTGCCTCCACCTCGTGATGTTAAAGGAATTAGGAGCTTTCTGGGGCATGCCGGTTTTTATCGACGTTTCATTAAGGACTTTTCAAAAATCAGTCAACCTCTATGTCGTTTGCTTTCTCAAGATGTGCCCTTCATTTTCGATGATGCTTGTCTTAATGCGTTTAACTTGCTTAAGGAGAAGTTGAGTACTGCCCCTGTAGTGATTGGTCCTATTTGGTCCGAACCTTTTAAGATTATGTGTGATGCTTCTAATTCTGCGGTGGGTGCTGTTTTGGGTCAACGTATTGATAACATGCTTCGTGTTATTTATTATGCGAGTCTGACTCTTACTTCTGCTCAAGTGAATTACACCACTACAGAAAAAGAGATGTTTGCTGTTGTGTTTGCATTAGACAAGTTTCGTGCATACATCATAAGGTCTAAGGTCATTATTCATAGTGATCATGCTGCATTGCGTTATTTATTGACCAAGTCTCAGGCTAAGCCAAGACTTATTCGTTGGGTGCTCTTACTCCAAGAATTCGACTTAGAGATTCGGGATAGGAAAGGAAGTGAGAATGTTGTAGCTGACCACTTATCCCGTCTTGATAATCTTCCTTCTTCTGTTATTTGTGATAATTTGCTTGAGTCGTTCCCTTTTGAACAAGCTTAGAGTACCAACATAGTCCCTTGGTATGCTGACATTGTTAATTTTCTCGCATGTGATGAATTGAGGCCTGACCTTACTTCCCAAGAAAGGAAGCGTTTTCTATCTGTGTGCAGGCAATACTTTTGGGAAGACCCTTACCTATTTAAGATTTGTAAGGATGATGTGATCAGAAGGTGTATTCCGGATGATGAGCAAGTTAAGGTGCTCCAATTTTGCCATGAGTCGCATTGTGGAGGACACTTTGGAGGGCAGAAAACGTCTCACAAGGTGCTCCAATCCGGTTTATTCTGGCCTTCATTATTTAAGGATGCACATGTTTTTTATCTTGCATGTGATCGTTGCCAAAGGGTAGGGTCTATTGGTCGTAGGAATGAGATGCCTCTTAATAATATTCTTGTGGTTGAGATTTTCGATGTGTGGGGTATCGATTTCATGGGACCGTTTCCCAAATCCTTTGGTAACGAGTACATTCTTTTAGCTGTTGATTATGTTTCCAAGTGGGTCTAGGCCATCCCCACTAGGACTTGTGATTCTCATGTTGTGCTCAAGTTTGTACAGGAAAATATTCTTTGTCGGTTCGAATTTCCTAAGGCAATCATAAGTGATGGAGGGAAGCATTTTTGCAATAAGCTGTTTGAGAAGCTTATGAAGAAGAATGGAATCACGCACAAGGTTGGTACCCCTTATCACCCTCAAACATCGGGCCAAGCAGAGACGAGCAACCGACAAATCAAGGGAGTTCTGGAGAAGACAGTGCAGCCGTCTCGTAAAGATTGGTCTTCAAAGCTCAATGATGCCCTTTGGGCGTACCGGACAGCGTACAAGAGCATTCTGGGGATGAGCCCATAACGGCTTGTATATGGAAAGAATTGCCACTTGCCTGTTGGAGTCGAGCATAAGGCGTATTGGGCAATCCGAGCAACCAATTTCGATCTTGAGGCCACCGGAAAGCAAAGACTGTTGCAAATGTCCGAGTTGGATGAACTCCGGAACGAGGCTTATGACAATGCCAAAATCTACAAAGATCGAGTGAAGCGGTTGCATGATAATCGGATTCTAGCCAAAGAGTTGAAGCCCGGGATGAAAGTCCTTTTGTTCAACTCAAGGTTGAAGTTATTTCCAGGCAAGTTGAAGTCCCGTTGGAGTGGGCCGTATCTCATTGAAGAAGTTCTGCCCTTTGGAGCTGTTCGGTTGTTAAACGAACAGATTTGCGAATCCTTCCAAACCAACGGACATCGAGTGAAACCGTACTATGAAGGAGAACCTGTTCTGGAAAGAGTCGAGTCAATTTGGCTCATGGATTCCGAATAAGTTTAGTTTTTGTATGTCGAGCTAACGACATTAAACAAGCACTTCGTGGGAGGCAACCCACTGAAAAAAAAAAAACACGGTACTGTGGCGCAGGTTCGACGCTTGCTCATTCCGGGCGAGCGTTCAGTGGGTTTTGCATCGACTTCAGAGAAGGGAGTGCGACGATCGTTCACCCTGGACGAGCGTCTAACGCGTTTTGCTTCGACTTCAGAGAAGGGGGTCCGACGATCGTTCACCTTGGGCGAGCGTCCAGCGCGTGTTGCTTCGACTTCAGAGAAGGGGGTGCGACAGTCGTTCACCCCGGGCAAGCATCCAGTGCGTTTTGCTTCGACTTCAGAGAAGGGGGTGCGACGATCATTCACCCCGGGTGAGCGTCCAGCACATGGCGCCTGGACTTCAGAGAGGGGGGTGCGACGATCGTCCACTCAAGGCGATCGTCCAACACGACTCATTCCTCGGCCCATTTGTTCTACGGCCCAATTCTAGGCGATCGCTCATCGCCAACGAGCGCCCACTTCCTGGGCTATAAATATGTCGGCCCTAATTTTCAAAACAGCCGTCTCCTTCGTCTTTTTCTCTCAGTCGCTCTTCGCGTGTGCTTGTGGAGTTTTTTTTTTCCCTTTTGGTTTTGTTTCCGTCCTTGTTCCAGACCGGCGCCGTCTCTACCATTCCGATCAATGATTCCTTGTGGTGTTCTTCTCTCTCCGCCGGTGAATTCGACCACTCCACAGCCGACGAGCGCCCAGTTCTTTCTGTCGGCGAGCGTCTGCTATTTTCACCGGCCACGCACCTGGCGAGTGTTGTCTTCAGACGACCGCCCATTCTCTCTCCCTTGCCGTCCTTGCTGAGCGAGCGTTCACTGTTGACGAGCGCTGATTTCTCATACCCGGCGAACGCTTAGTTTTTCTTCCTCATCGTCAGCGACCGCTGGCTTCGTGGTTTCATATTGGATGAGTGTTCGTATCCGGCAACGTCTAATTCACTATGGTCCGCACCAAGAACGTCGGAGGGAGTTCTTCCTCCCATACTACTGGCCCCGAGGCTATGGACACCGATGCGGCTACACCACAGAACATTTCAGCGACCTATGCTGCTCCTTTACCTATTTACTCGCTCCTTGAAGGTAAACTTTTCCTTCACCTCAAGAGTAAATCTGTTACGGTACCTCGTTTTATTGATTGAGAGGTTATTGAGTCTTTGGGGGTGAAGGATGAATTGAATAAATACTTAAAGGTCCTAGGATTATTTCAATATGCTCGCTCAGAATGGCCTTCATTTACTCCTTTGTGTCTGGAATTTCTGGTTTCTATGGATTTTGAAGATGATCTCAAGGGTATCACTTTTCGGTTGATGGGCAATACATATCGTATGGGGTATTCTGTTTTGCATACGGTTTTTAGGTTTCGGAAAGCTCATGGCAAATTGTCTGTATCTCCGACATTTGATGCCAAAGCGGCTTGGTATGAGTTGTCAGGATGTGACAATTGGGGGAATGGTGGTGTCCCTAGTGGCTTAATTCGTGATCCAGTTTTGTGCATTTTACACAAGTTCATTGTTTATCACATTAAAGGTCGGGCTGAGGCTAATAAGGTGTACAATGTTGAGTTATTTTTGTTGGATTGTGCTGTGAAGAAGCAGAAGGTTTGTCCGGCTCCGTTTATCTTCGACACTTTGCAGAGCATTGTGCGAACTTTGACATATAAGGCTGCTTTGCCGCATCTTGCTACTGCTTTGGCATATCATTTCAATGTTATGCGGGCAAATTCCACTCCTTCTAATCAAGTGCTGTTGCGATGCAAGTATTTGGGCTTTACTGAATTGAAACATGGATTTATTGCCCGTGATTGGGTGTCCTTTGCTCCATATGAGTCGCGCCCAGCAGTTAAGCGCCAGCGTGGTGCTGAGTTCGTTGGTCCTCGTATGCCCCCACCTCCTGCCTCTGGTTCTTCCGATGCCGAGTCGGATGGAGCCAATGATGATGCCACACCGGTGGGGAGTGATGAGGAGTTTCCTCATCAGGATGGGTTTATTCGTCAGATTGAACATGCTCCCCACCCTTCCGGCTCCAGTTCTGTTCCTTATGACTTTTCGGCGTTTCAGCAGGATTTTACTTCATTCCGTGGGGAGATGAGTTCCCAGTTTGGGCACTTGCAGCAGCAGATGATTCTACAGAATGCCCAATTGTTCCGTCAAGATCAACGGTGGGAGCAGAATGATCAACGGTGGGTGCAGAATGATCAGCGTTGGGCGGTTAATGAGCAATGATGGGAGGCGCAGGAACAGTATTGGGCGACTCAGAATACACATTGGGCGGAGCAAGCACAAAATTGGGCCTCGAATTCTCAGTATTGGACCCAACAACAATAGCAAATGGCTTCTCAGGGTCGTCAACTGGATTCGTTGGAGCAGCAATTTGCTCATTGGCATTTCGCTCCAGGTGGTTCGTCTGATCCACCACTGGATCCGCAGTGATTCTCGTTGTTGCTGTGTACGCCGTTCTTTTCTCTTTTTTTTTTTCTTTTTGCTTTCTTGTTATTATTTTTGGTTTTTGTGTTTGGTTGGATCTTTTGCTAGGTTGTTCGTGCTTATGTTAGTTTCGATTCCTTCGTTGGTTGTCTTGTGATAATCCCTTCCTTGTTCTCTTGTGTTTTGGTTGACAATGGGGACATTGTCGTGCTTTTTCGTGGGGGGGGGGGGGGTGTGTTGATATTATGATATTGTGAGTCCTCGGGTTCTTCTTATTTGGAATTAAGATGTTGAAGTTGGGTTTGAAGTTTATGATTCATGTTTTGATAGATTTTATTGATCAAGGTGGTTCTATTATGAATCGATTGGTGCGATTTTTGCATGTCATTTGTGGGGTGATTCACACTTGAATTATTGACACTTAACTTGTGAGTATGGGTGAACGGTTTGGAGACGGTGTTTTAGAATTGTATCCCAATTTAAGCGAGTCTAAAAAAAAATTAAAAAAAAAATAAGAAAAAAAAAATGAGTCATAAAGGGATCAAAAAGATCTTGTTTAGTAAGTTGAGTCACTTTGGGAGGTCTCTGCTCTTCTGGGAACCATGAGCATGGGAAACCACATGAGGATACTTTATACGACCTCTAAATTTCTTAACCTCATGAAGTATGGCCATATAACCCAATTTGACTTGACGTTTGGTTATTTCGTTGTTTAAGTTTGTTGTGTTGTGAAGGGCTCTACCCCTCTTTCTCATTGCCTTGAATTCGTTCTTAAAGGTGGGGAATGGGTATGGGAAATCACACTAGGAGGCCGGATTTTCCGTGATTTCACCTAGTGAAGATTGCCCGGTTTTTGCATTTTTGTTAGTATAGTTTAATAAGTGGTTTAAGTTGGGATACTCTTTGATGTCATTGTTTCCTTTCTGTGATCTTGTGCTTGGATGTTGGGTGGATTGAGGTCTTGTGTGGAGGGCCACTCATTGGTGTTGTGATTACTGTTTTCGATTGATGAGTGATGAATTGCCTTGTGATTGAGAGTTTATTGAGATATGTGTTATTTAGTTCAAATTTCACTTTCTTCGTTTTAATTTTTATTAAGATTTGCTTGAGGACAAGCAAGGTTTTGTGTGTGGAGGGGTTGTTTCGCCTGTTTTTGGTTGTTTTTAGTTGGGTTTATTTAGTGCATTTTGTTCGTTTGCCGTTGTGTTTTGTTTTGTTTTTATATTCGGAATGCTCTAATGCTTTGGGTCGAGTTTTTGTTGGGAAAATGCAGTATTTTTGTTGAGGTGTTGGATCACGAGAGAAATGGCTAAGAAGCGGTATTTTCAACGATCGTTCGGCGTTTGATTGATGTTCGACGTTCGCTGAATAGGAGGTGTGTTGGGCGATCGTTCACTCTTGACGAGCGTCCAGCATCGATGTGAAGTTCAGAGAATCACCTTGGACGATCGTCCAAGGTCGGCGCTCGTTCAATGAATCTACAAGTTGGCGAGTGGGCTTTCAGAGAGGATACCCCAGCGGTCGTTCAGCCTCAACGATCGTCCATTTGGTGGAGAAGAGTTTCAGAGAGGACACCCCAGCGATCGTTCAGCCTCAACGATCGTCCACTTGGTCGAGAAGAGTTTCAGAGAGGACACCCCAGCGATCGTTCAGTCTCAACGTTCGTTCGTGTGAAGATGTGAAGACAGGGCCGTCGATCGTTGGGCTTCGACGCTCGTCCGATATGTGTGTGGTAGCGAGAAGGCCAACGCTCGCCCGTGTTAGGCGATCGTCTGTGTTGAGGCGGCGATAATATTAGCTATAAATAGAGCCTCAGATTTATTTCCTTAGTTATGTTTTTACATTCGTTTTCTTTTTCCTTCCGACGCAGAAAACTTCTCCAATTGTTCTTTTTCAGTTTTTTCGCTATTTTGTTGTTCATCTAAACACTAGGGTAGATTATTACTTTCAATTCGTACGGATTTTGCGACAGACTTCTACTACGAATTAATCATCGTAAGTTTCTTTTATTTTGCATCTCAATTATGTTTATGATTTACTTTGTTTTTAGAATTAGGGTTTATATTACTGTCTAGATTAATTGTCTTTTTAATTTCTTAGAGTAATCAAAATTCCAACCCAATCAATCTTTATTGCTTTCTTTTTATTTTTCTGTTCTTTTCGTAATACAACAATCACCCTGTTAAGCCTTCCTTGTGAGACGATATTCGGGACAACTTATCTAATCTATAACAACCACGTTTAATTGCGTGCGACTTAGATTAATTTAGGTTGAACAGCCTCGTTTGTAGAAAGATGCCTAGCATGTCAACAAGTTAAGGCTTTACACCGACGACCGTATGGATTGCTACAACCGTTGGATATCCCAGATTGGAAATGGGAAGGCATAGCTATGGATTTTGTCACAGGCTTGCCTAAGTCGACAAGAGGAAACACATCAATTTGGGTGATAATAGATAGACTTACGAAGTCAGCTCACTTCTTACCGATTAAGACTACATATGGATCAGAGAGACTAGCTCAGTTGTATGTCAGAGAGATTGTACGTCTGCATGGAATACCGAAGGTCATAATATCAGACAGAGATGCTAAGTTTACCTCGAGATTTTGGATTACGATGCAGAAAGAGTTGGGAACAGAGCTTAATTTCAGTACAGCTTTTCACCCACAGACAAATGGACAGTCAGAGAACGATTCAGATTTTAGTCGATATGTTAAGAACAGTAGTTTTGGACCGAGGCACGAATTGGGAAGAAATTCTACACTTAGTCGAATTCGCCTACAACAACAGCTATCAGGCCACAATAGGAATGGCACCGTTTGAGGCTTTGTATGGAAGAAAGTGTAGATCACCGCTTTATTGGGACGAAGTAGGTGAGAGAAAGAACCTAGGCCCAGATGCAATCAATGAGATGATTGAGATAGTTCGACAGATTCGAGATAGAATGAAAAAGGCCCAGAGCCGACATAAGTCGTATGCCGACGATCGTCGAACCAACCTTGAGTTTGAAACAGGAGATAAAGTTTTTCTTAAGATATCCCCGACCAAAGGAATCCTTAGGTTCGGAGTTAAGGGTAAGTTAAGACCCAGGTTTATAGGATCTTATGAAATCCTCGAGAGAATAGGATCAGTCGCGTATAGATTGGCCTTACCGCCAAGTCTAGGAAGCGTTCATAACGTTTTTCACGTTTCTCAGTTGAGAAAATATGTTTACGATCCTAAGCACGTCATTAGTCAGCAAGACATAGTTCTTGAATCTGACCTAAGCTATGAAGAAAAGCCGATATCGATGTTGGATAGAAAAGTTCAAGAATTAAGAACCAAATCGATACCAATAGTTAAAGTTCTATGGAACCATCACGGGCAAGAAGAAGCCACGTGGGAACTCGAGGAGAAGATGAAGGAGCGATATCCTCATCTTTTTGCAGAAGGTATGCAAATTTCGGGACGAAATTTTTCGTAAGGGGAGTAGGATGTAGTGCCCCGTAAATTCCTTACGTTCTTAAAATTTAAAGATAATTAAATAATAGTTTTGCACGCCTAAGTTTACAATTTTGAATTCTAAGGCTAACGGTCGAATCCGTTTCTGAAAATAAATTACAGAAGTCAGCTAGATGACTACTGTATTTAGGGTTAGCACGTACGAAAAGTTTTTAGTTCGTAAACTCAGAACGGAAAACCGTCTGATTTTTTTACTTTCACGCAATCACGATACGAACACGCCCGAGAAAGTTCGTTTTTATAATTTTCCAGACGAAACTCGGACTGTGTCGTCCCGAGTTTTTGTCAAAATAAATTTTGTAAATTTATTTTCCAATTAAGTTCATACGTTAGAATTTTTAAGTCAAATCGAATCGCGAAGATTTTGTGCCGAACAACGTTTTTTCGTCGTTCGTTTTCCGTAACGTCGGATCGCGCCGGAAAAACCTATAACCCTCCAAAAATTTCTGCATGCAGCCGACTTTTATGTTTTTTTTTTTATTATTTTTAATTTATTAATTAGTGGAAGACATGCATGTAAACAATGCCTAATTTAATGACACCTAAACTTCACTTTATACATTTTCAACAATTTCATCATATCAAACACTTAAACAAAACCATTTTTCTTCCCACTTCATCACCATAATCGGCTGCACTCCTCCATTTTCTTCATCTTCTTCACTTCATCATCCACCATTGAAGACAAGCTCCAAGAACAAGAAGAAATCACACAAGTCTCAATCCTTCCATTAGAACTTAATTCCCTCTTCATTATTTATCAAGGTAATCACCTCCTCCATACTTCTATCCAATTGGATTTCTCATCTCTTAATTTTCTTTTTGTGATCGAAAATTTGAGCTATGATTTAGATATTTTGATCTTGGAATAATGAAATTAGATGTGTTAGATAGATTAATTAGGGATTAAAATGGAACAAAAATAAGAACCCTAATGTCTATGTTAGTACCGAAATTTTTGGGAAAATTGTAGGATTTTTAATTTTCTTCATTTGATGGTTAATCTTGTTTAATAGATGTTTAATTAGTGATTCGAATGAAAAGGAATCAAAAGCCCTATGTGTGTTTGTGAAATTTCAATTAGGGTTTGAATTATGAATTTAGGGGTTTTTGTATGTTAATTGATAATTGATTTGCAATTGATTAATTGATAGTATAAGAGGTTGATTAGTAAATAAATGTAGTTAATTGGAGAAGAAAATCACCCCCTTAACATCTATATGAAAACCGAAAATTATAGAGTAATTAGAGGTTTCCACATGTTTGATTTAAGCGATGATTTGTTGGTTGAATTATGTTGCAAATAATGTTAGTTAATTATAGAATTTAATTGAGAATTTGCTAAAAATGTTTAATGAAACATAAGAGATAAAGATCACTTTATAAGTTGAGTTATAATGATGTTATGATATGTTTGCATGCATGAAAATGATTCACGTTAGACGTAGTTTAACGTCGTAAAATTTGAATAGAATCCAACAACTTTGAAAAATCGCGTAAGAGACGAACATTTAGGTGTAACTAATAATCGAGAAGTCGGATAGAAATTCTAATTTGATATTATTGTTTATAATGGAATTTAGAACAACTTTCTAGTTGACTTCATAAGCTTTCGAGTTGATATAATATGGGCTATAGTTATAATCGAGAACTTGTAATGCCCCGTAAAAATCCCTACGTTCTAAGAAGTTTTAAGTAAATTAATTAAAGGCTTTGCACGCCTAAGTTAGAATTTTTGATTTATAAGACTAACGGTCGAATCCGTTACTAAAAATAATTTACAGAAGTCGGCTAGACGACTACCATATTAGAGGTTAGCGCATACGAAAAGTTTTTAGTTCGTAAGCTTAGAGCGAGAAACCGTTTAATTTTACGTTTTCAAATCGCGAATACGAACACGCTGAAAAGTTTGTTTTTACGTTTTTCCGGACGAAACTTGGACTTGTCGTTCCGAGTTTTTGTCAAAATAAATTTTAGAAATTTATTTTCTAATTAAGTTCATACGTTAGAATTTATAAGCCAAATCGAATCACGACGATTTTTTGTATCGAACAACGTCTTCGTCGTTCGTTTTTCCGTAACGTCGGATCACGCTGGAAAAACCCGTAAAACCTCTAAAAATGCTGCATGGCAGCCGCCACCTCACCATGTTTAGGTGTTAACATGCATGTTAATACACCCTAAGCTAATGACACCTAAACTTATCTTTTTGCATGGTCAACCATTAATCATTTCACAAGCTTAGACAAAACAAATCTTTCTCTCTCTTTCCACTCTCTCTCTCTCGGCCACTCTCTCCATCTCTCCCTCAACTTCATCTTCTTCATCTCTTCAATCCTCCATTGAAGACTTCACCAAGAACTTGAAGAACTCACACAAACCATCCATCCATCCATTCAATTCCATAACTTCCTTCATTAAATCTTAATGTATTTTCATCCTCTACAATCCTATCCATTTAGATTTTCTTTTCTTCTCCTTTCCCTCATGTTCGAATTTTAAGGTATTAGAATGGAAGAAATGATCTTAGAATAATGTAATTGGATATGCTAGACATGATATTTATGGATTAAAAATGATCAAAAATAGGAAACCTAACATCTAGGTCAATGCAGAATTTTTTTGAAGAATTGTAGGATTTTTGTTTTTCTTCTTTTGTTTGTAAATTCATGCTTAGTAGAGGTTTAATTAGTGTTTAGAATGAAAAGCGATTGAAATCCCTATGTTATTATGAAATTTAGTTAGGGTTTGAAGTATGAAATTAAGGGTTTTTGCATGTTAGTTGTTTTTGGAATTGCAAGTGAATAATTGGTGATATAAGAGCATGTTTAGTATATAAATGTTATTAATTTAAGAAGAAAATCATCCCATAAACATATTTTCAAAACCAGAAATTTATAAGTAGTTAGGGGTTTTCCACATGATTGTTTAAAGTGATGAATTGTTAGTTGATTATTGTTACAAATCATGTTAATTGATAATAGGAATTTATTGGAATTTTTCTAAAGATGTTTAATGGAATGTAAGAGACAAAGATCACTATATAATCTGAGTTATAAAGATGTTAAGACATGTTAGCATGCATGAAAACGATTCCTATTAGATGTAGATTAACGTCATAAAGTTTGAACAAAAACCGACGACTTTTAAAGATCGCGTAAGAAGCGAATATCTAGTTGTAACTAATAATCGGGAAGTCGGATGAAAATTTTAACTTGATATTATTGATTATAATGAAATTTGGAACATCTTTCTAGTTAACATCGTAAGCATCCGAGTTCATATAATATGGGTTAAGGTGATAATCGGGAACTAGAAAACTTTTGGAATTTCTTTGTTGGTATAGTAATTGATAGTTGAAATCCGACGTTAGAACGTCGTGCCTTAGAGTAAGTGAGAAGGAGTTTGACACGTACGGAGGAACGTGATAACTGCCTTAAGAGTTCAGTTCTAAAAAAAAAGTTGAGTACGAAGATTTAAAACGTTATACGGCGAACTTATTAATAAGCTAGGGTTTCACGGCAGTTTTGCGACCCCTGCCGGAAACTGTAATAACTTCCGGCTAGTTTATCGGATTTGTGATCCGTAAATTGGAGCAGAAACTAGACTTCTTAAGCTTTCTAGTGGTATAGGGCTCACCCCCTGTTTCCAAGTCCTCTGTTCTGGACAGCCTCCAGAGTTACTGGACTGTGCAGTAGAAATTTCAGTTTCTTATTTTCTAAGTTGTTTAGTTCACAACTTAGTTTCTTTTGATCGTTTAAGCCGTTTTATCTAACGGATACCTTCTATCTGACCCTAGAGTCAAGGATCAGACCTTTAATGATAAAAACCAGTCGAGATCGTATCTTATATCTTATCTTTTCTTTAAAGACGTAATAAACGAGAAATATTTATAAGTCGTGAAATGATCTAAAATGAAAATCGCCTAAGTTGGTTATTTCCAACTTAGTTTCTTATAATCCTTAAAGTCGTTTTAAGACATCGACAACCTTCTCTACTGACCCGAGAGTCGAGTACGAGATCTTTCAAGTTCTAAACGAGATGGATACGAGTCTCGTTTCCCGTTAAGTAAAACGAATCTAGTAAGCGTGCAAATGCCAAAAGAATAAAATGACTAGAACTTTCTTCGATTCTCTTTCTTCGAGTATCTTTTACGAACCGTTTTTAAGTATATTTATTTTGCGATGAAGGAGGAAGCCAACTGTAGAAAAAGGACAGAAGATCTCAAGTTGGAAGCGTTTGTTTTAAGTTCTGTAAAATAAGGTGGGCTTTTATATACAAATAAAATGAGCAATGCTCGAAAAATCTTTCTTTATTGCTTTGATATCTGTGTTTTCAAAGTGATAATATGGCATGAACTGTTTTAAGTTTTTATGTGAGTTCTCTTGTACCAATCTGAGTTAACATTCGTGTTTTCCAGATTTCTGAGTTAACCTTCGGGTTTTCCAGACTTTTAGAGTTAGTCTATTTTTAGATTAACTAACGATCGGCTCTGAGTTAGCTGCTAAGTGCTTTCCAGAGTTAGTGCACTTTGTAACCTGTGGTGTATGTGATATCCTGTTGAGGGGTACCAGCCACGGTGAATTAGTAGTGGTCAAGATTGAACGTAACATCAGTCAGAAAATGCTCGCGCGAGCGATTTATGAGAAAAAGTCAGAAAATGTTTAGTAGACACGGATTCTTTCAATAAAACCCCGTGTGCTATGCTTATGATATGCCATTTATCTATATTATAAGTATGTTTTCGGCATCGTGCCCACTAAGTACCTTTGTACTTAGCCCTGCATTGCTTTCTAAATGTGCAGGTTGAAGCGACGGTGAGCGGCGACGGTTGTTGTTGTTGAGTTTAAGGATAAGATGCTTAGTAGAACTCTTCCGCTGTCAATCCCTGTATTTCTTTTGAGATGTATTTTTGAACAACTCAGTAGTTTATGTCCGTACATTTGAACTTAGTTTCATATTTTGTACTTATGTCGAGTAATCCTTAAAGATTAACTCTTTCTTTTCTATAATCAAGTCTTGTTCATAGTTTATCGATGTTTATCATGTATATTTAGTCAGTTGGCCCCCTTCTTTCCCGCTTCTTTAATCCAACCCCAGTCGCACCCCGGCTTCTGCCGTCCCTCGGGATTTGGGGCTGTGACAGAACTAGAACGCGTTTTGAATTTTTTGTTGGTTTAATAATTGTTAGTTGAAATCCGACGTTAGAACGTCGTGCTTTTGAGCGAGTTTTGAGAAGGATTTTGTCACGTACGGAAGTACGTGATGACTGCCTTGAGAGTGCAGTTTCTAAAAAATTGAATACGAGAGCTTAAAACAAACCTAAGACGTTGTATGTCGAACCTATCAAGCAATTAGGGTTTTCACGGCAGTTTTGCGACCCTCGCCGGAAACTGTAATAACTTCCAGCTCGTTTATTGGATTTGTGATCCGTAAATTGGAGCACGAACTAGACTTCCTAAGCTTTCTAATGGTACAGGGCTCATCCCCTGCTCCCAAATCCTCTGTTCTGGATAGCCTCCAGAGTTACTGGACTGCACAGTGAAAATTCAGTTTCTTGTTTTCTAAGTTGTTTAGTTCACAACTTAGTTTCTTTCGATCGTTTAAGCCATTTTATCTAACGAATATCTCCCTTCTGACCCTAGAGTCAAGTATAGGACCTTGAGTGATGAAAATCAGTCGAGATCTTATCTTTTATCCTTTCATTAAAGAAGTAATAAACGAGAAATTTCATAAATTGTTCAATGATCTAAAACGTAAATCGCCTAAGTTGATTCTTTCCAACTTAGTTTCTTTAAATCTTTAAAGTCGTATTAAGATATCCACTACCTTCTCTACTGACCCGAGAGTCGAGTATGAGATCTTCCAAGTTCTAAACGAGATTGGTACGAGTCTCGTTTTCCGTTTAAGTAAAACGAATCTAGTAAGCGTGCAAATGCCTAAAGATTGAAACAGCTAAAACTTTCTTCGATTCTCTTTAATCGATTATCTTTTACAACCCGTTTTTAAGTATGTTTATTTTACGATGAAGGAGGAAGCCAACTGTAGAGAAAGGACAGAAGATCCGAAGTTGGAAGTTTTGCTTTAAGTTCTGTAAATCAAGGTGGGCTTTTATATACAAATAAAACGAGCAATGCTCGGAAAATCTTTCTTTATCGCTTAGATATCTGTGTTTTCAAAGTGATATTATGGCATGAACTGTTTTATGTTTTATGTGAGTTCTCTTGTACCTATCTGAGTTAACATTCATGTTTTCCAGATTTAGAGTTAATCTATTTAGATTAACTAAAGATCGGCTCTGAATTAGCTGCTAAGTGCTTTTCAGAGTTAGTGCACTTGTAACCTGTGGTGTATGTGATATCCTGTTGAGGGGTACCAGCCATGGTGAATTAGAATTGGTCAAGATTGAACGTAACATTAGTCAGAAAATGCTCGCGCGAGTGATTTATGAGAAAAAGTCAGAAAATGTTTAGTAGACACGGATTCTTTCAATAAAACTCCGATGTGCTACACTTATGAAATGCCATATTTATCTATATTTATGATTATGTTTTCGGCATCGTGCCCACTAAGTACGTTTGTACTTAGCCCTGCATTGTTTTCTAAATGTGCAGGTTGAAGCGACGGTGAGCGGCGACGGTTGATGTTGAGTTAAAGGGTAGGATGCTTAGTTAGAACCCTTCCGCTGCCAAACTCTGTATTTCTTTTTGAGATGTACATTTTGAACAATACTCTGTAGTCTAAGTCTGTAAATATGAACTTAGCTTCTTTTGGTACTTTTGTCGAGTAATCCTTAGGGATTAACTCTTTCTTAATTATATTCAAGTCTTGTTCATGGTTTATCGATGTTTATCAAGTATGTTTAGTTAATTAGCCCCCTTCTTCCCCGCTTCTTTAATCCAACCCCAGTCGCACCCTGGCTTCTACCGTCCCTCGGGATTTGGGGTTGTGACAATTATATTGATTGAGAAAAATGCAACTTCGGGAGTTACGCTTAAAATGAGCTCGAAATGAGCTTTGCAAGGTACAAACACGATTTTGTAGCTATTTTGAAGAGAAGGAAGCCATTCCTCGAAGCTTTTACATTGATTAAATTATAATACGGGAACGTGGTGTGGTTTCGAATACAAAAATATTTATATTGGTTGAGAAAAATGCAACTTCGGGAGTTACGCTTCAAATGAGTTAAAAGTGAGCTTTGGAAGGAACAAACACGATTTTGTAGCTATTTTAATGACAAAGAAGTCATTACTCAAAACTTTTACATTGAGTACATCATAATAAGGGAGTGTAGTGTGGTCTCGGATCCACAAAAATTTATATTGGTTGAAAAAAATGCAACTTCGGGAGTTACGCTTCAAATGAGCTTGAAATGAGCTTTTCAAGGTACAAACACGATTTTGTAGCTATTTTGATGAAAACG
Organism: Schizonepeta tenuifolia; assembly: GCA_029490685.1. Classification (NCBI taxonomy): domain Eukaryota; kingdom Viridiplantae; phylum Streptophyta; class Magnoliopsida; order Lamiales; family Lamiaceae; genus Schizonepeta; species Schizonepeta tenuifolia. The sequence goes on from CM055959.1 coordinate 71,633,024, forward strand.
AAGTCATTCGTCGAAGGCTTTACATTGAGTACATCATAATAAGGGAGTGTAGTGTAATTTCTGATCCAAAATTTTTTTTATTGGTTGAGAAAAACACAACTTCGGGAATTATGCTTCAAATTAGCTCGAAATGAGGTTTGCATGGTACAAACGCGAATTTGTAGTTCTTTTGATTAGAAGGAAGTCATTCCTCGAAGCTTTTACATTGAGTACATCATAATAAGGGAGTGTGGTGTAGTTTCTGAACCAAAAAAAAATTATATTTGTTGAGAAAAATTCAATTTCGGGAGTTCTGTTCAAATGAGTTTGAAATGAGCTTTGCAAGGTACAAACACGATTTTGTAGCTATTTTGATGAAAAGGAAGCCATTCTTCGAAACTTTTACATTGAGCAAATCATTATAAGGGAGTGTGGTGTGGTTTCGGATCCACATAAATTTATATTGGTTGAAAAATGCAACTTCGGGAGTCACGCTTCAAATGAGCTCAAAATGAGCTTTGCAAAGTACAAACACGACTTTGTAGCTATTTTGGTTAGAAAGAAGCCATTTCTCGAAGCTTTTACATTGATTAAATCATAATAAGGGAATGTGGTGTGGTTTCGGATACAAAAAAAATTATATAGGTTGAGAAAAATGCAACTTCGGGAGTTACGCTTCGAATGAGCTCGAAATGAGCTTTGCATGGTACAAACACGATTTTGTAGCTATTTTGATTAGAAAGAAGCCATTCCTCGAAGCATTTACATTAATTAAATCACAATAAGGGAATGTGGAGTGGTTTCGGATACAAAAATATTTATAATGGTTGAGAAAAACGCAACTTCGGGAGTTACGCTTCAAATGAGCTTGAAATGAGCTTTTCAAGGTACAAACACGATTTTGTAGCTATTTTGATGAAAATGTAGCCGTTCTTCGAAGCTTCTACATTGAATACATCATAATAAAGGAGTGTGTGGTGGTTTTGGATCCAAAAGTTTATATTGGTTGAGAAAAACTCAACTTCGGGAGTTACATTTCAAATGAGCTAGAAATGAGCATTGCAAGGTACAAACACGATTTTGTAGTTATTTTGATGAGAAGAAAGCCATTTCTCGAAGCTTTTACATTGATTAAATCATAATAAGGGAACGTGGTGTAGTTTCGGATACAAAAATATTTATATTTGCTGAGAAAAATGCAACTTCGGGATTTACGCTTCAAATGAGCTCGAAATGAGCTTTGCAAGGTACAAACACGGTTTTGTAAATATTTTAATGAGAAGGAAGCCATTTCTCTAAGATTTAACATTGATTAATTCATAATAAGGGAACGTGGTGTGGTTTCGGATACAAAAATATTTATATTGGCTAAGAGAAATGCAACTTCGGGAGTTACGCTTCAAATGAGCTAAAAATGAGCTTTGCAAGGTACAAACACGATTTTGTACCTATTTTGATGAGAAGGAAGTCAGTACCCAAAGCTTTTGCATTTAGTACATCATAATAAAGGAGTGTAGTGTAGTTTCGGATCCAAAAAAAATTGTATTGGTTGAGAAAAACGCAACTTCGGGAGTTATACTTCAAATGAGCTTGAAATGAGCTTTGCTCGGTACAAACACGATGTTGTAGCTATTTTGATGAGAACGTAGCCATTCTTCGAAGCTTTTAAATTAAATACATCATAATAAAGGAGTATGTGGTGGTTTTGGAAACAAAATATTTATATTGGTTGAAAAAAATGCAACTTCGGGAGTTATGGTTCAAATTAGCTGGAAATGAGCTTTGCAAAGTACAAACACGATTTTGTAGTTATTTTGATGAGAAGGAAGTCATTCCTCGAATCTTTTACATTGAGTACATCATAATAAGGGAGTCTAGTGTAGTTTCTGATCCAGAAAAATTATATTGGTTGAGAAAAGCGCAACTTCGTGAGTTACGCTTCAAATGAATTGGAAATGAGCTTTGCAAGGTACAAACTTGATTTTGTAGTTATTTTGATGAGAAAGAAGCCATTCCTCGAAGCTTTTACATTGAGTAATCATTATAAGGGAGTGTGGTATGGTTTCGGATAAAAAAAAATTTATATTGGTTGTGAAAAATGCAACTTCAGGAGTTACACTTCAAATGAGCTTGAAATGAGCTATGTAAGATACAAACACGATTTTGTAGTTATTTTGATGAGATGGAAGCCATTCTTCGAAGCTTTTGCATTGAGTAATTCATTATAAGGGAGTGTCGTTTGGTTTTGGATCCAAAAAAATTTTTATTGGATGAAAAAATGCAACTTTGGGAGTTACACTTCAAATGAGCTCAAAATGAGCTTTGTAAGGTACAAACACGATTTTGTAGCTATTTTGATGAGAAAGAAGCCATTCCTCGAAGCTTTTACATTGATTAAATCATAATAAGGGAACGTGGTGTGGTTGAGAAAAATGCAACTTCGGGAGTTACGCTTCAAATGAGCTAAAAATGAGCTTTGCAAGGTACAAACACGGTTTTGTAAATATTTTGATGAGAAGGAAGTCATTACTCGAAGCTTTTTCATTTAGTACATCATAATAAGGGAGTGTAGTGTGGTTTTGTATCCAAAAAAATTTGTATTGGTTGAGAAAAACACAACTTCGGGAGTGATACTTCAAATGAGCTTGAAATGAGCTTTGCTAGGCACAAACACAATTTTGTAGCTTTTTTGATGAGAACGTAGCCATTCTTCGAAGCTTTTAAATTAAATACTTCATAATAAAGGAGTATGTGGTGGTTTTGGAAACAAAATATTTATATTGGCTGAAAAAAATGCAACTTGGGGAGTTATGGTTCAAATTAGCTGGAAATGAGCTTTGCAAAGTACAAATACGATTTTGTAGTTATTTTGATGAAAAGGAAGTCATTCCTCGAATCTTTTACATTGAGTACATCATAATAAGGGAGTCTAGTGTAGTTTCTGATCCAGAAAAATTATATTGGTTGAGAAAAGCGCAACTTCGTGAGTTACGCTTGAAATGAATTGGGAATGAGCTTTGCAAGGTACAAACTTGATTTTGTAGTTATTTTGATGAGAAAGAAGCCATTCCTCGAAGCTTTTACATTGAGTAATCATTATAAGGGAGTCTAGTGTGGTTTCGGATAAAAAAAAATTTATATTGGTTGTGAAAAATGCAACTTCAGGAGTTACACTTCAAATGAGCTTGAAATGAGCTTTGCAAGGTACAAACACGATTTTGTAGCTATTTTGATGAGAACGAAGTCATTCCTCGAAGCTTTTACATTGAGTACATCATAATAAGGAAGTGTATTGTAGTTTCTGATAAAAATAAAATTATATTGATTGAGAAAAACTCAACTTCGGGAGTTACGCTTAAAATGAGCTCGAAATGAGCTTTGCAAGGTACAAACACGATTTTGTAGCTATTTTGATGAGAAGGAAGCAATTCCTCGAAGCTTTTACATTGAGTAATCATTATAAGGGAGTCTAGTGTGGTTTCGGATACAAAAATATATATATTGGTTGAGAAAAATGCAACTTCGTGAGTTACGCTTCAAATGAGCTAAAAGTGAGCTTTTGAAGGAACAAACACGATTTTGTAGCTATTTTAATGACAATGAAGTCATTACTCGAAACTTTTACATTGAGTACATCATAATAAGGGAGTGTAGTGTGGTTTCGGATCCACAAAAATTTATATTGGTTGAAAAAAATGCAACTTCGAGAATTACGCTTCAAATGAGCTTGAAATGAGCTTTTCAAGTTACAAACACGATTTTGTAGCTATTTTTATGAAAACGAAGTCATTCGTCGAAGGCTTTACATTGAGCACATCATAATAAGGGAGTGTAGTGTAGTTTCTGATCCAAAAAAATTTATATTGGTTCAGAATAACACAACTTCGGGAATTATGCTTCAAATTAGCTCGAAATGAGGTTTGCATGGTACAAACACGATTTTGTAGTTCTTTTGATTAGAAGGAAGTCATTCCTCGAAACTTTTACATTGAGTACATCATAATAAGGGAGTGTGGTGTAGTTTCTGATCCAAAAAAAATTATATTGGTTGAGAAAAATTCAATTTCGGGAGTTCTGTTCAAATGCGTTTGAAATGAGCTTTGCAAGGTACAAACACGATTTTGTAGCTATTTTGATGAAAAGGAAGCCATTCTTCGAAACTTTTACATTGAGCGAATCATTATAAGGGAGTGTGGTGTGGTTTCGGATCCACAAAAATTTATATTGGTTGAGAAAAACGCAATTTCGGGAGTTACGCTTCAAATGAGCTCAAAATGAGCTTTGCAAAGTACAAACACGACTTTGTAGCTATTTTGGTTAGAAAGAAGCCATTTCTCGAAGCTTTTACATTGATTAAATCATAATAAGGGAATATGGTGTGGTTTCGGATACAAAAAAAATTATATAGGTTGAGAAAAATGCAACTTCGGGAGTTACGCTTCGAATGAGCTCGAAATGAGCTTTGCATGGTACAAACACGATTTTGTAGCTGTTTTGATTAGAAAGAAGCCATTCCTCGAAGCATTTACATTAATTAAATCACAATAAGGGAATGTGGAGTGGTTTCGGATAAAAAAAAATTTATATTGGTTGTGAAAAATGCAACTTCAGGAGTTACACTTCAAATGAGCTTGAAATGAGCTTTGCAAGGTACAAACACGATTTTGTAGCTATTTTGATGAGAACGAAGTCATTCCTCGAAGCTTTTACATTGAGTACATCATAATAAGGAAGTGTATTGTAGTTTCTGATAAAAATAAAATTATATTGATTGAGAAAAACTCAACTTCGGGAGTTACGCTTAAAATGAGCTCGAAATGAGCTTTGCAAGGTACAAATACGATTTTGTAGCTATTTTGATGAGAAGGAAGCAATTCCTCGAAGCTTTTACATTGATTAAATCATAATAAGGGAACGTGGTGCGGTTTCGGATACAAAAATATTTATATTGGTTGAGAAAAATGCAACTTCGTGAGTTACGCTTCAAATGAGCTAAAAGTGAGCTTTGGAAGGAACAAACACGATTTTGTAGCTATTTTAATGACAAAGAAGTCATTACTCGAAACTTTTACATTGAGTACATCATAATAAGGGAGTGTAGTGTGGTTTCGGATCCACAAAAATTTATATTGGTTGAAAAAAATGCAGCTTCGGGAATTACGCTTCAAATGAGCTTGAAATGAGCTTTTCAAGTTACAAACACGATTTTGTAGCTATTTTTATGAAAACGAAGTCATTCGTCGAAGGCTTTACATTGAGCACATCATAATAAGGGAGTGTAGTGTAGTTTCTGATCCAAAAAAATTTATATTGGTTCAGAATAACACAACTTCGGGAATTATGCTTCAAATTAGCTCGAAATGAGGTTTGCATGGTACAAACACGATTTTGTAGTTCTTTTGATTAGAAGGAAGTCATTCCTCGAAACTTTTACATTGAGTACATCATAATAAGGGAGTGTGGTGTAGTTTCTGATCCAAAAAAAATTATATTGGTTGAGAAAAATTCAATTTCGGGAGTTCTGTTCAAATGCGTTTGAAATGAGCTTTGCAAGGTACAAACATGATTTTGTAGCTATTTTGAAGAAAAGGAAGCCATTCTTCGAAACTTTTACATTGAGCGAATCATTATAAGGGAGTGTGGTGTGGTTTCGGATCCACAAAAATTTATATTGGTTGAGAAAAATGCAATTTCGGGAGTTACGCTTCAAATGAGCTCAAAATGAGCTTTGCATTGAGCACATCATAATAAGGGAGTGTAGTGTAGTTTCTGATCCAAAAAAATTTAAATTGGTTCAGAATAACACAACTTCGGGAATTATGCTTCAAATTAGCTCGAAATGAGGTTTGCATGGTACAAACACGATTTTGTAGTTCTTTTGATTAGAAGGAAGTCATTCCTCGAAACTTTTACATTGAGTACATCATAATAAGGGAGTGTGGTGTAGTTTCTGATCCAAAAAAAATTATATTGGTTGAGAAAAATTCAATTTCGGGAGTTCTGTTCAAATGCGTTTGAAATGAGCTTTGCAAGGTACAAACATGATTTTGTAGCTATTTTGATGAAAAGGAAGCCATTCTTCGAAACTTTTACATTGAGCGAATCATTATAAGGGAGTGTGGTGTGGTTTCGGATCCACAAAAATTTATATTGGTTGAGAAAAATGCAATTTCGGGAGTTACGCTTCAAATGAGCTCAAAATGAGCTTTGCAAAGTACAAACACGACTTTGTAGCTATTTTGGTTAGAAAGAAGCCATTTCTCGAAGCTTTTACATTGATTAAATCATAATAAGGGAATGTGGTGTGGTTTCGGATACAAAAAAAATTATATAGGTTGAGAAAAATGCAACTTCGGGAGTTACGCTTCGAATGAGCTCAAAATGAGCTTTGCATGGTACAAACACGATTTTGTAGCTATTTTAATTAGAAAGAAGCCATTCCTCGAAGCATTTACATTAATTAAATCACAATAAGGGAATGTGGAGTGGTTTCGGATACAAAAATATTTATAATGGTTGAGAAAAACGCAACTTCGGGAGTTACGCTTCAAATGAGCTTGAAATTAGCTTTTCAAGGTACAAACACGATTTTGTAGCTAGTTTGATGAAAATGTAGCCGTTCTTCGAAGCTTCTACATTGAATACATCATAATAAAGGAGTGTGTGGTGGTTTTGGATCCAAAAACTTTATATTGGTTGAGAAAAATGCAACTTCGGAAGTTATGCTTCAAATTAGTTCGAAATGAGCTTTGCAAGGTACAAACACGATTTTGTAGTTATTTTGATGAGAAAGAAGTCATTCCTCGAAGCTTTTACATTGAGTACATTATAATAAGGGAGCGTAGTGTGGTTTTGGATCCAAAAGTTTATATTGGTTGAGAAAAACTCAACTTCGGGAGTTACATTTCATATGAGCTAGAAATGAGCTTTGCAAGGTACAAACACGATTTTGTAGCTATTTTGATGAGAAGGAAGCCATTCCTCGAAGCTTTTATATTGATTAAATCATAATAAGGGAACGTGGTGTGGTTTCGAATACAAAAATATTTATATTGGCTGAGAAAAATGCAACTTCGGGAGTTACGCTTCAAATGAGCTTGAAATGAGTTATGCAAGGTACAAACACGATTTTGTAGCTTTTTTGATGAGAAGGAAGCCATTCTTCGAAGCTTTTACATTGAGTAAATCATTATAAGAGAGTGTGGTGCGGTTTCGGATCCAAAAAAATTTATATTGGATGAAAAAAATGCAACTTCAGGAGTTACGCTTCTAATGAGCTTGAAATAAGCTTTGCAAAGTACAAACACGATTTTGTAGCTATTTCGATGAGAAGGAAGCCATTCTTTGAATCTTTTACATTGAGAAAATCATTATAAGGGAGTGTGGTGTGGTTTCGGATGCACAAAAATTTATATTGGTTGAAAAAAATGCAACTTCGGGAGTTACGCTTCAAATGAGCTTGAAATGATCTTTGCATGGTACAAACATGATTTTGTAGCTATTTTGATGAGAAGGAAGCCATTCCTCGAAGCTTTTACATTGATTAAATCATAATAAGGGAACGTGGTGTGGTTTCGGATACAAAAATATTTATATTGGCTGAGAAAAACGCAACTTCGGGAATTACACTTTAAATGAGCTCGTAATGAGCTTTGCAAGGTACAAACATGGTTTTGTAAATATTTTAATGAGAAGGAAGCCATTCCTCTAAGCTTTTACATTGATTAAATCATAATAAAGGAACATGGTGTGGTTTTGGATACAAAAATATTTATATTGGATAAGAGAAACGCAACTTCGGGAGTTACGCTTCAAATGAGCTAAAAATGAGTTTTGCAAGGTACAAACACGCTTTTGTACCTATTTTGATGAGAAGGAAGTCGGTACTCAAAGCTTTTGCATTTAGTACATCATCATAAAGGAGTGTAGTGTGGTTTCGGATCCAAAAAAATTTATATTGGTTGAGATACACTTTAAATGAGCTCGAAATGTGTTTTGCAAGGTACAAACATTATTTTGTAGCTATTTTAATGAGAACGTAGCCGTTCTTCGAACCTTTTACATTGAATACATCATAACAAAGGAGTGTGTGGTGGTTTTGGATCCAAAAAATTTATATTGGTTGAGAAAAATGCAACTTCGGGAGTTAAGCTTCAAATTAGTTCAAAATGAGCTTTGCAAGGTAAAAACACGATTTAGTAGTTATTTTGATGACAAATAAGTCATTCCTCAAAGCTTTTACATTGAGTACATCATAATAAGAGAGTGTAGTGTGGTTTCGGATCCAAAAGTTTATATTGGCTCAGAAGAACGCAACTTTCGGAGTTACGCTTCAAATGAGCTTTGCAAGGTACACATACGATTTAGTAGCTTTGATGAGAAAATAGCCGTTCTTCGAATCTTTTACATTGAATAAATAATAATAAAGGAGTATGTGGTGGTTTTGGATCCAAAAAATTTATATTGGTTGAGAAAAACGCAACTTCGGAAGTTATACTTCAAATTAGCTCGAAATAAGCTTTGCAAGGTATAAACACGATTTTGTAGTAATTTTGATGAGAAGGAATTCATTCCTCGAAGCTTTTAAACTGAGTACATCATAATACGGGAGTCTAGAGTAGTTTCTGATCCAAAAAAAATTATATTAGTTGAGAAAATCGCAACTTCGGGAGTTACGCTTGAAATGAGCTTGAAATGAGCTATGTAAGGTACAAACACAATTTTGTAGTTATTTTAATGAGATGGAAGCCATTCTTCGAAGCTTTTACATTAAGTAAATCATTATAAGGGAGTGTGGTGTGGTTTAGGATCCAAAAAAATTTATATTGGATGAAAAAATGCAACTTTGGGAGTTACACTTCAAATGAGCTCGAAATGAGCTTTGTAAGGTACAAACACGATTTTGTAGCTATTTTGATGAGAAGAAAGCCATTCCTCAAAGCTTTTACATTGATTAAATCATAATAAGGGAACGTGGTGTGGTTTCGGATACAAAAATATTTATATTGGCTGATAAAAACGCAACTTCGGGAGTTACGCTTCAAATGAGCTAGAAATGAGCTTTGCATAGTACAAACACGGTTTTGTAAATATTTTGATGAGAAGGAAGTCATTACTCGAAGCTTTTTCATTTAGTACATCATAATAAGGGAGTGTAGTGTGGTTTCGGATCCAAAAAAATTGTATTGGTTGAGAAAAATGCAACTTCAGGAGTTATACTTCAAATGAGCTCGAAATGAGCTTTGCTAGGTACAAACACGATTTTGTAGCTATTTTGATGAGAACGTAGCCATTCTTCGAAGCTTTTAAATTAAATACATCATAATAAAGGATTGTGTGGTGGTTTTGGAAACAAAATATTTATATTGGTTGAGAAAAATGCAACTTCCGGAGTTATGGTTCAAATTAGGTCGAAATGAGTTTTGCAAGGTACAAACACGATTTTGTAGTAATTTTGATGACAAGGAAGTCATTCCTCGAAGCTTTTACATTGAGTACATCATAATACGGGAGTCTAGAGTAGTTTCTGATACAAAAAAAATTATATTAGTTGAGAAAATCGCAACTTCAAGAGTTATGGTTCAAATTAGGTAGAAATAAGTTTTGCTAGGTACAAACACGATTTTGTAGTAATTTTGATGAGAAGGAAGTCATTCCTCGAAGCTTTTACATTGAGTACATCATAATACGTGAGTCTAGAGTAGTTTCTGTTCCAAAAAGAATTATATTAGTTGAGAAAATCGCAACTTCGGGAGTTACGCTTCAAATGAGCTAGAAATGAGCTTTGTAAGGTACAAACACGGTTTTGTAAATATTTTGATGAGAAGGAAGTCATTACTCGAAGCTTTTTCATTTAGTACATCATAATAAGGGAGTGTAGTGTGGTTTCGAATCCAAAAAAATTTGTATTGGTTGAGAAAAACGCAACTTCGGTAGTTATACTTCAAATGAGCTCGAAATGAGCTTTGCTAGGTACAAACACGATTTTGTAGCTATTTTGATAGGAACGTAGCCATTCTTCGAAGCTTTTAAATTAAATACATCATAATAAAGGAGTGTGTGGTGGTTTTGGAAACAAAATATTTATATTGGTTGAGAAAAATGCAACTTCGGGAGTTATGGTTCAAATTAGGTCGAAATGAGCTTTGCGACATACAAACACGATTTTGTAGTTATTTTTATGAGAAGGAAGTCACTCCTCGAATCTTTTACATTGAGTACATCATAATAAGGGAGTCTAGTGTAGTTTCTGATCCAAAAAAATTATATTGGTTGAGAAATGAGGTTTGCATGGTACAAACACGATTTTGTAGTTATTTTGATGAGAAGGAAGCCATTCCTCGAAGCTTTTACATTGAGTAATCATTATAAGAGAGTGTGGTGTGGTTTCAGATAAAAGAAAATTTATATTGGTTGTAAAAAATGCAACTTCGGGAGTTACACTTTAAATGAGCTTAAAATGAGCATTGCAAGGTACAAACACGATTTTGTAGCTATTTTGATGAGAACGAAGTGATTCCTTGAATCTTTTACATTGAGTACATCATAATAAGGAAGTGTATTGTAGTTTTTGATAAAAATAAAATTATATTGATTGAGAAAAATGCAACTTCGGGAGTTACGCTTAAAATGAGCTCGAAATGAACTTTGCAAAGTACAAACACAAATTTGTAGCTATTTTGATGAGAAGGAAGCCATTCCTCGAAGCTTTTACATTGACTAAATCATAATAAGGGAATGTGGTGTGGTTTCGGATACAAAAATATTTATATTGGTTGAGAAAAATGCAACTTCGGGAGTTACGCTTTAAATGAGCTAAAAGTGAGCTTTGGAAGGAACAAACATGATTTTGTAGCTATTTTGATAACAAAGAAGTCATTACTAGAAGCTTTTACATTAAGTACATCATAATAAGGGAGTGTAGTGTGGTCTCGGATCCACAAAAATTTATATTGGTTGAAAAAAATGCAACTTCGGGAGTTACGCTTCAAATGAGCTTGAAATGAGCTTTTCAAGGTACAAACACGATTTTGTAGCTATGTTGATGAGAACAAAGTCATTCGTCGAAGGCTTTACATTGAGTACATCATAATAAGGGAGTGTAGTGTAGTTTCTGATACAAACAAAATTTATATTGGTTGCGAAAAACGCAATTTCAAGAATTATGCTTCAAATTAGCTCGAAATGAGGTTTGCCTAGTACAAACACAATTTTGTAGTTCTTTTGATTAGAAGGAAGTCATTCCTCGAAGCTTTTACATTGAGTACATCATAATAAGGGAGTGTGGTGTAGTTTCTGATCCAAAAAAAATTATATTGGTTGAGAAAAATGCAATTTCGGGAGTTCTGTTCAAATGAGCTTGAAATGAGTTTTGAAGGTACAAACACGATTTTGTAGCTATTTTGATGAAAAGGAAGCCATTCTTCGAAACTTTTACATTGAGCAAATCATTATAAGGGAGTGTGGTGTGGTTTCGGATCCACAAAAATTTATATTGGTTGAAAAAAATGCAACTTCGGGAGTTACGCTTGAAATGAGCTTGAAATGAGCTTTTCAAGGTACAAACACAATTTTGTAGCTATTTTGATGAGAACGAAGTCATTCGTCGAAGCCTTTACATTGAGTACCTCATAATATGGAAGTGTAGTGTAGTTTCTGATCCAAAAAAAATTATATTGGTTGACAAAAACGCAATATCGGGAGTTACATTTCAAATGAGCTTGAAATGAGCTTTGCAAAGTAAAAACACGATTTTTTAGCTATTTTGGTTAGAAAGAAGCCATTCCTCTAAGCTTTAACATTGATTTTAAATCATAATAAGGGAACGTGGTGTGGTTTCGGATACAAAAATATTTATATTGCCAAAGAGAAACGCAACTTCGGGAGTTACGCTTCAAATGAGCTAAATTTAAGCTTTGCAAGGTACAAACACGATTTTGTACCTATTTTGATGAGAAGGAAGTCAGTACTCAAAGCTTTTGCATTTAGTACATCATAATAAGGGAGTGTAGTGTGGTTTCGGATCCAAAAAAATTTATATTGGTTGAGATACATTTCAAATGAGCTCAAAATGTGTTTTGCAAGGTACAAACATTATTTTGTAGCTATTTTAATGAGAACGTAGCCGTTCTTTGAAGCTTTTACATTGAATACATCATAGTAAAGGAGTGTGTGGTGGTTTTGGATCCAAAAAATTTATATTGGTTGTGAAAAATGCAACTTCGGGAGTTATGCTTTAAATTTGTTCGAAATGAGCTTTCAAAGGTACAAACACGATTTAGTAGTATAAACACGATTTTGCTAGGTACAAAATATTTATATTGGTTGAGAAAAATGCAACTTCGGGAGTTATGGTTCAAATTAGGTCGAAATGAGCTTTGCGAGGTACAAACACGATTTTGTAGTTATTTTGATGAGAAGGAAGTCGTTCCTCGAATCTTTTACATTGAGTACATCATAATAAGAGAGTGTAGTGTGGTTTCGGATCCAAAAGTTTATATTTGCTGAGAAAAACGCAACTTTGGGAGTTACGCTTCAAATGAGCTCGAAATGAGCTTTGCAAGGTACAAACACGATTTAGTAGCTATTTTGATGAGAACGTAGCCGTTCTTCGAATCTTTTACATTGAATAAATCATAATAAAGGAATATGTGGTGGTTTTGGATCCAAAAAATTTATATTGGTTGAGAAAAACGCAACTTCGGAAGTTATACTTCAAATTAGCTCGAAATAAGCTTTGCAAGGTATAAACACGATTTTGTAGTAATTTTGATGAGAAGGAATTCATCCTCGAAGCTTTTACATTGAGTACATCATAATACGGGAGTCTAGAGTAGTTTCTGATCCAAAAAAAATTATATTAGTTGAGAAAATCGCAACTTCAAGAGTTACGCTTCAAATGAGCTTTAAATGAGCTATGTAAGGTAAAAACACAATTTTGTAGTTATTTTAATGAGATGGAAGCCATTCTTTCAAGCTTTTACATTAAGTAAATCATTATAAGGGAGTGTGGTGTGGTTTAGGATCCAAAAAAATTTATATTGGATGAAAAAATGCAACTTTGGGAGTTACACTTCAAATGAGCTCGAAATGAGCTTTGTAAGGTACAAACATGATTTTGTAGCTATTTTTATGAGAAGGATTACATTGATTAAATCATAATAAGGGAACGTGGTGTGGTTTCGGATACAAAAATATTTATATTGGCTGAGAAAAACGCAACTTCGGGAGTTACGCTTCAAATGAGCTAGAAATGAGCTTTGCAAGGTACAAACATGGTTTTGTAAATATTTTGATGAGAAGGAAGTCATTACTCGAAGCTTTTTCATTGAGTACATCATAATAAGGGAGTCTAGTGTAGTTTCTGATCCAAAAAAATTATATTGGTTGAGAAAAGCGCAACTTCGTGAGTTACGCTTCAAATGAATTGGAAATGAGCTTTGCAAGGTAGAAACTTGATTTTGTAGTTATTTTGATGAGAAGGAAGCCAGGACTCCCCATAATGGCCATGAACAGTCCTCGAACCTTTTACATTGAGTAATCATTATAAGGGAGTGTGGTGTGGTTTCGGATAAAAGAAAATTTATATTTGTTGTAAAAAATGCAACTTCGGGAGTTACACTTTAAATGAGCTTAAAACGAGCTTTGCAAGGTACAAACACGATTTTGTAGCTATTTTGATGAGAACGAAGTGATTCCTCGAAGCTTTTACATTGAGTACATCATAATAAGGAACTGTATTGTAGTTTCTGATAAAAATAAAATTATATTGATTGAGAAAAATGCAACTTCGGGAGTTACGCTTAAAATGAGCTCGAAATGAGCTTTGCAAAGTACAAACACGAATTTGTAGCTATTTTGATGAGAAGGAAGCCATTCCTCGAAGCTTTTACATTGACTAAATCATAATAAGGGAACGTGGTGTAGTTTCGGATACAAAAATATTTATATTGGTTGAGAAAAATGCAAGTTCAGGAGTTACGCTTTAAATGAGCTAAAAGTGAGCTTTGGAAGGAACAAACACGATTTTGTAGCTATTTTGATAACAAAGAAGTCATTACTAGAAGTTTTTACATTAAGTACATCATAATAAGGGAGTGTAGTGTGGTCTCGGATCCACAAAAATTTATATTGGTTGAAAAAAATGCAACTTCGGGAGTTACGCTTCAAATGAGCTTGAAATGAGCTTTTCAAGGTACAAACACGATTTTGTAGCTATGTTGATGAGAACAAAGTCATTCGTCGAAGGCTATACATTGAGTACATCATAATAAGGGAGTGTAGTGTAGTTTCTGATCCAAAAAAATTATATTGGTTGAGAAAAGCGCAACTTCGTGAGTTACGCTTCAAATGAATTGGAAATGAGCTTTGCAAGGTAGAAACTTGATTTTGTAGTTATTTTGATGAGAAGGAAGCCAGGACTCCCCATAATGGCCATGAACAGTCCTCGAACCTTTTACATTGAGTAATCATTATAAGGGAGTGTGGTGTGGTTTCGGATAAAAGAAAATTTATATTTGTTGTAAAAAATGCAACTTCGGGAGTTACACTTTAAATGAGCTTAAAACGAGCTTTGCAAGGTACAAACACGATTTTGTAGCTATTTTGATGAGAACGAAGTGATTCCTCGAAGCTTTTACATTGAGTACATCATAATTAGGAACTGTATTGTAGTTTCTGATAAAAATAAAATTATATTGATTGAGAAAAATGCAACTTCGGGAGTTACGCTTAAAATGAGCTCGAAATGAGCTTTGCAAAGTACAAACACGAATTTGTAGCTATTTTGATGAGAAGGAAGCCATTCCTCGAAGCTTTTACATTGACTAAATCATAATAAGGGAACGTGGTGTAGTTTCGGATACAAAAATATTTATATTGGTTGAGAAAAATGCAACTTCGGGAGTTACGCTTTAAATGAGCTAAAAGTGAGCTTTGGAAGGAACAAACACGATTTTGTAGCTATTTTGATAACAAAGAAGTCATTACTAGAAGTTTTTACATTAAGTACATCATAATAAGGGAGTGTAGTGTGGTCTCGGATCCACAAAAATTTATATTGGTTGAAAAAAATGCAACTTCGGGAGTTACGCTTCAAATGAGCTTGAAATGAGCTTTTCAAGGTACAAACACGATTTTGTAGCTATGTTGATGAGAACAAAGTCATTCGTCGAAGGCTATACATTGAGTACATCATAATATGGGAGTGTAGTGTAGTTTCTGATACAAAAAAAATTTATATTGGTTGCGAAAAACGCAATTTCAAGAATTATGCTTCAAATTAGCCCGAAATGAGGTTTGCATGGTACAAACACAATTTTGTAGTTCTTTTGATTAGAAGGAAGTCATTCCTCCAAGCTTTTACATTTGAGTACATCATAATAAGAGAGTGTGGTGTAGTTTCTGATCCAAAAAAAATTATAATGGTTGAGAAAAACGCAATTTCGGGAGTTTTGTTCAAATGAGCTTGAAATGAGCTTTGCAAGGTACAAACACGATTTTGTAGCTATTTTGATGAAAAGGAAGCTATTCTTCAAAACTTTTACATTGAGCAAATCATTATAAGGGAGTGTGGTGTGGTTTCGGATCCACAAAAATTTATATTGGTTGAAAAAATGCAACTTCGGCAGTTACGCTTCAAATGAGCTTGAAATGAGCTTTTCAAGGTACAAACACAATTTCGTAGCTATTTTGATGAGAACGAAGTCATTCGTCGAAGCCTTTACATTGAGTACCTCATAATATGGAAGTGTAGTGTAGTTTCTGATCCAAAAAAAATTATATTGGTTGACAAAAACGCAATTTCGGGAGTTACGTTTCAAATGAGCTCGAAATGAGCTTTGCAAAGTACAAACACGATTTTGTATCTATTTTGGTTAGAAAGAAGCCATTTCTCGAAGCTTTTACATTGATTAAATCATAATAAGCGAATGTGGTGTGGTTTCGGATACAAAAATATTTATATTGGTTGAGAAAAACGCAACTTCAGGAGTTACGCTTCAAATGAGCTCGAAATGAGCTTTGCATGGTACAAACACGATTTTGTAGCTATTTTGATTAGAAGGAAGCCATTCTTCGAAGCATTTACATTGATTAAATCACAATAAGGGAATGTGGTGTGATTTCGGATACAAAAATATTTATAATGGTTGAGAAAAACGCAACTTCGGGAGTTACGCTTTTAATGAGCTAGAAATGAGCTTTTCAAGGTACAAACACGATTTTGTAGCTATTTTGATGAGAACGTAGCCGTTCTTCGAATCATTTACATTGAATACATCATAATAAAGGAGTGTGGGGTGGTTTTGGATCCAAAAACTTTATATTGGCTGAGAAAAATGCAACATCGGGAGTTATGCTTCAAATTAACTCGAAATGAGTTTTGCAAGGTACAAACACGATTTTGTAGTTATTTTGATGAGAAAGAAGTCATTCCCCGAAGCTTTTATATTGAGTACATTATAATAAGGGAGTGTAGTGTGGTTTTGGATCCAAAAGTTTATATTGGTTGAGAACAACGCAACTTCGGGAGTTACGCTTCAAATAAGCTAGAAATGAGCTTTGCAAGGTACAAACACAATTTTGTAGCTATTTAGATGAGAAGGAAGCCATTCCTAGAAGCTTTTTCATTGATTAAATCATAATAAGGGAATGTGGTGTGGTTTCGGATACAAAAATATTTATATTGGCTGAGAAAAACGCAATTTCGGGAGTTACGCATCAAATGAGCTAGAAATGAGCTTTTCAAGGTACAAACACGGTTTTGTAAATATTTTGATGTGAAGGAAGTCATTACTCGAAGCTTTTTCATTTAGTACATTATAATAAGGGAGTGTAGTGTGGTTTCGGATCCAAAAAAATTGTATTGGTTGAGAGAAACGCAACTTCGCGAGTTATACTTCAAATGAGCTCGAAATGAGCTTCGCTAGGTACAAACACGTTTTTATAGCTATTTTGATGAGAACGTAGTTTTGGAAACAAAATATTTATATTGGTTGAGAAAAATGCAACTTCGGGAGTTACGGTTCAAATGAGCTTGAAATGAGCTATGTAAGGTACAAACACGATTTTGTAGTTATTTTGATGAGATGGAAGCCATTTTTTGAAGCTTTTGCATTGAGTAAATCATTACAAAGGAGTGTGGTGTTGTTTCGGATCCAAAAATATTTATATTGGATGAAAAAATGCAACTTTGGGAGTTACACTTCAAATGAGCTCGAAATGAGCTTTGTAAGGTACAAACACAATTTTGTAGCTATTTTGATGAGAAGGAAGCCATTCCTCGAAGCTTTTACATTGATTAAATCATAATAAGGGAACGTGGTGTGGTTTCGGATACAAAAATATTTATATTGGCTGAGAAAAACGCAATTTCGGGAGTTACGCTAGAAATGAGCTAGAAATGAGCTTTTCAAGGTACAAACACGGTTTTGTAAATAATTTGATGTGAAGGAAGTCATTACTCGAAGCTTTTTCATTTAGTACATCATAATAAGGGAGTGTAGTGTGGTTTCGGATCCAAAAAAATTTGTATAGGTTGAGAGAAACGCAACTTCGGGAGTTATACTTCAAATGAGCTCAAAATAAGCTTTGCTAGGTACAAACACGTTTTTATAGCTATTTTGATGAGAACGTAGTTCTGGAAACAAAATATTTATATTGGTTGAGAAAAATGCAACTTCGGGAGTTATGGTTCAAATTAGGTCGAAATGAGCTTTACAAGGTACAAACACGATTTTGTAGTTATTTTGATGAGAAGGAAGTCATTCCTCGAATCTTTTACATTGAGTACATCATAACAAGGGAGTCTAGTGTAGTTTCTGATCCAAAAAAATTATATTGGTTGAGAAAAGCGCAACTTCGTGAGTTACGCTTCAAATGAATTGGAATTGAGCTTTGCAATGTACAAACTTGATTTTCTACTTATTTTGATGAGAAGGAAGTCATTCCTCGAAGCTTTTACATTGAGTACATCATAATACGGGAGTCTAGAGTAATTCTGATCCAAAAAAATAATATTAGTTGAGAAAGTCGCAACTTCGGGAGTTACGCTTAAAATGAGCTCGAAATAAGCTTTGCAAGGTACAAACACGATTTTGTAGCTATTTTGATGAGAAGGAAGCCATTCCTCGAAGATTTTACATTGATTAAATCATAATAAGGGAACGTGGTGTGGTTTGAGATACAAAAATATTTATATTGGTTGAGAAAAATGCAACTTCGGGAGTTACGTTTCAAATGTGCTAAAAGTGAGCTCTGGAAGGAACAAACACTATTTTGTTGCTATTTTGATGACAAAGAAGTCATTACTCGAAGCTTTTACATTGAGTACATCATAATAAGGGAGTGTAGTGTGGTCTCGGATCCACAAAAATTTATATTGGTTGAAAAAAATGCAACTTCGGGAGTTACGCTTCAAATGAGCTTGAAATGAGCTTTTCAAGGTACAAACACGATTTTGTAACCATTTTGATGAAAACGAAGTCATTCGTCGAAGGCTTTACATTGAGTACATCATAATAAGGGAGTGTAGTGTAGTTTCTGATCCAAAAAATTTATATTGGTTGAGAAAAATGCAACTTCGGGAATTATTCTTCAAATTAGCTCGAAATGAGGCTTGCATTGTACAAACACGATTTTGTAGTTCTTTTAATTAGAAGGAAGTCATTCCTCGGAGCTTTTACCTTGAGTACATCATAATAAGGGAGTGTGGTGTAATTTCTGATCCAAAAAAAATTATATTTGTTGAGAAAAACGCAATTTCGGGAGTTCTGTTCAAATGAGCTTGAAATGAGCTTTGCAAGGTACAAACACGATTTTGTAGCTATTTTGATGAATAAGAAGCCATTCTTCAAAGCTTTTATATTGAACAAATCATTATAAGGGAGTGTAGTGTGGTTTCGGATCCACAAAAATTTATATTGGTTGAAAAAAATGTAACTTCGGGAGTTACGCTTCAAATGAGCTTTAAATTAGCTTTTCATGGTACAAACATGATTTTGTAGCTATTTTGATGAGAACGAAGTCATTCGTCAAAGCCTTTACATTGAGTACATCATAATATGGGAGTGTAGTGTAGTTTCTGATCCAAACAAAATTATATTGGTTGAGAAAAACGCAATTTCGGAAGTTACGCTTCAAATGAGCTCGAAATGAGCTTTGCAAAGTACAAACACGATTTTGTAGGTATTTTGATTAGAAGGAAGCCATTCCTCGAAGCATTTACATTGATTAAATCACAATAAGGGAATGTGGTGTGGTTTCGGATAAAAATATATTTATAATGGTTGAGAAAAATGCAACTACGGGAGTTACACTTCAAATGAGCTTGAAATGAGCTTTTCAAGGTACAAACACGATTTTGTAGCTATTTTGATGAGAAAGTAGCCGTTCTTCGAAGCTTTTACATTAAATACATCATAATAAAGGAGTGTGTGGTGGTTTTGGATCCAAAAACTTTATATTGGTTGAGAAAAATGCAACTTCGAGAGTTATGCTTCAAATTAGCTCGAAATAAGCTTTGCAAGGTACAAACACGATTTTGTAGTTATATTGAGGAGAAAGAAGTCATTCCTCGAAGCTTTTACATTGAGTACATTATAATAAGGGAGTGTAGTGTGGTTTTGGATACAAAAGTTTATATTGGTTGTAAAAAACGCAACTTCGGGAGTTACACTTCAAATGAGCTAGAAATGAGCTTTGGAAGGTACAAACACGATTTTGTAGCTATTTTGATGAGAACGTAGCCGTTCTTCGAAGCTTTTACATTGAATAAATTATAAAAAAAGTTTATGTGGTGGTTTTGGATCCAAAAAATTTATATTGGTTGAGAAAAACGGAACTTCGGGAGTTATGCTTCAAATTAGCTAGAAATGAGCTTTGCAAGGTACAAACACGATTTTGTAGTTATTTTGATGAGAAGGAAGTCATTCCTTGAAGCTTTTACATTGAGTACATCATAATACGGGAGTCTAGAGTAGTTTCTGATCCAAAAAAAGTTATATTTGTTGAGAAAATCGCAACTTCGGGATTTACGTTTCAAATGAGCTTGAAATGAGTTATGCAAGGTACAAACACGATTTTGTAGCTCTTTTGATGAGAAGGAAGCCATTCTTCGAAGCTTTTACATTGAGTAAATCATTATAAGAGAGTGTGGTGCGGTTTCGGATCCAAAAAAATTTATATTGGATGAAAAAAATGCAACTTCGGGAGTTATGCTTCTAATGAGCTTGAAATAAGCTTTGCAAAGTACAAACACGATTTTGTAGCTATTTCGATGAGAAGGAAGCCATTCTTTGAATCTTTTACATTGAGAAAATCATTATAAGGGAGTGTGGTGTGGTTTCGGATGCACAAAAATTTATATTGGTTGAAAAAAATGCAACTTCGGGAGTTACGCTTCAAATGAGCTTGAAATGAGCTTTGCAAGGTACAAACATGATTTTGTAGCTATTTTGATGAGAAGGAAGCCATTCCTCGAAGCTTTTACATTGATTAAATCATAATAAGGGAACGTGGTGTGGTTTCGGATACAAAAATATTTATATTGGCTGAGAAAAACGCAACTTCGGGAGTTACACTTTAAATGAGCTCGAAATGAGCTTTGCAAGGTACAAACACGATTTTGTAGCTATTTTAATGAGAACGTAGGTGTTCTTCGAAGCTTTTACATTGAATACATCATAATAAAGGAGTGTGTGGTGGATTTGGATCCAAAAAATTTATATTGGTTGATAAAAATACAACTTCGGGAGTTATGGTTCAAATTAGTTCGAAATGAGCTTTGCAAGGTATAAACACGATTTAGTAGTTATTTTTATGAGAAAGAAATCATTCCTCAAAGCTTTTACATTGAGTACATCATAATAAGAGAGTGTAGTGTGGTTTCGAATCCAAAAGTTTATATTGGCTGAGAAAAACGCAACTTTAGGAGTTACGCTTCAAATGAGCTCGAAATGAGCTTTATAAGGTACACACAAGATTTTGTAGCTATTTTGATGAGAACGTAGCCATTCTTCGAAGCTTTTACATTGAATAAATCATAATAAAAGAGTATGTGTTGGTTTTGGATCCAAAAAATTTATATTGGTTGAGAAAAACGCAACTTCGGAAGTTATACTTCAAATTAGCTCGAAATAAGCTTTGCAAGGTACAAACACAATTTTCTAGTAATTTTGATGAGAAGGAAGTTATTCCTTGAAGCTTTTACATTGAGTACATCATAATACGGGATTCTAGAGTAGTTTCTGATCCAAAAAAAATTATATTAACTGAGAAAATCCCAATTTCGGGAGTTACGCTTCAAATGAGCTTGAAATGAGCTATGTAAGGTACAAACACAATTTTGTAGTTATTTTGATGAGATGGAATCCATTCTTCGAAGCTTTTACATTGAGTAAATCATTATAAGGGAGTGTGGTGTGGTTTCGGATCTAAAAAAATTTATATTGGATGAAAAAATGCAACTTTGGGAGTTACACTTCAAATGATCTCGAAATGAGCTTTGTAAGGTACAAACACGATTTTGTATCTATTTTGATGAGAAGGAAGCCATTCCTCGAAGCTTTTACATTGATTAAATCATAATAAGGGAATGTGGTGTGGTTTCGGATACAAAAATATTTATATTGGCTGAGAAAAACGCAACTTCGGAAGTTACGTTTCAAATGAGCTAGAAATGAGCTTTGCAAGGTACAAACAAGATTTAGTAGTTATTTTGATGAGAAAGAAATCATTCCTCAAAGCTTTTACATTGAGTACATCATAATAAGAGAGTGTAGTGTGGTTTCGGATCCAAAAGTTTATATTGGCTGAGAAAAACGCAACTTTGGGAGTTACGCTTCAAATGAGCTCGAAATGAGCTTTGCAAGGTACACACAAGATTTTGTAGCTATTTTGATGAGAACGTAGCCATTCTTCGAAGCTTTTAAATTAAATACATCATAATAAAGGAGTGTGTGGTGGTTTTGAAAACAAAATATTTATATTGGTTGAGAAAAATGCAACTTCGGGAGTTATGGTTCAAATTAGCTCCAAATGAGCTTTGCAAGGTACAAACACGATTTTGTAGTTATTTTGATGAGAAGGAAGTCATTCCTCGAATCTTTTACATTGAGTGCATCATAATAAGGGAGTCTAGTGTTGTTTCTGATCCAAAAAAATTATATTGGTTGAGAAAAATGCAACTTCGTGAGTTACGCTTCAAATGAATTGGAAATGAGCTTTGCAAGATACAAACTTGATTTTGTAGTTATTTTGATGAGAAGGAAGCCATTCCTCGAAGCTTTTACATTGAGTAATCATTATAAGGGAGTGTAGTGTGGTCTCGGATCCAAAAAATTTTAAATTGGTTGACAAAAACGCAACTTTGGGAGTTACGCTTCAAATGAGCTCGAAATGAGCTTTACAAGGTACAATTACGATTTTGTAGTTATTTATACGAGAACAAAGCTATTGCTCGAAGCTTTTATATTGAATATATCATAATAAGAGAGTGTGGTGTGGTTTTCAATCCAAAATAATTATATTGCTTGAGAAAAACGCAACTTCGATAGTTACGCTCAAATAAGCTCGATTTTGTAGCTATTTTGATGAGAACGTTGCCGTTCTTCGAAGCTTTTACATTGAATACATCATAATAAAGGAGTGTGTGGTGGTTTTGGATCCATTAAAATTATATTGGTTGACAAATATGCAACTTCGAGAGTTACACTTCAAATGAGCTTGAAATGAGCTTTGCAAGGTACAAACACGATTTTTATAGCTATATTGATGAGAACAAAGTCATTCCTCGAAGTTTTTACATTGAGTAAATCATTATAAGGGAGTGTGGTGTGGTTTCGGATCCAAAATAATTATATTGCTTGAAAAAAATGCAACTTCTGGAGTTACGCTTCAAATGAGCTCGAAATGAGCTTTACAAGGTACAATTACGATTTTGTAGTTATTTATACGAGAACAAAGCTATTGCTCGAAGCTTTTATATTGAATATATCATAATAAGAGAGTGTGGTGTGGTTTTCAATCCAAAATAATTATATTGCTTGAGAAAAACGCAACTTCGATAGTTACGCTCAAATAAGCTCAAAATAAGATTTGAAAGGTACAATTACGATTTTGTAATTATTTTGATGAGAACAAAGCTGTTACTCAATGCTTTTATATTGAATATATCATAATAAGAGAGTGTGGTGTGGTTTTCGTTCCAAAATAATTATATTACTTGAAAAAAATGCAACTTCGGGAGTTACGCTCAAATGAGCTCGAAATGAGCTTTGAAAGGTACAATTACGATTTTATAATTATTTTGATGAGAACAAAGCCATTGCTCGAAGCTTTTATATTGAATATATCATAATAAGAGAGTGTGGTGTGGTTTTCGTTCCAAAATAATTATATTGGTTTTGAAAAAGGCAACTTCGGGAGTTACGCTTCAATTAAGTTTGAAATGAGCATTTCAAGGTACAAATACGATTTTGTAGCTATTTTGATGAGAACGTAGCCGTTTTTCGAAGGTTTTACATTGAATACATCATAATAAGGGAGTGTGTTGTAGTTTTGGATCCAAAAAGTATATATTGGTTGAGAAAAATGCAACTACGGGAGTTATGCTTCAAATTAACTCGAAATGAACTTTGCAAGGTACAAACACGATTTTGTAGTTATTTTGATGAGAAGGAAGTCATTCCTCAAAGTTTTTACATTGAGTACATTATAATAAGAGAGTGTAGTGTAGTTTCTGATCCAAAAAAATCTATATTGGTTGAGAAAAACGCAACTTCGGGAGTTACGCTTCAAATGAGCTTGAAAGAGCTTTGCAAGGTACAAACACGATTTTATAGCTATTTTGATGAGAAGGAAGCCATTCCTCGAAGCTTTTACATTGAGTAAATCATTATAAGGGAGTGTTGTGTGGTTTCAGATCCAAACTAACTTAATCATGGTAAGAACAAACGTTCACTAGATCAAAGTCCACTCACGGGGTTATATATATATATATATATATATATATATATTTGCGTCAAAAAGAATACTAATTTTGCCTCCTCGAGACTTATACCAAAAAGCTAGACTACAACTAGTCTGAGCTAGGCTAACTGCCTATTTATAAACAGGATGCACTAACAGATTGCATTTCTGTACCTACTGGAAGTACCAGAATGGGAACGATTCATAAAATTTTGTATCCATTTAGAATACTACAAAAAGAAAGTCTACTGATCCGAACTATGTACAAGACAGTTCTACCAAAAACTACTATACGTCTAAGACTCTCTGCTCAAAAGGCTGCAGTCGAGTCTGTGCTGCCCTCAACGGCCTGAAGCTCCTCGGGGTCTTCCTCCTCTGGGTCCTCCTCCGGATCCTCCTCCAAGTCTGTACCAAAGACTAGCTGAAGCGCCTCGTCAACCCTAAGGGTGGTGCCGTCCAAAAGCACTAGAGGTGGTGGCGGAGGTATCTCCGAAACGGTCCTCTCTAAGCGTGGGACTAAGTCGTCAAAGCAGGTCACTACTGTCTGCTTCTTCGGGGGAAGCAGGTGCTCAGGGGGTGGACTAGGCACGTATGCCTCTGTAGAACGGACTCTGGATGGTTCTGCCTCAAACTGTCCTCGGACCCTCGTCCAAGACTGGGGTAGGTCAGAGGTCGAACCCTCGTCCCCAACGAGTAAAGCTGCCTCTGCAGGAACCTTCTCGAGTGGTGCAAGTGGAGACAGAAACTCTAACATCGCAGCAAACTCTGCGTCAATCTTCAGGTACCCTGCTTCTGAAAACAAATCCTCGACGGGTGTAAGAACCGGTGGCAACTCTAATAGTGCAACTAACTCCGGATCCATGACAAAAGGCTCTAGCACAAGAGGAGCTGAGATGTGGAAGTAGGGGTGGTGCTCGAGAATAGGAACAGACATCATGAACCTACTCTCAAAGAAACGCTCGTGTAGGGATAGAGCGAATCGGGAAAAGTCACCTATCGGCTCGGTGGCGTCACCGACTAGTGTAAGATAGTACCAGGTGATGTCGTGTGCCCACCCACGCCACTCGTCGGGAAGCCGTCCGATCAAATCTGCTATAGCCTGACGCTCTGTAACAAAGTGCCGAGCTGCATGGAAACGTGCAGCGAAATCAGGGGTTGGCTCTTTCGAGCCGTGACGCGCATCGTAACCATCCTACAAAGTTTTTTAAGAGGACACGGATCAGTAACTGGTAGGATAATAACTTATCTTAAGAAATTCTTAAATTACAAATAGAATATTCCTTTATTCAATTGCAATATCTTAACCACTTAATCAACAACTTATCTTAAGCATCTAGCAATTTTAAGTAATTGCACTCAAACACTTAAAAACAAAATTCAGATATTTTTCTTCCAACTTTTAACTTATCGATCTTTTAATTATTAAAACAAAGTTGACTCCAAAGAGAATTAGTTCATGTCACTTATACGCATGTGACATTCTTCTATAATAGGTTTGGTTCTTCTTGTTTTATGATCGCTTTTCGAATAATTTTGGAACCAATGCTTCTTATCAATTCTATGTTCTCAAGGAATCGGGAAGAATCTTAGAGTAATAGTTTAGGTTCTCATTGCCGACATACATCTCAATCAAAGAAATTATAACTCAAATAATTTCACATAACATCACAGAGTATAACACTTATAGTTCAATCAATTCATACTTGGCATACTTATTCACAACATACTTGCATACTTATTCAAAAAAAAAAATTCTGTAAAAAGAAACAACGATTCCGATACTTTTCTTTTTTTTCTTCTTCGATTGAGTCGACGTAGCGGGGAGTTGAGTTGTTAACTACCTTCTTAAGTTTAGTGATACGAACTAAACTTTACTTGAACGAAGACTCGGGTGCAGAGCATAAACAAATGCTTTGTCGGACTAACTTGAAAGAATTTTGGATGCAGAGCAGAAACAATTGCTCTGATACCACTCTGTCACAGCCCCAAATCTCGAGGGATGACAAAGTCGGGGTGCGACTAAGGATTGAATGAAAGAAGCGGGGAAGAAGGGGGAATAACTGAATAAACTAACCAATACTAAATAAACATAAAGATATCTATGAACTGATTTCATTGGCAAAAGAGAGTCAATCTCGAAAGATCGCTCGACAAAGTAGTTTTTCAGAGTTAGTCGGTTTAAAGTATGAAACTTAAACCAAAAAGTTATACAACATCAAAAAGTGAAGTAGTTTAGTAGTGGAAACATATTCTTCTTTCCTATAAACAACCCTTTACTCAACCTCCGCCGCCTTCGTCACTCAACCTGCACATTTATAAACACATGCAGGGCTAAGTATAAACATACTTAGTGGGCACATTGCCGAAAACATGTCATAAGAGTATAGATTAATCAGGCATCTCAAAAAGTAACGCATCGGGGTTTTCTTTCAAAAGGCCCGTGCTTACTAAATATTTTCTTTCATGAATATAGCTTTGAAGCATTTTCTGATTGATGTTACGTTCAACTTGCCCAACTTCTGTTTCAACGCCGGGGAAGAGTTAACTTCTTACGCGCACGTTCTATTCACCGTGGCTGGCTACCCCTCAACAGAGTACCACACACACCGGCTACCATGTACACTAACTCTAGAAAATCCTTCCGGTTAACTCAGAATCCGATCGATTAGTTAGCCCCCTTTGGCTCACTCAGAAAGGCACAAAAGAACTCACACAAAACAAATCTTTTATGCACTGATAATCAATTTGAAAACACACTTATCAAAGCAGTAAGTAAACATTTTCGAGCATCGCTCATTTTATTTGATATATAGAAAAAGCCCACCTTAACCGGTTACAGAACAAACACAAACTTCTATCTTCGGTCTTCCGTCCTGTCTTCTAATCTCGACTTCCTCCTTTTTAACGCAAAGAATCAACTTTAGTAATCGGTCGAGACGTTTAAAGAAAAGAAAACGAATTCGGTTAAGTCTTTTAGGCATTTGTACTTTAACTAATCTCTTTTGATTAACGAAGAAACGAGACTCGAACACATCTTGTTTAGAACTAACCCGGTTCCTTACTCAACATTTAAATTTGTTAATAACGGAAGTCGATAATTCTTAACGACTTAAAAGTTCTTAATGAATTAAGTTGAAAAGAATTCAACTTAAGAAAATAAGTTTTGGAAATTTTCTGCACAAGGCAGTAAGTCTGGAGCCTCTACAGAACAGAATACTTCGAAACAGGGAATGTGCCTTATGTCAAAAGAAAGACACGGATGTCTAGTTTACTGTCCAATTTATAGATCTCGATTTCATTAAACGAGCTAAGAGTTATGGCCGTTTCCATGAAGGGTCGCAAAACTGCCGAGAAACCCTAATCGCTCGTAAAACTCGACGCACAATTTCCTAGGTTCGATCAATGCTATACAACCTTTATGTGCACGAAATTTCCATCAATTTACAGTCAAGTCTCATAATTATCTAACGTGAATACTTTCTCGTTCCTCGATTAAAACTACGACGATTACTTCTCGTCTTTTCAACCAATCATTTATACTTAGAAATTCCATTTCAATTTCAATTCAATTTTAATATTCAACTTCTATTTCCTATTTCATAACCTAAATGAAATCTTCATCAACTTCATTCCTACTTATTAATCAACTACGAACTCAAATCATTCAACATATAAGGTCTCGATTCCTTATTTCTTCTTTTACGTACTTACTTACTTTCTTCGATTCTTGAAGTTTTACTAATTCAATTCAAATCAAATTAGTTTCTATCATCTTCTTACTTAGTAATGAACATCTTAATGCATTAACATCATTATAAACCATTACTTAACTAATCCACGTCATTTATATCGGTCTAAGAACTCGATTTTCTAAAGTTGTTAGTTAATTCTTAATTAATTCAACAACTACCCTAACATATCAACAATTACTAATACTTAATTAGTTTTCTCGTTCGATTTTCCTATCGACGATTACGCTCGACTCTTCGTCTCTTACGAAAAGTTCAACATTCTTAGAATTCGTTTAAACTTTCACATTATCAATATCAACTACTTAGATTAACTAATATGAAAACCATAAGCTTATATCATTATCTATACTTAACTTATTGATGATTCTTCGTCTCCAACGATTTCATTTTTATTTTTAGAAAAATCCAATTTAAATATATAATGAACGACATACTTACTACTTCTCAATAATCATAACACATCATCAATACCACCACATTTACTTAATCAAATACCTACTTCTTCCTCTCTTACAATCTTGTTTTTATTTTTAGAAAATTCTCAATTAAATCATGCAATCATATATCAATACCTAGAATCATATTCCACAAACCAAGCATCTAATTTCAAGCTTGAATCTTGTTGGGAAATTTAAGTAAAAGTTTTGATTGATTCCAAAACCAACTGACCTCAACCGAGTAGATGTTGCCATTTCCTAATGTTAGCTTTTAGGCTCGCTGTTTGAGCAATGTTAAGATTTTATCTTTACAGGTCTCCAGCTGAAGACGGTAACATGGCTTCACTCGGATAGAACATTAGTTGTAAGAAAGACAACTGAGCGTTCAAAGGAGAAGATATAAGAGAACATCAGATGGAAGAAAGTCATCTGAGCGTTCGAGCCAACTGATCAGATTCAGAACATCAGAAAGACAACTGAGCGTTCAAGATTCAGAACATCAGTTGAAGGACTCAAACTGAGAAGATCAACAACTTAAAGTTCAAAGCAGCTGAGAGTTCAACTGTCTCTATTCAGACAAATTGTCAGATGAAGATAGCATTCAGATAGAACATCAGCTGAAGATAAATCAGATGAAGATCAAACTTCTCAACCGACCATCCAATGTTGAAAGACTAATGTTGAGATTTAAAATTCAAATAAGGAAGTCACGTGAAGGTTTGACTCTCTGTCATTACCTTATTTGGCCCAACACAAGGCTGTATCAGATGGAAAGCAGAAGTCCACAGTTGCCAAATCCGGAAAGTCTGCAGAGATGAGAGACAAGTCATCGCTTTCACAAGATCAAAGATCAACGGCTCCTCCAACGGCTAGTTGATTCTCTCCGCCTATAAATAGAGGCCTTCATTCATTCACCAAGACTACAGAAGAAAGAGACAGACAAGTGCAAGAGCAAAGAGATAGACGAGTGAACATCACCAGTTGAGAGTTCATATCGCAAACGAGCTTAACTGAATTCAATCTCTAAGAACATCACTAGCTGAGAGTTCCTAGAGTGTTAGATCCTGACTTGGTGTTTTTCGATCCAACCTTGAGAACATCACTAGCTGAGAGTTCATAGAGTGTTAGATCCTAGCTCACTTTCTTGTTCGAGCTAGTAGTTGGAAAAATCCACCCTCACACACACCCCTAAAAAGGTTGTTAGGACCCTACTCTTCCCGGAATTAAGTAGATAGGTTGATAAGTACCCGTAAACTTATCTGTAAGGTTGATAAGTACCCGTAAACTTATCTTAACGGTTGCAAAGCCCGCGTAAGCTTTGTGGTTTTTGTCCAGAAGAACTTGGACTGAGTTGTGTGGACTCACAACTCTCCGTGGACGTAGGAGTTCTCTCCAAACCACGTAAATCCTTGTGTGTTTGTGTTTTCAATTCAGTTATTTCTTATTGCATATTCAACTAACCAATTAACCAGCATACAAAACTGTATCTTTGCATTCTCAACTGTTTTGGTTATTGACCAACCTTGCATTGAAGCGTGAGTTATATTTATACTAGTTGTTATTTTCCACCACATTCCGCACAGCACTTTACTTCCAGCTGAGTATCATTACTCAGTTGAGATTCCAGCTGAGTCGTATTACTCGGTTGTGATAATTTTCAGGGGGTTACTTTTAAAATTCTTAACTGGTGTATTCCCCCCTCCCCCCATACACCAGAACTCGTATCGGGACCATCAAATCTCACCTAAAAATCATAAAAATTTCGAATGGAACTAGTACATAAATTTTGAAAATCACCCTATAAATTCCAACATGATTTCTACTTGATTTTAACCATGGAAATTCATTCCTATGCATTAATAACCATGAAAAAAGACCTAGAACATCATTCCTACATCTCTTACCTTTTTCGAAAATTTGAAGAATTAAAGGAAATGAATTTTTTTTGGATAGTAATGAAGAGGAGGCTCTCACCTTTCCAAATATGTAATCGGAATTGAAATCGATCGGTAAATGAGCAAGTTACAGAAGCTTGAATGCTTGAAGAACTTGATGAAGATCTTGATGAAATGAAGAACAAGAGAGAGAAGAGAGAGTTTGAGGGGAGGGGGAGGGGGCAGTTATGATGGGGAATGAGAGAGAGGAATATGATGACTAAGAGAGTGTTTAAGTCAATAAAGTGAGAAAATATCAAGTGGATGACTAAGGGTGTAGGTGGCGGTTTTTAAGAGGGATTTTTATCCCAAAATATCTCGATTACGGGTCTAATACTGCGTATTGAAATCGATTAATTAGTTTTTTAGACGGTTTTTCGATCTGAGTTCTCGAACGAAAATTCTATCGGACGCGAAAACCCTAATACAGTAGTCGGTTGAACGACTTCTGGAATTTATTTTCAGTAACGGATTTCATCGTTAGTCTTAAAACTGATCAGCTTATTATGATGTATTCAATGCAAAAGCTTCGAAGATCAGCTTCGTTTTCATAAAAAAAGCTACAAAAACGTGTTTGTACCTTGCAAAGCTCATTTCGAGCTCATTTGAAACACAACTACCGAAGTTTTGTTTTTTTTTTCAACCAATGTAAATTTTTTTGCATCCGAAAAACCACCACACACTCACTTATTATGTTTTATTCAATGTCAAACTTTTGAAGAACGACATTGTACTCATTAAAATAACTACAAATTATTCAATGTCAAAAAACCACCACACACTCACTCGTGTTGGTACCTTGAAAAGTTCATTTTAAGCTCATTTGAAGTGTAACTCCCGAAGTTGCGTTTTTCTCAACCAATATAATTTTTTTGGCT
This sequence comes from Schizonepeta tenuifolia, assembly GCA_029490685.1. Lineage (NCBI taxonomy): Eukaryota > Viridiplantae > Streptophyta > Magnoliopsida > Lamiales > Lamiaceae > Schizonepeta > Schizonepeta tenuifolia. The sequence continues at coordinate 71,663,971 of CM055959.1, forward strand.
CTAAAACTTTCACGCACTTCCTTATTATGATGTATTCCATTCAAAAGCTTCGAAAACGGCTTTGTTTTCATAAAAAAAGCTACAAAATTGTGTTTGTACCATGCAAAGCTCATTTGGAGATCATTTGAAGCATAACTCACAAAGTTGCATTTTTCTCAACCAATATAAACTTTTTGGATCCAAAATCACCACACACTCCCTTATTATGATCTATTATATGTAAAAGCTTCGATAACGGCTTCGTTCTCATCAAAATAGTTACCAAATCATTTTTGTAACTAGCAAAGATCATTTCGAGCTCATTTGAAGCGTAACTCCTGAAGTTGCGTTTTTCTAAACCAATATAAACTTTTTGGATCCAAGCCAACACACGCTCCCTTATTATGATGTATTCAATGTAAAAGTTTCGATAACGGCTTTGTTACATCAAAATAACAACAAAATCATTTTTTTACCTTGCAAAGATCATTTCGAGCTCATTTGAAGCTTAACTCCCGAAGTTGTGTTTTTTTTTTCCAACCAATATAATTTTTTTGCATCCAAAACCACCACATACTCACTTATTATGTTGTATTCAATGTAAAAGTTTTGAAGAACGACTTTGTTCTCATTAAAATAGCTACAAAAACGTGTTGGTATCTTCAAAAGATTATTTCAAACTCATTTGAAGTGTAACTCCCAAAGTTGTGTTTTTTTTTTAACCAATATAAATTTTTGGTATCCAAAATCACCACACACTCACTTATTATATTGTATTCAATGTAAAAGTTTGAAGAACGGCTTTGTTCTCAATAAAATCGCTACAAAATCGTGTTGGTACTTTGAGAAGCTCATTTCAAGCTCATTTGAAGTGTAACTCATTAAGTTGTTTTTTTCTCAACCAATATAAATTGTTTGGATCCAAAACTACCACACACTCACTTATTATGATGTATTCAATGTAAAAGCTTCGAAGAATAGCTTCGTTCTAATACAAAAGGTTATAAAATCGTGTTTGTACCTTGCAAAGCTCATTTCGAACTCATTAGAAGCGTAACTCCCGAAGTTGTATTTTTTTCAAACAATATAAATTTTTTTGATCCAAAACCATTACACACTCCTTTATTATGATGTATTCAATGTAAAATCTTCGAAGAATGGCTTTGTTCTCATCAAAATAGCAAGAAAATCGTGTTTGTACCTTCCAAAGCTCATTTTGAGCTCATTTGAAGCGTAACTCCCAAAGTTATGTTTTTTTTCAAACAATATAAATTTTTTTGATCCAAAACCACTACACATTCCCTTATTATGATGTATTCAATGTAAAAACTTCGAAGAGTGGCTTTGTTCTCTTCAAAATAGCAACAGAATCGTGTTTGTACCTTCCAAAGCTCATTTCAAGCTCGTTTGAAGCGTAACTCACGAAGTTGAGTTTTTCTCAACCAACATAAATTTTTGGATCCAAAACTACCACACACCCCCTCATTATGATGTATTCAATGCAAAAGCTTCGAAGATCAGCTTCATTTTCATAAAAAAAGCTACAAAATCGTGTTTGTACCTTCCAAAGCTCATTTCGAGCTCATTTGAAACGCAACTACCGAAGTTTTGTTTTTTTTTCAACCAATGTAAATTTTTTTGCATCCAAAAAATCACCACACACTCACTTATTATATTTTATTCAATGTCAAAGTTTTGAAGAACGACTTTGTTCTCATTAAAATAACTACAAAATCGTGTTGGTACCTTGAAAAGCTCATTTTAAGCTCATTTGAAGTGTAACTCCCGAAGTTGCGTTTTTCTCAACCAATATAATTTTTTTTGGCTCTAAAACTTCCACGCACTTCCTTATTATGATGTATTCCATTCAAAAGCTTCGAAGAACGGCTTTGTTTTCATAAAAAAAAACTACAAAATCGTGTTTGTACCATGCAAAGCTCATTTGGAGATTATTTGAAGCATAACTTACAAAGTTGCATTTTTCTCAACCAATATAAATTTTTTGGATCCAAAACAACCACGCACTCCCTTATTATGATGTATTTAATGTAAAAGCTTCCAAGATCCGTTTCTATCTCATAAAATAAGCTACAAAATCGTGTTTGAACCTTGCTAAGCTCATTTCGAGCTCATTTGATACTCAACTACCGAAGTTGTGTTTTTTTTTTGAACCAATATAATTTTTTTTTGCATCCATAACCACCACACACTCAATTATTATGCTATATTCAATGTAAAAGTTTTGAAGAATGACTTTGTTCTCATTAAAATAGATACAAAATCGTGTTGGTACCTTGAAAAGCTCATTTTAAGCTCATTTGAAGTGTAACTCCCGAAGTTGCATTTTTCTCAACCAATATAATTTTTTTTGATCCAAAACTACCACGCACTTCGTTATTATGATGTATTCAATGCAAAAGCTTCGAAAAATGGCTTCATTTTCCTAAAAAAAGCTACAAAATCGTGATTGTACCATGCAAAACTCATTTGCAGCACATTGGAAGCGTGACTCCCGAAGTAGTATTTTTTTTTCAACCAATATAATTTTTTTGCTTCCAAAACCACCACACACTCACTTATTATGCTTTATTCAATGTAAAAGTTTTGAAAAAGGTCTTTTTCACATTATAATAGCAACAAAATTCTGTTGGTACCTTGAAAAGTTCATTTCAAGCTCATTTTGAAGTGTAACTCCCGAAGTTGCATTTTTCTCAACCAATATAATTTTTTTGGATCCAAAACTACCACACATTCCCTTATTATGATGTATTAAATGCAAAAGCTTCAAAGATGGGCTTCGTTCTCATTAAAAAATCTACAAAATTGTATTTGTACCTTACAAAGCTCATTTCGAGCTCATTTGAAGCGTAACCGTCGAAGTTGTGTTTTTTTTCAACCAATATAAATTTTTTTGCATCCAAAAAACCACCACACACTCACTTATTATGCTGTATTCAATGTAAAAATTTTGAAGAACGACTTTGTTCTCATTAAAATAGCTACAAAATCGTGTTGGTACCTTGAAAAGCTAATTAAAGCTCATTTGAAGTGTAACTCCTGAAGTTGCATTTTTCGCAACAAATATGATTTTGTTGGATCCAAAACTTCCACGCACTTCTTTATTATGATGTATTCCATGCAAAAGCTTCGAAGAACGGCTTCATTTTCATAAAAAAAGCTACAAAATCGTTTTTGTAGCATGCAAAGCTCATTTGGTGATCATTTGAATCGTAACTCCCGAAGTAGTGTTTTTTTCAACTAATATAAATTTTTTGGATCGAAAACCACCAGACACTCACTTATTATGCTGTATTCAATGTAATAGTTTTGAAGAACGGCTTCGTTCTCATCAAAATAGCTCTACAAAATAGTATTTGTACCTTGCAAAGCTTATTTCCAGCTCATTTGAAGTGTAACTTTTGAAGTTGCGTTTCTGTCAAACAACATCAATTTTTTGGATCTTAAACTACCACACACTCCATTATTATGATGTATTCAATGTAAAAGCTTTGAAAACGCCATCATTCTCATCAAAATAGCTACAAAATCATTTTTGTACCTTACAAAGCTCATTTCGAGCTCATTTGAAGCGTAATTCCCGAAGTTGCATTTTTTCTACCAATATAAATTTTTTTATCCAAATCCACCACACACTTCCTTATTATGAGTAATCAATGTAAAAGCTTCGAAGAATGACTTTGTTCTCATCAAAATAGATACAAAATTGTATTCGTACCTTGCAAAGCTCATTTCGAGCTCATTTGAAGCATAACTCCCGAAGTTGCATTTTTCTAAACCTGTCACAGCCCCAAATCCCAAGGGACGACAAAAGCCGGGGTGCGACTGGGGTTGGATTTAAGAAGCGGGGAAGAAGGGGGCTAACTGACTAAACATACATGAAAGGCATCAATAAACCATGAACAAGACTTGAATATAAATAAGAAAGAGTTAATCGCTAAGGATTACTCGATAAAAGTACACAGTCGAAACTAAGTTCATATTTACAGACTTAAACTACAGTGTATTGATCAAAAGATACATCTCAAAAGATTTAGAGTTCTGCAGCGGAAGAGTTCTAACTAAAGCATCCTATCTTTCAACTCAACATCAACCGTCGCCGCTCACCGCCGCTTCAACCTGCACATTTAGAAAACAATGCAGGGCTAAGTACAAACGTACTTAGTGGGTACGATGCCGAAATCATAATCATAAGTATAGATAAATATGGCATTTCATAATCCTAGCACGTCGGGGTTTTTATTTAAAAGGACCCGCGTCTACTAAACATTTTCTTTTCTCATAAATCACTCACGCGAGCATTTTCTGACTAATGTTACGTTCAATCTTGACCAATTCTCATTCACCGTGGCTGGTACCCCTCAACAGGATATCGCATACACCACAGGTTACAAAGTGCACTAACTCTGGAAAGCACTTAGCAGCTAACTCAGAGCCGATCGTTAGTTAACCTAGTTAGATTAACTCTAAATCTGGAAAACACGAATGTTGACTCAGATAGGTACAAGAGAACTCACATAAAAACATAAAACAGTTCATGCCATAATATCACTTTGAAAAAACAGATATCAAAGCGATAAAGAAAGATTTTCCGAGAACTAAAAGCACTAGCTTCCAATCTTCGGATCTTCCGTCCTTTCTTTACAGTTGGCTTCCTCCTTCATCGTAAAATAATAATACTTAAAAACGGGTCGTAAAAGATAATCGATCAAAGAGAATCGAAATAAGTTCTAGTCGTTTCATTCTTTAGGCATTTGCACGCTTACCTGTACCATTGGAAATTTTGGGATGTCTAGTTTACGCTCCAATTTACGGATCACAAATCCGATAAACGAGCTAAAAGTTATTACAGTTTCCGGCGAGGGTCGCAAAACTGCCGCGAAAACCCTAGTTGCTCGATAGATTCGACGTATAACGTCTTAGGTTCGTTCTAAGCTCTCGTATTCGATTTCTTTAGAAACTGGACCCTCAAGGCAGTCATCACGTACTCCCATACGTGACGAACTCCTTCTCAAAAATTCGTCCAATAGCACGACGTTCTAAACGTCGGTTTTCAACTAACAATTACTAAACCAACAAGTTATGAAATTCGCGTTCTAGTTCTCGACTATAACTATAGCTCATATTAAAAAATAGCTCGAAAGCTTATGACATCAACTACAAAGTTGTTCTCAAGTCCATCATAGACAATAATATCAAATTAGAATTCTCATTCGACTTCTCGGTTACTAGTTACGTCTAGTTGTTCGTCTCTTATGAAATTTTCAAAGTTGTCGGATTCCGTTCAAATTTTACGACATTAAACTACATCTAACGTGAATCACTTTCATGCATGCAATCATTTCATAACATCACTATATTTCAACTTATGACGAGTTCCTCGTCTCTTACATTCCGATAAATATTTTTAGAAAAATCTAATTAAATTCCCATAATCAATTAACATCAACTACAACATAATTCCATCATCAATTCATCAATTAAATCAAACATATGAAATCCCCTAATTACCCTATAAATTTCGGTATTTACACTATGGATAAGAGGGTGATTTTCTTCTCCAATTAACACTATTTACTCATTAATCAACCTACTATAACATCAATTGAACAATTGCAATCCAATTTCATACTAACATGCATAAATCCCCAAATTCAAACTCAAACCCTAATCGAATTTTCACAAAACACGGGGCTTTCGATTCCTCTTTGTTCTAATCACCAATTAAACACCTCTTAGGCATGAATCTATCATCAATTTAAGAAATCCAAAAATCCTACCATTTTCCCTAAATTTTCGGTATTAACAAAGATATTAGGGTTCTTGGTTTTGTTCAATTCTAAACCCTAATTAACTTATCTATCATATCCAAATTCATTAATTCAAGATCGAATCATCTATTTCAATACTCTAATTTTCGATCAAAAAGAAAAAATGAAAAGAAGAGGATGATGGATGGATAGAAGTATAGAGGAGAGGATTACCTTGCTAATTAATGAAGAAAGTATTAAGTTTGGATGGATGAATCAAGACTTGTGTGTTTCTCCTTCAAGTTCTTGAAGCTTTCTTCAATGGAGTATAAAAGATGAAGATGGGAGAGAGAGGTATGGTGGCAGCCGATTTTGGTGTGTTGGGAGGGAGAGGTGGTGTTTTAATTTGTATTAAACATTAGTTATAAGGTTGAAAGGTGTAAGGTATGAATAGGAACTACATTAGGTGTCCTCATTAAATTATATAAAACATAAAAATCTAACAAAAAGGGGGACTGAAGTCGGTTGGGTGAGGGAGAGAAAAGAAAATACGCGCTTTTCCGGCGCGATCCGACGTTACGGAAAACGTTCGACGAAAAACGTAGCTCGGCACAAAATCGTCACGATCCGATTCGACCGAAAATTCTAACGTACGAAACTTAATCGGAAAATAAATTTATAAAATTTATTTTTGACAAAAACTCGGGACGACATAGTCCGAGTTTCGTCCGGAAAATCATAAAAACGAACTTTCTCGGGTGAGTTTGTATCGCGATTTCGTGAATGTAAAAATCAGACGGTTTTCCGTTCTGAGTTCACGAACTAAAAACTTTTCGTCCGCGCTAACCCTAAATACAGTAGTCGTCTAGCTGACTTCCGTAATTTATTTTTGGAAACGGATTCGACCGTTAGTCTTAGAATTCAAAATCGTAAACTTAGGCGTGCAAAGCCATTTATTTAATTAACTTTAAAATTTTAAGGTCGAAAGGAATTTACGGGGCATTACAAACCAATATAAACTTTTTGGATCCAAGCCACCACACACTCCCTTATTATGATGTATTCAATGTAAAAGTTTTAATAACGGCTTCGTTCTCATCAAAATAGCCATAGAATCATTTTTTTTACCTTGCAAAAATCATTTCGAGCTCATTTGAAGCTGAACTCCCGAAGTTGTGTTTTTTTTTTCAACCATTATAAATTTTTTGCTTCCAAAACCACCACACATTCACTTATTATGTTGTATTCAATGTAAAAGTTTTGAAGAACGGCTTTGTTCTCATTAAAATAGCTACAAAATCGTGTTGGTACCTTGAAAAGCTCATTTCAAACTCATTTGAAGTGTAACTACCGAAGTTGTGATTTTTTTTTTCAACAAATATAAATTTTTTGCATCCAAAACCACCACACACTAACTTATTATGCTGTATTCAATGTAAGAGTTTGAAGAACGACTTTGTTCTCATTAAAATAGCTAAAAAATTGTGTTGGTACTTTGAAAATCTCATTTCAAACTCATTTGAAGTGTAACTCACGAAGTTGCGTTTCTCTCAACCAATATAAATTTTTTGGATCCAAAACTATACCACACACTCCCTTATTATGATGTATTCAATGTAAAGGCTTCGTTCTAGTAAAAAATACTATAAAATCGTGTTTGTACCTAGCAAAGCTCATTTCGAGCTCATTAGAAGCGTAACTCCCGAAGTTGTGATTTTTTCAAACAATATAAATTTTTTTGATCCAAAACCACTACACACTCCCTTATTTTGATGTATACAATGTAAAAGCTTCGAAGAATGGCTTTGTTCTCATCAAAACAACAACAAAATCGTGTTTGTACCTTGCAAAGCTCATTTCGAGCTCATTTGAAGCGTAACTCCCAAAGTTGCGTTTTTCTCAACCAATATAACCTTTTGGATCCAAAACTACCACGCACTCCCTTATTATAATGTATTCAATACAAAAGCATCGAAGATCGGCTTTGTTCTCATAAAAAAAGCTACAAAATCGTGTTTGTACCATGCAAAGCTCATTTGGAGCACATTTGAAGCGTGACTCCCGCAGTAGTTTTTTTTTCAACCAATATAAATGTTTTGCATCCAAAACCACCACAGACTAACTTATTATGCTTTATTCAATGTAAAAGTTTTGAAAAACGTCTTTGTTCTCATTAAAATTGTAGTACCCCGGAAAATCTCGACTGTCTTAACAATTTAAAGTTAATAATAAAAATGGCTTTGCACGCCTAAGTTCATAAAATTTAATTCTAAGACCAACGGTGAAAACCTTTTTCAAAAATAAATTACAGAAGTCAGTTAGATGACTACTGTATTTAGGGTTATCGCGTACGATAACTTTTTAATTCTAGAACTCAGATCGGAAAACCATCTGATTTTTACATTCACGAAATTGCTATACGAATTCGCCCGAGAAAGTTCGTTTTTATGATTTTTCCGGACGAAATTCGGACTGTGATGTCCCGAGGTTTTGTCGGAATTTATATTTTTAATATTACTTTCCGAGTAAGTAAAATACGTCGGAATTTATGGTCAAGTCGGATTTTAACGAAAACGAGCTGAATACGTATTTTTATTTCTCGATTTTCATAACGTCGTAACGAGCCAAAATAACGCGTATATTTTTTTCCTAATTTTATGTCATGGCCGACATTGCTCTCTCTCAACTTTAGGATATTTTTCTTTTTCTCTACTTTATACTTTACACCTAGTATTCTATCATGTTCTAATATTAAACAATGTGACACCTAAGTTAGTTGGATATTATTACATTAACATAAGTCATCAACCTCTCCAACTCTCTCTCTTTGTTCGAATACACACACACATACTATACTTCTTTTCTTTTCATCACCATTAAAGCTTCATCAAGTTCTTGGCAAGGAATTTCTCCTAAGTCATCATCCATCCACTAATTCCACTTCATCTTTCATTAAAGTTCAAGGTAACCATCTCCTCTACTATTCTATCCAATTAAATTTTCATTTCCTTAATCTTCATGATGACCGAAAATTATAGAGGAATTAGGGTGAGGATTTAAGTTTATTTTCATGCTATTTAGATGTTTTAGATATGATTCTATGGTTAAAAATTAAAAGAAATTAAAAGCCCTAAACCTAGTAGGTGGACCGATTTTTAGGGTTAATTGGGTAGGATGTTTGAATTCCCAAATTGTTTGGATAATTAGACTTAGGAAGGTTTGAATTGATAAATTAAATAAAAAGAAATAAAAAGCGCTAAAAAACTAATGAGGACCGAAAATTAGTCTAGGGTTTCAAGTTTTGATCTTCAATTAATGGTGTAGTAGTGTTAATCAATAGATGATAATGATTGTAGCAAGCTTAGAAAGGATATTAATGGATTAATTTGTTGAAGAAATCATCTCTCCTAATATTGTGGTACAACCGAAAATTATAGGAGTGTAATGCCCCGTAAATTCCTTACGTTCTTAAAATTTTTAAGTTAATTAAATAAAAGGCTTTGCACGCCTAAGTTTACGATTTTGAATTCTAAGACTAACGGTCGAATCCGTTTCCGAAAATAAATTGCAGAAGTCAGCTAGACGACTACTGTATTTAGGGTTAGCGCGTACGAAAATTTTTTAGTTCATAAACTCAGAACGGAAAACCGTCTGATTTTTACATTCACGAAATCGCGATATGAACTCGCCCGAGAAAGTTTGTTTTTATGATTTTCCGGACGAAACTCGGACTGTGTCGTCCCGAGTTTTTGTCAAAACAAATTTTGTAAATTTATTTTCCGATTAAGTTTCGTACGTTAGAATTTGCGGTCGAATCGGATCGCGACGATTTTGTGCCGAGCGACGTTTTTCGTCGAACGTTTTCTGTAACGTCGGATCGCGCCGGAAAAGCGCGTATTTTCCCTCTCCCTCTCACCATGACCGACATCAACCTCACTTTAGTTAGATTTTTAGGTGTTTTTATTTGTTAATTAAGGGACACCTTAGCTAGTACTATTCATACTTTACACCTCATTGTATCTTATACCATAAGTTATCATTTAAACCAATCCCTTCCCTCCCAACACACACACACTCGGCAGCCTCCCCTCTTCCATCTCCTATCTTCATTTCTTCATCACCATTGAAGAGAGCTTCAAGAACTCCAAGGAGATACACACAAGTTTTGATTCATCCATCCAATCCTAACACTTTCTTCATTATTTAGCAAGGTAATCTTCTCCTCTATATTTCTATCCAACCATCTTCTTCTTCTTTTCATTTTCTTCTTTTGATCGAAAATTAGAGTATTGGATTAGATGTTTTGATCTTGAATTAATGAATTTGGATATGTTAGATAGGTTAATTAGGGTTTAAAATTGAACAAAACCAAGAACCCTAATCTTTATATTATTACCGAAATTTTAGGTTAATTAGTAGGATTTTTAGATTTCTTCAATTAATGATAAATTCATGCTTAAGAGATGTTTAATTAGTGATTAGAACAAAGAGGAATCGAAAGCCCCATGTTTTTGTGAATTTCGATTAGGGTTTGAGTATGATTTGGGGATTTATGCATGTTAATGTGAAATTGGTTTGCAATTGATTAATTGTCAATATAATAGGATGATTAGTGGATAAATGATGTTAATTGGAGAAGAAAATCACTCCCTTAATAATTATATAAATACCAAAAATATTTAAGTAATTAGGGGTTTTCATATGTTTGATTTAATTGATGATTTGATGATGGAATTATGTTGTAATTGATGTGAATTGATTATGGGAATTTAATTAGATTTTTCTAAAAATATTTATCGTAATGTAAGAAACGAAGAACACTTTATAAGTTGAAATGTAGTGATGGTATGAAATGATTGCATGCATAGAAGTGATTCTCGTTAGATGTAGATTGACGTCGTAAAATTTGAACGGAATCCAACAACTTTGAAAATCGCATAAGATACGAACAATTAGTCGTAACTAATAACCGAGAAGTCGAATGAAAATTCTAATTTGATATTATTGTCTATGATGGACTTGAGAACAACTTTGTAGTTGATGTCATGAGCTTTCGAGCTATTATTATTTGAGCTATAGTGATAGTCGAGAATTAGAACGCGTTTTGAATAAATTGTTGGTTTAGTAATTGTTAGTTGAAAGCCGACGTATAGAACGTCGTGCTGTTGAACGAGTTTTGAGAAGGAGTTCATCACGTACGGGAGTACGTGATGACTGCCTTGAGGGTCCAGTTTCTAAAGAAATCGAATACGAGAGCTTAGAACGAACCTAAGACGTTATACGTCGAATCTATCGAGCAATTAGGGTTTTTGCGGCAGTTTTGCGACCCTCGCCGGAAACTGTATAACTTTTAGCTCGTTTATTGGATTTGTGATCCGTAAATTGAAGCGTAAACTAGACATCCCAAACTTTCCAGTAGTACAGGGCTCATCCCCTGTTTCCAAATCCTCTGTTCTGGGCAGTCCCCAGAGTTACTGGATTGCGCAGTGAAATTTCAGTTTCAATTCTTCTAAGTTGTTTTCATTCACAACTTAGTTTATTTCGATCGTTTAAGCCGTAATAACCAACGAATATCTTCCTACTGACCTAGAGTCAAGTACAGGGCCTTGAGTGATGAAAACCAGTCGAGATCTCATCTCTTATCCGTTCAAATAAAGAAGTAGTAAGCTAGAATTTCCATAAGTTTTCTAATGAACTAAAATGTAATTCTTTCCTAAGTTGATTCTTTCCAACTTAGTTCCTTATAATCTTTTAAGTCGTATTAAGATATCGACTACCCTCTCTACTGACCTAAGAGTCGAGTATGAGACCTTTCGAGTTCTAAACGGGATTAGTACGAGTCTCGTTCCCGTTTGAGTAAAATGAATCTAGTAATCGTGCAAATGCCTAAAGAATGAAACAACTAAAACCTTTTTCGATTCTTTTTGATCGATTATCTTTTACGACCCGTTTTTAAGTATTATTATTTTACGATGAAGGAGGAAGCCAGCTGTAAGGAAAGGTCGGAAGATCCGAAGATTGGAAGCTAGTGCTTTTAAGTTCTGTATATCGAGGTGGGCTTTTATATATCAAATAAAACGAGCAATGCTCGGAAAATCTTTCTTTATCGCTTTGATATCTGTGTTTTCAAAGTGATATTATGGCATGAACTGTTTTATGTTTTATGTGAGTTCTCTTGTACCTATCTGAGTCAACATTCGTGTTTTCCAGATTTAGAGTTAATCTAACTAGGTTAACTAACGATCGGCTCTGAGTTAGCTGCTAAGTGCTTTCCAGAGTTAGTGCACTTTGTAACCTGTGGTGTATGTGATATCTTGTTGAGGGGTACCAGCCACGGTGAATGAGAATTGGTCAAGATTGAACGTAACATTAGTCAGAAAATGCTCGCGCGAGTGATTTATGAGAAAAGAAAATATTTAGTAGACGCGGGTCCTTTTCAATAAAATCCCGACGTGCTATGATTATAAAATGCCATATTTATCTATACTTATGATTATGATTTCGGCATCGTGCCCACTAAGTACTTTTTTTACTTAGCCCTGCATTGTTTTCTAAATGTGCAGGTTGAAGCGACGGTGAGCGGCGACGGTTGATGTTGAGTTGAAAGATAGGATGCTTTAGTTAGAACTCTTCCGCTACTTAAGTCTGTAAATATGAACTTAGTTTCTATTGTGTACTTTTGTCGAGTAATCCTTAGCGATTAAAAGAAGTTCGTTTTCTACCCTGGTCGCGAGTCAGTCTTCTAGGCTGAGTCATTCTTTCAGTAATACCACTAAGTGGTAACGGAGCAGTAAGTTGCTTCCTGCTCTGGTTATGAGTCATCTTTTTCTAATACGAGTCATTCCTTTAAGTAATATCACAGAGTGGTATCACAGAGTGGTATTTTTATGCAAGTCTTCCTTCGAGAATAGTATAGAGTATTCATTCGTACTCTATATTGAGTCATAAGATGGAATAATGGTATGTACTTTAGGTCAGAATCTTCCGTCAAGTAGAAGATAAGAGTTAGACTATAACACTAAGATTGAGAACATAGATGTCAACTCAACCGCCCGCTACGTCGACTCAACGAGGAAAAGGAAAGAATTTTATGATGAGATTTCTTTTAAAAAAGAAATTTATTGAACAAGTATTCAATAAAGAATGAGAATGAGAATGAGTTGTGTTTCAAAAATAAGAATTTTACAAAAGTATAAATTTTTATACTTATGTGATTATGTGATAGTACAAGTACTATCTTATGTGAAACTATTTGCGCAATAATTTCCTTTTTATGAAAAATTATGCGGATACAAGAATATAGTCTGATTTTAGGGATTTTTCCCGGTTCAATGAGAACGTAGACTTGAAACCTAAGAACTTTCCGGTTCATCGAGAATTTAGACGTTTTAAGAAACGTTGTGTTGAAATGATTTTGGAAGGAGATCCCCAACGCGAGAAGGACTTCTATTGATGAATGTCACGTGCGTTTAGTGACATGAATAAAGGTTTGGCAAAATCGAACTTGTTTTCTGAAAAAAAAATTTCCTGCGAGGAAAATAAAATAAAAATGATTCGATAAATCGTGTTAGTAAACGAAAGGAACGATTAGACGTTCGAGAAACCTTCGGCTTCGAGTTAAGGAAGATATGAACGAGACGATGAAAATCGAGTTAAATTGGAATCAAAGCCAAATGAAATAAGTGAACGTTACTTGCGTATAAGTAATGTAAATGACGTCAATTCGCGACACGTCATTTCTTTTTCTTCTCGTTTTGTGTTTCAATAGGATTCGCTTGATCGAACTTTATAAAGAAAAAATCGTAGGGATTATTAGGAGTCAAGCGCGAAGCTTGATTAATTTTTCCATCGATCGCCCGATTCCAGCAACGACAACTGGAACTTAGTTTTCCAGGAAATTATTATTAAGTTATATTTCATTTTTCTTTTGGAATTTAATTCCATTTTTCGTCTTGAGCGACGACTATAACTAGTACGAATATCAAGAGTCGTAAATGACAAATTTCTTGTAAATGGATGTTACTTTTGAATAAGTAACATGAACGAAGTAGATATGCTTTGTTTTAATAAGTGAAAGTCGTTAAGAGTTAATGTGTTGAGAAATAAAAGAAGAATTAAAATGAGTAATAATATGGTGAAATAAAAGAATGAAAATGAAATCTTTAATTTTATGAATATATGTATATATGTTGTTGAGTGCAATTTCTTGAATTGCTAGAAGACTCGATAAGTGGTTGACTTAAGTGATGATGTTACAATTGAATAAGGAATATTCATTTTGTAATTTTTTTTCCCTACCTGTTACTGATCCGTGTTACCTTAAAACTTTTGTAGGATGGCTAGGGTTCGCGTTACAGCTCGGAAGAGCCAGCCTTTGGCCTCGTGCGAGCGCACCATATTTGACATGTTGCAGGACGAGTACTATGAGTTTGAGGTAGACTATGGAGAGGAAGATGTAGGACAGATTGTCAGCAACTTTTCTTCAGCCTACTACCCAGTACGACACTTGATCCGGGAGAGTCATGCAATCACAGACTTGATCGTACACTTACCGGAGGAGTGGCGCGGATGGGCACACCGGGTAGCGTGGTACTTTTTAGGGATCCTAGGTGACGACACTGAGCCGACCGGCAACTACGCCGGATTCGCCCTGTTCGTACACAGGAGGTCTTCGAGAGCAGGTTTATGTTCCCGGTCCCTTTTGAGCCACACCTTCCCTACAGTCACTTTCCAGCCGAGACGGAGCTTGAGCAGCTTGACTTAGACCCTGAGTACTCTGCCCTGTTGGAGTTGCCACCAGACGGTGTACTGGTTGAGGAGTCTGACGCTGAGTTAGAGCAGCCAGAGGAGGACGAGGAGACAGTAGTTACACCAGAGTCACCACCGGTTGGACAGCAGATCGAGGAGTTGATCCCAGGCCCGGGATTCGTGGAGGTTGACGCTGAGACAACGCGTTGGGGTTGTCTTCACCGTTTGTGCCAGACGTTTGTGTTAGGGTCAGGGGACCGTTGGAGACGAGACTGTACAGGGAGGGGCCAGACCACCGAGAGATCGACGCAGAGCTCGCCGCCATGTTAGAGCTGCCTTCTCCACTTACGCCACTCCAGGAGATCTGTGCGAAGTGGGGAGTAGTACGAGAGCAGATGGAGACAGGACCGTCCAGGGTCCGTTCTAGGGAGGAGTTTGAGTCAGGTTCAGGTTCAGTTCCCGAGCACCTTCTTTCCCTGAAGAAGCGTGCTGTAGAGGCCAGCGAGGACTACTTGGTTTCCGACTTGGAGGAGACCGTTTCAGAGGTACCCTCACCCACCTTGCTTACACTTGACGACGGTTCTACTCTGAGGGTGGGCGAGGCACTTCAGCTGGTTTTTGGGTCGGAGTCCGAGGAGGAGGACCCGGAGGAGGATCCGGAAGAGGATCCGGAGGAGGATCCGGAGGAGGACCCGGACGAGGATCAGGAGGACGACCCAGAGGAGGGTTGTTAGGGTTTTTGCAAACCATAGGGGGTAGTTTTTGGACTCGACTGCAGTTTAGTAGAGCAGTGCGTTGTAGACGCGGGTAAATATCAGTAGTAGTAGTAGCTCTTTTGTCCTGTATAGAGTCAGATCAGTAACTAGTTAGTTTTGTAGTACTCTAGCGGATACGCAATTTTATGAATCGTTTCCGTTCTAGTACTATAGTAGATACGGAGTTGCAACTTGTTAGTGCACCCGGTAAATAGTAGGCAGTCAGCCTAGCTTAGACTAATAGTAGTCTAACCCTTTTTGTATGAGTCCTCGTTGGAGGCAAAATTAATATTCTTTTTTGATGTATATATATATACATGACCCGTGAAGAGGGTTTTTTTTAATCACAAGCAAAATTTCTTATGAATCGAGTACTTAAAATCAAAATGTCAAATGAACTCGTGTAGCGAGGAATCAAGTTTAATTCGAAAGCTAAAAGATTAATGAAATAATATCGAAGTTATGTTCGATATGTTGCTCTGTGAGCTTGATTAAGTCGAGAACGAGCTAGTAAGTACTAAGTGTAATTAACAAAAGAAAACTAATGAAAATTTCAATTTTTTCCTAGACTAAAGAAAATGCCGCCGAGAAATGTTAACAACCAGAGAGGTCGAGGACCTGGAAGGCCGAGAGGACGTGGTAGACGTCAGCCGGAAAATAACCAAGAACAAGAATATGAGCGGAATGCCACCCCATCCCCATCTCCATCCCCATCTCCATCCCCATCACCACCCCCATCACCACCACCTCCACCACCGCCCAATAGCAATATTGAGGATCTGTTCCTCAAGAGGAACCCTCCGATGTTCAATGGAACTGGTAGCCCTAGCAATGCTGAGCTATGGGTGAGATCCACTGAGAAAATTTTCAAGCTCCTCAGATGCACTGATGAGGAGAGAATGCTTTGTGTCGCATTCCAACTGACGGGATCTGCAGATTACTGGTGGGAAGCAAGACAGAAGGTGATACCTGCAGAGCATCTGGCTCGTTTTTCATGGGAAGAGTTTAAGGAGATCTTTTTTGACAAGTACGTCCCCAAGACGTATAGGGCTCAGAAGGAAGCCTAGTTTTATAATCTGAAGCAAGGAAAGCTGACCGTGACGGAATATGATGCCAAGTTCTGCGAGCTATCAAGGTATGCGCCAGCATTAGTGGATACCGAGAAGAAATTGTCAAAGAAATTTTAGGGAGGTTTACGACACGAGTTAGGAATTGCTTTGGCTAGTCATGGAGGACTAGGCTATACGGATATACTGGGAAGAGCACTGGAAATGGAGGCCGTCGTGCCTGATGAGAAAAATATTGTACCAACTGCGTCAGCACCAGCGCAGAGTCGGAACCGAGGCTACTACAACAACAATAGTAGCAACTACCAGGGGAAGAGGAAATGGAACGGAGGAGGTAGCGGAGGCTACAGTCAGGGTTTAAACAACCAGGGAGGTCCGAGGAAGGGCTATCAGTAGCCTGGCAACAACAACAACAACAGCAAGAGGTCGTGGCAGGGAAACAACCAATCGGGGTTGTTCATTCAGGGGAATAAGCAGAACTCGCCATGGAAGGGAAATAATCAGCAGAACCAGCCGCAGGGGCAACAAAGAAACTTCAACCAGGGAGTGAATAACCCAGGGAGGGTTACCATTCCTGTCTACCCGAAATGCAACCGAGCCCATCGCGGAGTCTGCCAGATAGGCACCCCCAACTGTTTCAACTGTGGACAGAAGGGGCACATGAAAAAAGACTGCCCTAAACCGCTTCAAGCAGTACCCCTCCGAGCCATCCAAGCACAGCCGCAGCAACCGCCAATGAACCAACAACAGTTTCAGCAGCATGCACAGCAGCAACAGAATGCGAGGGCATGCGCTATCAAACAGGGTGGTCAGCGCAAAGGAAAAGGCAATCTAGCAGGTATGGGAAAACTCCACAACTTCCCCATTAAGATACTGTTTGATACTGGCGCATCGCATTCTTTCATTGCTGGCTCGTGTGCCGATAACTTAGACATCAGACCTGTAAGAGCTGCACAATCTATGAGAGTAGCCACACCTTCAGGAGAG
This sequence comes from Schizonepeta tenuifolia, assembly GCA_029490685.1. NCBI lineage: Eukaryota > Viridiplantae > Streptophyta > Magnoliopsida > Lamiales > Lamiaceae > Schizonepeta > Schizonepeta tenuifolia. The sequence continues at coordinate 71,681,275 of CM055959.1, forward strand.
ATCACTACTTCCACGCATGTTTGCTCTAACCTAGAACTAGAAATCGGAACTCATAAGGTTATAGCAAACAACTTAAATGTTATGATAATGTGGGACGTAGATATAATCCTAGGAATGGATTGGTTGTCAGAGAATTACGCCACAATTCTCTGCAACGAGAGAAAAATCTCTTTTCAACCCCCGGGTAAAGAACCAACCGAATTCCACGGAATTTCCATGGGTAGAGGCGTACCGATTATATCAGCCCTTCAAGCCACGAAACTTATGAAGAAGAAAGGTACTACAGCCTATCTTGTGTACCTAGTCGGAGAGCCAGGAGCCGAGAAGACCATTCAGGACGTAGAAGTCGTGAATGAATATGAAGATGTCTTTCCGAAAGTACTACCGGGATTGCCACCAGATCGTCATGTGGACTTCACAATCGATTTAGAACCAAGAGCAGCCCCTAAATCAAAAGCCCCATACAGAATGGCACCGAAAGAATTAGAAGAGCTCAAAATCCAGCTACAGGAATTACTAGACCTTGGTTTTATCAGGCCAAGTGTCTCACCTTGGGGAGCACCCGTGCTATTTGTTAGGAAAAAGGACGGATCAATGAGAATGTGCATAGATTACCGAGAACTGAACAAGATAATGCTCAAGAACAAGTATCCTTTGCCAAGGATCGAGGATCTGTTCGATCAGCTCAAGGGTGCAGGAGTCTTCTCCAAGATAGATTTGAAGTCAGGGTACCATCAGCTTAAGATCAAACCCGAAGATGTACTGAAGACCGCTTTTAGAACCCGATATGGCCATTACGAATTTTTAGTGATGCCATTTGGTTTGACCAACGCTCCAGCCGTATTCATGGACCTTATGAATAGAGTTTTCCACCCCTACTTGGACAAATTCGTTTTAGTATTCATCGACGACATCCTCGTTTACTCTAAGAATGAAAAGGAGCACGAGGAACATCTACGGATAGTGTTGGAAACACTAAGAACTGAGAAACTCTACGCCAAATTCAGTAAATGCGAATTTTGGCTGTAGGAAGTAATGTTCCTTGGACACATAGTATCGACAGAAGGAATCAAGGTGGATCCAGCCAAGGTAGAAGCAGTGCACAACTGGAAGTCGCCAACAAGTCAGAACGAGATTAGAAGTTTCTTGGGTTTAGCCGGTTATTACAGAAGGTTTATTGAGGGATTCTCTATGATCGCTCGCCCGATGACGCAACAACTCAGGAAGGATACCAAATTTAAATGGACAGATGAGTGTGAGAAGAGTTTCCAAACTCTTAAGGAAAAGTTAACTACAGCGCCAGTACTAGCACTTCCAGACACGAACAAGGAGTATGTGGTTTACACAGATGCATCGAAAAATGGATTAGGTTGTGTCTTGATGCAAGACGGACGAGTGATAGCTTATGCTTCACGACAACTTCGACCTCACGAAGTTGAGTACCCGACCCACGATTTAGAACTCGCAGCCGTGGTGCATCCGTTGAAGATTTGGAGACACCATCTCTATGGTGTAAGAGTTGAGATATTTACCGATCACAAGAGCCTGAAGTACTTTTTCGAGCAAAGAGAACTGAACATGAGACAAAAAAGATGGCTGGAATTAGTCAAAGATTATGACTGTGGAATTAACTACCATCCAGGAAAGGCTAATGTGGTAGTAGATGCATTGAGTCGCAAGGCTCCAACGAAGTTAGGATGCCTTTTTGTAGAAGAAGGAACTTTAGTGCGAGAATTCGAGAAGATGGATATCAGAATGCTTGACACACCAGCTACGATAACAAGTCAGATCGCAGCTTTAGAAGCTACACCAGATTTGAGAGAAAGAATCATCAGTGCTCAGAGGAAGGACGAGTCAATGGAAAAGTTACGAGTGAGGATAAGAACAGATAAACCGGAAGGATATTCTGAAGCTCCAGACAATGCGATACTTTATGAAGGCAGGATTTGTATTCCTGACAATGATAGTGATTTGAAGAACGAGATCTTGAGTGAGGCTCACGATACGCCTTACACAGCACACCCGGGAAGTACGAAAATGTACCAAGATTTGAGAAGAAACTTTTGGTAGAATGGAATGAAAATAAATTACAGAAGTCAGCTAAACGACTACTGTATTTAGGGTTAGCACGTACGAAAAGTTTTTAGTTCGTAATCTCAGAACGGAAAACCGTCTAATCTTTACTTTCACGCAATTGCGATACGAACACGCCCGAGAAAGTTCGTTTTTATGTTTTTCCGGACGAAACTCGGACTGTGTCGTCCCGAGTTTTTGTCAAAATAATTTTTGTAAATTTATTTTTCCAATTAAGTTCATACGTTAGAATTTAAGGTCAAATCAAATCGCGACGTTTTTGTACCGAGCAACGTTTTTCGTCGTTCGTTTTTCCGTAACGTCGGATCGGGCCGGAAAAACCCGTAACCCTTCTAAAATTTCTGCATGGCAGTCGATATTTTTTTGTTTTTTTTATTATTTTTTAATTAATTAGGTGGAAGACATGCATGATTAATGATGTCTAGTTAAATGACACCTAAACATCACTTTCCATATTTTCAAACCTTTCATCATATCAAACACTTAAACAAAACCATTCTTCCCACTTCTCTCTCTCTCTCTCGGCTGCACTCTCTCCATCTTCATCTTCTTCACTTTATCATCCACCATTGAAGACATCTCCAAGAGCTTGAAGAAGAACACAAGTCACAATCCATCCACTCAAACTCTATACTTCTTTCTTTAATTCTTAAGGTAATTCCTTCCTCTATAATCCTATCCAATTATCTTTCTTTTCTTTTTTTTTTCTTCTTTGATCGAAAATTTAGGTATTGGAATAGATGTTTTGATCTTGGAATAATGAAAATGGATGTGTTAGATAGATTAAATAGGGTTTAAAATTGATCAAAACCAAGAACCCTATCTCTTGTGTTAATACCGAAATTTTAGGTAATTTGTAGGATTTTTAATTTTCTTCTTTTGATGATTGATTCTTGTTTAATAGATGTTTAATTAATGATTGGAATGAAAAGGAATCAAAAGTCCTATGTGTGTTTGTGAATTTCAATTAAAATTTGAGTTGAATTTAGGGGTTTATGCATGTTAGTTGATAATTGTTTTGCAAGTGATTAATTGATGATATAAGAGGTTGATTAGTAAATAAATGTAGTTAATTGGGGAAGAAAATTACCAGCTTAACATCTTTATAAAAACAGAATTTTATAGAGTAATTAGAGGTTTCCACATGTTTGATATAAGTGATGAATTGTTGGTTAAATTATGTTGCAAATCATGTTAGTTGATTATAAAATTTAATTGAGAATTTTCTAAAAATGTTTAATGAAACATAAGAGATAAAGATCACCTTATAAGTTGAGTTATAATGATGTTATGATATGTTTGCATGCATGAAAGTGATTCACGTTAGACATAGTTTAACGTCGTAAAATTTGAACGAAATCCGACAACTTTGAAAAATCGCGTAAGAGACGAACATTTAGTCGTAACTAATAATCGAGAAGTCGGATGAAAATTCTAATTTGATATTATTATTTATAATGAAATTTAGAACAACTTTCTAGTTGACGTCATAAGCTTTCGAGTTGATATAATATGGGCTATAGTTATAGTCGAGAATTGGAACGCGTTTTGAATTTTTGTTGGTTTAGTACTTGTTAGTTGAAATCCGACGTTTAGAACGTCGTGCTTTTGAGCGAGTTTTGAGAAGAAGTTTGTCACGTACGGAAGTACGTGATGACTGCCTTGAGAGTCCAGTTTCTAAAAAAATCAAATACGAGAGCTTAGAACGAACCTAAAATGTTATACGTCGAACCTATCAAGCAATTAGGGTTTTCACGGCAGTTTTGCGACCCTCGCCGGAAACTGTAATAACTTCCAGCTCGTTTATCGGATTTGTGATCCGTAAGTTGGAGCAGAAACTAGACTTCCTAAGCTTTCTAATGGTACAAGGCTCATCCCCTGTTTCTAAATCCTCTGTTCTGGACAGCCTCCAGAGTTACTGGACTGCGCAGTGAAAAATTCAGTTTCTAGTTTTCTAAGTTGTTTAGCTCACAACTTAGTTTCTTTCGATCGTTTAAGCCGTTTTATCTAACGAATATCTTCCTACTGACCCTAGAGTCAAGTACAGGACCTTGAGTGATGAAAACCAGTCGAGATCTTATCTCTTATCCTTTCATTAAAGAAGTAATAAACGAGAAATTTCATAAATCGTTCAATAAACTAAAACGTAAATCGCCTAAGTTGATTCTTTCCAACTTAGTTTCTTTTAATCTTTAAAGTCGTATTAAGACATCGAATACCTTCTCTACTGACCCGAGAGTCGAGTATGAGATCTTCCGAGTTCTAAAAGAGATTGGTACGAGTCTCGTTTCCCGTTTAAGTAAAACGAATCTAGTAAGCGTGCAAATGCCTAAAGAACGAAACAACTAAAACCTCTTCGATTCTCTTTAATCGATTATCTTTTACAACCCGTTTTTAAGTATGTTTATTTTACGATGAAGGAGGAAGCCAACTGTAGAGAAAGGACAGAAGATCCAAAGTTGGAAGCTTTTGCTTTAAGTTCTGTAAATCAAGGTGGGCTTTTATATACAAAATAAAACGAGCAATGCTCAGAAAATCTTTCTTTATCGCTTTGATATCTGTGTTTTCAAAGTGATATTATGGCATGAACTGTTTTATGTTTTATGTGAGTTCTCTTGTACCTATCTGAGTCAACATTTATGTTTTCCAAATTTAGAGTTAGTCTAACCAGATTAACTAACGATCGGCTCTGAGTTAGCTGCTAAGTGCTTTCCAGAGTTAGTGCACTTTGTAACCTGTGGTGTATGTGATATCCTGTTGAGGGGTACCAGCCGCGGTGAATTAGAATTGGTCAAGATTGAACGTAACATTAGTCAGAAAATGCTCGCGCGAGTGATTTATGAGAAAAAGTCAGAAAATGTTTAGTAGACACGGATTCTTTCAATAAAACTCCGATGTGCTACGCTTATGAAATGCCATATTTATCTATATTTATGATTATGTTTTCGGCATCGTGCCCATTAAGTACGTTTGTACTTAGCCCTGCATTGTTTTCTAAAGGTGCAGGTTGAAGCGACGGTGAGCGGCGACGGTTGATGTTGAGTTAAAGGATAGGATGCTTAGTTAGAACCCTTCCGCTGCCAAACTCTGAATTTCTTTTTGAGATGTACTTTTTGAACAATACTCTGTAGTCTAAGTCTGTACATATGAACTTAGCTTCTTTATTGTACTTTTGTCGAGTAATCCTTAGGGATTAACTCTTTCTTATTTATATTCAAATCTTATTCATGGTTTATCGATGTTTATCATGTATGTTTAGTCAATTAGCCCCCTTCTTCCCCGCTTCTTTAATCCAACCCCAGTCGCACCCCGACTTCTGCCGTCCCTCGGGATTTGGGGCTGTGACAGAGTGGTATCAGAGCAGTGGTCGTTTTCTGCTCTGCTTCTGAGTCAATCTTCTAGTATAAGTTAGTGTTAGTCATTCTTTCAAGTACGAGTCATTCTTTTAAGTAATATCATAAAGTGGTATTTGTATACAAGTCTTTCTCTGAGAAATAATATAGAGTATTCGTTTGTACTCTTTATCGAGTCTTCTTTCATGTCATGAGACATGGTATTTGTGTATACTCTGGATCAGAGTCGTCTTTCCAAGTATGAGATAAGAGTTAGACTATGATGCTAAGATTGAGAACGTAGAAGTCAACTCAACCGCCCGCTACGTCGACTCAACGAGGAAAAGTGAAAGAATTTTATAATGAGATTTCTTTTAAATAAGGAATTTATGAGCAAATATTTCAGTGAAATTTGAAAACGAGAATGAGTTGTGTTTAAAAAAAAAAAAAAAGGAGAATTTTACAGAAGTATAATTTTTATACTTACATGATTATGCGATAGTACAAGTACTATCTTATGTGAAAATATTTGCGCAATGATTTCCTTTTTATGAAAATTATGCGGATACGAGAATATAGTCAGATTTTAAGGAATTTTCCCGGTTCAATGAGAACGTAGACGTGGAACTTAAGAACTTTCCGGTTCTTCGAGAACTTAGACGTTTTTAAGAAACGTTGTTTTGAAATGATTTCGAAAGGAGATCCCTAACGCGAGAAGGACTTCCTCTGATGAATGTTACGTGCGCTTAGTGACATGAATAAAGATTCGGCAAAGTCGAACTTGTCGTCTAAGAATTTCCAACGAGGGAAAAGGAAATAAAATGAATAACAATAATTCAATAAATCGTGTTAGTAAGAAAAAGGAGTAATTAGACGTTTGAGAAGCTTTCGACTTCGAGTTAAGAAAGATATGAACGAGACGACAACTGGAACTTAGTTTTCCAGGAAGTTATTCTTAAGTTATATTTCATTTTCTTTTTATGGAATTAAATTCCATATTTTCGTCTTGAGCGACGACTACAATTAGTACGGATATCAAGAATCGTAAGCGATAAATTCTTTTGAAAATGGATGTTACTTTTGAATAAGTAGCATGAACGAAGTAAATATACTTTGTTTTAATAAGTGAAAATCGTTAAGAGTTAATGAGTTAAGAAATAAAAGAAATAGAAGAATTGAAATGAGTAATAATATGGTGAAAGGAAAAGAATGAAAATAAAATCTTTAATTTTATGTATATAAATATATATATATATATAAATATAAATATATATATATATATATATGTTGTTGAGTGCAATTTCTTGAATTGCTAGAAGTCTTAATAAGTGGTTGACTTAAGTGTTGATGTTACAATTGAATAAGGAATATTCATTTTGTAATTTATGTTTTCGTTAAGATAAGTTATTTTCTTTCCCTACCTGTTACTGATCCGTGTTACCTTAAAACTTTTGTAGGATGGCTAGGACTCGTGTTATGGCTCGGAAGAGTCAACCTTTAGCCTCGTGCTAGCGCACCATAGTTGACATGTTGCAGGATGAGTACTACGAGTTCGAGGTAGACTACGGAGAAGAGGATGTGGGACAGATTGTCAGCAACTTTTCTTCAGCCTACTACCCAGTGAGACACCTGATCAGGGAGAGTTAGGCGATACTAGATTTGATCGTGCACCTAACGGACGAGTGGCGCGGATGGGCGCACCGTGCAGCTTGGTACTTCTTGGGGATTTTCGGCAACGACACGGAGCCAACCGGCAACTACGCCGGATTCGCCCTGTGTGTGCACAGGCGTTTCTTTGAGAGCAGGTTTATGCTTCCCCTTCCTTTAGAGCCACACATCCCCTACAGTCACTTTCCAGCCGAGACGGAGCTTGAGGAGCTTGACTTAGACCCGGAGTTTTTAGCTTTGTTAGAGTTGCCACCAGACGGTGTACTGGAGGAGGAGTCTGAGGCTGAATTAGAGCAGCCAGAGGAGGACGAGGAGACGGTAGTTCCACCAGAGTCACCACCGGTTGAACAGCAGATTGAGGAGTTGATCCCAGGCCCGGGTTTTGTAGAGGTTGACGCTGAGACAGCCGCACTGTTGGGGTTGTCTTCACCGTTTGTGCCTGACGTTTGTGTTAGGATCAGGGGACCGTTGGAGACAAGACTGTACAGAGAGGGACCAGACTACCGAGAGATCGACGCGGAGCTCGCCGCTATGTTAGAGCTGCCTTCTCCACTTACGCCACTCGAAGGAGATCTGCGCGAGGTGGGGAGTAGCCCGAGAGCAGATGGAGGCAGGACCGTCCAGGGTCCGTTCTAGGGAGGAGTTCGAGTCGGGTTCAGGTTCAGTTCCCGAGCACCTTCTTCCTCTGAAGAAGCGTGCGAGAAGGATCAGTGAGGACTACTTAATCTCCGATTTGGAGGAGACTGTTTCTGAGGCACCCTCACCCACCCTGCTTACACTTGACGACAGTTCTACTCTGAGGGTGGATGAGGCACTCGAGCTGGTTTTTGGTTCGAAGTCCGAGGAGGAGGATCCGGAGGAGGACTCGGAGGAGGATCCGGAGGAGGATCCGGAGGAGGATCCGGAGGAGGACCCGGAGGAGGACCCTGAGGAGGACCCAGGGGAGGGTTGTTAGGATTTTGCAGACTTCGGGGTAGTTTTTGGATTTCTTCTGCAGTTTAGTTAGACAGTGCTTTATAGACATGGGTAAATATTAGTAGTAGTGATAGCTTTTTGTCCTGTATAGAGTCGGATCGGTAACTAGTTAGTTTCGAAGTACTCTAGCGGATACGAAATTTTATGAATCGTTTCCGTTCTAGTACTCTAGTAGATACGGAGTGCAGCTTGTTTGTGCAGCCGGTAAATAGTAGGCAGTCAGCCTAGTTTAGACTAATAGTAGTCTAACCCTTTTTGTATAAGTCCTCTTTGGAGGCAAAAGTAATATTCTTTTTGAATGTATATATATATGACCCGTAAAGAGGGTTTTTAATCAAATAAATTTCTTATGAATCGAGTAATTAAAAATTAGAATGTTAAATGAACTCCTGTGACGAGGAAATGAGTTTAACTCGAAAGTTAAAAGATTAATGAAATGATATCAAAGCTATGTTTGATATGTTGTTCCATGAATTTGATTAAGTTGAGAACGAGCTAGTAAGTACTAAGTGTAATTAACAAAAGGAAACTAATGAGAATTTCCAATTCTTCTCTAGACTAAAGAAAATGCCACCGAGAAATGTTAACAACAGGAGAGGTCGAAGACCTAGAAGGCTGAGAGGACGTGGTGGACGTCAGTCAGAAAATAACCAAGAACAGGAATATGAGCGGAATATCACTCCATCCCCATCTCCACCCCCGTCACCATCACCACCACTTCCACCACCGCCCCGTAGAGATATTGAGGATCTTTTCCTCAAAAGGAACCCTCCAATGTTCAATGGAACTGGAAGCCCTAGCAATGCTGAGCTATGGGTGAGGTCGACCGAGAAAATTTTCAAACTCCTCAGATGCACTGATGAGGAGAGAATGTTGTGTGTCGCATTCCAATTGACGGGATCGGCAGATTACTGGTGGGAGGCAAGACAGAAGGTGATACCTGCTGAGCATCTGGCTTGTTTTTCGTGGGAAGAGTTTAAGGAGATTTTCTTTGACAAGTACGTCCCCAAGACGTATAGGGCACAGAAAGAGGCCAAATTCTATAATCTGAAGCAGGGAAAGCTGACTGTGACGGAATATGACGTCAAGTTCTGCGAGTTGATGAGGTATGCGCCGACATTGGTCGACACTGTGGAGAAGCTATCAAAGAAATTTCAGGGAGGTTTACGTCATGAATTGGGAATCGCTTTGGCTAGTCATGGAGGACTAGGTTATTCAGACATACTGGAAAGAGCACTGGAAATGGAGGCCGTCGTGCCTGACGAGAAAAAAATTGTACCAACTGCGTCAGCACCAGCGCAGAATCAGAATAGAGGCTACTACAACAACAACAGTAACAACTACCAAGGGAAGAGAAAATGGAACGGAGGAAGTAGCGGAGGATACAGTCAGGGTTACAACAATCAGGGAGGACAGAAAAGAGGTTATCAGCAGCCTGCCAACAACAATGGCAAGAGGCCGTGGCAGGGAAACAACCAATCGGGGTTGTTCATTCAGGGGAACAGGCAGAACTCGCCGTGGAAGGGCAATAATCAGTTGAACCAGCCGCAAGGGCAATAGAGGAATTTTAACCAGGGAGCGAATAACACAGGGAGGGTTACAATCCCTGTCTGCCCGAAGTGCAACCGAGCCCATCCTGGAGTCTGCCAAATAGGTACCCCCAACTGTTTCAACTGTGGACAGAAGGGGCACATGAAAAAGGACTACCCTAAACCGCTTCAAGCAGTACCTCTCCGAGCCATCCAAGCACAGCCGCAGCAGCCGCCTATGAACCAGCAACAGTTTCAGCAGCATGCACAGCAGCAACAGAATGCGAGGGCATGCGCTATCAAACAAAGCGGTTAGCGCAAAGGAAATGGCAATCTAGCAGGTATGGGAAAACTCCACAACATCCCCATTAAGATACTGTTTGATACTGGCGCATCGCATTCTTTCATTGCTGGCTCGTGTGCCGATAACTTAGATATCAGACCTGTAAGAGCTGCACAATCTATGAGAGTAGCCACACCTTCAGGAGAGATCACTACTTCCACGCATGTTTGCTCTAACCTAGAACTAGAAATCGGAACTCATAAGGTTATAGCGAACAACCTAAATGTTATGATAATGTGGGATGTAGATATAATCCTAGGAATGGATTGGTTGTCAGAGAATTACGCCACGATTCTCTGCAACGAGAGAAAAATTTCTTTTCAGCCGCCGGGTAAAGAACCGACCGAATTCCACAGAATTTCAATGGGTAGAGGCGTACCAATCATATCAGCCCTTCAAGCCACGAAACTCATGAAGAAGAAAGGTACTACAGCCTATCCTGTGTACCTAGTTGAAGAACCTGGAGCCGAGTAGACCATTCAGGACGTAAAAGTCGTGAACGAATATGAAGATGTTTTTCCGAAAGTACTACCAAGATTGCCACCAGATCGTCATGTGGACTTCACGATCGATTTAGAACCATGAGCAGCTCCTAAGTCTAAAGCCCCTTACAGAATGGCACCGAAGGAACTGGAAGAGCTCAAAATCCAGTTACAGGAATTACTAGACCTTGGTTTTATCAGGCCAAGCGTTTCACCTTGGGGAGCACCCGTGCTTTTCGTTAGAAAAAAGGACGGATCGATGAGAATGTGCATCGATTACCGAGAACTGAACAAGATCACTCTCAAGAACAAATATCCTTTGCCAAGGATCGAGGATCTGTTCGATCAGCTTAAGGGTGCAAGAGTTTTCTCCAAGATAGATTTGAGGTCAGGGTATCATCAGCTCAAGATCAAACCTGAGGATGTACCGAAGACCGCTTTTAGAACACGATATGGCCATTACGAATTTTTAGTGATGCCATTTGGTTTGACCAACGCTCCAGCCGTATTCATGGACCTTATGAACAGAGTCTTCCACCCCTACTTGGATAAATTTGTTTTAGTATTCATCGACGACATCCTTATTTATTCTAAGAATGAGACGGAGCACGAGGAACATCTACAGATAGTGTTGGAAACACTAAGAGCTGAGAAACTCTATGCCAAATTCAGTAAATGCGAATTTTGGCTGAAAGAAGTAATGTTCCTCGGACACATAGTATCGACAGAAGGAATCAAGGTGGATCCAGCCAAAGTAGAAGCAGTGCACAGCTGGAAGGCACCAACAAGTCAGAATGAGATCAGAAGTTTCTTGGGATTAGCTGGTTACTACAGAAGGTTTATTGAGGGATTCTCTACGATCGCTCGCCCGATGACGCAGCTACTCAGGAAGGATACCAAGTTTAAATGGTCAGATGAGTGCGAGAAGAGTTTCCAAACTCTTAAGGAAAAGTTAACTACAGCGCCAGTACTAGCACTTCCAGACATGAATAAAGAATATGTGGTTTATACTGACGCATCGAAAAATGGATTAGGTTGTGTCTTGATGCAAGACGGACGAGTGATAGCTTATGCTTCACGACAACTTCGACCCCACGAAGTTGAGTACCCAACCCACGATTTAGAACTTGCAGCCGTAGTGCATGCGCTAAAGATTTGGAGACACCATCTCTATGGTGTAAGAGTTGAGATATTCACCGATCACAAGAGCCTGAAATACTTTTTCGAGCAAAAAGAACTGAACATGAGACAAAGACGATGGCGCGAATTAGTCAAAGATTATGACTGTGGAATTAACTATCATCCAGGAAAGGCTAATGTGGTAGCAGACGCATTTAGTCGCAAGGCTCCAACGAAGTTAGGATGTCTTTTCGTAGAAGAAGAAACCTTAATACGAGAATTCGAGAAGATGGATATCAGAGTGCTTGACACGCCAGCAACAATAACAAGTCAAATAGCAGCATTAGAAGCTACACCAGATTTGAGAGAAAGGATCGTTAGTGCTCAGAGAAAAGACGAGTCAATGGAAAAGTTACGAGTAAGGATAAGGACAGATAAGCCGGAAGGATATTCTGAGGCTCCAGACAATGCAATACTTTACGAAAGCAGGATTTGTATTCCCGACAACGACAACAAATTGAAGAACGAAATCTTGAGTGAGGCTCACGATACGCCTTACACAGCACATCCAGGAAGTACGAAAATGTACCAGGATTTGCGAAGAAACTTTTGGTGGAACGGAATGAAACGAGACGTTGCCTCATTTGTAGAAAGATGCCTAGCATGTCAGCAAGTTAAGGCTTTACACCGACGACCGTATGGATTGCTACAACCATTGGACATCCCAGATTGGAAATGAGAAGGCATAGCTATGGACTTTGTCACAGGCTTGCCTAAATCAAGAAGAGGAAACATAGCAATTTGGGTGATAATAGATAGACTTACGAAGTCAGCTCACTTCTTACCGATTAAGACTACATATGGATCAGAGAGACTAACTCAGTTGTATGTCAGAGAGATTGTACGTCTGCATGGAATACCGAAGGTCATAATATCAGACAGAGATGCTAAGTTTACCTCGAGATTTTGGATTACGATGCAGAAAGAGTTGGGAACAGAGCTAAATTTCAGTACGGTTTTTCACCCACAGACAGATGGACAGTCAGAGAGAACGATTCAGATTTTGGTCGATATGTTAAGAACAGTGGTTTTGGACCGAGGCGCAAATTGGGAAGAAATTCTACACTTAGTCGAATTCGCCTACAACAACAGCTATCAGGCCACGATAGGAATGGCGCCGTTTGAGGCTTTGTATGGGAGAAAATGTAGATCACCGCTTTATTGGGACGAAGTAGGCGAGAGAAAGAACTTAGCCCCAGATGCGATAAATGAGATGATTGAGATAGTTCGACAGATTCGAGATAGAATGAAGAAGGCCCAGAGCCGACAGAAGTCGTATGCCGACGATCGTCGAACCAATCTTGGAGTTTGAAACAGGAGATAAAGTTTTTCTTAAGATATCCCCGACCAAAGGAATCCTTAGGTTCGGAGTAAAGGGTAAGTTAAGACCCAGGTTTATAGGACCTTATGAAATCCTCGAGAGAATAGGATCAGTCGCGTATAGATTGGCCTTACCGCCAAGCCTAGGAAGCGTTCATAACGTTTTTCACGTTTCTCAGTTGAGAAAATATGTTTATGATCCTAAGCACGTCATTAGTCAGCAAGACGTAGTTCTTGAATCTGACCTAAGTTATGAAGAAAAGCCGATATCGATTTTGGATAGAAAAGTCCAAGAATTAAGAACCAAATCGATACCAATAGTTAAAGTGCTATGGAACAATCACGGGCAAGAAGAAGCCACGTGGGAACTCGAGGAGAAGATGAAGGAGCGGTATCCTCATCTTTTTGCAGAAGGTATGCAAATTTCGGGACGAAATTTTTTGTAAGGGGGGTAGGATGTAATGCCCCGTAAATTCCTTACGTTCTAAAAATTTTAAAGTTAATTAAATAAATGGCTTTGCACGCCTAAGTTTACAATTTTTTAATTCTAAGACTAACGGTCGAATCCGTTTCTGAAAATAAATTACAGAAGTCAGCTAGACGACTACTGTATATAGGGTTAGCCCGTACGAAAAGTTTTTAGTTCGTAATCTCAGAACGGAAAACCGTCTAATCTTTACTTTCACGCAATTGCGATACGAACACGCCCGAGAAAGTTCGTTTTTATGTTTTTCCGGACGAAACTCGGACTGTGTCGTCCCGAGTTTTTGTCAAAATAATTTTTGTAAATTTATTTTTCCAATTAAGTTCATACGTTAGAATTTAAGGTCAAATCAAATCGCGACGTTTTTGTACCGAGCAACGTTTTTCGTCGTTCGTTTTTCCGTAACGTCGGATTGCGCCGGAAAAACCCGTAACCCTTCTAAAATTTCTGCATGGCAGCCGATATTTTTTTGTTTTTTTATTATTTTTTAATTAATTAGGTGGAAGACATGCATGATTAATGATGTCTAGTTAAATGACACCTAAACATCACTTTCCATATTTTCAAACCTTTCATCATATCAAACACTTAAACAAAACCATTCTTCCCACTTCTCTGTCTCTCTCTCGGCTGCACTCTCTCCATCTTCATCTTCTTCACTTCATCATCCACCATTGAAGACATCTCCAAGAGCTTGAAGAAGAACACAAGTCACAATCCATCCACTCAAACTCTATACTTCTTTCTTTAATTCTTAAGGTAATTCCTTCCTCTATAATCCTATCCAATTATCTTTCTTTTATTTTTTTTCTTCTTTGATCGAAAATTTAGGTATTGGAATAGATGTTTTGATCTTGGAATAATGAAAATGGATGTGTTAGATAGATTAAATAGGGTTTAAAATTGATCAAAACCAAGAACCCTATCTCTTGTGTTAATACCGAAATTTTAGGTAATTTGTAGGATTTTTAATTTTCTTCTTTTGATGATTGATTCTTGTTTAATAGATGTTTAATTAGTGATTGGAATGAAAAGGAATCAAAAGCCCTATGTGTGTTTGTGAAATTTCAATTAAAATTTGAGTTGAATTTAGGGGTTTATGCATGTTAGTTGATAATTGTTTTGCAAGTGATTAATTGATGATATAAGAGGTTGATTAGTAAATAAATGTAGTTAATTGGGGAAGAAAATCACCCCCTTAACATCTTTATAAAAACAGAATTTTATAGAGTAATTAGAGGTTTCCACATGTTTGATATAAGTGATGAATTGTTGGTTAAATTATGTTGCAAATCATGTTAGTTGATTATAAAATTTAATTGAGAATTTTCTAAAAATGTTTAATGAAACATAAGAGATAAAGATCACCTTATAAGTTGAGTTATAATGATGTTATGATATGTCTGCATGCATGAAAGTGATTCACGTTAGACATAGTTTAACGTCGTAAAATTTGAACGAAATCCGACAACTTTGAAAAATCGCGTAAGAGACGAACATTTAGTCGTAACTAATAATCGAGAAGTCGGATGAAAATTCTAATTTGATATTATTATTTATAATGAAATTTAGAACAACTTTCTAGTTGACGTCATAAGCTTTCGAGTTGATATAATATGGGCTATAGTTATAGTCGAGAATTAGAACGCGTTTTGAATTTTTGTTGGTTTAGTACTTGTTAGTTGAAATCCGACGTTTAGAACGTCGTGCTTTTGAGCGAGTTTTGAGAAGAAGTTTGTCACGTACGGAAGTACGTGATGACTGCCTTGAGAGTCCAGTTTCTAAAAAAATCAAATACGAGAGCTTAGAACGAACCTAAAATGTTATACGTCGAACCTATCAAGCAATTAGGGTTTTCACGGCAGTTTTGCGACCCTCGCCGGAAACTGTAATAACTTCCAGCTCGTTTATCGGATTTGTGATCCGTAAGTTGGAGCAGAAACTAGACTTCCTAAGCTTTCTAATGGTACAAGGCTCATCCCCTGTTTCTAAATCCTCTGTTCTGGACAGCCTCCAGAGTTACTGGACTGCGCAGTGAAAAATTCAGTTTCTAGTTTTCTAAGTTGTTTAGCTCACAACTTAGTTTCTTTCGATCGTTTAAGCCGTTTTATCTAACGAATATCTTCCTACTGACCCTAGAGTCAAGTACAGGACCTTGAGTGATGAAAACCAGTCGAGATCTTATCTCTTATCCTTTCATTAAAGAAGTAATAAACGAGAAATTTCATAAATCGTTCAATAAACTAAAACGTAAATCGCCTAAGTTGATTCTTTCCAACTTAGTTTCTTTTAATCTTTAAAGTCGTATTAAGACATCGAATACCTTCTCTACTGACCCGAGAGTCGAGTATGAGATCTTCCGAGTTCTAAAAGAGATTGGTACGAGTCTCGTTTCCCGTTTAAGTAAAACGAATCTAGTAAGCGTGCAAATGCCTAAAGAACGAAACAACTAAAACCTCTTCGATTCTCTTTAATCGATTATCTTTTACAACCCGTTTTTAAGTATGTTTATTTTACGATGAAGGAGGAAGCCAACTGTAGAGAAAGGACAGAAGATCCAAAGTTGGAAGCTTTTGCTTTAAGTTCTGTAAATCAAGGTGGGCTTTTATATACAAAATAAAACGAGCAATGCTCAGAAAATCTTTCTTTATCGCTTTGATATCTGTGTTTTCAAAGTGATATTATGGCATGAACTGTTTTATGTTTTATGTGAGTTCTCTTGTACCTATCTGAGTCAACATTTATGTTTTCCAAATTTAGAGTTAGTCTAACCAGATTAACTAACGATCGGCTCTGAGTTAGCTGCTAAGTGCTTTCCAGAGTTAGTGCACTTTGTAACCTGTGGTGTATGTGATATCCTGTTGAGGGGTACCAGCCGCGGTGAATTAGAATTGGTCAAGATTGAACGTAACATTAGTCAGAAAATGCTCGCGCGAGTGATTTATGAGAAAAAGTCAGAAAATGTTTAGTAGACACGGATTCTTTCAATAAAACTCTGAATTTCTTTTTGAGATGTACTTTTTGAACAATACTCTGTAGTCTAAGTCTGTACATATGAACTTAGCTTCTTTATTGTACTTTTGTCGAGTAATCCTTAGGGATTAACTCTTTCTTATTTATATTCAAATCTTATTCATGGTTTATCGATGTTTATCATGTATGTTTAGTCAATTAACCCCCTTCTTCCCCGCTTCTTTAATCCAACCCCAGTCGCACCCCTGCTTCTGCCGTCCCTCGGGATTTGGGGCTGTGACATTGTAGTTGACGTCGTGTTGATCCGAGCTATAAAATATTGAGTTTATTTTTCAAACGAGAAGTTAGGATTGAAATCGATAACTTGTTTGGTATAGTAATTGTTTAGTTAAAACGACGAGGTTTTGATCATCGTAATTATTGACGGAAAATGGAAAGGAGTTTATCACGTACGGGAATACGTGATAACTGCCTTGATGTGATATTTTCGTGAGAATGTAGGTTCGATAACTTAGAACAAACCTAGGAAGTTATACGTCGATTCTATCGAGCCGTTAGGGTTAGCCGCGGCAGTTTCGCGACCCTTTCCGGAAACTGCAATATCTCTTAGCTCGTTTATCGGATTTGAGATCCGTAAATTGGAGAGTAAACTAGACTTCCTTGGCTTTCTAACGGTATAGGGAACATCCCCTGTTTCGGGATGCTCTGTTCTGGGCAGTCCCCAGAACCTCTGTTCTGTGCAGTGAATATCTAAAACGTAATTTTCTAAGTTGTTTTCTTCTCAACTTAGTTTCTTTCGATCTTTTAAGTCGTGATAAGTTATCGACTATCTTTACTACTGACCTAAGAGTCGAGTAAGGAACCTTTTGAGGTCTAAGTGAGAATTGTTCAATTCTCGTTTCTTTTAACTAAAAGAATATAGATTAGCGTGCAAAGGCCTAAAAGCTTTAAGCGTATGAAACTAATTTGATTTTGATTTCGAATTCCGTTTTCTTTTATCGACTCGATGACTTATTGAAGTTATGATTATTTACAATGAAGGAGGAAGTCAACAGTCGGGATAAGGCGAAGGATCAAATGACGAGAATTCGTTTAATAGTTCTGTAACGTATAAGGTGGGCTTTCCTACTTATAACAAACAAAATGTGGGTTTTTCCACAACTCGAAAGTAATGTTTACAGCTTTGATAACTATGTTTATCAAAACGTGATTATCAGGCATAAACTGTTTTGTGTTTTATGTGAGTTCTCTTGTTCCTTCTCAGTTGGCTGACTAGCTTTCCAGATTTATTAGTTAGCTGACTAGTTAACTTTCGATCGGCTTTGAGTTAGCTATATGCTTTCCAAAGTATGTGCACTTTGTAGTTTGTGGTGTATGTGGTATCCTGTTGAGGGGTAACCAGCCACGGTGAATGAGAATTGGACAAGATTTGAACGTAACATGTGTCAGAAAATGCTTGGCCAAACTACATTGTGAAAATAATAAAACGTTTAGTAGACACGGGTTCCTTTTCAAACAAAACCCCGATGTGCTACAAGGACTAAATGTCTGATTTATCAATACTTATATTATGATTTTGGCAATGTGCCCACTAAGTACTTTCGTACTTAGCCCTGCATATATTTCTAAATGTGCAGGTTGAAGCGATGGACGGTTGAGTTAGGATTGACTTGAGTTGAAGAATAGGAAGACATATGTACTTAGTCTCACTTTTCCGCCGCCAAACTCTAGACACTCTAAACTCTTTTGATGTTATGTAAATAAACTACTGTAGTATAAGTTCTGTAACTTATAACTTAGATGTTTCTGTGTACCTTGTTCGCGTGATCCTTCGAGATCAACTCCTTCTTTTGTTATAGAGTCTTGTTCATAGAAAATTATGTAGTCCTTTATGTATGCTTATTTTAGTCAATCCCTTTCTTCCCCGCTTCTTTAATCCAATCCCAGTCGCACCTCGGTTTCTGTCGTCCCTCGGGATTTGGGGCTGTGACAAAAATAGCTACAAAATTCTGTTGGTACCTTGAAAAGTTCATTTCAAGCTCATTTGAAGTGTAACTCCCGAAGTTGCATTTTTCTCAACCAATATAATTTTTTTGGATCCAAAACTACCACACTTTTTCGTTCTCATTAAAAAATCTACAGAATCGTATTTGTACCTTGCAAAGCTCATTTCGAGCTCATTTGAAGCGTAACCATCGAAGTTTTTTTTTTTTCAACCAATATAATTTTTTTTGCATCCAAAAAACCACCACACACTCACTTATTATACTGTATTCAATGTAAAAGTTTTGAAGAACAACTTTGTTCTCATTAAAATAGCTATAAAATCGTGTTGGTACCTTGAAAAGCTCATTTTAAGCTCATTTGAAGTGAAACTCTCGAAGTTGTATTTTTCTCAACCAACATAAATTGTTTGGAGCCAAAACTACCACACACTCCCTTATTATGATGTATTCAATGTAAAAACATTGGAAACGGCTTCTTTCTCATCAAAATAGCTACAAAATCATTTTTGTAACTTACAAAGATCATTTCGAGCTCATTTGAAGAGTTACTCCCAAAGTTGCGATTTTATAAACCAATATAAACTTTTTGGATCCGAGCCACCACACACTCCCTTATTATGATGTGTTTAATGTAAAAGTTTCGATAACGGCTTCGTTCTCAACAAAATAGCCAGAAAATCATTTTTTTACCTTGCAAAGATCATTTCGAGCTCATTTGAAGCTTAACTTCCGAAGTTGTGTTTTTTTTTTCAACCAATATAAATTTTTTGCATCCAAAACCACTACACACTTACTTATTATGTTGTATTCAATGTAAAAGATTTGAAGAACGACTTTGTTCTCATTAAAATAGCTACAAAATCGTGTTGTTACCTTGAAAAGCTTATATCAAACTCATTTGAAATGTAACTCCCGAAGTTGTGATTTTTTTTTCAACCAATATAAATTTTTTGAACCTAAACCACCACACACTCACTTATTATGTTGTATTGCAATGTAAGAGTTTCAAGAACGGCTTTGTTATCATTAAAATAGCTACAAAATCGTGTTGGTACTTTGAAAAACTCATTTTAAGCTCATTTGAAGTGTAACTCACGAAGTTGCGTTTTTCTCAACCAATATAAATTTTTTGGATCCAAAACTACGACACACTCCCTTATTATGATGTATTCAATGTAAAAGTTTCGAAGTATGGTTTCGTTCTAATAAAGAAGGCTATAAAATCGTGTTTGTACCTTGCAAAGCTCATTTCGAGCTCAATAGAAGCGTAATTCCCAAAGTTGTATTTTTCTCAAACAATATAAAATTTTTTGATCCAAAACCACAACACACTCCTTTATTATGATGTATTTAATGTAAAAGCTTCGAAGAATGGCTTTCTTCTCATCAAAACAACAACAACATCGTGTTTGTACCTTGCAAAGCTCATTTGAAGCGTAACTCCCGAAGTTGTATTTTTTTTCAACCAATATAATTTTTTTTTGCATCCAAAACCACCACACACTCAATTAATTATGCTGTATTCAATGTAAAAGTATTGAAGAACGACTTTGTTCTCATTAAAATAGTTACAAAATCATGTTTTGTCACAGCCCCAAATCTCAAGGGACGGCAAAGCCGGAGTGCTGTCACGCCCCGACTCTCGAGGTGCGACTTACGAAACAACAACGCAACCTAATCAACTAACAATCAACTCAAATACGGGGAACATGCTCGGGGAAACATTAATGAAGAGTAATGCAATCGAAAAAGGCTTTCAAAGACATAATGAAGTAATAATCGAGCATTTCAAAATCACATATAAACAAGGATACGATAAGTATTTCATGCTGACGAGGATAAGATTTCAACAAAAATGAGAATACGAAAAGTATATCAAGTCAACGAGAACCAGATTCAACAAAACATTTAAAGTCAACGAGCCCAACGCTTGGAAGCAAAAACAAGTATCAAAGTATATATATCAACAGACATCATTTCAAAGAGTTGCAGCAGAAAAACTTGACTCAAATCCCAACATTTACACGTATGAAGACGTGCAGATGTCAGTCCGACATCCGACTCGACTCAACCAAAAACACCACACCACCAAACGTCCATGCCATCACCATCTTGTCAACCTGCACGTTTAGAAATACACGTAGATCTGAGTACTTCGTACTCAGTGAACACATGCCAAAACATTTGGGAAAACGATGCTCTTAAAAGATATATCAATTGAACTTGTCTTACCGAAACATCACAAGTACTTAAGCAACTTAAAACAGTTTTACTTGTGCATGTTAAAAACATTTTCTTTCAAATAGACTGCGCAGTCAAAATATAACATATATCAATAGTATGCATCATATGTCACAAATAATCTTACTGTGCCGAGAAGTAGGCCTCCTTCTTGAACACTGTGACCAGTCACCTCAACATTCAACATACCACACGTGGGTTTCCTGCCTTTCACAGGATAATAATAACCTCAAGCAAACAGATGATAACACATACCAAACTCAATAAAAACGGCAAGTCAATCGCATTTAAAATCATATAATAATACTCAATTGTATAACAACATTCATCGATAGTTTTGGTTCAGAAAAGCCCACCTGACTTCCGAAGATTCTAGCTAGGCGGTTTAAGGGCTATTGTCCTCGCTTATCGTTCCGTCCGGCTTGATCCTTCACAGATCGACATCGATAAGAAAATAAGATACTAAGCAAGATGGATAAAAGACGTTGGTCTAGACTGAAGTACTTCTACTTGAGTCGTTTCTCTCAAGGCTATTCTTTCCTAAGTCAATCTCGCATTCTTGTCTTCAAGCCATTAACTCTACTCGGTGATTGGTTAATATTACTAACCAATCAATTATGAAACGACGTCTATCTAAATTCTATTACTCGGGTTTTCTTTTATAAACTTAATCAATTCTCGATTTAATTAACAACTCAATGGCTCAATTATTTTGCATACAAATAACTCAGTAATTCTTCACGTCATCACCAAATAATTATGTCACAGCCCCAAATCCCGAGGGACGGCAGAAGCCGGGGTGCGACTGGGATTGGATTAAAGAAGTAGGGAAGAAAGGGGATTGAAAGAATGACATACATCAAGACAGCATCATTACTATGAACAAGACCTAAATATGTAATTATAAAGGAAGAAAGAAAGAGTTGATCCTGAAGATCACTCGACAAAGTTTACAGAAACGAACCTAAGTTAAAAGTATGAAACAGA
The DNA here is from genome assembly GCA_029490685.1 of Schizonepeta tenuifolia. Lineage (NCBI taxonomy): Eukaryota > Viridiplantae > Streptophyta > Magnoliopsida > Lamiales > Lamiaceae > Schizonepeta > Schizonepeta tenuifolia. The sequence continues at coordinate 71,702,888 of CM055959.1, forward strand.
ATTTGAACCAAAAGTGGTATTTAATATTTACATCACAAAAGCATCAAGAGTTATGCAGCGGAAGAAATAAGCTAAGCATAAGGTGTTCTCAATTTCAACAAGCTCGAATCCTAACTCAACCCTCCTCCGCTGCCGTCGCTTCAACCTGTACATTTATAAATACATGCAGGGCTAAGTACGGAAGTACTTAGTGGGCACAATGCCGAAAACATAATCATAGATATTGATATACAGGCAGCTCAATTTAGCCTGCAGGCATTTTCACAGATGTTACGTTCAAATCTTGACCAAAGCTCATTCACCGTGGCTGGCTACCCCTCAACAGGATACCACATACACCACAGGCTACATTGTACACAACTTTGGATAGCGAGTCCAAAGTCCGATCGATAATAAAACTGGAAAGCACGAATGCTAACTCAGATAGGTACAAGAGAACTCACATAAAGCTCAAAAACATTTTAAGCCTGATATCACATTAAAAACACAGTTATCAAAGCTCGTAAAGGTCACTTTTAAGTTGTGGAAAAACCCACATTTTATTTGTTATATAAGAAAAGCCCACCTCGTAGATTACAGAACTACTAAGTAGCGAGCTTCCGTTTTCTAGCCTTCTGTCCTTTTCCCGAGCTGATTTCCTCCTTTATCGGACATTATACAAAATCATACGTCGATAAGTCGTCGAGACGATAAAAGAAAACAGAAATCGAAATCATAATCGATTAGTCTTTTATGGAGTTTCAAACTTTTAGGCATTTGCAAGCTTATCTAGTTTCTTTTAGTAAATCAGATACGAGATACGAACTCATCTCGTTTAGCAATCATAAGCTCGACATTTGACATTGAGGTCAGTAGGTAAACGGCATTCGTTAGCTCATAACGATTTAAAAGATCGAAAGAAACTAAGTTGAGAAGAAATCAACTTAGGAAAAGAGATTCTGAAAAATCACTGCGTAAGGCAGTAGTTCTGGGAACTGCCCAGAACAGATCATCCCGAAACAGGGGATGAGCCCTGTACCGTTAGAAAGCCCTGGAAATCTAGTTTACGCTCCAATTTGCGGATCTCAATTCCGATAAACGAGCTAAGAGATATTTCAGTTTCCGGCAAGGGTCGCAAAACTGCCGCGAAAAACCCTAAGGATCGATAGAAAACGCTGTATGACTTCCTAGGTTCGTTCTACGTTACCGGACCTATATTCCCACGAAAATTCTAACTCGAGGCAGTCAACACGTACCAAAATACGTGAAGGACTCCTTTCCATTTCTCGTTTACAAGCACGACGATTAAAACCTCGCCGATTCAAGTTAACCAAGTACTATACCATCAAGTTAACAAAATCAATCCTAACCTCTTGATTATAAATAAAGCTCAACAATTCGTAGCTCGGATGAACACGACACCAACTACAATTTCGTTCCCTCATCAAAAACAACCAAAATATTCAATTATAAACCTCAATCGCCATTTCTATCATTAATTATAATCATTAGTTCGACTCTTACGGATTTTCAAACGTCGTCGGAATTCAATCAAATTAAACCATATTAATCATCATCTATCGAGACTCATTACTACGTATCTCATAACATCAAACATTAACCAAGCTCAGTTTTATTTCCCATTATTCGTCTCATATGTTCTACCAAATATTATTAGAAAAATTCCAATTAATTCCTATCATCATCTAATATAATTAGAAGCATTAATCCATCATAATATTATCGACTAAAACAAACTACAAACAAACCCCCAATCCTACTAATTTTCGGTCCTCACCTATATAATTAGGGAATTGTTTCCTCCATTAATTAGCTCCATTAGCTCATTTATTATCCTACTACAACATCAATTATCCAATTATTAATCCAACAACATCATCAAAATGAACTTCCATATTGAAACCCTAGCCTAAAATCGTTCATAGGGGAATCCATTTATTTTTATTTCAATCACTAACTAAACCACTCCTATGATCAATTATCCAACAAATTTAATGAATTAAACACCCTAAATTAAAAGCCCTAAAATCGGTCAAGGTTAGGTAATTAGGGTTCTTAATTTCTTTCAATTTTAACCATAGAAATCCAATCCTAGAACATCTAATTGAATTAATTTAAGCTCAAAACAATTACTAAACCAACTTGTAAAATCGGTCCAACAAAGAAAATTAAAGGATTGAAATTCTATTTGGATAGAATAGTAGAGGAGAAGATTACCTTGTATTTTAATGAAAGAAGATGGAATATTAATGGAGGATGATTGATCTTGTGAAGAATTTCTTGCAAGAACACCAAGTTTCTGCAATGGAGATTGAGAGAAAAAGAAGTGTGTGTATGTTGAAGAAGGTGGCGGTAATGGAGAGGAATTGGAGAAGGAAAAGATGACAAAAAAATGATATAATATACTAATTCATGCAAGGTGGCAATTGGAAAGAAATAGAATAGTGAGTCATAGAATTTAATTACTAAAAAAATTGCAATATCCTAATTCTAAAAGGTAGAGTCGGCAGCCCTTTAATAAATACGGAGAAATCCCGCTTTTTCGGCTCGTTACGACGTTACGAAAAACGGTAAACGAAAAACGTATTTCGGCTCGAAATCGGCGAGATCCAATTTGACGATAAATTACGATATATTTTATATACTCGGAAAATAATATTTAAAATATAATTTCCGACAAAACCTCAAGACATCGCAGTCCGAGTTTCGTCCGGAAAATCATAAAAACGAACTTTCTCAGGCGAGTTCGTATCGCGATTTCGTGAATGTAAAAATCAGACGGTTTTCCGTTCTGAGTTCTAGAATTAAAAATTTATCGTACGCGATAACCCTAAATACAGTAGTCATCAAACTGACTTCCGTAATTTATTTTCGGAAACGGATTTCACCATTGGTCTTAGAATTAAATTTTATGAACTTAGGCGTGCAAAGCCATTTTTATTAATTTATTTCATTTTTATCGACGATAAGGATTTTCCGGGGTATTACAAATTATCATTTACTCAAACATTTAATTTAATTGCATAATAATTTCAAATAAATCAAACACATTGCTTTAACTTCAATCACATTTCAAGACACATTAGCATTTACTCAATTTTTATTTTAGAACTTAATTCAATTATGAATTCTTTTTATAAAAACTCAAACAATAAAGTTTATCTTTCTCGGCTTATAAACAACGCTTTTCCAAATTCGTTGTCTTATGAAAACATATCATAAATTGTTATTCAATTAACAAAATTTCTCTTTAATTTTTATTAATCTCTTATGAAATAGGAATTTCCTTTCTATTTCTAACTCGATTCTCATTCTTAACTCAACTATTATTTTTCTAATTATTATCTCGGGAAGTCTTCTCGGTTTATTTTTAATCTTACACGGTTTGAAACACAACTTTAATTAATTACTCGACATTTTAGTCCATTATTTTCTTGATTAAACTATACGAGTATTTAGACTTAACTCGTCTATCATCTTTTTATCGACTCGATTAAATCTTCTTTTCATTTCCTTATTATTTATTCTTTTTAACTCGATTTTCTCGACTCTTATTTATTTAAATAATAAACTCCTTTTCTTCTTTATTCTTAATTTAAAACCAATTTCTTAATTAACATTTTCCTTTATTCTTCAATTAATTTTTATAAAAACTAGTTTATCTTATTAATTTGATTACAAAATTTCTTTTTGATTTAATTTAATAAAAATTCAAATCTTCAAGTCTTATTTCAAGAACATTTACTAGATATATTTTTCTATACATTTCTCAACTCTTAACATTTTTAAAGCTTTTAACTTCATTCTTTTGTCACATTAAATCATATTTTCATCTAGGATTCAAATTAACATTTCACACATTAACAACATTATAACATCAAAATCATCAAATCTTCCAAATCATCATAAATTATTTTCTTTAAAAATTTTACATGCAATTCGATTTTCTCATACTTAACAATATCAAAGATTAAATCATCATATCACATAATAATTTCATGATCAAAACATCAACTAGATCATCAACAAAATCAAACAAATATTTTCTCCTTTTCTTCCCAAAACTCACGGCAATCATCTTATTTTTAGAGCAATTTATTTCTCAATTTTTCATGCATATTATTCCATTCTAAACATGATAAAAATCATAAATCAAGCATCAAGATAACAATAACTCAAGAAATTCAAATTCTCCTATTTTTCACTATATTTTCGGTAATAGCAATATTTTAGGGTTTTTAATTTCTTTTTCTTCTCTTAATTCATCGATTAAATCCTAGTGTTCGATTCTCCTATCGATTTCTTCTCACTCGATCTTCACATCGATAACCTAAGTTTGCCTAAACATAAAAATAAATGCTATGCAATTATGTTTTCTTTCTTTTAGGGCTTAGAGATATACATATATACAATTAATCAAATGAATTATCATCCTTTATAAATTAAATTGGATCTTCTCCTCTTGAACCTCTTGAAATCGAAATGGATGGAAGAAAAAAGCTCAAATTCTAGCTTGGATTCCTCTTGGAAGAACTTGTCTTGAATCCTCAAGAAAAGATATAAAACAACAATTAATCATCCATTTTTAGGGCTTAAGAGCCAAAAATAATGAAGAAATAAGGATGATTATTGGATTTCAAACTCAAGAATTTGGAGAATTATTACCTTTCAACTTGGGGTTTGGAAGAACTAAGATGATGGTGATGATCTTCTCTTGATTTGCATTGGAATTATTACATTCACTTATTTCGCGAGACGAGTAAGTTAGAAAAAAAAATGTTTTTATTTTATTTTATTATTTTTTTCTTTTCGGACGAAATTCGGACTGTGAGGTTCCGAGATTTTGTCGGAATTTAAGTTTTAAAATATATTTTCCGAGTAAGTTAAATATATCGAAATTAATGGTCGAATCGGAATTCGATGAAAATGTGCCGAATATGTATTTTTATTTCTCGATTTTCGTAACGTCGTAACGAGCTAGAAAACGCGGTAAATGGGATAAAAATCCTCCCATGACCGACTTGCACTCTCTCTCACATTAGATATTTCAATTTTTTATCATTGTTACTTTATGACTCACATTAGTTTAATAGTATAATGTTACACCTCATGCTACCTTTACACCTTATGCTAAGATATTATTTCATTAACACTTAGTCATCTCTCATTTCTCCCTCATCTCCTCTTGAACCCCTCCCCCCCTCCCCCATCAACTCTCTCTCAATTTTCTTCATTTCCACCATTAGAGATTGAAGGTTTCTTCAAGGTCCAAGATCTTAAGTTCATCAACCATCCATCCAATTTCAATTCCAATTGCATGATATTCAAGGTAATTCCAAGAGCCATACTTCTATCCAATTGGAATTTCATTTCTTTAATTTTTTCTTAATGACCGAAAATTAGGATTGAAATAGGATGATGAATTAAGCTTTCATTCTTGTAATTAGATGGATAGAAATGGATTTCTATGGATGAAATGGAAAGAAAAAAAAAATCAATAACCCCTTAGTTTAGGGTTGGACCGATTTTGGGGGTTTGTGTAGTAGGATGTTTGATTTTGAAATTTCTTTGATAATTGAGCTAAGGAATGGTTTAATTGTTGATTAATGCAAAGATAAATCAATTGCCCTAACAAATTGAAGGTGACCGAAAATTTAGGGCTAGGGTTTGAATTTGAAATGCAATTTATGATGTGGGATGTATTAGATGATGTTATAACATAGTAATTGATGAACTGGTGATCGATTATGAGGATTGGAATCGATAATTGAAGAAATAGAATAAGTTTGTGTAAATTGGGAAAATGTAGTAAGCATAAGAGAGGAAGAATAAGGATTTTAAAGTAGTAATTGATATGATTTTCATAAGATGATGTTATAAATGAGATGTAGTTTGATGAAGGATCATTCTATAATTTATTGGGAATTTTCTAAAAATAAAATGAAAAACGTAAGAGACGAACGCTCGTCGATAAGTCGAGATTAGATAACGAATTGAGGATGTGAAATACGTATTAATGAATTGTGATTGATGATGATCAAGTTTGTAGTTGACGACATTTACATCCGAGTTATGGAATGATGAGTTATAGTTATAAATGAGAAATGGATATTGAAATTGGTATAGTAATTTGGTTAGTTGAAAGACGAAGAATAAAACGTCGTATTAGTAATCGAGAAATGAAAAGGAGTTCATCACGTATGAGGTTAAGTGTTGACTGCCTTGAGTCAGTAATTTCGTGTGAAAAATAGAGGATTATCATAAGTTGAGCCTAGGAAGTCGTGCGTCGAGATATTGAGTACTAGGGTTACTGCGGACTGTTTTGCGACGTTTCACGGAAACTGTCATATCTCCTAGTTCGCTTAACGAAATCGAGATCTGTAAATTGGAGAGTAAACTAGACATCCGTGGCTTTCTTTTGGTATGGGGAACGTCCCCTGTTTCGAAATCCCCTGTTCTGGGTGAACTTACTGATCTATGCAGTAATGTTAAGAATCTAGTTTCCTAAGTTGAATTCTTTTCAACTTAATTCCTTAAGACCTTTTAAGTCGTTATAAGTTATCGACTTCCGTTTAAACCAACATAAGTGTCGAGTAAGAAATTGAGCGAGTTCTAAATGAGAGATGTTCGAGTCTCGTTTTTTCTCAATCCAAAGAGATTAGTTAAGTGCAAACGCCTATAAAAAACCATTAACCGATTCCGAATTTCTGTTTTCTTTCTTTTGTCTCGACCTTTCCCTAAAATGTGATTATTTACGTTCAAAGAAGGAGGACGTCGAGATTAGAAGACAGGACGGAAGATCAGAGACGGAAGCACGTGTTATATTTCTGTAAACGATTGAGGTGGGCTTTTCGAAAGTGTTTATCATGAATGCCATTACTTGTGAAGTAATATTATGTGAGCGTTGTTCGAAGGTGATTACGTGTTATTGATAAGGGTGTATTAAAGTGTTATCAGTGCATAATGAATTGCTTTATGTGAAATCTTTTATGTTTCTTTGCGTTAGCCCTCAGGGTACTAACCAGAGTATTGGATTCTGAGATAGCCCTCAGGCTACTATCTAGAAATTCCAACTAAACGATCAGATTCTGAGATAGCCCACAGACCGCTATCCAGAGGGACTGTTTCTGAGTTAGCCCCTCAGGTGCTTTTCCAGACGATCGGATGTGAGTTTAAAACCAACAGTGCGTCATTTAGAAATTAAGTATGCAGAATTAAAGGTTTTATACAAGTGTTTATGAAAAGATGCATGTTTAAATTATAATAAAACTCTTATGAGTTGTTTTCGGCATTGTGCCCACTAAGTACTTTTGTACTTAGCCCTGCATGTTTGTTTTTGAATGTGCAGGTTGAGTGACGAAGGCGGAGGAGGTTGAGTAAAGGTCATCTTTAAAGAAGTAAAGTTAATAGAGCCTCGATTTCACATTCGATATGTGTTATCTTTTCTACGTTTTTCCGCTGCGAACTAGTTTCAGTTAGTGTATAACTTTAGATCTAAGTTTCTTTCTTTGAACTTAGTCTCTTTTAAGAATAACTATGTTGAGTGATCCTTCGTGATCGACTCTTTCTTTCATTAAATAAAGTTGGTTCTCTTATTAATGTAAATCCTTTCGGTTTAAGTTGTTCATACTTTAAACCTAGTTTTCTCTGATAACAACTTTGTCGAGCGATCTTTTGTGATTAACACTCTCTTTTATCCAATGAAGTCAAGTTCTTAGTAGTTTCAGTTATATTTGTCTGTTTATTCATTCATACTCCCCTTCTTCCCCGCTTGTTTAATCCAATCCCTTGTCGCACCCCGGCCTTGCCGTCCCTCGGAATTTGGGGCTGTGACAGAATGGTATCAGAGCATTCGTTCCTGCTCTGACCGTAAGTTATTTTTCTAGTGATACCACAGAGTGATATCCGAGCAATCTTTTCTGCTCTGTATATGAATTTCTTTCAAGTAGTAAGATAGAGTATTTGTATATACTCTATACATGAGTCTTCTGTTGAGAAAGTAAAGTTTAGTTTGATTCACTAAACTTAAGAGAGTAGTAAACGGCTTAACCTCCCGCTACGTCAACTCAACCAACGAGGAAAAGAAAGGTATGAAAAAGTGTTTTAAATGTTGAAAGTTTGAAAGTATTAAATACACTTCTGTTGTGAATTAAGTGTGCCAGTAAGAACTATATGAAAGAATAAAAGATATACTTTGTGGAAGTATGTAAAATTATGTGAGTTATAATTTCTTTAATTGAAATTTGATTGGCATAAGAACTTAGACTGTTGCTCTAAGATTCTTCCCAATTCATTGAGAACATAGATTTTGAAGCTAAGGCTTTTCTCGATTCCTCGAGAACCTAGACGTTTTGAGAAAATGTTAGTTCAAATGATTTCGAAAGGAGATCCACAAAATGGAAAGAACTTCTACAGACGAATGCCACATGCGTATAGTGACATGAACAAAGACTCGGTAAAGTCGATCTTTGTTTTAAGAGCCGATAAGATTTTCCTCAGAGAAAAATAAAATAAGTAATAAAAGATCAGTTAATTCTGTACTAAGTAAACGAAAGAAACGATTAGACGTTTGAGAAGCGTTGGCTTCGAAATAAGGAAGATACGATCGGGACGAAGAGGAAAGAATAAAGGGAATCAAAGAGAATGAAGAAACAAGTGTTACTTCCGTACTAGTAACACAAATGAAGTCGTCTTTCAATGGGAGTTCGCTCCGTTATAACTCCAAGAGGAGATCAGTTTTATTATTAAGAATCGAGTATGAAAATTTTAGCTAATTTCCAACGATCGCTCGATTCCGACGATGATTAAAACTTGTATTCTAAAAGTTATTCCTTAGTTGATATCCCACTTTCTTTTGGAATTTTATTTCATACTTCGTAATTGAACGAAGAATACAACGAATACGAGCATTTAGTGACGAGAACGACAAGTCTTTTATAAACGAATGTTACATAAGTATAAGTGACATGAACAAGTCTCTTTGGAGTTGACTTGTTTTAATATTAAAGGACCGTTAAGAGTTTCTCTTCAAGAAAGCTAAGAAGTCTAAGCTAAGATGATTAAGTGTACGTTAAGACGATAAAGATAAGTTAAGATGGTTAAGGTAAGCTAAGAACCGTTAAGAGTTTGTTTGCAATTTGAGAAAAAAATGCTAGATGATTAAGATAAGATAATTCCTTAGTGAATGGATGAGTGCTTAAGGCATGGAATTGACGAGAATTTTTGGTTTCCTTAAGTTTCAAAATGCCGCCAAGAGTTGCGAATAACTGAGGAAGTGGACGCGGTAGGCCTGGAGGACCGGGAAGAGATCATAGACATCATGAGAGGGAGGAAGATCAAGGACATCAGGAAAACCCTCCACCTCCACCACCACTACGTCGTGACATAGAGCATCTATTCCTCAAAAGAAATCCACCTGTCTTTAATGGATCAGGAAACCCGAGCAATGCTGAGCTTTGGGTAAGAGCTATAGAAAGAATTTTTAAACTTCTCAAATGTACGGATGAGGAGCGCCTCTCATGTGTTGTGTTTCAACTCGACGGACCAGCTGATTTTTGGTGGGAAGCTAGACAGAAGGTCATTCCGACAGAGCATCTGGCTCAGTTTACATGGGATGAGTTTAAGGAAGCATTTTACGACAAGTACATCCCTAAGACCTATAGAGCAAAGAAGGAAGCAGAGTTTTACAGTCTGAAACAAGGGAAGATGACAGTGACTGAATACGATGCAACCTTCTGTGAATTGTCAAGGTATGCACCCGAGCAGGTAGATACGGACGAGAAGATGGCAAAGAAGTTCCGTGGGGGACTTAGACATGAACTAGGAGTGGCACTAGCCAGTCATGGAGGACTGAGCTATACAGATATACTAGGACGAGCCTTAGACATGGAGGCAGTTGTGCCTGATGAACGAGAGATTGTAGCGCCCGTATCAGCACTAATCCAGATACCAACTCCAGACCATTCCAACAACAGAAACAACAACCATAAAGGAAAAAGGAAATGGAAAGGAGGAAACCAGGGTGAAGATCAGCATGACTTTCAACAGCCAAATTAGAATAGACAAACAGGACAATGGAGGAAAAATAACCAACAAGGACAGTGGCAGGGACAACAGGCAGACAATAACCAAGGAGGATTCACTGTTCCTACCTGCCCCAAGTGTAACAAAATGCATTTTGGGCGTTGTTTGGCAAACTTTGACGGTTGTTATAACTGTAGTCTGCAGGGGCACGTGAGAAGAAATTGTCCAAAACCATTGCTAACCTTGAGAGCTATACAAGCTCAGCTGCATCCGCAACAACAACAACTACAACAACGACAAGAGCAGAATGCATGGGCATTTGTGAATGGGCCAGAAGCACAGGACAAGGGCAATGGGCACTAGGCGAATAGTTGGCCCAATTCGGACTAGTAGTATTTTTGTATAAGTCCTCGTTGGAGGCAAAATAGTACTCGTACGACGTATATGTAAATATGAACCCGTAAATAGGCTTTGACTTCGTAAGAATTTTTCTTCTAATTGTGGGCTTTAAGTAAGTGTTAATGAAAATGTTAGATATAATCCATGGAATGGAAGGATTATGATTATGGTATCAATTACTATTCATAAAAAGCAAATGTGGTAGCAGGTGCGACGAGTCGCAATACTCCAACCAAGTTCGGATGTCTCTTTATCGAGGAAGAAGCACTTATACGAGAATTCAAGACGATAAATTTAGAGGTGTCTGATACACCTACGATAACCAGCTGAATAGTAGCACTCGTAGTTACACCAGGCCTGCGAAAGAGAATCATAAGTGCCCAGAGAAAGGACAAGTTGATTCAGAAGCTACGACTAAGGATAAGAACGGATAAACCGGACGATTATTCTGAAGCACTAGATAATGTGATCGTATTTGAGATAGACTTTGTATCCTGATGTCGATGAATTAAAGAACGATATTATGAGTGAGGCTCATAACACACCATATACCGCGTACCCAGGAAGTACGAAGATGTATGAAGATTGAAGAAAGACCGCAAACGATTTTGGATCGAAAAGTGCGAGAGTTAAGAAGTAAGTCGATACGATTAGTAAAGTATTTTGGAATTACCACGGGCAAGAGGAAGCTACGTGGGAACTTTTTGCGAAGGAGGTAAGCAAATTTCGGCACGAAATTTTTCGTTAGAGGGGTAGAATGTAATACTCGGCATTTCTGTTCCAACGAAAAATAAAAATTTTCTAAGAAGTTAATTAAAATCATGGCTTTGCACGCCTAAGTTCCCGATTTTCAATTCTAAGACCAACGGTGAAATCCGTTTCAGAAAATAAATTCCAGAAGTTGGAGGAACGACTACTGTATTAGGGTTTCGGCGCCCGATAAAATTTTAGTAGTTGAACTCAGATCGAGAAACCATCGAACTTTACATTCACTTATTTCGCGAGACGAGTAAGTTAGAAAAAAAAAATATTTTTATTTTTTTATTTTATTTTTTTTCTTTTCGGACTAAATTCGGACTGTGAGGTTCCGAGATTTTGTCGGATTTTAAGTTTAAAAATATATTTTCCGAGTAAGTTAAATATATCTGAATCAATGGTCGAATCGGAATTCGACGAAAATGTGCCGAATATGTATTTTCATTTCTCGATTTTCGTAACGTCGTAATGAGCCGGAAAACGTGATAAATGGGATAAAAATCCTCCCATGACCGACTTGCACTCTCTCACACATTAGATATTTCAATTTTATATCATTGTTGCTTTATGACTCACATTAGTTTAATAGTATAATGTTACACCTCATGCTACCTTTACACCTTATGCTAAGATATTATTTCATTAACACTTAGTCATCTCTCATTTCTCCCTCATCTCCTCTTAAACCCCCCCCCCCCCCCCCCCCCCTATCAACTCTCTCTCAATTTTCTTCATTTCCACCATTAAAGATTGAAGGTTTCTTCAAGGTCCAAGATCTTAAATTCATCAACCATCCATCCAATTTCAATTCCAATTGCATGATATTCAAGGTAATTCCAAGAGCTATACTTCCATCCAATTGGAATTTCATTTCTTTAATTTTTTCTTAATGACCGAAAATTAGGATTGAAATAGGATGATGAATTAAGCTTTCATTCTTGTAATTAGATGGATAGAAATGGATTTCTATGGATGAAATGGAAAGAACAAAAAAATCAATAACCCCTTAGTTTAGGGTTGGACCGATTTTGGGGGTTTGTGTAGTAGGATGTTTGATTTTAAAATTTCTTGGATAATTGAGCTAAGGAATGGTTTAATTGTTGATTAATGCAAAGATAAATCAATTGCCCTAACAAATTGAAGGTGACCGAAAATTTAGGGCTAGGGTTTGAATTTGAAATTTAATTTATGATGTGGGATGTATTAGATGATGTTATAATCTAGTAATTGATAAATTGGTGATCGATTATGAGGATTGAAATCGATAATTGAAGAAATAGAATAAGTATGTGTAAATAATGTAGTAAGCATAAGAGAGGAAGAATAAGGATTTTAAAATAGTAATTGATATGATTTTCATAAGATGATGTTATAAATGAGATGTAGTTTGATGAAGGATCATTCTATAATTTATTGGGAATTTTCTAAAAATAAAATGAAAAACGTAAGAGACGAACGCTCGTCGATAAGTCGAGATTAGATAACGAATTGAGGATGTGAAATACGTATTAATGAAATGTGATAGATGATGATCAAGTTTGTAGTTGACAACATTTACATCCGAGTTATGAAATGATGAGTTATAGTTATAAACGAGAAATGGATATTGAAATTGGTATAGTAATTTGGTTAGTTGAAAGACGAAGAATAAAACGTCGTATTAGTAATCGAGAAATGAAAAGGAGTTCATCGCGTATGAGGTTAAGTGTTGACTGCCTTGAGTCAGTAATTTCGTGTGAAAAACAGAGGATTATCATAAGTCGAGCCTAGGAAGTCGTGCATCGAGATATCGAGTACTAGGGTTACCGCGGACTGTTTTGCGACGTTTCACGGAAACTGTCATATCTCCTAGCTCGCTTAACGAAATCGAGATCCGTAAATTGGAGAGTAAACTAGACATCCGTGGCTTTCTTTTTGTATGGGGCACGTCCCCTGTTTCGAAATGCCCTGTTCTGGGTGAACTTACTGATCTATGCAGTAATGTTAAGAATCTAGTTTCCTAAGTTGAATTCTTTTCAACTTAATTCCTTAAGACCTTTTAAGTCGTTATAAGTTATCGACTTCCGTTTTAACCGACATAAGTGTCGAGTAAGAAACTGAGCGAGTTCTAAACGAGAGATGTTCGAGTCTCGTTTTTTCTAAATCCAAAGAGATTAGTTAAGTGCAAACGCCTAAAAAAACCATTAACCGATTCCGAATTTCTATTTTCTTTCTTTTGTCTCGACCTTTCACTAAAATGTGATTATTTACGTTCAAAGAAGGAGGACGTTGAGATTAGAAGACAGGACGGAAGATCAGAGACGGAAGCACGTGTTATAGTTCTGTAAACGATTGAGGTGGGCTTTTCGAAAGTGTTTATTATGAATGCCATTACTTGTGAAGTAATATTATGTGAGCGTTGTTCGAAGGTGATTACGTGTTATTGATAAGGGTGTATTAAAGTGTTATCAGTGCATAATGAATTGCTTTACGTGAAATCTTTTATGTTTCTCTGCGTTAGCCCTCAGGGTACTAACCAGAGTATTGGATTCTGAGATAGCCCTCAGGCTGCTATCCAGAAATTCCAACTAAACGATCAGATTCTGTGATAGCCCACAGGCCGCTATCCAGAGGGACAGTTTCTGAGTTAGCCCCTCAGGTGTGTAACACCCCGCGTTACGATAGGCGTTAAATTTATTTTATCACTTATATGGATTAATATTGCTTCTATTATGTGAAATATTTTAACTTTTATTAGCTCGTATAATTTAGTCGGACTTGATTGAGTCCGTAGTTGCGCCCTTGTTAAAAGGATAAATCTTTAGATTGCTATGGTGGTCTTTATATTTCATCCATACGAACTTGAAGTATTATTAAGGAACCAAATATTAATTGTTTCAAAAATTTATTTTTAGTTATTATTTTATGAGAATTGCATATTTTAGATAAAAGAAATAAATGGTGGTATTTTTCTTATCGGACAATGCAAAATAATATGGGATAAGCTTGAACCAACTAGGAGATTAACTTGCTTGGAAGTTCCCTTTCAAATCACGTTTCCTACTTCTACTCAAATTCAAACTCCTTTCATCTTTTATACCCTAGCATCTGCACCCCAAAAGTTTTCATCCACAAAAGCTTCTCTACGTACGAACTCGGAGGCAACAGATTTTAAGAATTTGGAAACACTTTTGTCAGCCACCGACTTATTGTGTAGCAAATCACCAGTGAGATCTTGATCAAAGCTTTGAGGTTAGCCTTATTTTAATCATTTTAGTTCGCATATGTTGCTTTTATCAGAAAAATTATGATCATGAATCCCAGAATTAGTATAGATTCTTAGTTGCTTTGAAAAAAAAAATAATAAAACTTTATGTTTCTGAGTAGAATCAGGTAGTGTGTTCCGTTACAGTTTCGTAATATCGATAAGTCAAGAAGCGTTGAGTTTTAAAGATCTGGCTTTGTATAGTTTTATCACTTAATAGAAATTACTGGTCGGCATTGAAACAGATCGCACTATAGGAAAAAAAAAATGTAAGAGAAACGAAATGTCGAGAGAAGGCTGGGGAGAAAAGTTGTGACGTTAACTATAAATCAATGCCTAAAAATAGTATATGTGTAGGTATATTTACTACCTTTTGGCAGAGGTTGGAGAGAGAAGTGAGAGTGGTTAAAAGTTGAGAAAGATGAAGTTTCTAGTAATGGTTTGTGTGTGTGCGCCACGTTTTTTTTTTTAGATTTTGAATGGAAGAATAGGAAGTTTGTTGTAGCTGAATACACATAATAAATTAGGATAAATGTATATATATGTATATTTAAGCATACGTGAATGTGCATGAATTTGTTTGTGCTGTAGAAGTTTGATGAGTTTAGTAAAGGTTTCGGTGGGTTTATATGTGTTAGTAATAAAGATTTCTTTTAAGAAAAAGTAATGTGTAAAATATTTTATTGCTGTAAGTTTAAGGGAATAGATGTGAGGTTTTGACAAATAAGATTTTTTTTTACGAGGAAAATTCTTAACAGTTGAGTAGTTTAACTTTATTAAGTATTTTCTTTTAAAGTCAAATATATATAAGTTATAGTGATAGTTTTCAGTAAACTATTTACTATTTTTATTAGGTGCGGTGCGACTAGAACCCTCGTCTGCTACTTGATTTGTTTGGATCGTTTGTGCTCAGATTTAAGGTGTGGGATTTTTACTTAAACTTTATACCTTTGATTTATTTTGTCTTTTTTTAATACGATGTGATTTGCCGTATGTAATTATTTGACTTTAAGTGTTGAGCGGACCGTGTTAAGTTGTCCATTGACTTGCTCTCACTTGCGTACAATACATTTAATATCACTTGATGAGCAGGACCTGTAGAGTTGTCCATTGACTTTGCTCTATTTTATGGATGCCTTGTACGTTGACATTTAGTGTTGAGCGGACCTGTTGAGTTGTCCATTGACTTTTCTCTTACTCCTTGTTGCGTATTATTTGACTTTAATATTTACTACGTGCCTCTATTTTATTAAATTGGACAAATTTATTGGTATAACTGCCCACACTAAGTATATTCGCGTATACTTATCCCCAAACTTAAACTTTTCAGATAATTGAAGTCGGAGGCGTGGATGTGTCGAATGACGAGTCAAAATAAATAGAAATTTTATTTTATTTTCCTAAGACATTAGCATTCTATATTCTGCATTTATTTTATTTCTTTCCGTACTTGTTGCATGCGATTTGTTGGGATTTTCGCTATCTTTTGGTTAAATAAAATATATCGTCTTCTTTCAACTAAGTTAATTATTATTCTTTATTCAAGGAAAAAAAATATATTCATATTTTCACTGTAAATATTCAATAAAATATTAAATATTCTTTTAAATATTTTTTTTAATGCCTTAATTAGATTAGGGTGTTACAAGGTGCTTTCCAGACGATCGGATGTGAGTTTAAAACCCACAGTGTGTCATTCAGAAATTAAGTATGCAGAAGTAAAGGTTTTATACAAGTGTTTATGAAAAGATGCATGTTTAAATTATAATAAAACTCTTATGAGTTGTTTTCGGCATTGTGCCCACTAAGTACTTTTGTACTTAGCCCTGCATGTTTGTTTTTGAATGTGCAGGTTGAGTGACGAAGGCGGAGGAGGTTGAGTAAAGGTCATCTTTAAAGAAGTAAAGTTAATAGAGCCTCGATTTCACATTCGATATGTGTTATCTTTTCTACGTTTTTCCGCTGCGAACTAGTTTCAGTTAGTGTATAACTTTAGATCTAAGTTTCTTTCTTTGAACTTAGTCTCTTTTAAGAACAACTATGTTGAGTGATCCTTCGTGATCGACTCTTTCTTTCATTAACTAAAGTTGGTTCTCTTATTAATGTAAATCCTTTCGGTTTAAGTTGTTCATACTTTAAACCTAGTTTTCTCTGATAACAACTTTGTCGAGCGATCTTTTGTGATTAACTCTCTCTTTTATCCAATGAAGTCAAGTTCTTAGTAGTTTCAGTTATATTTGTCTGTTTATTCATTCATACTCCCCTTCTTCCTCGCTTCTTTAATCCAATCCCTAGTCGCACCCCGGCCTTGCCGTCCCTCGGAATTTGGGGTTGTGACAGAATGGTATCAGAGCATTCGTTCCTGCTCTGACCGTAAGTTATTTTTCTAGTGATACCACAGAGTGATATCCGAGCAATCGTTTCTACTCTGTATATGAATTTCTTTCAAGTAGTGAGATAGAGTATTTGTATATACTCTATACCTGAGTCTTCTGTTGAGAAAGTAAAGTTTAGTTTGATTCACTAAACTTAAGAGTGTAGTAAACGACTCAACCTCCCGCTACGTCAACTCAACCAACGAGGAAAAGAAAGGTATGAAAAAGTGTTTTAAATGTTGAAAGTTTGAAAGAATTAAATACACTTCTGTTATGAATTAAGTGTGCCAGTAAGAACTATATGAAAGAATAAAAGATATACTTTGTGGAAGTATGTGAAATTATGTGAGTTATAATTTCTTTAATTGAAATTTGATTGGCATAAGAACTTAGACTGTTGCTCTAAGATTCTTCCCAATTCATTGAGAACATAGATTTTGAAGCTAAGGCTTTTCTCGATTCCTCGAGAACCTAGACGTTTTGAGAAAACATCATGATCACATAATAACTTCATGATCAAAACATCAACTAGATCATCAACAAAATCAAACAAATATTTTCTCCTTTTCTTCCCAAAACTCACGGCAATCATCTTATTTTTAGAGCAATTTATTTCTCAATTTTTCATGCATATTATTCAATTCTAAACATGATAAAAATCATAAATCAAGCATCAAGATAATAATAACTCAATAAATTCAAATTCTCCTATTTTTCTCTATATTTTCGGTAATAGCAATATTTTAGGATTTTTAATTTCTTTTTCTTCTCTTAATTCATCGATTAAATCCTAGTGTTCGATTCTCCTATCGATTTCTTCTCACTCGATCTTCACATCGATAACCTAAGTTTGCCTAAACATAAAAATAAATGCCATGCATGCATGTTTTCTTTCTTTTAGGGCTTAGAGATATACATATATACAATTAATCAAATGAATTATCATACTTTATAAATTAAATTGGATCTTCTCCTCTTGAACCTCTTGAAATCGAAATGGATGGAAGAAAAAGGCTCAACTTCTAGCTTGGATTCCTCTTGGAAGAACTTGTCTTGAATCCTCAAGAAAAGATATAAAACAACAATTAATCATCCATTTTTAGGGCTTAAGAGCCAAAAATAATGAAGAAATAAGGATGATTATTGGATTTCAAACTCAAGAATTTGGAGAATTATTACCTTTCAACTTGGGGTTTGGAAGAACTAAGATGATGGTGATGATCTTCTCTTGATTTGCATGGGATTGAAGCTTGAATTCAAAGCTTTAATGGAAGAATTCTCAAGTATGAGTGAGGGTGTGTGTGTTACAGCATTAGGGGGAGAGAGGGAGAGTTTTTCTTCTTTGTTCTTCTTGAGGGAATTTCCGAAAGAGACAGAGATGTAGCTTGAATGAATGAATTCTTTTCTTTTGAATAGAGAGAGATAGGTAGGATGCATGCATTTGATGTCCAACAAAGATAATAAAAATGATGACAATTAGTGTTGGAACTTGGTTTGATTAAGTGTGATAGATGGTTTGATGTGATAGCATTTGCATGTAATCTTTTGTTAAGATTTTGGTGAGAATATCATGATTAAAGCTACATAGGGACTTGGAGAGAGATTTAGGGAGAGAGATAGAGAGAGAGGTGGCGGTGAGAGGGAGAGAGATGAGTGACACTTATCCTACTATTCTATTATGGGTATTAATTACCCGGTCGTAAAGAGTTTTCCGAATAAAACGTCCGTATTATTTCATTTATGCTAAAAACGGGTCTAATCTCTCTTCGTTTCGTTTCCGACACTAAAACATCTTAAACCTAATTCACATCTCATTAAAAGATTAATGATTCCGATCATCTAATTTTTTTGTCTTAAAAAAAATTAGTCGGCTTATTAATCCTTTAAAGATTAAATCCTCGTAACTCTTCTCAAATTATCTCGGATAAGCTCTTATCTTATCTCAATGATCTTAGAATTAATTCTAGGTTCAAATATTTTCATTCAAATCTATTCTACGTTCATCGACGCATAACAATTTCTCGGTTATCAACATTATTCTCTTTAAATCAAAAATCTTCGGAGTTTTTCTGAAAATCATGCTCGTACTCATTCTCATATAAGCAAACTCAATATATACATCACATGGTCATTTCAAGAAATAGAACAGATAATCTCACATAAAAACACATAAGGCATTCCAGTCATTTTACTCATTTCTATTTATTTAGAAATTTTTTATTCCTCAAATCTCGTCATTTAAACTTACTAGGTTAGTTAATACGCTCTCTAATGTTATAGAAGTTCGGGGTATTACATCCTCACTCTCTTAAAAAAAAATTTCGTCCAGAAATTTACTAACCTTGAGAAAATAGCTCAGGATATTTTGCCCTCATCTTTTCTTCGAGTTCCCAAGTGGCTTCTTCGAGATCATAATGACACCACTTAACTTTCACTAAGGGAATCGATTTCGTTCTAAGCTGCTGAACTTTATGATCTAAAATCCTCTTGGGTTTCTCTTCATAGCTTAGATCGGGCTTCATCTCGACATCCTCTTGGCGTATTACGTGCTTCGGATCGAAGACGTACTTTCTCAGTTGCGATACGTGAAAACGTTATGCGAGCTTCCGAAACTGGGAGGTAACGCTAAACGATATGATACGGATCCAATCCTTTCAAGGATCTCGTACGGTCCTATAAAATGAGGTTTAAGCTTTCCTTTGACTCCAAAACGATACACTCCTCTCGAAGGGGATACTTTCAAAAACACTTTATCTCCTGCTTCAAATTCCAACTTGGATCTTCGATTATCAGCATATGACTTTTGTCGACTCTGAGCTTCTTTAATCTTCTCGCGAATTTGGTGCACAGATTCTATCATTTTCTCAATCACTTCTGGCCCTATCACTTTCCTTTCGCCCACTTCATTCCAATAAAGTGGCGATCTACATTTCCTTCCGTAAAGAGCTTCGTAAGGGGCCATTCCTATCTTATTCTGATAGCTATTGTTGTACGCAAATTCAACAAGAGGTAAGACTTTCTCCCATTCAACTCCTTTTTCTAGCAGAACGGCTCTCAACATATCTTCGAGGATTTGAATCGTTCGCTCGGACTGACCATCGGTCTGGGGATGAGAAGCAGTGCTGAATTGCAACTGAGTTCCCAACTCTTTATGGAAGCTTTCCCAAAAATGGGCTGTGAACTTCGAATCTCTATCAGAAGTAATCGTCCTTGGCACTCTGTGTAATTTTACAATTTCCTTGACGTAGATTTGAGCTAATTTGGCTGATTCATAGGTGTGTGGAATAGGTATGAAATGAGCAAACTTCGTCAACCTATCCACTATCACCCATACTACTGTGTTTCCTTTCCTTGATCTTGGCAGTCCCGTCATAAAATCCATTGTGATTCCATCCCACTTCCACTCTGGGACTGGTAAGGGTTGCAGAGGTCCATACGGTCTTTGATGCAAAGATTTCACTTATTGGCAAGCTAGGCATCTCTCAACGAACAATGCTACATCCATTTTCATTCCATTCCACCAAAACTGTTTCTTTAAGTCTTGGTACATCTTCGTGCTGTCGGGATGAGCTGTATATGGGGTTTCATGAGCTTCACTCATTATTTCATTCCTCAACTTGTCGTCATTAGGTACACAAATTCTTCCTTGGTACAACAAGGCATTATCGCGTGACTCAGAAAATTCTTTAACTTCTTCTCTTCTCACCTTCATTCGTAGCTTCTCCAACTCTTCATCTCTTCTCTGGCCTTCTATGATGCGGGTTCTCAAATCAGGCATTACTACTAAAGTAGCAATCATTTGATCTACCGTCGCTGGAGGAACAATCACTTCAATTTTCATCTTCCCAAATTCTTTGATCAACTTCATCAGTTAGAAGGAATCCTAATTCGGTCCCTTCCGAATTTTCCTTCTTTCTCCTTCGACTTAGCGCGCCGGCTACTACATTCACTTTACCGGGATGGTAAGATATCTTGCAATCATAATCTTTCACTAACTCGAGCCATCTTCTTTGTCTCATGTTCAACTCCTTCTGTTCGAAGAAGTACTTCAAACTTTTATGATCTGAAAATATTTCACACTTGGCTCCATAGAGATAATGTCGCCAAATCTTCAAAGCATGTACTATAGCTGCTAACTCCATGTTGTGAGTTGGATACTTCTCTTTATGAGGTTTGAGTTGTCTTGAAGCGTAGGCAATCACTTTTCCATCTTGCATTAGGACACATCCTAGTCCTTGAGCAGACGCGTCGGTATATATGACATAGTCTTTGTCTGGCTCAGGTAGGGCTAATACTGGAGCTGTAGTCAATCTCGTTTTGAGCTCTTGAAGACTTCTTTCATATTCTTCCGTCCACTCAAACTTTGAGTCTTTCTTCAACAGGCTCGTCATTGGCTTTGCGATTTTGGAGAATCCTTCTAAATCTCCGGTAGTATCCTGCTAAACCGAGGAAACTACGGATTTCATGCACTGATATCGAGGATTTCCATTCTTGCACAGCTTTCACCTTCTCCATATCTACCTTAATTCCTTCGGACGAAACAACATGTCCTAAGAAATTTACCTCCTTCAACCAAAATTCACATTTACTGTATTTGACATACAACTTTTCAGCTCTAAACGTTTCCAACACAATCATCAAATGCTTTTCGTGCTCGGCTTCGTCTCTTGAATACACCAAAATATCGTCTATAAAGACAATCACGAACTTATCCAAATATTCGTGAAAAACTCTGTTCATCATATCCATAAATACTGCTGGAGCATTTGTTAATCCGAATGGCATTACTATGAATTCGTAATGTCCATATCTCGTCCTGAAAGCAGTCTTTGGAATATCTTCTTGCTTGATCTTCAGTTGATGGTATCCAGACCTTAAATCAATCTTGGAGAAGACACTGACTCCTTTTAGCTGGTCAAACAAATCATCTATTCTTGGCAAAGGATACTTGTTTTTAAGCGTAATCTTGTTCAGCTCTCGGTAGTCTATACACATCCTTAAACTACCGTCCTTCTTCTTCACAAACAAAATTGGAGCACCCGAAGGCGATACGCTTGGTCGAATATAGCCTAAGTCCAACAATTCTTGCAGTTGGATCTTCAACTCTTGAAGATCCTTTGGAGCCATTCTATACGGAGCCTTGGATATCGGGGCTGATCCGGGTTCTAAATCGATCGTAAACTCCAATTGTCGATCAGGGGATAAGCCTGGTAACACTTCTGGAAATACATCCTTGAATTCTCTCACGATTGGAACATCATCGATACTCAACTCTTGATTCTCGTCTTTATTCAGATAAACTAGATACACTTGTGTATCTTCTTCCTCATCAATCTCTGCGCTTTCATAGCCAAAATTATTGGCACACTCTTCTTCATTTTCTTCTCAACTCCGAAAACTACAGTTGATTCTTCTCCAGGAGGTTTAAACGATATTTGCCTCAAATCACATCGAATCGTTGCAAAATTCTCGGTTAACCAATCCATTCCTAGGATTATATCTACGTCCCACATCTGGATTACATTCAGGGATTTCGCGATCAACTTACGATTTCCGACCTCAAATTCTATATTCGAGCAAACACGCGAAACTATCGCAGACTTTCCTAAAGGGGTTGCGACACTAAGCACCTGGTTTGATTCTTCTACCTTCAGATCTAGGTTCTCTACGCAAATGCTAGATATAAACGAATGCGAAGCTCCCGTATTGAACAAAACAATAACAGGTATGCCATTAAGCTTTCCCATACCTGCCAAATTTCCTTTGTCCTTCTCTAGCGGCTTCTGCTCAATTGCCTAGGCTCTCTAAAAATGCGGATGCTCTTGCTGAAGAGGTTGTTGCTTTGGCTGCGGCAGCTTACGTTGATGCTGGACAAACTTTTGCAGAGGAGTTGCCTCAATGGCTTTCATCTGCGAAGGCTGGAACTGATTCGGTCTTCTGCCTCTCAAACCTTGTTGCTTACTCGGGCACTGGTTCGAGAAATGACCAGGTTGACCACAAGTATAGCAAACATTACTCCCGCTCTTGCAGATGCCTTGATGCATTTTGCCACATTTCGCACAAGGAGGGAATCCTAAGGGTCCTACAGGTAGGTTATTTCGATTGGCCTGCGGAGCTCTTCCCTTCTGGGGTTGCTGTGGGCCTTTCCCTTGCCACTGTTTCTTGTTCAGGTGGTTTCCACCACTCCATTTTCCCTTCCTTTTTCCCTGCTGGCCAAATTGGGATTGTTGGGTAGATACAGTCATGGTTGTCTGGATTTGAAATTGAGGATTCGCTGGAGGATGCGATCCTTTCTCTGGTTGCATTGCCAACTCCATGTCTAGGGCTCGGTTCAAAGCTTCAGCATAAGTCAAACCACTCTGACTAGCAAGAACTACTCGGATATCTTGCCTCAGTCCTGCTCGAAACAACTCGCACATCTTCTCATTAGTATCCACCATGTCAGGCGCAAATCGTGCTAATTCACAGAATTCTCGGTCATACTCGGCCACAGACTTCTTCCCTTGCTTCAGATTCATGAATTCGTTGGATTTCTGCTTGCGATAACTCCTCGGCATATACTTTTCATACAAAGCTTCCTTAAGCTGATCCCACGTTAAGTTCTCGCGCCCTTCGGGGGAATACATTCTTTGCTTTGCCTCCCACCAGTAGTCGGCAGTTCCTTTCAACTGATACGTCATACACTCCAGACGTTCACGATCGGAGCAACGAAGAAAACGAAAAATTCACTCAAGAGAACGAATCCAGTCCTCAGCATCAGCTGGAATGCCTTTACCATCGAAGGTTGGAGGATTTTGACGAAGAAAAAGTTCTTTGACTCGTCTCTCATTCGGAGGGGGCGGAGTAGGATCACGCTGTCCCTCAGGGTTATCTTCAGGGTTTCTGACATTTCTACGTCTTGGCGGCATTCTAAAAATTACAACAAGAAAAACTTTTAGCCACTTCTTTAATTCTTTAAAAACAAATCAAAGACTTTCTCAAATAACTTCATTATTTCATATATACATACATCTTATTCAATTTCCAATAACCATCAAACCTTCATATTCTCAAGACAATCATTTTCTCAAGCAATCAATCATAATCACAGAATAAAATATCATCACTTTCATATTCACATACTTAATTCAAATTGATAACTCAGGAAACTCATAATTAATTTTAATAACCTAAAGGCTCATTTTAATATCGCCCAATGGCGGCCTCTTTTAAGGACTTATAAAGAATAGGGATTCAATTGAAAATTTCCCTTTTTCCTACTCGAATTAAGCAAGTTCTTAAACCACAAATTACATTACTACTGAAAAAAAATTAAAAGAGCTCGTCTCTCAAACACACACGATAAAAATACTTAAATTTCCACGGCTTCCTTGAATCACTTCTACATGCAGGAATCGTCTTCGCTCGGCCCATTGTCGTCATATTGCTTCGCGTCGGAGTCTACTCCATAGTGCTCTATGGGATCTTCTTCCTCCTCAGGGTCTTCTTCTTCTTCTTCCTCTTCCTCAAGCATGCGGTCTACAAACTGGTCTTCTTCATCGACATTGTCATCCTCAATGGCGAAACACTCGCGTTCAGCTTCTTTCAAAGCTTCTTCATAGTCTTCCAAAGTGTAGTTCAGCGCGGCTAGCTCAGATTCAACCCATGGCGGGGTGTTGGGGTTTTCTCCTTGGCGAAGATAAGAAGCTACATCAGTTGAGGTACCGAATTGAGAGTTGTGCTCGTCTTCTGGCCTTGCTAGGGAGGTAGATGCACAAGCAAAAGGGGCAGGAAAGACATTGCTGGGTAAGACTTGGAGATATCCTTTTCCTACTGTTGCTGCATCAGTTTGCTCATTTTCGTTCTCACTGCCGTTTCTTGAATGGGCTGGCCTAGAAGATTCTGCTTCGGGATGAATTGAGAAAGTTGCTTGGCAATGATGCATATAAGCGGCAAACTGATATTCATTTGATAACGGATTTCCATTGCATCCGCTCGGCTGCAATGTTGGCAAGTTTGTCACAGCCTCAAATCCCGAGGGACGGTAGAAGCCGGGGTGCGACTGGGATTGGATTAAAGAAGCGGGGAAGAAGGGGACTGACTAAACATACATACATAAGAGACATCATACATTCTATGAACAAGACTTTATTTACAAAAGGAAGAGTAATTCTCGAAGGATTACTCGACAGAAGGTACTCAAAAGGCATCTAAGTTCAAGTTTACAGACATAAACTACAGAGTTTTACGTAATGTACATAACATCAAAGAGGTCTAGAAGTTTTGCAGCGGAAGGTAGGTCATAAGCTAAAGACTTCCTAACAACTTAACTCAACTTCAACCACCGCCGCTCTCGTCGCTTCAACCTGCACATTTAGAAAACAGATGCAGAGCTAAGTACGAAAGTACTTAGTGGGCACGTTGCCGAAAATATATTCATAAGTATAAATAATCAGGCATCTCATAATCGTAGCACATCGGGGTTTTATTGAAAATGGCCCGTGTCTACTAAACATTTTCTGACTCATTTATATAAATTAGCTTGTACAAGCATTTTTCTGGTATGTTACGTTCAAATCTTGACCAATTCCTCATTCACCGTGGCTGGTTATCCCTAAACAGGATACCACATACACCACAGGTTACAAAGTGCACATACTTTGGAAAGCATATAGCTAACACAAAGCCGATCGATAGTTAACATCCTAGCGGTTAACTAATAAATCTGGAAAACACGAATGTTAACTCAGATAGGTACAAGAGAACTCACATAAAATATTTAAACAGTTTATGCCATGATTATCGCTTTGAAAACACATTTATCAAAGCGATAAAGAATTACTTTCGAGTTGTGGAAAAACTCACATTTTATTTGTCATAGAATAAAAGTCCACCTTGAAGATTACAGAACTAATTAAACGAGCATCCGTTCCTCAGTCTTCCGTCCTTTCCTTAAGCTGACTTCCTCCTTCATCGTTCATAAAACATATAATCTCGATGAGTCGTCGAAGCGACAAAAGAAAATGGAAATCGAAATTGAATTCGATTTAGTCTTTTTATGTTTTTCAAGTTTTTAGGCATTTGCACGCTTAACTAGCTCTTTTACTTAAAAGAAACGAGATTCAAACACATCTTGTTTAGCATTCATAAGCTCTGTAGTCGACACTGAGGTCCGGTGGAAAGCATCTGTTAACTCATAACGACTCTAAAGATCGAAAGAAACTATGTTGAGAAGGATTCAACTTAAGAAACTAAGTTTTAAAGAATCACTGTTCAGATCAGTAACCTTGTACAGAACAGAGGATTTCGAAACAGGGGACGTGCCCTGTACCTAATGAAAGATACGGATGTCTAGTTTACTCTCCAATTTACGGATCTCAATTCCGATAAATGAGCTAGGAGATATGACAGTTTCCGTAGAACGTGGCAAAACTGCCGAGGTTAACCCTAATTGTTTGATAGAATCGACGTATGACTTTCTAGATTCGTTCTAAGTTATCGAACCTACATTCTCACGAAATTATCACGTCAAGGCAGTCAACACGTACTCCCATACGTGATAAACTCCTTTTCATTTCCCATCTATAATTACGACGATCAAAACCTCGTCGTTTCAACTAAACAATTACTATACCAAACAAGTTAATCATTCCAATCCTAACTTCTCGATTATAAATAAAACTCGACATTTCATAGCTCGGATCAACACGACGTCAACTACAATTTCGTTCCCTCAACATTAATAATCATTTATATCCAATTATCTTTCCTATTCGACTTTCCTATTATTAATTACGTACATTTGTTCGTCTCTTACGGATTTTCCAAAGTCATCGGATTTCAATCAAATTCTACAACATTATTCATCAACTATCAAGAATCATAAATATACAAATCATATCCTCATATCATCATTTATTCTCGACTTATCGATCGTTGTTCGTCTCTTACGTAAAATTTTACATTCTCCGTTTTCATTCAAATTTACGACAACGATTATCATCTAACGAGCATTACTAACATGCAAATCATATTATCAAAACATTATCGAGCCTCGACTTATCAATACATTTTCGTCTCTTACATTTTTCGTTTTATTTTTAGAAAAATATCAATTTAATATATATTTATCCTCATGCATCGTATAATTCATTTCCATTGAACAATCGAGCATATCTTAACATTTACTAACCTAAATCGAGCCTTGTTCGTCTCTTAAGTTTTGGATTTTATTTTTAGAAAATTCTAAAACAATTCATACTATCAATTAACGTCATAAGCAACACTAATCTATCATCAATTCGACGAAGAAATCGAACACAAATGAAACCCCTAAAATCTGAAATTTTCGGTATTAAATAGGGCTTAGGGTATTTGATTTTTCCTTCATGATTCGATCCGTAGAACTCGATTCTAAGCATCCTAGAACATGTATGGATCAACAAATCACATACTAAACCATTCCCTAATTTTCGAAAAAAATGAAAGAGAGGGGAAAGAAGATTTGTTCAGATCAAACTAGAGATGAAGTTCTTACCTTTCGATATATGAAATCGGATTGGAATTTAATCGGTAGATGCAAGAGTTGTGGATCTTGGAAGCGCTTGAGTTTGGTGCTTCAATGGAGGAATTGGAGAAGAAAATGAGAGTGAAATGAGGGAGTGGGGTGGCGGTATTGGTGGGATAAGGAGGAGGGTGATGACTCACCTTGGTGAGTCATAAAGTAGGGGAAAGAAATATCCTACAACATAGTGAGTCGTTAAGTTTCGTTTGGCGAGGAAATTTTATTCGAAATTCCTCGTTTCCGGCTCTTAAACATCGTTTTAAAAGTCGAAAAATACTTTTCTAGTTAGCTACGGAATTGACGAAATCTAATTCATCCGTTAGATTGGAAATAATTAACGTACTCGGAAAACCTAAATCGTTTTTCAAAATCCGAGAAAAAGTCGGGACGTCACAGTCTAAATTTCGTCCGGAAAATCACAAAAATTAACTTTCTCCGGTGAACTCGTCTCGAAGAAAAAGTGAATGTAAATTCTGACGGGATTAGATTCCGAGTTTCCGGGCGAAAAACATAACGGACGCGAAAACCCTAATACAGTAGTCGTCTAGCTGACTTCTGTAATTTATTTTCGGAAACGGACTTCACCGTTAGTCTTAGAATTTAATTTCATGAACTTAGGCGTGCAAAGCCATTTTTATTAATAACTTTAAATTTTTAAGTCAGTACGAAATTTCTGGGGTATTACAAAGTTAGACAAAGCAAAGGGATCAAAAGATTGAATTGGAAGCACACCACTTACAACTGAATAATCTGGGTAGGAATTTCGAGGTTCAAGCTCAGTTCGTGGCGGCGAATTAATTTGAAGGAAGACGGGGTCATCTTGAGGAATTGGTGGAGGAGCACGGACAATTTCATTTAGCAAGCTTGGAGAGTCATCTTCATACGGCTCTGGCGGAGGAGCACCATAGGTCATGAAACGGGCTGATATTGTGGAGATAAACGCATTCACATCGCCGTACAAGGTTCGGTCGAAGTAGCGATAACCTAAAAATCGAGTAACAAGGCATGCTGCCCAATCTTTCCATTCCTGAGGTAGAGCTTGGATTAGATGCGTCATGCCTTCCAGCGGTCCTATGTCCATATACTGGACTCTTCCCCATATCGAATGATAACGTGCTTGAAATTCCGCTAGTGACTTAGTACTCATCTTTCTCACGTGCAAGTAATCCTGCATCCAGTCATTATCGTCCATCCTATACGAATTTTTAAACGCATAAGCACACTTAAACAATTAATCGAGCATACTAGAATTTTCCACCACATACTCATTTTTGCGTTCCAAAGGGGGATTTTCGTTCATGGATTCGGGCAATTCCAAATCACGTAACCATTTGCACACGCGTTTCATCCTTTCTGATTTTCCCACACGAACACGCATTGGGGAGGGCATTCTAAAGCAATCTAGTTATCAATCAACTTAATAGCTTTCATTTCTAAACATCATAACTCAAAAATAACTCAAAAGAAATTCTCAATACTTGATAATTCAAACATCACTTTAACTTGAAAAAATTTTAGAAAATAAGACATACCTGGTTGCCAGATGAGATGGAGGATAGCTTGGGGTGGTTTACTGACTTAAATAAGTCTAGGAATTAAATCTAGACTCGACTCATCAAGGAATATCAGACTTCAGAGCAATCAAAGCTTTGCTCTGATACCAACCTGTCACGCCCCGACTCTCGAAGTGCGACTTACGAAACAACAACGCAACCTAATCAACTAACAATCAACTCAAATACGGGGAACATGGTCGGGGAAACATTAATGAAGAGTAACGCAATCGAAAAAGGCTTTCAAAGACATAATGAAGTAATAACCGAGCATTTCAAAATCACATATAAACAAGGATACGATAAGTATTTCATGCTGACGAGGTTAAGATTTCAACAAAAACGAGAATACGAAAAGTATATCAAGTCAACGAGAACCAGATTCAACAAAACATTTAAAGTCAACGAGCCCAAAAGCAAAAACAAGTATCAAAGTGTATATATGAACAGACATCATTTCAAAGAGCTGCAGCGGAAAAACTTGACTCAAATCCCAACATTTACACGTATGAAGACGTGCAAATGCCAGTCCGACATCCGACTCGACTCAACCAAAAACACCACACCACCAAGCGTCCATGCCATCACCATCCTGTCAACCTGCACGTTTAGAAATACACGCAGGGCTGAGTACTTCGTACTCAGTGAACACATGCAAAAACATTTGGGAAAACGATGCTCTTAAAAGATATATCAATTGAACTTGCCTTACCGAAACATCACAAGTAATTAAGCAACTTGAAACAGTTTTACTTGTGCATGTTAAAACATTTTCTTTCAAATAGACTACGCAGTCAAAATATAACATATATCAATAGTATGCATCATCTGTCACAAATAATCTTACTGTGCCGAGAAGTAGGCCTCCTTCTCGAACACTGTGACCGGCCTAGCCGAAACAAGGCTCACAGTCACCTCAACATTCAACATACCACACGTGGGTTTCCTGCCTTTCACAAGATAATAATAACTTCAAGAAAACAGATGATAACACATACTGTCACAGCCCCAAATCCCGAGGGACGGCAGAAGCTGGGGTGCGACTGGGGTTGGATTAAAGAAGAGGGGAAGAAGGGGGCTAAGTGACTTAACATACATGAAAAGACATCATTAAACCATGAATAAGACTTTAACATAAATAAGAAAGAGTTAATCCCTAAAGATTACTCGACAAAAGTATAAAAAGAAACTAAGTTCAAAATTAACATACTTAGACTACTGAATATTGTTCAAAAGTACATCAAAGAAATTCAAAGTTTGGCAGCGGAAGGGTTCTAACTAAACATCCTATCTTTTAACTCAACATCAACGGTCGCCGCTAACCGTCGCTTCAACCTGTTCATTTAGAAAACAATGCAGGGCTAAGTACAAACATACTTAGTGGGCACAATGCCGAAATCATAATCATAAGTATAAGTAATCTGGCATTTTATAACCGTAGCGCATCGGGGTTTTGTTGAAAGGGCTCGTGCCTACTAAACATTTTCCGACTGATTTGTATAAAGCAGCTTGCGCAAGCATTTTTAGAGTATGTTATGTTCAATCTTGACCAAAGCTAATTCACCGTGGCTGGCTACCCCTCAACAGGATACCACATACACCACAGGTTACAAAGTGCACTAACTCTGGAAAGCACTTAGCAGCTAACTCAGAGTCGATCGTTAGTTAACCTAGTTAGATTAACTCTAAAAGTCTGGAAAACCCGAAGGTTAACTCAGAAATCTGGAAAACACGAATGTTAACTCAGATAGGTACAAGAGAACTCACATAAAATAGTTGAAACAGTTTATGCCAAGATTATCACTTTGAAAACACAATTATCAAAGCGATAAATAATACTTTCGAGTTGTGGAAAAACCCACATTTTATTTGATATAGATAAAAGCCCACCTTTGTTTTACAGAACTTATAAGCAAAAGCTTCCAAGTTTGGATCTTTCGTCCTTTCTCTACAGTTGGCTTCCTCCTTCATCGTAAAATAAACATATTTAAAAACGGGTCGTAAAGATAATCGAAGAAAGAGAATCGAAGAAAGGTTTTAGTTGTTTTATTCTTTTGGGCATTTGCACGCTTATTAGATTCGTTTTACTTAAACGGGAAACGAGACTCGTACCAATCTCGTTTAGAACTTGGAAGATCTCATACTCGACTCTCGGGTCAGTAGAGAAGGTAGTCGATGTCTTAATACGACTTTAAAGATTATAAGGAACTAAGTTGGAAAGAATCAACTTAGGCGATTTACTTTAGTTCATTAAACGCTTTATGTAATTTCTCGTTTATTACTTCTTTAATGAAAGGATAAGATATAAGATCTCGACTGGTTTTCATCACTCAAGGTCCTGTACTTGACTCTAGGGTCAGTAGGGAGATGTTCGTTTGCTAAAAACGGCTTAAACGTTTGAAAGAAACTAAGTTGTGAATTAAACAACTTAGAAACCAAGAAACTGAAATTTTACTGCACAGTCCAATAACTCTGGAAGCTGTCCAGAACAGAGGATTTGGAAACAGGGGGTGAGCCCTATACCACTAGAAAGCTTAGGAAGTCTAGTTCGCGCTCCAATTTACGGATCACAAATACGATAAACGAGCTGGAAGATATTACAGTTTCCGGCAAGGGTCGCAGAAACTACCGAACTAACCCTAATTGTTTGGTAGGTTCGCCGTATAACGTCTTAGGTTCG
Organism: Schizonepeta tenuifolia; assembly: GCA_029490685.1. NCBI lineage: Eukaryota > Viridiplantae > Streptophyta > Magnoliopsida > Lamiales > Lamiaceae > Schizonepeta > Schizonepeta tenuifolia. Next base: position 71,734,461 of record CM055959.1, read on the forward strand.
TTCTAAACTCTCGTATTCAAAATTTTTAGAAACTGGACTCTCAAAGCAGTCATCATGTACCTCCATACGTGACAAACTCCTTCTCAACTCGCTCAAAAGCACGACGTTCTAATGTCGGATTTCAACTATCAATTACTAAACCAACAAAGAAAAATCCAAACGCTTTCTAGTTCTCGATTACAACTATAACCCATATTATATCAACTCGGATGCTTATGATGTCAACTAGAAAGATGTTCTAAATTTCATTATAAACAATAATATCAACTTAGAATTTTCATCCGACTTCTCGACTATTAGTTACAACTAGATATTCGTCTCTTACGCGATTTTTTAAAAGTTGTCGGTTTTTGTTCAAAATTTACGACGTTAATCTACGTCTAATATGAATCATTTTCATGCATGCTAACATATCTTATCATCATTATAACTCAGTTTATAAGGTGATTTTAGTCTCTTACATTCTATTAAACATTTTTAGAAAATTTCCAATTAACTTCTATTATCAACTAATATGATTTGCAACATAATCAACTAACAAAACATCACTTAATATCAAACATGTATAAACTCCTATTTATTTTATAAATTTCTGGTTTTATATAGATGTTAAGGGGTTGATTTTCTTCTCTAATCAACATCATTTATTCACTAATCAAACTATTATAACAACTATTAATCACTTGCAATTCCAAAAACAACTAACATGCAAAAACCCCTAATTTATAATTCAAACCCTAATTGAATTTCATAATAACATAGGGCTTTCAATCCCTTTTCATTCCAAACACTAATTAAGCATCTACTAAACATGAATCCATGATCAAAAGAAGAAAATTAGAAATTCTACCATTTTCCCAAAAAAATTCTGCATTAACATAGATGTTAGGATCCTTGGTTTTGATCCATTTTAATCTCCAATTATCATATCTAATACATCCAATTACATTGTTCTAAGCTCAAATCATCTATCCCATAACCTTAAAATTTCGAACAAGATGGAAAAGAGAAGAAAAAAGAAAACTAAATGGATAGGAATGGAGAGGAGATCATTACCTAGAGAATTAACAAAGGATGTATAGAGTTTTGTTGGATGAAATGTGACTTGTATGAACTCTTCTTGTTCTTGGAGGTGTTCTTCAATGGAGAAATGGATGTTGAAGAAGATGAAGTTTGAGAGATGGGAGAGAGGGCTGCCGAGAGTGATAGAGAGAGATGGAGAGAAAGAATTGGTTTTGTCTTAGTTTTTTTTGCTATGATGATTAATGGTTGAAAAATGTGTAAAGTAAAATTAGGTGTCAACTAACTAACAAGGTCAACATGCAAGATTGCCACTCATGAGGTGAGGTGGCGGCTGCATGGGAAAGGTTTAGAGGGTTACGGGTTTTTCCGGCGCGATCCGACGTTACGGGAAACAAACGACGAAAAACGTTGTTCGGTACAAAAATCGTCGCGATTCGATTTGACTTAAAAATTCTAACGTATGAACTTAATTAGAAAATAAATTTACAAAATTTATTTTGACAAAAACTCGGGACGATATAGTCCGAGTTTTGTCCGGAAAAACATAATAACAAACTTTTTTGGCGTGTTCGTATCACAATTTGTAAACGTAAAAATTAGACGGTTTTCCGTTCTTAATTTACGAACTAAAAACTTTTCGTACGCGTTAACCTTAAATACAATAGCCGTCTATTAGACTTTTGTAATTTATTTCTAATAACGGATTCGACCGTTAGTCTTAGAATTCATAAATTGTAAACTTAGGCGTGCAAAGCCATTTATTTAATTAACTTTAAATTTTTTTAGAACGTAAGGAATTTACGGGGTATTACACATACCAAACTCAATAAAAACGGCAAGTCAATCGCAATTAAAATCATATAATAATACTCAATAGTATAACAACATTCATCGCTAGTTTTGGTTCAGAAAAGCCCACCTCACTTCCGAAGATTCTAGCTAGGCGGTTTAAGGGCTATTGTCCTCGCTTATCGTTCCGTCCGGCTTGATCCTTCATAGATCGACATCGATAAGAAAATAAGATACTAAGCAAGACGGATAAAAGACGTTGGTCTCGACTGAAGGACTTCTACTTGAGTCGTTTCTCTCAAGGCTATTCTTTCCTAAGTCAATCTCGCATTCTCGTCTTCAAGCCATTAACTCTACTCGGTTATTGGTTAATAACTCAGTAATTCTTCACATCATCACCAAATAATTATCATTTACTCAAATATTTAATTTAATTGCATAATAATTTCAAATAAATCAAACACATTGCTTTAACTTCAATCACATTTCAAGACACATTAGCATTTACTCAATTTTTATTTTAGAACTTAATTCAATTATGAATTCTTTTTATAAAAACTCAAACAATAAAGTTTATCTTTCTCGGCTTATAAACAACGCTTTTCCAAATTCGTTGTCTTATGAAAACATAGCATAAATTGTTATTCAATTAACAAAATTTCTCTTTAATTTTTATTAATCTCTTATGAAATAGGAATTTCCTTTCTATTTCTAACTCGATTCTCATTCTTAACTCAACTATTATTTTTCTAATTATTATCTCGGGAAGTCTTCTCGGTTTATTTTTAATCTTACACGGTTTGAAACACAACTTATTTAATTAATTTTAATTAAATGCTTCCAAAATCATTACTCGACATTTTAGTCCATTATTTTCTTGATTAAACTATACGAGTATTTAGACTTAACTCGTCTATCATCTTTTTATCGACTCGATTAATCTTCTTTTCATTTCCTTATTATTTTATTCTTTTTAACTAAATTTTCTCGACTCTTATTTATTTAATTAATAAACTCCTTTTCTTCTTTATTCTTAATTTAAGACCAATTTCTTAATTAACATTTTCCTTTATTCTTCAATTAATTTTTATAAAAACTAGTTTATCTTGTTAATTTGATTACAAATTTTTTTTTTGATTTAATTTAATAAAAATTCAAATCTTCAAGTCTTATTTCAAGAACATTTAAAATCATCAAATCTTCTAAATCATCATAAATTATTTTCTTTAAAAATTTTACATGCAATTCGATTTTCTCATACTTAACAATATCAAAGATTAAATCATCATATCACATAATAACTTCATGATCAAAACATCAACTAGATCATCAACAAAATCAAAGAAATATTTTCTCCTTTTCTTCTCAAAACTCACGGCAATCATCTTATTTTTAGAGCAATTTATTTCTCAATTTTTCATGCATATTATTCCATTCTAAACATGATAAAAATCATAATTCAAGCATCAAGATAACAATAACTCAAGAAATTCAATTCTCCTATTTTTCTCTATATTTTCGGTAATAGCAATATTTTAGGGTTTTTAATTTCTTTTTCTTCTCTTAATTCATCGATTAAATCCTAGTGTTCGATTCTCCTATCGATTTCTTCTCACTCGATCTTCACATCGATAACCTAAGTTTGCCTAAACATAAAAATAAATGCCATGCATGCATGTTTTCTATCTTTTAGGGCTTAGAGATATACATATATACAATTAATCAAATGAATTATCATACTTTATAAATTAAATTGGATCTTCTCCTCTTGAACCTCTTGAAATTGAAATGGATGGAAGAAAAAGGCTCAACTTCTAGCTTGGATTCTTCTTGGAAGAACTTGTCTTGAATCCTCAAGAAAAGATATAAAACAACAATTAATCATCCATTTTTAGGGCTTAAGAGCCAAAAATAATGAAGAAATAAGGATGATTATTGGATTTCAAACTCAAGAATTTGGAGAATTATTACCTTTCAACTTGGGGTTTGGAAGAACTAAGATGATGGTGATGATCTTCTCTTGATTTGCATGGGATTGAAGCTTGAATTCAAAGCTTTAATGGAAGAATTCTCAAGTATGAGTGAGGGTGTGTGTGTTACAGCATTAGGGGGAGAGAAGGAGAGTTTTTCTTCTTTGTTCTTCTTGAGGGAATTTCCGAAAGAGACAGAGATGTAGCTTGAATGAATGAATTCTTTTCTTTTGAATAGAGAGAGATAGGTAGGATGCATGCATTTGATGTCCAACAAAGAGAATAAAAATGATGAAAATTAGTGTTGGAACTTGGTTTGGTTAAGTGTGATAGATGGTTTGATGTGATAACATTTGCATGTAATCTTTTGTTAAGATTTTGGTGAGAATATCATGATTAAAGCTACATAGGGACTTATAGAGAGATTTAGGGAGAGAGATAGAGAGAGAGGTGGCGGTGAGAGGGAGAGAGATGAGTGACACTTGTCCTACTATTCTATTACGGGTATTAATTACCCGGTCGTATAGAGTTTTCCGGATAAAACGTCCGTATTATTCCATTTATGCTAAAAACTGGTCTAATCTCTCTTCGTTTCGTTTCCGACACTAAAACATCTTAAACCTAATTCACATCTCATTAAAAGATTAATGATTCCGATCATCTAATTTTTATGTTTTAAAAGAAATTAGTCGGCTTATTAATCCGCTTATTAATCCTTTAAAGATTAAATCCTCGTAACTCTTCTCAAATTATCTCGGATAAGCTGTTATCTTATCTCAATGATCTTAGAATTAATTCTAGGTTCAAAGATTTTAATTCAAATCTATTCTACGTTCATCGGCGCATAACAATTTCTCGGTTATCAACATTATTCTCTTTAAATCAAAAATCTTCGGAGTTTTTCTGAAAATCATCCTCGTACTCATTCTCATATAAGCAAACTCAATATATACATCACATGATCATTTCAAGAAATAGAACAGATAATCTCACGTAAAAACACATAAGGCATTCCAGTCATTTTACTCATTTCTATTTATTTAGAAATTTTTTATTCCTCAAATCTCGTCATTTAAACTTACTCGGTTAGTAAATACGCTCTCTAATGTTATAGAAGTTCGGGGTATTACAGGTGCGACTAGGGGTTGGATTAAAGAAGCGGGGAAGAAAGGGGATGAATAAGAATAAACAAATAAACAGACATTAATAACAGAATAAACTACTATGAACAAGACTTCGTTATATAATAAAGGAGTTGATCTCGAAGAATCACTCGACAAGTTGTTCAAAAGGAACTGAATTCATTGTACGAGCTTAGACTAAAAAGGTTTACATTAACTCAAAAGATTGGCAGCCGAAAGCGTAAAGCTTGACATACATGTCCTTTATTCTAAATACGACTTCTTAACTCAATATCAACCACCGCCGCTCCCGTCACTCAACCTGCACATTTTATAAAACATATGCAGGGCTAAGTATAAACATACTTAGTGGGTACATTGCCGAAAACATATCTTAAGTATAGATAAATCAGGCATCTTGATAAATAATGCATCGGGGTTTTTCAACAAATACCCGAGCCTACTAAACATTTTCTTTTACTTTCACAATATAGCTTGGCCAAGCCTTTTACTTGATGTTACGTTCAAACTTGCCCAACTTCTGTTTTAACGCCGGGGAAGAGTTAACTTCTTCTGCGCATGTTCTATTCACCGCGGCTGGCTACCCCTCAACAGGGTACCACACACACCGGCTACCGTGTACACTTAATCCTGGAATTCCCTTTCTGGTTAACTTAGCGGTCCGATCGATTAGTTAAACCCCTTTTGGCTAACTCAGAAAGGCACAAGAGAACTCACATAAAACAAATATTTCATGCTCTGATTATCACGTTGAAAACACAATTATCAAAGCTTGTAAATAAAGATTTTCGAGCATCGCTCGTTTTATTTTGTATATAGAAAAGCCCACCTTAAAGTTTACAAAACTATAATACGAGCTTCCGTCTCTGGTCTTCCGTCCTATCCTCAAAGCTGACTTCCCCCTTTTATCATAAATAAACAAACTTAAATAACTTGGTCGCAACGATAAAAGACACAAGAAATCGAATCAGTTTTAGTCTTAAATAACTTGGTCGCACTTTACTACTTTCTTTTGATTAACTAATAAACGAGACTCGATCAATTCTCATTCACAAACTGACTCGGCTCATTACTCGACACTTAGGTCAGTAGATAATGGATGTCGATAACTTATAACGACTTAAAAGTTCACAAGGAACGAAATTGAAAATAATTCAACTTAAGAAATTAAGTTTTGAAATCTTTCTGCACAAGTCAGTGATTCTGGAGTTCGCACAGAATAGAGAATATTAAACCTGGGGATAAAATTTATACCTAAAGAAAGCCACGGATATCTAGTTTACTCTCCAATTTACGGATCTCGATTTCGTTAAGCGAGCTAAAAGTTATGACAGTTTCCGTGAAACGTCGCAAAACAGTCGCGCGAAACCCTAATGCTCGACAAAACTTGACGCACAATTCCCTAGGTTCGATTAATGCTATTCCACTTTTATTTTCACGAAAATTTCATCTCAATGCAGTCAGTATGCAATATCCCTTAATCGGGTTCACATTCACGTCCTTTGATTATGTAATACCCCGGAAAATTTCTTCTGCGTTAAAAATTTAAAGTTAATAATAATTATGGCTTTGCACGCCTTAGATCCCGATTTTCAATTCTAAGACCAACAGTGAAATCCGTTGCAGAAAATAAATTCCAGAAGTCAGAAGAACGACTATTGTATTAGGGTTTTCGCGGACAATAAAATTTAAATTCTAGAACTCAGATCGGGAAACCGTCTAGTTTTTACATTCACGAAATTGCGATACGAGTTCGCCCGAGAAAGTTCAATTTTATGATTTTTCCGGACGAAACTCGGACTGTGACGTCCCGAGGTTTTGTCGGAATTTAGGTTTTAAATATTATTTTCCGAGTAAGAAAAATATTCTGGATTTATTGGTTAAATCGGAATTTGACAAAAACGAGCCGAATACGTTTTTATTTACGCGATTTTTCATAACGTCGTAACGAGCCGGAAAAACGGGATTTTTGGAAAATAAATTCCCCTATGATCGACATTATTGACAATATCATAGGATTTTTCCAATTTAATATTGTATTTAGCTTTATGACTCATCTTCCACCAATGTTCTATTAGTATAATATTGGACACCTAAGTTAGTTAAATTAAATATTACCAATGTTGTCATCTATCTCCCTTCTCTCTCTCAACACTCACGTAGCCACACACACATACTTCATCTCTCCCAAATTGTTTTCTTTCATTTTCCATTGATGAACTAGAAGCTCTTGGCAAGGAATTTCATCCAACTTTGATTATCATCCATCAATTTCCAATTCTAATTACATAAAACTCAAGAAGGAGGACGTCAAGGTTAGAAGACAGGACGGAAGACGGAAGTACATGTTATAGTTCTGTAAACGAACGAGGTGGGCTTTTTGAAAGTGTATCAATTACTGCCTTATTTATATGCGAGCATTGCTCGAAGGTGTTTACGTATTGCTTTAATAGATGAGTATTAAAGTGTCAATCAGTGTAAATGAATTCTCTTTTCTCTCTCTGCGTTAGCCCTCAGGTGCTAACCAGAGTATTGGATTCTGAGATAGCCCTCAGGCTGCTATCCAGATAATTCCAACTTAACGATCAGATTCTGAGATATCTCACAGGTGCTATCCAGATGGTCAGTTTCTGAGTTAGCCCACAGGTGCTTTCCAGACAATCGGATGTGAGTTAAAAACCCACAGTGTGTCATACAGAAATTATGTTTATAACAGTAAGAGTCTTATATGAATGTTTATGAAAAGATGTTTGATTATTTTATAATAAAAACTCTTGTGAGTTGTTTTCGGCATTGTGCCCACTAAGTACTTTTGTACTTAGCCCTGCATGTTTGTTTTCTTTGAATGTGCAGGTTGAGTGACGAAGGCGGAGGAGGTTGAGTAAAGGTCGTAATTAAGGAAGTAAAGATTAATTGAGCCTCGATTTCACATTCGATATGTGATATCATTTTCTACGTTTTTCCGCTGCCAATTCTGTAAACTAGTTTCAGTTAAAGTATAACCTAGAACTAAGTTTCATCCTTTGAACTTAGTCCCTTTTTAGAGTAGCTATGTCGAGTGATCCTCCGTGATTTACTCTTTCTTTCAGTAAGTAAAGTCGGTTCTCTTATTAATGTAAATCCTTTCGGTTTAAGTTGTTTACACTTTAAACCTATCTTTCACTGATCAAACTTTGTCGAGCGATCTTCCGAGATCGACTCCCTTTTTATTCAATGAAGTCAAATTCATAGTAGTTTATGTTACAAATGTCGTTTATTCAGTAGTTTTCCCTTTCTTTCCCGTTTCTTTATTCCAATCCCTAGTCGCACCCCGGCTTTGCCGTCCCTCGGCATTTGGGGCTATGACAGAATGGTATCAGAGCATTCATTCCTGCTCTGAATGTGAGTTATTTTTCTAGTGTTACCACAGAGTAATAACAGAGCAATCGTTTCTGCTCTGTATATGAATTTCTTTCAAGTAGTAAGGTAGAGTACCTGTATATACTCTATACTTGAGTCTTCTTTTGAAAAGGTAAAGTTTAGTTTGTATCACTAAACTTAAGATGTAGTAAACGACTCAACCTCCCGCTACGTCGACTCAACCAAGGAAGAAAAGAAAGGTATTAAAAGTGTTTTCATTTTGAAAATTTGAAGTATTAAATATACTTCTATGAGAACCAAATGTGCCAAAGATAAATTATGTGAAAGTATGAGAGATAGATTTGGTGAAATATGTTAAATTATGTGAGTTATAATTTCTTTGATTAAGATGTTTTGTTGATATGAGAACTTAGACCATTGTTCAAAGGTTTCTTCCGATTCTATGAGAACTTAGACTGCTGCTCTAAGATTCCCCGAGAACATAGACGTTTTAAGAAGCGTTGATTCTGAATGATTTCGAAAGGAGATCTTGAAACGAGAAGGACTATTATAGACGAACGTCACGTGCGTGAAGTGACATGAACGAAGACTCGGCGAAGTTAAATGTTGTTTTATAATCAAGAGTCGATAGGAATTTCCTTTGAGGAAATAGGATAAGTAATGATAAGGTAATTTAATTCCGTATTAAGTGAACGAAAGAAACGATTTGACGTTTGAGAAGCGTTGGCTTCGAAACCAGAAAGATACGATCAAGATGAAAAGGACAGAATAAAGGGAATCAAAGAGAATGAAGAAACAAGTGTTACTTCCGTACAAGTAACACGAATGAAGTCGTCTTTCGATGGGAGTTTGCTCCGTTATAACTCCAAGAGGAGATCCGTTTTATTATTAAGAATCGAGTACGAAAAGTTTAGCTAATTCCCAACGATCGCTCGATTCCGACGATGACTAGAACTTGTGTTCTAAAAGTTATTCCTTAGTTATTATTCCACTTCATTTTGGAATTTATTTCATACTTCGTAATTAAACGAAGAATACGACGTATACGAGTATTAGGTGGCGAGAACGACAAGTCTTTTATAAACGAATGTCACCTAAGTATAAGTGACATGAACAAGTCTCGTTGGAGTTGACTTGTTTTGATATTGAAGAACCGTTAAGAGTTTGTTTGCAATTTGAGAAAATTGCTAAATGATTAAGATAAGTTAATTCCTTATTAAATGGATGAGTGCTTAAGGCACGAAATTGACGAGAATTTTTTGATTTCTTCAAGTTTCAAAATGCCGCCAAGAGTTGCGAATAATAGAGGAAGAGGACGCGGTAGGCCTATAGGACCGGGAAGAGATCATAGACAGCATGAAAGGGAGGAAGATCAAGGACGTCAGGAAATCCCTCCACCTCCACCACCACTACGTCGAGACATAGAGTATCTATTCTTCAAAAGAAGTCCACCTGTCTTTACTGGATCAGGAAACCCGAGCGATGCTGAGCTTTGGGTAAGAGCTATAGAAAGGATTTTTAAACTTCTCAAATGTACGGATGAGGAGCGCCTCTCATGTGTTGCGTTTCAACTCAACGGACCAGCTGATCATTGGTGGGAGGCTAGACAGAAGGTCATTCCAACAGAGCATCTCGCTCAGTTTATTTGGGATGAGTTTAAGGAAGCATTTTGCGACAATTACATCCCTAAAACCTATAGAGCAAGGAAGGAAGCGGAGTTCTACAGTCTGAAACAAGGGAAGATGACAGTGACTGAGTACGATGCAACCTTTTGTGAATTATTAAGGTATGCACCCGATCAGGTAGATACCGATGAGAAGATGGCAAAGAAGTTCCGTGGGGGACTTAGACACGAACTAGGATTGCACTGGCCACCCATGGAGGACTAAGCTATACACACATACTAGCATGAGCTTTAGAAATGGAGGCAGTTGTGACTGATGAACGAGAGTCTGTAGTGCCTGTATCAGCACTAACCCAGATACCAACTCCAGACCATTCCAACAACAGTAACAGCAACCATAAAGGAAAAAGGAAATGGAAAGAAGGAAACCAGGGTGGAAATCAGCGTGGCTTTCAGCAGCCGAATCAGAATAACCGACAAGGACAGCGGCAGGGAAAACAGGCAGACAATGACCAAGAAAAAAATCACAGTTCCTACCTGCCCTAAGTGTAACAAAATGCACTTTGGTGGCTGTTTGGCGAACTTTGACGGTTGTTATAACTGTGGACAACAGGGACACGCGAGAAGAAATTGTCCGAAACCGTTGCTAACCTTGAGAGCTATGCAAGCTCAACCACAACCGCAACGACAACAACTACAACAGCAACGAGAGCAGAATGCATGGGCATTTATGAATGGGCCAGAAGCACAGGACAAGGGCAAGGGTCACTAGGCAAAGGGTTGGCTTATTTCAAACTAGTAGTAATTTTTGTATAAGTCCTCGTTAGGGGCAAACCAGTACTCGTGTGACATATATGTACATGTGACCCCGTGAGTGGGCTCTGACTTCGTAAAAATATTTCTTCTAAACCGTAGGCTTAAAGTAAGTGTTAATGAAACGTTTGATATAATCCATAGGATGGAAAAATTATGATCATGGTATCAATTACCATTCAGGAAGGGTTAACGTCATAACAGATACGACGAGTCGCAATACTTCAATCAAGTTCGGATGTCTCTTTATCGAGGAAGAAGCACTTATATGAGAATTCGAGATGATAGATTTAGAGGTGCTCGATACTCCTAAAAGAACGATAACCAGCCGAATAGTAGCACTCATAGCTATACCAGGCTTACGAAAGATAATCATAAGGGCCCAGAGAAAGGACAAGTCGATCGAAAAGTTTTGACTTAAGATAAGAACGGATAAACCTGACGATTATTCCAAAGCACAAGATGATACGATCATATTTAAGATTGACTTTGTATCCTGACTACGACGAAACGAAGAACGATATCATGAGTAAGGCTCGCAATACGTCGTATACCATTTAACTAGGGAGTACGAAGATGTATAAAGATTGAAGAAAGAAGTTTCAAGAAGACGAAAGTCTTACGTATATGCGACAATCAGAACTTAATTCGAAAAAGAAGATAAGGTTTTCTTTAAGATTTCTCCGTTTAAAGAATCATTTGATTCACGTTAAGTATAAGCTTAAATGAAGCTTATTATGAGTATCGGATATCTTGGAAAAGATGAGTTTGAAATGACGTATAGATTGGCCATGTTGCCAAGTCTATGAAATGTTATTATATTTGTGTACCTCGTATGAGAAAGTACGTGTTCGACTCTAAACGCGTGATTCATCAGCAAGACATAGTTCTTGATTAAGATATAAGTTATAACGAAAAACCGAGATCGATCCGGAATCGAAAAGTGCGATAGTTATGAAGTAAGCCGAAACGATCAGTAAAGTATTCTGAAATTACCACGGGCAAGAGAAAGCTACGTGAGAGCTTTTTGCGAAGGAGGTAAGCAAATTTCAGGACGAAATTTTTTGTAAGGGGGGTAGGATGTAATACCCCGAAAAATTTCTTCTGCGTTAAAAATTTAAAGTTAATAATAATTATGGCTTTGCACGCCTTAGATCCCGATTTTCAATTCTAAGACCAACGGTGAAATCCGTTGCAGAAAATGAATTCCAGAAGTCAGAGGAACGACTACTGTATTAGGGTTTTCGCGGACGATAAAATTTAAATTCTAGAACTCAGATCGGGAAACCGTCTGATTTTTACATTCACGAAATTGCGATACGAGTTCGCCCGAGAAAGTTCATTTTTATGATTTTTCCGGACGAAACTCGGACTGTGACGTCCCGAGGTTTTGTCGGAATTTAGGTTTTAAATATTATTTTCCGAGTAAGAAAAATATTCCGGATTTATTGGTTAAATCGGAATTTGACGAAAACGAGCCGAATACGTTTTTATTTACGCGATTTTTCATAACGTCGTAACGAGCCGGAAAAACGGGATTTTTGGGAAATAAATTTCCCTATGATCGACATTATTGACAATATCATAGGATTTTCCCAATTTAATATTGTATTTAGCTTTATGACTCATCTTCCACCAATGTTCTAATAGTATAATATTGGACACCTAAGTTAGTTAAATTAAATATTACCAATGTTGTCATCTATCTCCCTTCTCTCTCTCAACACTAACGCAGCCACACACACATACTTCATCTCTCCCAAATTGTTTTCTTTCATTTTCCATTGATGAACTAGAAGCTCTTGGCAAGGAATTTCATCCAACTTTGATTATCATCCATCAATTTCCAATTCCAATTACATAAAACTCAAGAAGGAGGACGTCAAGGTTTGAAGACAGGACGGAAGACGGAAGTACGTGTTATAGTTCTATAAACGAATGAGGTGGGCTTTTTGAAAGTGTATCAATTACTGCCTTATTTATATGCGAGCGTTGCTCGAAGGTGTTTACGTATTGCTTTAATAGATGAGTATTAAAGTGTCTATCAGTGTAAATGAATTCTCTTTTGTCTCTCTGCGTTAGCCCTCAGGTGCTAACCAGAGTATTGGATTCTGAGATAGCCCTCAGGCTGCTATCCAGATAATTCCAACTTAACGATCAGATTCTGAGATAGCCCACAGGTGCTATCCAGAGGGTCAGTTTCTGAGTTAGCCCACAGGTGCTTTCCAGACGATCGGATGTGAGTTAAAAACTCACAGTGTGTCATACAAAAATTAAGTTTATAACAGTAAGAGTCTTATACGAATGTTTATGAAAAGATGTTTGATTATTTTATAATAAAAACTCTTGTGAGTTGTTTTCGGCATTGTGCCCACTAAGTACTTTTGTACTTAGCCCTGCATGTTTGTTTTCTTTGAATGTGCAGGTTGAGTGACGAAGGCGGAGGAGGTTGAGTAAAGGTCGTAATTAAGGAAGTAAAGATTAATTGAGCCTCGATTTCACATTCGATATATGATATCAATTTCTACGTTTTTCCGTTGCCAATTCTGTAAACTAATTTCAGTTAAAGTATCACATAGAACTAAGTTTCATCCTTTGAACTTAGTCCCTTTTTAGAGTAGCTATGTCGAGTGATCCTCCGTGATTTACTCTTTCTTTCACTAAGTAAAGTCGGTTCTCTTATTAATGTAAATCCTTTCGGTTTAAGTTGTTTACACTTTAAACCTAGCTTACACTGATCAAACTTTGTCGAGCGATCTTCCGAGATCGACTCCCTTTTTATTCAATGAAGTCAAATTCATAGTAGTTTATGTTACAAATGTCGTTTATTCAGTAGTTTTTCCTTTCGTTCCCGTTTCTTTTTTTCAATCCCTAGCCGCACCCCAGCTTTGCCGTCCCTCGAGATTTGGGGCTGTGATAGATTAAACACACGACGAGCATTTCCACGTCATTTTAAACTAACCAATTACTAAACCAAATCAAATTTCAATTTCTTTGTCATTCTTCGACTTCTCGTTTATTAACTTAAATTCAAAACATCTCGTATCTCGGATGGAAATATCGCCAACTACAATATCGTTCGTCAAACGACAACAATCATTATTATTAAATTGGTTTTCCTTATTCGACTTTTCTATCGGCTTTTAATCTCGTTTCTCCGTCTCTTACTAAAAATCGAACCTTCTTAGAATTCGCTCAAATTTTACGGTTACGATCATCAACTAACAAGATTATCGTAGGTTCGAATCACAAACCTAAATCATTATTCATTCTCGACTTATCATCGATTCTCTGTCTCTTAACGAAAATCCTATGTTCTCCGTTTTCGTTCAAATTTTACAACATCGATCATTATCTATCAAGCATCACTAATATGTAAACCATATCCTAAAAATATTATCGAGCTTCAACTTATCGACAAGTTTCCATCTCTTACGTTTTTTGTTTTATTTTTAGAAAATTCTCAATAAATTATATATTCATCCTCAATCATCCTACATCTCATTTCCATTAACCATTCATGCATATTATATCATCTTCTTCATCAAAACCTCACTTGTTCTTCTCTTACACTTTCATTTTTATTTTTAGAAAATTCTAATTTAATTCATGTAGTCAACTAACAACATGTAGAACACTAATCCATTAATTAAACATCAATAAAATCGAACTAGCAAAAACCCCTAAATCTAAGAAAAAAAATCGGTAATTTCAATTAGGTTAGGAGGGATGATTATCTTCGATTTCAATCCATAAACCTAATTCTAATCATACTATATCATGTAATAAACAAGGGATCATCATGCTTCTTCACCTCTAACTTTCGTAAAAAATAAAATTGATGGGAAAAGATTTTTGTTCGGTTCATTACGTAGACGATGTTCCTACCTTGCGATATACGAACTCGGAAATGAAATTGATCGGTAGGCGGATGACTTGAGAGCTTGAGAAAGCTTGAAGAAGATGACTTTAATGGAGGAAAAATGAGAGAGAATGGGAGAGAGAGAGGAGGCAGAAATTGTGAAGGAGAGAGAAGAGAGAATAGTGTGATGACTACTAGGTTGTTTACTATAGCATAAAGTGAGAAAATATCAACTTAAGAGGATGACTCACTAAGGGCGGTTTGGGTGTGTTTTGTTTGTCGGAAAAATCTCGTTTCCGAGTCTAGAACAACGTTAAAAAAGTCGAGAAATAATTTCTTAGGTAGTTACGTATTCGACGAAATCTAATTCGACCGTTAGATTAGAAATAAATCACATACTCGGAAAACCTAATTCGTTTTTCAAAATCCGATAAAAAGTCGGGATTAGACAGTCTAAAAATCACCCGGAAAAATCAGTAAATCTGACTTTCTCCGGTGAACTCGTATCGAAGAAAAAGTGAATGTAAATTCTGACGGTTTTTCAATCTGAGTTTTCGGACGAAAAATCTATCGGACGCGAAAACCCTAATACAGTAGTCGTTCAACCGACTTCTTTAATTTATTTTCTGAAATTGATTTCACCGTCAGTCTTAGAATCTAAAATCCTTAACTTAGGCGTGCAAAGCCTTAATTATTAATTAAATTTTTATTTTATCGACGAAATAAACATCCGGGGTATTACATCCTACCCCTCTAACAAGAAATTTCGTCCCGAAATTTTCATACCTTCTTCAAAAAGGTAAGGGTACTTCTCTTTCATCTTTTCTTTAAGTTCCCACGTGTCTTCTTCTTGCACGTGGTGATTCCATAGCACTTTTACTATTGGTATCGACTTGGTTCTTAACTCTTGTATTTTTCGATCTAAAATCGATAATGGTTTTTCTTCATAACTCAAGTCGGATTCAAGAACGACGTCTTGCTAGTTAATTACGTGCTTAGGATCAAAAACATATTTTCTTAACTGAGATACGTGAAACACGTTATGGACACTTTCTAGACTTGGTGGTAAGGCCAATCTATAAGCAACAGGTCCTACTTTTTCGAGAATCTCATAAGGTCCTATAAACCTTGGTCTGATTTTACCCTTAACACCGAATCTAACGATTCCTTTGGATGGTGAGATCTTGAGGAAAACTTTATCCCCAACTTCAAAACTAAGATTGGTTCGACAATCGTCGGCGTAAGACTTTTGTCGGCTCTGGGCCTCTTTCATTCTAACTCTAATCTGACGAATGATCTCGATCATTTCACTGACCGCATCGGGTCCTAGGTTCTTCCTTTCACCTACTTCATCCCAGTAAAGTGGTGATCTACATTTCTTTCCATACAAAGCCTCGTAAGGCGCCATTCCTATCGTCGCCTGATAACTGTTACTGTACGCGAATTCAACTAAATGTAAGATATCTTCTCAATTCGCGCTTCGATCCAATACTACCGTTCTTAACATATCAACGAGTATCTGAATCGTTCTCTCGGATTGTCCATCCGTCTGGGGGTTTAAAGCTGTACTAAAGTTAAGTTCGGCACCCAATTCTTTCTGCATCATGATCCAAAACCTTGAAGTGAATTTAGCATCTCTATCTGACGTTATCGACTTTGGTATTCCGTGCAGACATACAATCTCACGGACATACAGCTGTGCTAACTTCTCTGAGCCGTAGGTAATCTTAATCGGTAGAAAGTGAGCTGATTTAGTGAGTCTATCAATAACTACCCAGATGGCAGTGTTTCCTCTTCTTGACTTAGGCAAACCTGTCACAAAATCCATGGCTATATCCTCCCATTTCCATTCTGGAATACTTAATGGCTGTAACAATCCATATGGTCTTTGGTGTAGAGCTTTCACTTGTTGACAAATCAAACATCTTTCTACAAACGAGGCAACGTCTCGTTTCAAACTGTTCCACCAAAAAATCTTTTTTAAGTCTTGATACATCTTTGTACTCCCTGGATGTGCTGTATATGGCATATTGTGAGCCTCACTCATGATATTGTTCTTCAATTTGTCGTCTTCAGGGATACAAAGTCTGCCTTCGAACAAAATCGCGTTGTTTGGTGCCTCGGAAAAACCGTCCGGTTTATCCGTTCTTATCCTTAGTCGAAGCTTCTCAGTTGACTCGTCCTTTCTCTGAGCACTTATGATTCTTTCTCGTAAGTCTGGTATTGCTACGAGTGCTGCTATATGTTTTGTTATCGTTTCAGGTGCATCAAGCACTTCTAGGTCCATTTCCTCAAATTCTCTTACAAGAGCTTCTTCCTCAACAAAGAGACATCCTAACTTGGTTGGAGTCTTGCGACTCAGCGCGTCAGCTGCCACGTTTGCTTTTCCTGGATGATAGTTGATTCCACAATCATAATTCTTGACTAATTCGAGCCATCGTCTTTGTCTCATGTTCAATTCCTTTTGCTCGAAAAAGTACTTCAAACTCTTATGGTCCGTAAAAATCTCAACCCTAACACCATAGAGATGGTGTCTCCAAATCTTTGGCGCATGCACAACGACTGCTAGTTCTAAGTCGTGGGTTGGGTATTCAACTTCATGAGGTCGAAGTTGTCGTGAAGCATAAGCTATCACCTTTCCATCTTGCATCAAAACACAACCTAATCTGTTCTTCGAAGCATCCGTATAGACCACGTATTCTTTATTCGCTTCTGGCAGAGCCAACACTGGTGCTGTGGTTAACTTCTCCTTGAGTGTCTGAAAACTCTT
Source organism: Schizonepeta tenuifolia (assembly GCA_029490685.1). Taxonomy (NCBI): domain Eukaryota; kingdom Viridiplantae; phylum Streptophyta; class Magnoliopsida; order Lamiales; family Lamiaceae; genus Schizonepeta; species Schizonepeta tenuifolia. The sequence goes on from CM055959.1 coordinate 71,751,814, forward strand.
CTCGCATTCATCCGTCCATCTGTACTTGTTTTCCTTCCTTAATAGTTGCGTCATAGGTCTAGCAATCGTAGAGAATCCTTCGATGAATCTTCAGTAACAACCGACAAACCTAAGAAACTCCTAATATCGTTCGGACTTGTTGGCGATTTCCAACCGCGTATTACCTTTACTTTGACTGGATCTACCTTGATGCCTTCTGCTGATACGATGTGTCCAAGGAACATTACTTCCTTCAGCCAAAACTCGCACTTACTGAACTTGGCGTAAAGCTTTTCAGCTCTAAGTGTTTCTAAGACTATTCTAAAGTGTTCCTTGTTTTCTTCCTCATTCTTGGAGTAAATGAGAATGTTGTCGATGAATACGAAAACAAATTTGTGTAAGTATGGGCGAAAGATTCGATTCATGAGATCAATGAATACTGCGGGAGCGTTAGTCAAACCGAATGGCATAACTAGGAATTCGTAATGGCCATATCTGGTTCGGAAAGCAGTCTTAGGTATGTCCTCGGGTTTGATTTTCAATTGATGGTACCCAGATCTTAAATCTATTTTTGAAAAGACTCCTGCGCCCTTAAGCTGATCAAAGAGGTCTTCTATCTTTGGCAAAGGATACTTATTCTTAAGGATGATTTTATTTAACTCATGATAGTCTATGCACATTCTCATAGAACCATCATTCTTTCTTACAAAAAATATTGGTGCTCCCCACGGTGAAACACTCGATCTAATGAATCCAAGGGATAACAATTCTTATAGCTAGATCTTAAGCTCTTATAATTCTTTCGGTGCCATCCTATATGGGGCTTTCGATTTGGGGGCCGATCCTGGTTGTAAGTCAATCGAGAAATCTATATGACGGTCGGGTGGTAAACCAGGTAAAATTTCTGGAAAGACGTCTTCATATTCGTTAACAACTTTCACTTCTTGAATGGTCTTCTCGGCTCCGGTTCTCCAACTAGGTATACGAGATAAGCGATGTAACCCTTATTTTTCATCAACTTCTTGGCTTGTAGGGCGGATATTATCGGTATTCTTTTGCCCATTGTAATCCCATGAAATTCTGTCGGTTCTTTTCCCGGGGGTTGGAAAGAGATTTTTCTTTCGTTGCAGAGGATCGAGGCATAATTTTTCTGACAACCAGTCCATTCCTAAGATTTATCTACGTTCCACATTATCATAACATTCAAATTGTTCGCCTTAACCTTAAGAGTTCCAATTTCTAATTCTAGGTTAGAGCAAACATGCATGGAAGTAGTGATCTCTCCTGAAGGTGTAGCTATTCTCATAGCGTGTTCAGCTCGTATAGGTCTGATATCTAAGTTATCCGCACACGAACCCGCAATAAAAGAATGCGATGCGTCAGTATCAAACAGTATCTTAATAGGGATATTATGAAGTTTTCCCATACCTGCTAGGTTTCCTTTTCCTTTATTCTGCGCATTCTGTTTGATTGCACATGCCCTTGCATTCTGTTGCTGTTGAGCGTGCTGCTGGAACTACTGCTGGGTCATCTACTGCTGCGGCTGTGCCTGAATCACCCTCAGAGGTTAGGGTTGTCCATACTAATTGTGCCCTGCCGCATGCAATGGTTTCGGGCAGTCCCTCTTAATGTGCCCTTTTTGTCCGCAGTTGAAGCAATTCCCAGAATTTGCTTGGTAGATCCCGAAGTGTACCCTATTACACTTGGGACAGGCAGGAACGGTAGCTCTTCTTTGATTGTTTCCTCCTTGGTTATTCCTTTGCTGGCCTTGTGGCTGACCTTGCTGATTATTTCCTTTCCATGGTCCCGTTTGATTATTTCCTTGTAAGTAGAATCCCGATTGACTGTTTCCCTGCCATGGCTTCTTCCCATAATTGTTACCTTGATTAGGCTGCTGATAGCCTTGCTGATTTCCATTCTTCTGGTTTCCTTGATTATTGGAGTGCTGGTAGTAGCCACTGTTGTTTCCTCCATCCCATTTCCCTTTACCCTGGTAGTTGTTATTGTTGTTGTTGCTGTAATAGCCTCGATTTTGGGTTGGGGCTGGTGCGGGTGTTATTATTTTCCTTTCATCAAGCACTACGGCCTCCATCTCTAGGGCTCGCCCTAAAACTTCAGTATAGCTCAGCCCTCCATGACTGGCTAACGCGATTCCAAACTCATGTTTCAGTCCCCCACGGAACTTCTTCGCTATCTTATCTTCGGTATCAACCTGAGCAAGCGCATACTTTGAAAACTCACAAAACTTGGCGTCATATTCTGTGACTGTTATCTTCCCTTGTTTCAAGTTATAGAACTCAGCCTCCTTCTGAGCTCTATAGGTCTTAGGTACATATTTATCATACAGTGTTTCTTTGAATTCTTCCCAGGTAAAACGAGCCAGGTGCTCTGCGGGTATAACCTTCTGCCGAGCTTCCCACCAGTAGTTAGCTGGTCCAGAAAGCTGGAACGCGACACACGACAGTCGCTCCTCATCAGTACATCTGAGGAGTTTGAAAATCCTTTCAATAGATCGTACCCAAAGCTCAGCATCGCTTGGGTTTCCAGATCCATTGAACACATATGGGTTACGTTTGAGGAACAAATCCTCAATATCACGACAGCGTGGTGGTGGAGGTGGTGATGGTGATGGTGGTGGAGGGGTATTATGGTGTTCCTGTTCTTCTTCTCTTTTGTGATGGACGTCTACCACGTCCCCTGGGCCTACTAGGTCTTCCTCGGTTGTTAACAACTCTTGGCGGCATATTTTCTTTAAAACTATAAGAACAAAACTCTCATCAGCACCTTACTTTTAAGCCTTCTTTTACTACTTACCCTTTTCTCAACTTAATCAAGTTCATGGTAAAGAAAACTGATAATAGCTTTGGTACCTAACTCTTTAAACTTTTAACTTCTCGGTTAAAACCAGAATATTCATCTAATACTTTTCTTCTAATCGCACTTAGGAGAAACTTTCACAAGATTTAAGCCCACTCTCGGGTCATCATATATATATTATATACAAGTCAAAAAGAATATTTGTTTTGCCTCCAATGAGGTCTTATACAAAAAGGTTAGACTATGACTTGTCTAAACTAGGCTAACTGCCTATCTATATACCGGGTGCACTAACAAGCTGCATCTCCGTATTTACTGGAAGTACTAGAATGGAAACGATTCCAAAAACTTCGTATCCGCATAGAGTACTACAAAAGGATGGTTACTGATCCGACTATTTACAAGACAAAAAGAACTTCTACTACTACTACGCGTCTAAGATGCCCTGCTCAACAAGCTGATGTTGAGTCACTACTGCCCTCTACGGCCTGCAACTCCTCGGGGTCGTCCTCCATCGGATCCTCCTCCGGATCCTTCTCCTCAGAATCTGAACCAATGACGAGCTGAAGTGCCTCGTTAACCCTCAAAGTAGTGCCGTCCAAAAGTGTAAGTGGTGGTGGTGAAGGCACATCTGAAACTGTCCTCTCCGAGTCTAAAATCATGTAGTCTGAACTGGATACCACTGCACGCTTCTTCAGGGAAAGAAGGTGCTCAGGAAGTGAACTGGACGCATACACCTCTGCAGAACGGGCCCTAGATGGCCCCATATCAAACTGTCCCCGGACTCTCGTTCAATCAGCACAGATCTCCTCAAGTGGTGTGAGAGGAGATGGTAACTCAAGCATCGCAGTAAGCTCTGCGTCTCTCTCTAGGTACTCGTCTCCTAGAACTAATCCCTCAACAAGTGAAAGTACTGGTGGCAGCTCTAACAGTGCGGCAAACTCTGGGTCTAGGGCTAACGGCTCGGTCTCAAACTCGGCCTCAGACACTTTCGGAATGTGAAGGTAGTGAAGGTGCTCCTCAACTAGGATAGTCCACATAACCCGACTATGAAAGAACTGCCTATGTATGGCTAAGGCAAAACCAGCAAAGTCATCGATCGGCTCGGGGTCATTGCCGATCAGTGCGTTGTGGTACCAGAATATGGCATGTGCCCAAGCATGCCACTCATCGGGCAGCCGTACAGTCATATCGGCCATCGTCTGACGCTCAGTAACAAAGACGAGCTGCGTAGAAGCGTGCAACGAAGTCACTAACCAACTATCCAATATCATGATTCGGATCCACCTCATAGTCATGGTACTCGTCTAAAATCTCATCAACTACTGTATGCTGTCTCAAAGGTCGACTCTTCTGAGCCGTAACACGTGTAGCAGGCATCCTACAAAGTTTTAAGAGAACACGGATCAGTAACTGGTAGGGTATAACATATCTTAAAGAATTCTTAAATCACAATTAGAATATTCCATTATTCAAATTGCAACACTTAACCACTTAATCACAGCTTATCTTAATCGTCTAGCAATTTCAAGAAATTGCACTCAAACAATACATATATATAAAAAAAAATAAAAATCACGATTTTATTTTCACCCTTTTACTTATTATTCTTTTACTTTCTTACTTTATTTCTTTCTCGAAGAAAATTTCTTGATGATTTTTTTCCATTCCTTTAACTTATCAACGTATTTATTCTTATTCTTCTTGTTATTCTTTATATTATTTCCTTACAAGGAAATTCTTACGGCTTTCATTTTCAAAAACAAGTCGACTCCAACGAGTCTGTTGTTCATGTCACTTTACGCAGGTGACATTCGTTTATTCTCTTTGATTCCCTTTATTCTGTCCTTTCCGGTCTGATCGTTTCTTGAATATTTTGGAACCAACGCTTCTTAGAACGTCTATGTTCTCAAAGAATCGGGAAGGCCTTAGAATTCGTCTAAATTCTCATGCCAAACAAACATCTTGAATAAAGAAATTATAACTCACATACTTTCACATAGTATAGCATTCATACTTTCACATACTTTCACATAATTCACAAAGTATAACTTTTATACTTTAATCACATTAATACTTGCATACTTATTCTCAATACTTGCATACTTTATTCACAAGTTCTTGCATACTTAATCAAAAATTTCTTCTTAAGAGAAATCATACTTCTGAAATTCTTTCCTTACTTTTCTTTCTTTCTTTCTGTTGAGTCGACGTAGCGGGAGGTTGAGTTGTCGTCTACACTCTTAAACTTAGTGTTACGACTTAACTTTACTTGAAAGAAGACTCGGGTATAATGTATATACAAATACTCTATCTTACTACTTGAAAGAAATTCGTATGCAAAGCAGAAACGATTGCTCTGATACCACTCTCTGGTATCACTAGAAAAATAACTTACGACTAGAGCAGAACCGACTGCTCTGATACCACTCTGTCACAGCCCCAAATCCCGAGGGATGGCAAAGCCGGGGTGCGACTAGAGGTTGGATTAAAGAATCGGGAAAGAAGGAGGATGAATAAGAATAAACAAATAAACAGACATTAATAACAGAATAAACTACTATGAACAAGACTTCGTTATATAATAAAGGAGTTGATCTCAAAGGATCACTCGACAAGTTGTTCAAAAGGAACTGAATTCATTGTATGAGCTTAGAACAAAAAGGTTTACATTAACTCAAAAGATTGGCAGCGGAAAGCGTAAAGCTTGACATACAAGTCCTTTATTCTAAATACGACTTCTTAACTCAACATCAACCACCGCCACTCCCGTCACTCAACCTGCACATTTTATAAAACATATGCAGGCCTGAGTATAAACATACTTAGTGGGCACATTGCCGAAAACATATCATAAGTATAGATAAATTAGACATCTTGATAAATAGTGCATTGGGGTTTTTCAACAAATACCCAAGCCTACTAAACATTTTCTTTCACTTTCACAATATAGCTTGGCCAAGCCTTATACTTGATGTTACGTTCAAACTTGCCCAACTTCTGTTTCAACGCCGGGGAAGAGTTAACTTCTTCCGCACACGTTCTTTTCACCGCGGCTGGCTACCCCTCAACAGGGTACCACACACACCAGCTACCGTGTACACTTAATCCTGGAATTCCCTTTCTGGTTAACTTAGCGGTCCGATCGATTAGTTAAACCCCTTTTGGCTAACTCAGAAAGGCACAAGAGAACTCACATAAAACAAATATTTCATGCTCTGATTATCACGTTGAAAACACAATTATCAAAGCTTGTAAATAAAGATTTTCGAGCATCGCTCGTTTTATTTTGTATATAGAAAAGCCCACCTTAAAGTTTACAGAACTATAATACGAGCTTCCGTCTCTGGTCTTCCATCCTATCCTCAAAGCTGACTTCCCCCTTTTATCGTAAATAAAAAAACTTAAATAACTTGGTCACAACGATAAAAGAAACAGGAAATCGAATCGGTTTTAGTCTTTTAGGCCTTTGCACTTTACAACTTTCTTTTGATTAACTAATAAACGAGACTCGATCAATTCTCGTTCACAAACTGACTCGGCTCATTACTTGACACTTAGGTCAGTAGATAATGGATGTCGATAACTTATAACGACTTAAAAGTTCACAAGGAACGAAGTTGAAAAGAATTCAACTTAAGAAATTAAGTTTTGAAATCTTTCTGCACAAGTCAGTGATTCTGGAGTTCTCACAGAACAGAGAATATTAAAACAGGGAATTAAATTTATACAAAACGAAAGCTACGGATGTCTAGTTTACTCTCCAATTTACGGATCTCGATTTTGTTAAGTGAGCTAAAAGTTATGACAGTTTCCGTGAAACGTCGCAAAACAGTCGCGCGAAACCCTAATGCTCGACAAAACTCGACGCACGATTCCCTAGGTTCGATTAATGCTATTCCACTTTTATTTTCACGAAAATTTCATCTCAATGCAGTCAACATGCAATATCCCTTAATCGGGTTCACATTCACGTCCTTTGATTAAACACACGACGAGTATTTCCATGTCATTTTAAACTAACCAATTACTAAACCAAATCAAATTTCAATTTCTATTTCATTCTTCGACTTCTCGTTTATTAACTAAAACTCAAAACATCTCGTATCTCGGATGGAAATATCGTCAACTACAATATCATTCGTCAAATGACGACAATCATTATTATTAAATTGGTTTTCATCGACTTTTCTATCGGCTTTTAATCTCGTTTCTCCGTCTCTTACTAAAAATCGAACCTTCTTAGAATTTGCTGAAATTTTACGGTTACGATCATCAACTAACAAGATTATCATAGGTTCAAATCACAATCCTAAATCATTATTCATTCTCGACTTATCGTCGATTCTTCGTCTCTTAACGAAAATCCTATGTTCTCCGTTTTCGTTCAAATTTTACAATATCGATCATTATCTATCAAGCATCACTAATATGTAAACCATATTCTAAAAACATTATCGAGCTTCAACTTATCGACAAGTTTCTGTCTCTTACGTTTTTCGTTTTATTTTTAGAAAAATCTCAATAAATTATATATTCATCCTCAATCATCCTACATCTCATTTCCATTAACCAATCATGCATATCATATCATCTTCTTCATCAAAACGTCACTTGTTCTTCTCTTACACTTTCATTTTTATTTTTAGAAAATTCTAATTTAATTCATGTAGTCAACTAACAACATGTAGAACACTAATCCATTAATTAAACATCAATAAAATCGAACTAGCAAAAACCCCTAAATCTAAGAAAAAAAATCGGTAATTTCAAATAGGTTAGGAGGGATGATTTTCTTCGATTTCAATCCATAAACCTAATTCTAATCATACTATATCATGAAATAAACAACGGTTAATCATGCTTCTTCACCTCTAACTTTCGAAAAAAATAAAATTGATGGGAAAATATTTTTGTCCGGTTCATTACGTAGACGATGTTCCTACCTTGCGATATACGAACTCGGAAATGAAATCGATCGGTAGGCGGATGACTTGAGAGCTTGAGAAAGCTTGAAGAAGATGACTTTAATGGAGGAAAAATGAGAGAGAATGGGAGAGAGACAGGAGGCGGAAATTGTGAGGGAGAGAGAAGAGAGAATAGTGTGATGACTAGGTTGTTTACTATAGCATAAAGTGAGAAAATATCCAACTTAAGAGGATGACTCACTAAGGGCGGTTTGGATTTGTTTTATTTGTTGGAAAAATCTCATTTCCGGGTCTAGAACGACGTTTAAAAAGTCAAGAAATAATTTCTTAGGTAGTTACGTATTCGACGAAATCTAATTCGACCGTTAGATTAGAAATAAATCACATACTCGGAAAACCTAATTCGTTTTTCAAAATCCGATAAAAAGTCGGGATTAGACAATCTAAAATTCGCCCGGAAAAATCATAAAAACTGACTTTCTCCGGTGAACTCGTATCGAAAAAAAAGTGAATGTAAATTCTAACGGTTTTTCAATCTGATTTTTTGGACAAAAAATCTATCGGGCGCGAAAACCCTAATACAGTAGTCGTTCGACCGACTTCTGGAATTTATTTTCTGAAACGGATTTCATCGTCAGTCTTAGAATCGAAAATCCTTAACTTAGGCGTGCAAAGCCTTAATTATTAATTAAATTTTTATTTTATCGACAGAATAAACATTCGGGGTATTACATCCTACCCCTCTAACAAGAAATTTCGTCCCAAAATTTGCATACCTTCTTAAAAAAGGTAAGGGTACATCTCTTTCATCTTTTCTTCGAGTTCCCGCGTGGCTTCTTCTTGCCCGTGGTGATTCCATAGCACTTTTATTATTGGTATCGACTTGGTTCTTAACTCTTGTATTTTTCGATCTAAAATCGATAATGGTTTTTCTTCATAACTCAAGTCGGATTCAAGAACGACGTCTTGCTAGTTAATTACGTGCTTCGGATCAAAAACATATTTTTTTAACTAAGATACGTGAAATATGTTATGGACACTTCCTAGACTTGACGGTAAGGCCAATCTATAAGAAACAGGTCCTACTTTTTCGAGAATCTCATAAGGTCCTATAAACCTTGGTCTGAGTTTACCCTTAACACCGAATCTAACGATTCCTTTTGGATGGTGAGATCTTGAGGAAAACTTTATCCCCAATTTCAAAACTAAGATTGGTTCGACGATCGTCGGCGTAAGACTTTTGTCGGCTCTGGGCCTCTTTCATTCTAACTCTAATCTGACGAATGATCTCGATCATTTCACTGACCGCATCGGGTCCTAGGTTCTTCCCTTCACCTACTTCATCCCAGTAAAGTGGTGATCTACATTTCTTTCCATACAAAGCCTCGTAAGGCGCCATTCCTATCGTCGCCTGATAACTGTTATTGTACGCGAATTCAACTAAATGTAAGATATCTTCCCAATTCGCTCTTCGATCCAATACTACCGTTCTTAACATATCAACGAGTATCTGAATCGTTCTCTCAGATTGTCCATCCGTCTGGGGGTGAAAAGCTGTACTAAAGTTAAGTTCGATACTCAATTCTTTCTGCATTGTGATCCAAAACCTTGAAGTGAATTTGGCATCTCTATCTGACGTTATCGACTTTGGTATTCCGTGCAGACGTACAATCTCACAGACATACAGTTGTGCTAACTACCACGCACTCCCTTATTATGATGTATTCAATGCAAAAGCTTCGAAGATCGGCTTCATTGTCATAAAAAAGGCTATAAAATCTTGTTTGTACCTTGCAAAGCTCATTTCGAGCTCATTTGAAACGCAACTACCGAAGTTTTGTTTTTTTTCGACTAATATAATTTTTTTTGCATCCAAAAAACCACCACACACTCACTTATTATGTTTTATTCAATATAAAAGTTTTGAAGAATGACTTTTGTAACACCCTAATCTAAATAAGGCGTTAAAAATAATATTTAAAAGAATATTTACTACTTTAAAGAATATTTATAGCGGAAATATGAATATATTTTTTTCTAATTAAAGAATTGTAATCAACCTAGTTTAAAGAAGATGTTATATTTATTTAAGCAATAGATGGCTGAAATTCCAAACAAATCACATTCAACAAGTACGGAAAGAAATAAAGTAAAAGCAAAATCTTGCATTCTAATGTATTAGGAAATAAAATAAAATAAATTTTCCATTTATTTGGACTCGTCATTCGACACGTCCACGCCTCCGACTTCAATTACCTGAAAAGTTTAAGTTTGGGGATAAGTATACACGAATATACTTAGTGTGGGCAGTATACCAGATATTGTCCAATTTAATAAAATAGATGCACGTAGTGAAAATTAGAGTCATGTAATACGTAATAAGGAGTGAGAGCAACTTAATGGACAACTCAACACGGTCCACTCAACACTAAATGTCAACGTACAAAACGTCAATAAGTAAGAGCAAAGTCAGTGGACAACTCAATAGGTCCTGCTCAACAAATGATATCAAAAGTATTGAACGCAAGTGAGAGCAAGTCAATGGATAACTTAACACGGTCCGCTCAACACTTAAAGTCAAATAATCACATACGGCAAATCACATCGTATTAAATAGGACAAAATAAATCAACGGTATAAAGTTTAAGTAAAAATCCCACACCTTAAATTTGAGTACCAACAATCCAAACAAATCAAGTAGAAGACGAGGATCCTAGTTGCACCGAACCTAATAAAACATAATATAATAAAATTTGAGTCTATATAATTATACTAGTAGAACATAATACATGTGAACATGTAATTATATAATGAAATTATTACTATTTATTTCACCCTCATTTTCGTTTGAAGTACAAGACAAGGGTGCACTCATTGTGTATGATTTTTAAGAATTATATTTTAGTTACCAGACATCCATATATTAGTCTGTAATGTTGAACAGATCGAAAATCTTAAATATATTAGTCGGCACACGATAAATTTCTAGTTACTAGACAACCTTAAGCTTAATATAAATATTAGCCTTTGCATCTCTAAATGGATTTTACGACACTTCACGACAAGCACAAATAAAAGACCAAATAAATAAAACCTTAAATTAACTAAAAGGCCCGTATGAAGAAAGAAAAAAAACCATCATAATAATCTGCTTTGATTCCAAGTATTATAATAATAGCTAGAATAAGTAGAAACAAAAATGGCATTTAAGCTCGTATTAATACTTAATTAAAGTTCTCCGATTAAGGTCAACAATATATCTAACATTATTCCTTTAACTAGGGGCGCAACTCCGGACTCCCTCAAGTCCAAACTAAATTATTCGAGCCAATAAAAAAAATACAACATTTCATATAATAGAAGCAATAATAAGCCATATAAAGTAAATTAAGCTTATTGAAAAAGAGCGGGGTGTTACAACCCTACCCTTTTAAAAAAACATTTCGTCCTCGAAATTAAATCTTCCTTGGCTTTAGGTTAGGATAACGAGCTAAAATTTCATCCTCACGTTCCCAAGTAGCTTTTTCGGGTTCATGTCTAGTCCATTGAACTTTGACTAAGGGTATTTGCCGGCTTCTAAGAACATGGATTTTTCATCAAGTATAACACTTGATCCTTCCTCGTATGTCAAGTCTTTGCTAATTTGAATATCTTCATGATGAACAACGTGGCTAGAGTCGTGCAAGTACTTTCGGAGCATTGACACGTGAAACACATTATGGACGACAGAAAGTTCGGGGGGTAAAGCTGGACGATAAGCTGCGTCCCCTATTCGCTCCAAAATTTCAAATGGTCCAATAAAACGAGGCCTCAACTTCCCCTTCTTTCTAAATCTTAAAACTCACTTCATTGGTGCCACCTTGAGGAACACTTTCTCACCAACATCAAAATACAACTCTCTTCTTCTTTTGTCGGCATAAGACTTTTGCCGATCTTGGGTTGCCTTAATTCTCTCTTTAATCTTTTCAACAACCTTCACAGTTTTCTCGACAATTTCGGGGCCCAACATTTTCCTTTCTCCAACTTCATCCCAATGTAACGACGACCTACACTTTTTTCCATAGAGTGCTTCAAAGGGAGCCATACCAAGAGTTTGATGATAACTATTATTGTAGGCGAACTCAATTAAAGGTAAGTGAGTCTCCCAATTGCCTCCAATGTCGATCATGCAAGTTCGCAACATATCCTCCAATGTTTGAATAGTTCTTTCGGATTGACCATCTGCTTGAGGGTGGTATGCAGTAGAGAAATCCAAATTGATTTCCATTGCTGCGTGCAAACTCCTCCAAAATTTGGATGTAAATCTTGGATCTCAGTTCAATACAATTGAAGCAGACACTCCGTGTAATCTCACAACATAATCCACATACAATCGCGCAAGTCGATCCATCGAAAATGTCATTCTCACAGGTAGAAAATGTGCTGATTTAGTAAGCCAATCCACAATAACCCAAATGGCATCGTGTCATTTCACATTTTTCGGAACTCCGACGACAAAATCCATTATAACTCTTTGCCATTTCTACACGGGGATCATTAACGGAACTAGCAATCCTGCTGGCCGTTGGTGTTCCGCTTTAACCTTTTGGCATGTCAAACATCAGCCAATATATTCGGCTATAGTTCTCTTCATTCATCTCCACCAAAACGTCTTCCGAAGATCTTGGTACATCTTGGTACCACCAAGATGTGTGGTGTATGGAGAACAATGTGCCTCGTCTAATATCTCTCTTATCAGATCTTTATCCTTGGGCACAAATATCCTATTCGCAAAGAGTAGTGTCCCATCTTCCGAGATTGAGAAATCTGTCAACTCTCCATTCATTCTCCGACCTTTGATCTTTTGCTAGAATTCATTGGTCTCTTGGGCTTTCTTGATTCGATCCCTCAAACTAGGTTGAACAATCAAAGAAGCCATTATAGCCTTTCTAATGGTAGGGGTTACCACTTAAATACTTAACCTTTAAAATTCTCTTGTAAGAGCTTGTTCTTCAGTAATCATCGCATTGAGATGTCCTTCACCCTTCCTACTAAGGGCGTCGGCCACCACATTGGCCTTTCCGGGGTGATAAAGTATTGTACAATCGTAGTCCTTCACCAACTCCAACCACCTTCTTTGTCTCATATTGAGTTCCTTTTGAGTGAAGAAGTACTTCAAACTTTTGTGATCAGTGTATATCTCACATTTATCACCATACAAGTAATGCCTCCAAATCTTAAGTGCGTGTACCACCGCTGCTAACTCCAAATTGTGAGTGGGATACGTAAGCTCATACTTCTTCAATTGTCTCGAGGTGTATGTAATAACCTTACCATTTTGCATCAATACACATCCAAAACCTTGTAACGATGCATCGGTGTAGATGACAAAGTTTCCAGAACCATCGGGAATAGTCAAAATCGGAGCAGTGGTTAACTTACGCTTCAACTCTTGAAAGCTTTGTTCACACCTTTTAGTCTAAACAAACTTCGTCTCCTTTTTTGTCAAGTTAGTCATTGGTCCTGCTATTTTTCAAAATCCCACGATAAATCTTCGATAATAGCCTGCGAGTCCAAGAAAACTTCTAACTTCACCCGCATTAGTAGGTGCCTTCCAATTACTAATGGCCTCCACCTTGCTCGGGTCTACCTCAATTCCTTTAGCCGTTACTACATGTCCGAGAAAAACTACTCGATCAAACCAAAACTAACACTTCTTAAATTTTGCATACAATTTCTCCTTTCTCAAGGTCTCTAGGACAATTTTGAGGTGCTCCTTATGTTGCTCATCATCCTTAGAGTAGATCAAAAAGTCATCAATAAATACTATGACGAACTTGTCCAAATATGGATGAAAAACTCGATTCATCAAATCCATAAATACCGCTGATGCGTTTGTCAAACCAAAAGGCATCATTATAAACTCATAGTGACCGTATCTCGTAAGGAAAGTTGTCTTTGGTATATCACACTCTCTGACCTTCAATTGGTGATATCCAGACCTTAAATCGATCTTTGAAAATACACCAGCTTTTCTCAGCTGGTCGAACAAGTATTCTATCCTTGGCAGAGGATATCGATTCTTGATCGTGAAACGATTTCATTGTCGATAATCAATGCACATACACATCGATCCATCCTTTTTCTTTACATAAAGAACGGGCGCTCCCCATGGAGATACACTTGGTCGTATGTATCCTTGGTCCAAGAGCTCTTGTATTTGCACCTTCATCTCTTGCAATTCCTTTGGTGCCATTCAATATGGTGCTTTTGACACTGGTGCCGCAACTGGCATAAGGTCGTTCGTGAATTCCACTTGCATATTCAGAGGTAATCCTGGCAACTCTTTGGGAAAGACGTCTCCATAGTCGTGCACAACTGGCACCTTTTTGATCGACGGTCCATCTTCCTCTACCCCAACTGTACTGACCAAATAACCTTGACACTTGCCTTTCTTTAAAATCTTCATAGCCTCCATTGTTGATATCACAATCAGTGCTCGCCCAACTCTTGCTCCATAGAAGGTGAACTTCTTTTCGTTTGGTAACTCAAACACCACCTCTCTCTCTCGACACTTGATCGTCGCATAGTTTTGACTTAACCAATCGATACCAAGTGTCACGTCAAAATCTTGCATGTTTATGCAGTACAGGTCGGCTCCTAATTCTGTACTCCCAAAATCCAACTTAAGGTCTCGAACAATTCGATCGGTACTTAGAGTATCGTCTGAAGGGATACTTATATTCAAGGCTAGGTTCTCTACTTCGCAGGCAATATTCTTTATACGACACAATTTGGATGAGATAAAAGAATGAGAAGCTCCAGAAACAAACAAAACTACAATGGGAGTTCCAAGAATTGACAACATACCAGTCATCGTGTCACTGTCCTTGTCCGCCTCTTGCTGAGCTAAGGCAAAAAAATGAGCATTCCCTTTTCTCTCAGGTCCCTTGCTTCCTCCATTTCTTGGCCCATTGTCTTGCCTCTTTGGACAGTTATGATAGTTGTGTCCCTTCTCATAACAGTAATAGCAAGCTCCCATGCCCATTAAGCACTCTCCATTATGTCATTTCTCACATCTAGGACACAACGGCTTAAGTCCGGGTGCTCCAGTGTTTGGTGCAGCTCTAGAACTTGAGCCAGTTCCAGCTGTGCGCACATTTCCAAATTTTCCCTTCTTGTTTTGGAACCCACTCTTTCGTTGGTTCCGATTATCCCAGGTCCGCTTTGCAGGGTTGTCCATTTGTTTCGGTGGAACCTTAACTTCAAGTGCCAACTCCACTTCTTCAGCACGTTTCACCAATTCCCCAAAATCAGTTATCTCATGAGCAGCCAAAATTCTCTTCATATCAGTTCTCAGTCCCTTCCTGAACTTGGCTATTCTATTTTTATCACTACTCACCACATGAGGTGCATACCCAATCAACTGATTGAATTTCCTTTCATACTCTTCTATAGTCGAATTTCCTTGCTTAAGTTCATAAAATTCCCTCTCTTTCTTCTCACGGAAAGAGCTAGAGCAATACTTGTCCATAACAATTTTCTGAAAAGTAGTCCAGGTTAGTAGTGGAAGGTCCTCTTTACTTAAAGTACCATAGAAATGCTTCCACCAACGACCAGCATCCTCAGTGAATTGGAAGATAGCACAATCAACCTTTTTCTTATCATTGCAGTCGATGTGAGTGAAAATGCGATCCAACTCGCTCAACCATTCCTCAGCAGCTAACGGTCCATCACGTCCATTGAAACGAAAAGGATTGTATCTATGGAACTGTTCCACCACTTAGTTTGTGGAATTCGGTGCCGATGCAGGATTAGGTTGTGGTTGCGCATTCAGGTGTGTCTGAGCCTGCTACTGCACAAATCCTCTTAAAGATTTCAGAAATTCGCCCATTAGATTTTATCCAGAGTTCTCAGTTCGCGGAGTTGCACGAAGGCGCGTCATGATTCTACAATAGCAACACTAACGGTTACACCTAGCGCCAACTTATAGAAATACGAGAGGCAAAGAAAATGAAACGTTCTAATCGTGAAAAGTCACAACTTGAATTTCATCGCACAAAAGAAAAAAATAGGGACACGAGTAAGAAGGGTTGTTCTAAGGTTCTCCAACGAAGACGTTGTCCGCCATCGTCTTACATAAACGAGAGACGTGAGTAAGTACGTCTTTCTAAGTTCTACTAAGTTCGAGGACTAGGTTCGAAGCAATATTATATATATATAAAAATTTTGTTTTCGATAATTTAAACACTTATATACATAACATTTCAATAATCACAATCAAGTAAAAACTCTTAAATTATTACGTATTTAAATTCACCCCAAAATTTACAATAACTTCAAAACTCTTTACCTAGAGGCCGGAGCGCGTAGCGGTCGAATGACATTTGACTCTTAACTTACCAACTTATACTCATATTTTATTTTAAGAAGTCTACAGAATGGTATCCCCGCTCTGATACCATAATGTAACACCCTAATCTAAATAAGGCGTTAAAAATAATATTTAAAAGAATATTTACTGCTTTAAAGAATATTTACAGCGGAAATATGAATATATATTTTTCTAATTAAAGAATAGTAATCAACCTAGTTTAAAAAAGACGTTATATTTATTTAAGCAATAGATGGCGAAAATTCCAAACAAATCACATTCAACAAGTATGGAAAGAAATAAAGTAAAAGCAAAATCTAGCATTCTAATGTCTTAGGAAATAAAATAAAATAAAATTTCCATTTATTTAGACTCGTCATTCAACACGTCTACGCCTCCGACTTCAATTACCTGAAAAGTTTAAGTTTGGGGATAAGTATATGCGAATATACTTAGTGTGGGCAGTACACCAGATGTTGTCCAATTTAATAAAACAGATGCATGTAGTGAAAATTAAAATCAAGTAATATGCAACAAGGTGTGAGAGCAACTTAATGGAGAACTCAACACGGTCCACTCAATACTAAATGTCAACGTACAAGACGTCAATAAGTAAGAGCAAAGTCAGTGGACAACTCAACAGGTCCTGCTCGACAAATGATATTAAAAGTATTGAACGCAATTAAGAGGAAGTCAATGGACAACTTAACACGGTCCGCTCAACACTTAAAGTCAAATAATCACATACGACAAATCACATCGTATTAAAAAAGACAAAATAAATCAACGGTATAAAGTTTAAGTAAAGATCTCACACCTTACATTTGAGTACCAACAATCCAAACAAATCAAATAGAGGACGAGGGTCTTAGTTGCGCCGAACCTAATAAAACATAATATAATAAAATTTAAGTCTATATAATTATACTAGTAGAACATAATACATGTGAACATGTAATTATATAATGAAATTTGTACTATTTATTCACCCTCTTTTCCATTTGAAGTACATGACAAGGGTGCACTCATTGTGTATGATTTTTAATAATTATATTTTAGTTACCAGACATCCATATATTAGTCTGTAATGTTGAACAGATCGAAAATCTTAAATAGCGCAACCTACGTACAAGTTCAGATACAAGGAACCTTGACTCCATTATCATGAATAAAACAAAAATTCCCAAACTTGTTTAATTCTTCTCGTTTTTCATCTGCTTCCTATTTATTAATCTCAAACCATATAGTTAGTATTTATAGATCCAAATATGCTTATCGTCTGCACACACACACATACTATTACTAGGAGCATCAACTCTCTCTACTTCTTAGCCCCTCTCGACTCTCACTCTCTCCAACCTCTGCCAAACCCAACAAATATACATACACATATACTATTTTTAGGCATGGATTAAAAATCAAATTTAGAACTTTTGAAGGTACCAGATTTACTCGAACAGACAGAGTTGTGGACAAAGTTGTGCTTAAAGAGCACACAACCTTGAAACAAAATGAAGCGGAAAATAAAGTGAACACAATGGATAAATTTTTACGAGATTATAAATTAATAATCTCGCGAAGTGCCTCAGAGGAAAAATTATTCATTAGATAAAGGTAAATTACAAAAACACTTCGAGTAAGGAGGGTCATAAAAACGAGTAAATCTTTATCACAAAGAAACGTGACTAAAGCTATAACTACTATCCTCGAAGATAAACTAAACAAAAATACTACGAAAATATTTCTAATCTATACACGTAGTCTACAACTTGGCGGCCTCACTTTTCTTGTTACATTTGATCTCTATTTATAGAGGATCACAAACTTGAGCTGCACTTCTTATAATTCGCATGATCCCATAATTTCAGACCATATCTCTACAACAGCTACCACAACTTCCTGGACCACTTCTCCTGATTTTTCTCAACTAACTCTAAGTGGCCACGTTCAGCCTTCAGCTCCCTTTCTTCTCGCAACAGCCATCTCATTTACTTATTCAATCCTTATCCTTACTCCAGCCACCTTTTTTACTTAGTCATTTTCAGAAACTCCACGTCTATTTACTCTCTTTATTTCCTTATCTTCTCACCTACACAAATATTAGAAGAAAGACAAAACAAATATACAAAATATTTTTTTATGAAAATAGGAGCTACCAAAAAAAATCAACAAACTCCCCATTTTTGTCTTTCTTTCAAAACGTGTGCAAGGTGATATAAGTAATGCAGATCACACCCCATGGGCCAATTAACACAACTTTACACGAAACAATTTCAAAACTACCCATGTACATGAAAAATGATTTTCTCAAAACAATCATCAACACTCTCCCTATCATATATGCTCCCCCCCATCAAAATAATATCAAAATTCTCACAATATGTATAATATCTCCCCCTGAGAGAATACACCGCAAGTTATCAACAAAATGTATCGATCAACAAACAAATCTCTCCCTGCACAAATGATCAGCATCTTGACAACAGTCTGCAGAACTTCAAGACCAACATTCTGCACAACTTTAAGAAAACTCAGATAATATCAATAATCAACGAATCAAATTATCCTCAAAATCTATCTCTCCCTTTTTGGAAAGAAAGTGGATTCTTGATCATGTGTTTAGAAGCAACAAGCTGATGGTAAAATTGAAGGGGATCTTAAATGGGGATAAGTTGAAGAAAAAATGTAAAGAGAAAGCTTAAAATTGGTAGGAGGATTGGAATAAGGGTGGTGACTTTTCTGGAGTTCGGAGGATGAAGAATCTGATGGCTCTTTGCAGAGATGAAAGCGAGGGTTGCATATAAACACACTTTCCTACAAAATTGGAACCAAATCATTAGTGATAAGTCCAAAAATATAGATATTAAAATTTAGAGATACGTTCCAGATATTCGCAACATGCAACTGACATCCTTAAAAAGTGCAACAACCAATTTGTTATTATTTTTATTTACGAGCAAAAATTGGTACAAGAAATATAGTTGTCACGACAGTTATTTCAGCTTCAATGATAACTTTAATCAAAGCAACATTTCTAAAATATCATAAGCAATTTATAGATATAAAGTGAAGAAGGCAGATGGCGAATAGATGTATAACCAAAAGAATCTTGTATTCACCACTTATCTAGATCTTTGATCTACTTATATGGCTTTCTAAGAACAGTCTCGGTTTCACCTTATACCGTAAGGCTTTTACATCCTCAAATCTGCCTAACTTCTATAAAGATTATTGCCCATGATATGAAAGAAATGTGACAACATTCGTGGCCACTTCAAATTAAAAAAAAGAAAACATAATCCGAGAGGTTTTCTCAAAATTGAGAATCTCTCATAACTTAAAGCTTAGTAAAGATGTCAGCTGATCGGCTCTCTGTACTAATATACTCTAGTTTTAAAATCTTATTTTCAACCAAATCTCTAATAAATTGGTACCTTAAATAGATATGATTGGACTTAGAGTGGCGGATGGAGTAGTTCTCCTCTAGACACCTCCACGTCGAGTGCTATGTCTGGTAATATCCATTATAACAAACACTTGTGAATAGCAGGATCGATGCTACTTAGTACGTCAAGTGTATAGCTCTGATACCAATTGAAGGTACCAGATTCACTCGAACAGAAAAAGTTGTGGACAAAGTTGTGCTTAAAGAGCACACAACCTCGAAACAAAATGTAGCGGAAAATAAAGTGAACACAATGGATAAATTTTCACGAGATTATAAATTAATAATCTCGCGAAGTGTCTCAGGACAAACATAATTCACTAGATAAAGGTAAATTACAGAAACACTTCGAGTAAAGAGGGTCATAAAAACTAGTAAAGCTTTATCACAAAGAAACGTGACTAAAGCTATAACTACTATCCTCTAAGATAAACTAAATAAAAATACTACGAAAATATTTCTAATTTATACACGTTGTCTACATCTTGGAGGCATCACTTTTCTTGTTACATTTGATCTCTATTTATAGAGGATCACAAACTTGGGCTGCACTTCTTATAATTCGCATGATCCCATAATTTCAGCCCATATCTCTACTAATAGCTACCACAACTTCCTGGACCATTTCTCCTGATTTTTCTCAACTAACTCTAACTGCCCACGTTCAGCCTTCAGCTCCCTTTCTTCTCGCAACAACCATCTCATTGACTTATTCAATCCTTATCCTTACTCCAACCACCTTTTTGACTTAGTCATTTTCAGAAACTCTACGTCCATTTACTCTCTTTATTTCCTTATCTTCTCACCTACACAAATATTAGAAGAAAGACAAAACACATGTACAAAATATTTTTTTATGAAAATATGAGCTACAAAAAAAAACATCAACAACTTTTCTTCCACTTCTCTCGACACACACACTATTATTAGAAACTTCAACTCTCTTACTTAGCAGCACACATGCACACGCATCCTTCATAGAAAATTTCCTCTGACAAACTCACTCAACATATATATACGTATACGTGATATTTTAAAGCTTTACTATTTTCATTTACAAACAACACTCTATCTTATCATCTTCTGGTATAACTCTGTGATCATATACTACCTTTACTACCAATAAAGAAATCTCCTACCTCTTTAGTATGTACAGAACTTACAAATCAACAATAAAATATTATATCTAGACCTATGAGAAATTAATTATGTTTAATTTCTCTCTTATTGTCGTTTTCTTCTTCGGAAAAACTAGAATCATTTGTGTTTGATACTGAAATTGGAAAATTCACCGAAATTTTTTTATCCAAAGAATTCTGTTGGGGCTGGCGATGGAAAAATGAAATTGAATTCTTTCCAGGGGTTAGTTGTTGCCGATTGAAAACTGTCGCGGAGGAGAAATATTTTGAGAATTTGGTTTCTGGTGGAAGTTTTTTGAACGTGGTGGCTAGGGTTATAAATTAGTTTGAAAAGAGTTTGAGTAGGATTAAGAGTTTGAAGTTGAGTAGAAATAGGAGACGTGAGGGAGAAGATTTCGGCGCACGATAAATTTCCAGTTACTAGACAACCTTAAGCTTAATATAAATATTAGCCTTTCTATCTCTAAATGGATTTTACGACACTTCACGACAAGCACAAATAAAAGACCAAATAAATAAAACCTTAAATTAACTAAAAGGCCCGTATGAAGAAAGAAAAAAAAACCATCATAATAATCTTTTTTGATTCCAAGTATTATAATAATAGGTAGAATAAGTTGAAACAAAAATGGCATTTAAGCTCGTATTAATACTTAATTAAAGTTCTCCGATTAAGGCCAACAATATATCTAAGATTATTCCTTTAACTAGGGGCGCAACTCCGGACTCCCTCAAGTCCAAACTAAATTATTCGAGCCAATAAAACAAAACACAACATTTCATATAATAGAAGCAATAATAAGCCATATAAAGTAAATTAAGCTTATTGAAAAAGAGCGGGATGTTACAACTATGTTCTCATTAAAATAGCTACAAAATCGTGTTGGTACCTTCAAAAGCTCATTTTAAGCTCAGGCATCAGGCATCTTCTGCATGTCAATTAAATTTTTATCTCCTTATTGCGAATTTGGGTGCTTCTGTAATTGAGGTTGCAAATGATGCCATGGTGGCAGAGATTAGAGATCGCGTAACAACCAACCCACCCCCTCCCCCCAAAAAAAAGGAGTTCTCTTCATTAGGTGGTCTACCATGGTGGAATTCTTGTTGGCGGTATCGCTTATTATCGATTTGCTAATTGATGATGTTTTTAGTCTGTTTCATCTTTTATTTGCAAGAAAAATTTTCACAAATTCGATTCGATGGAAAGAGATTGAGAGATCGGTGTTTTGGAGTTTCACGTTGAGGATATGGAATAAATTTGGTTTTTTATTAGAATTTTTAAATTGAGGGCTATGGACTAAAATATTTTTTCTGTCAAAAATATAATATAAGGGTCTAATTGTACATTTATAACTTTTATTATTATTATTTTAAATAGGAGGCTATGAAGAAAGATTTGGGGGCTATATTTATAATTACCCATAAATTTTTTGGATCCAAAACTACCACGCACTTCTTTATTATGATGTATTCAATGTAAAAGCTTCGAAGAACGACTTCGTATTCCTCAAAAAAACTACAAAATCGTATTTGTACCATGCAAAGCTCATTTGGAGATCATTTGAAGGGTAACTCCCGAAGTTGTGTTATTTTCAACTAATATAAATTTTTTGGATCGAAACACTCACTTATTATGCTGTATTCATTGTAAAAGTTTTGAAGAATGGCTTTGTTCTCATCAAAATAGCTACGAAATCGTGTTCGTACCTTGTAAAGCTCATTTCGAGCTCATTTGAAGTGTAACTACTGAAGTTTCATTTTTCTCACCCAACATAAAACTTTTTGGATCCAAAACTACCACGCACTTCTTTATTATGATGTATTCAATGTAAAAGCTTCGAAGAACGACTTCGTATTCCTAAAAAAAACTACAAAATCGTGTTTGTACCATGCAAAGCTCATTTGGAGATCATTTGAAGGGTAACTCCCAAAGTTGTGTTATTTTCAACTAATATAAATTTTTTGGATCGAAACACTCACTTATTATGTTGTATTCATTGTAAAAGTTTTGAAGAATGGCTTTGTTCTCATCAAAATAGCTACGAAATCGTGTTCGTACCTTGTAAAGCTCATTTCGAGCTCATTTGAAGTGTAACTACTGAAGTTTCATTTTTCTCACCCAACATAAAACTTTTTGGATCCAAAACCACCACACACTCTCATATTATAATGTATTCAATGTAAAAGCTTCGATAACGGCTTCAATCTCATCAAAATAACTATAAAATTATTTTTGTACCTTGCAAAGATCATTTCGAGCTCATTTGAAGCGTAACTCCTGAAGTTACGTTTTTCTAAATCAATATAAACTTTTTGGGTCCAAACCACCACACACTCCCTTATTATGATGTATTCAATGTAAAAGCTTCGATAACGGCTCCATTCTCATCAAAATAGCCACAAAATCATTTTTTTACCTTGCAAAGATCAGTTCGAGCTCATTTGAAGTTTAACTCCCGAAGTTGTGTTATTTTTTCAACTAATATAAATTTTTTGCATCCAAAACAACCACACACTCACTTATTATGTTGTATTCAATGTAAAAGTTTTGAAGAACAGCTTTGTTCTCATTAATATAAATTTCAAACTCATTCCAAACTCACGAAGTTGCGTTTTTCTCAACCAATATAAATTTTTTGGATCCAAAACTACCACACACTCCCTTATTATGATGTATTCAATGTAAAAGCTTCGAAGAACGGCTTCATTCTAATTAAAAAAAACTACAAAATCATGTTTGTACTTTGCAAAGCTCATTTCGAGCTCATTTGAAGCGTAACTCCCGAAGTTGTGTTTCTTCAAACAATATAAATTTTTTGCATCCAAAACTACCACACACTCACTTATTATGTTGTATTCAATGTAAAAGTTTTGAAGAACGGCTTTGTTCTCATTAATATAAATTTCAAACTCATTCCAAACTCACGAAGTTGTGTTTTTCTCAACCAATATAAATTTTTTGGATCCAAAACTACCACACACTCCCTTATTATGATGTATTCAATGTAAAAGCTTCGAAGAACGGCTTCGTTCTAATAAAAAAAGCTACAAAATCGTGTTTGTACTTTGCAAAGCTCATTTCGAGCTCATTTGAAGCGCAACTCCCGAAGTTGTGTTCCTTCAAACAATATAAATTTTTTGCATCCAAAACTACCACATACTCCCTTATTATGATGTATTCAATGTATAAGCTTCGAAGAATGGCTTTGTTCTCATCAAAATAGCAACAAAATCGTGTTTGTACCTTGCAAAGCTCATTTCAAGCTCATTTGAAGCGTAACTACCGTAGTTGTATTTTTTTCAACCAATATAATTTTATTGCATCCAAAACCATCACACACTCACTTATTATGCTGTATACAACGTAAAAGTTTTGAAGAACGGCTTTGTTCTCAATAAAATTGCTACAAAATGGTGTTGGTACCTTGAAAAGCTCATTTTAAACTTATTTGAAGTGTAACTCCCGAAGTTGTGTTTTATTTCAACCAATATAAATTTTTTGCATCCAAAACCACCACAGACTCACTTATTATGATGTATCCAATGTAAAAGTTTTGAAGAACGGCTTTTTTCTCATTAAAATAGCTACAAACTCGTGTTGGTACCTTGAAAAGCTCATTTCAAGCTCATTTGAAGTGTAACTCCCAAAGTTGTATTTTTCTCAACCAATATAATTTTTTGGTTCCAAAACTACCACGCACTCCCTTATTATGATGTATTCAATGCAGAAACTTCAAAGATCGGCTTCGTTCTCATAAAAAAAGCTACAAATTCATATTTGTACCTTGCAAAGCTCATTTCAAGCTCATTTGAAGCGTAACTACCGAATTTATATTTTTTTTAACCAATATAAATTTTTTTGTATCCAAAACACCACCACACACTTATTTATTATGTTGTATTCAATGTAAAAGTTTTGAAGAACGACTTTGTTTTCATTAAAATAGCTACAAAATTGTGTTGGTACCTTGAAAAACTTATTTTAAGCTCATTTGAAGTGTAACTCCGGAAGTTGCGTTTTTCTAAACGAATATAATTTTTTTGGATAAAAAACTAACACGCACTTCCTTATTATGATGTATTCAATGCAAAAGCTTCGAAGAACGGCTTCGTTTTCCTAAAAAGCTACAAAATCGTGTTTATACCATGCAAAGCTTATTGGGAGATCATTTGAAGCGTAACTCCCGAAGTTGTGTTTTTTTCAAATAATATAAATTTTTTGGATCGAAAACCACCAGACACTCACTTGTTAAGTTGTATTCAATGTAAAAGTTATGAAGAACGGCTTCGTTCTCTTCAAAATAGCTGTACAAAATCGTGTTTGTACCTTGCAAAGCTTATTTCCAACTCATTTAAAGTGTAACTTCCGAAGTTGCGTTTCTCTCAACCAACATCAATTAATTGGATCCAAAACTACCACACACTCCGTTATTATGATGAATTTAATTTAAAAGCTTTGAAAATGGATTTGCTATCATCAAAATAGCTACAAAATTGTGTTGGTACCTTGAAAAGCTCATTTCGAGCTCATTTGAAGTGTAACTCCTGAAGTTGCATTTTTGTAAACCAATATAAACATTTTGGATCCAAGCCACCACACACTCCCTTATTATGATGTATGCAATGTAAAATCTTCAATAACGGCTTCGTTCTCATCAAAATAGCAACAAAATCATGTCTTTACCTTGCAAAGATCACTTCGAGCTCATTTGAAGTTTAACTCCAGAAGTTGTGTTTTTTTTCCAACCAATATAAATCGTTTGCATCCAAAAGCACCACACACTACCTTATTATGATGTATTCAATGTAAAAGCTTTGAAGAACGGTGTAATGCCCCGTAAAAATCCTTACGTTCTAAGAAGTTTTAAGTTAATTAATTAATGGCTTTGCACGCCTAAGTTAGAATTTTTAATTCTAAAGCTAACGGTCGAATCCGTTACTAAAAGAAAATAATTTACATAAGTCGGCTAGACGACTACCATATTAAGGGTTAGCGCATGCAAAAAGTTTTTATATCGTAAGCTTAGAACGAGAAACCGTTTAATTTTACATAAAAAAAATCGCGAATATGAACACGCCGAAAAAGTTTGTTTTTACGTTTTTCCGGACGAAACTTGGACTTGTCGTTCCGAGTTTTTGTCAAAATAAATTTTAGAAATTTATTTTCTAATTAAGATCATACGTTAGAATTTATAAGTCAAATCGAATCACGACGATTTTTGTATCGAACAACGTCTTCGTCGTTCGTTTTTCCGTAACGTCGGATCGCGCCGGAAAAACCCGTAAAACCTCAAAAAAATCTGCATGCATGCCGCCACCTCACCATGTTTAGGTGTTAACATGCATGGTAATACTCCCTAAGCTAATGACACCTAAACCTATCTTTTTGCATGGTCAACCATTAATCATTTCACAAGCTTAGACAAAACAATTCTTTCTCTCTCTTTCCACTCTCTCTCTCTCTCGGCCACTCTCTCCATCTCTCCCTCAACTTCATCTTCTTCATCTCTTCAATCCTCCATTGAAGACTTCACCAAGAACTTGAAGAACTCACACAAACCATCCATCCATCCATTCAATCCCATAACTTCCTTCATTAAATCTTAAGATATTTTCATTCTCTACAACCCTATCCAATTAGATTTTCTTTTCTTCTCTTTTCCCTCATGTTCGAATTTTTAAGGTGTTGGAATGGAAGAAATGATCTTAGAATAATGTAATTGGATATGCTAGACATGATATTTATGGATTAAAAATGATCAAAAATAAGAAACCTAACATCTAGGTCAATGCAGAATTTTTTTGAAAAATTGTAGGATTTTTGTTTTTCTTCTTTTGTTTGTAAATTCATGCTTAGTAGAGGTTTAATTAGTGTTTAGAATGAAAAGGGATTGAAAGCCCTATGTTGTTATGAAATTGAGTTAGGGTTTGAAGTATGAAATTAGGGGTTTTTGCATGTTAGTTGTTTTTGGAATTGCAAGTGAATAATTAGTGATATAAGAGCATGTTTAGTATATAAATGTTATTAATTTAAAAAGAAAATCATTCCATAAACATATGTTCAAAACCAGAAATTTTAAAGTAAGTAGGAGTTTTCCACATGATCATTTAAAGTGATGAATTGTTAGTTGATTATTGTTACAAATCATGTTAATTGATAATAGGAATTAATTGGAAATTTTCTAAAGATGTTTAATGGAATGTAAGAGACAAAGATCACCATATCATCTGAGTTATAAAGATGTTAAAGACATGTTAGCATGCATGAAAATGATTCCTATTAGACGTAGATTAACGTAGTAAAGTTTGAACGAAAACCGACGACTTTTAAAGATTGCGTAAGAGGCGAATATCTAGTTGTAACTAATGATCGGGAAGTCGGATGAAAATTTTAACTTGATATTATTGATTATAATGAAATTTGGAACATTTTTCTAGTTGACATCGTAAGCATCCGAGTTCATATAATATGGGTTAAAGTGATAATCGGAAACTAGAAAACGTTTGGAATTTCTTTGTTGGTATAGTAATTGATAGTTAAAATCCGACGTTAGAACGTCATGTCTTTGAGTAAGTGAGAAGGAGTTTGACACGTACGGAGGTACGTGATAACTGCCTTGAGGGTTCAGTTTCAAAAAAATATGAGTACGAAGATTTAAAACGAACCTAAAACGTTATACGGCGAACTTATCAATAAGCTAGGGTTTCACGGCAGTTTTACGACCCCTGCCGGAAACTGTAATAACTTCCGGCTCGTTTATCGGATTTGTGATCCGTAAATTGGAGCAGAAACTAGACTTCCTAAGATTTCTAGTGGTATAGGGCTCACCCCCTGTTTCCAAGTCCTCTGTTCTGGACAGCCTCCAGAGTTACTGGACTGTGCAGTAGAAATTTCAGTTTCTTGTTTTCTAAGTTGTTTAGTTCACAACTTAGTTTCTTTTGATCGTTTAAAGCCGTTTTATCTAACGGATACCTTCTATCTGACCCTAGAGTCAAGGATCAGACCTTTAATGATGAAAACCAGTCGAGATCATATCTTATATCTTGTCTTTTCTTTAAAGAAGTAATAAACAAGAAATATTCATAAGTCGTGAAATGAGCTATAAATGAAATCGCCTAAGTTGGTTCTTCCCAACTTAGTTTCTTATAATCCTTAAAGTCGTTTTAAGACATCGACAACCTTCTCTACTGACCCGAGAGTCGAGTACGAGATCTTTCAAGTTCTGAACGAGATGGATACGAGTCTCGTTTCCCGTTAAGTAAAACGAATCTAGTAAGCGTGCAAATGCCAAAAGAATAAAATGACTAGAACTTTCTTCGATTCTCTTTCTTCGAGTATCTTTTACGAACCGTTTTTAAGTATATTTATTTTGCGATGAAGGAGGAAGCCAACTGTAGAGAAAGGACAGAAGATCTCAAGTTGGAAGCATTTATTTTAAGTTCTGTAAAACAAGGTGGGCTTTTATATACAAATAAAACGAGCAATGCTCGAAAAATCTTTCTTTATTGCTTTGATATCTGTGTTTTCAAAGTGATAATATGGCATGAACTGTTTTAAGTTTTTATGTGAGTTCTCTTGTACCAATCTGAGTTAACATTCGTGTTTTCCAGATTTCTGAGTTAACCTTCGGGTTTTCCAGACTTTTAGAGTTAGTCTATTTTTAGATTAACTAACGATCGGCTCTGAGTTAGCTGCTAAGTGCTTTCCAGAGTTAGTGCACTTTGTAACCTGTGGTATATGTGATATCCTGTTGAGGGGTACCAGCCACGGTGAATTAGTAGTGGTCAAGATTGAACGTAACATCAGTCAGAAAATGCTCGCGCGAGCGATTTATGAGAAAAAGTCAGAAAATGTTTAGTAGACACGGATTCTTTCAATAAAACCCCGTGTGCTACACTTATGAGATGCCATTTTATCCATATTTATAAGTATGTTTTCGGCATCGTGCCCACTAAGTACTTTTGTACTTAGCCCTGCATTGCTTTCTAAATGTGCAGGTTGAAGAGACGGTGAGCGGCGACGGTTGTTGTTGTTGAGTTTAAGGATAAGATGCTCAGTAGAACTCTTCCGCTGTCAATCTCTGTATTTCTTTTGAGATGTATTTTGAACAACTCAGTAGTTTATGTCCGTATATTTGAACTTAGTTTCATCTTTTGTACTTATGTCGAGAAATCCTTAGGGATTAACTCTTTCTTTTCTATAATCAAGTCCTGTTCATAGTTTATCGATGTTTATCATGTATGTTTAGTTAGTTAGCCCCCTTCTTTCCCGCTTCTTTAATCCAACCCCAGTCGCACCCCGGCTTCTGCCGTCCCTCGGGATTTGGGGCTGTGACAAATGGCTTCGTTCTAATAAAAAAAGCTACAAAATCGTGTTTGTACTTTGCAAAGCTCATTTCGAGCTCATTTGAAGCGTAACTCCCGAAGTTGTGTTTCTTCAAACAATATAAATTTTTTGCATCCAAAACTATCACACACTCACTTATTATGTTGTATTCAACGTAAAAGTTTTGAAGAACGGCTTTGTTCTCAATAAAATTGCTACAAAATCGTGTTGGTACCTTGAAAAGCTCATTTCAAACTCATTTGAAGTGTAACTCCCTAACTTGTGTTTTATTACCAATATAAATTTTTGCATCCAAAACCACCACACACTCACTTATTATGATGTATTGAATGTAAAAGTTTTGAAGAACGGCTTTGTTCTCATTAAAATAGCTACAAACTCGTGTTGGTACCTTGAAAAGCTCATTTCAAGCTCATTTGAAGTGTAACTCCCAAGGTTGTATTTTTCTCAACCAATATTATTTTTTGGTTCCAAAACTACCATGCACTCCCTTATTATGATGTATTCAATGCCGAAACTTCAAAGATCGGCTTCGTTCTCATAAAAAAACCTACAAATTCATATTTGTACCTTGCAAAGCTCATTTCGAGCTCATTTGAAGCGTAACTACCGAATTTGTATTTTTTTTAACCAATATAAATTTTTTTGTATCCAAAACACCACCACACACTTTTTTATTATGCTGTATTCAATGTAAAAGTTTTGAAGAACGACTTTGTTTTCATTAAAATAGCTACAAAATCGTGTTAGTACCTTGAAAAACTCATTTTAAGCTCATTTGAAGTGTAACTCCGAAATTTGCGTTTTTCTAAACCAATATAATTTTTATGGATAAAAAACTAACACGCACTTCCTTATTATGATGTATTCAATGCAAAAGCTTCGAAGAACGGCTTCATTTTCCTAAAAAGCTGCAAATCGTGTTTATACCATGCAAAGCTCATCTGGAGATCATTTGAAGCGTAACTCCCGAAGTTGTATTTTTTTCAAATAATATAAATTTTTTGGATCAAAAACCACCAGACACTCACTTGTTAAGTTGTATTCAATGTAAAAGTTATGAAGAACGGCTTCGTTCTCATCAAAATAGCTGTACAAAATCGTGTTTGTACCTTGCAAAGCTTATTTCCAACTCATTTAAAGTGTAACTTTCGAAGTTGCGTTTCTCTCAACCAACATCAATTTTTTGGATTCAAAACTACCACACACTCCATTATTATGATGAATTAAATTTAAAAGCTTTGAAAATGGATTCGTTCTCATCAAAATAGCTACAAAATTGTGTTGGTTCCTTGAAAAGCTCATTTCGAACTCATTTGAAGCGTAGCTTCCGAAGTTGCATTTTTATCAACCAATATAAATTTTTGGATCCAAAACTACCACACACTAGCTTATTATAACGTATTCAATGTAAAAGCTTCGAATAATGGCTTCGTTCTCATCAAAATAGCTACAAAATTGTGTTGGTACATTGGAAAGCTCATTTCGAGCTCATTTGAAGTGTAACTCCTGAAGTTGCATTTTTCTAAACCAATATAAACTTTTTGGATCCAAGCCACTACACACTCCCTTATTATGATGTATGTAATGTAAAATCCTCAATAACGGCTTCGTTCAATAGCAACAAAATCATGTCTTTACCTTGCAAAGACCATTTCGAGCTCATTTGAAGTTTAACTCCAGAAGTTGTGTTTTTTTTTCAACCAATTGTCATAGCCCCAAATCCCGAGGGACGGCAGAAGCCGGGGTGCGACTGGGGTTGGATTAAAGAAACGGGGAAGAAGGGGGCTAATTGACTAAACATACATGAAAAATATCGACAAACTATGAATAAGACTTGAATATCAATAAGAAGGAGTTAATCCCTAAGGGTTACTCTACAAAAGTACAAAAAGGAAACTAAGTTCACATTTTACAGACTTGAACTGCTGAGTATAGTTCAAAAAGTACATCTCCAAAAAGAAATACAGAGATTGGCAGCGGAAGGGTTCTAACTAAGCATCCTATCCTTTAACTCAACATCAACCGTCGCTGCTCACCGTCGCTTCAACCTGCACATTTAGAAAACAATGCAGGGCTAAGTACAAATGTACTTAGTGGGCACGATGCCGAAATCATAATCATAAGTATAAGTAATCTGGCATTTTATAACCGTAGCGCATCGGAGTTTTGTTGAAAAGGCCCGTGCCTACTAAACATTTTCTGACTGATTTGTATAAAGCAGCTTGCGCAAGCATTTTTAGAGTATGTTATGTTCAATCTTGACCAAAGCTAATTCACCGTGGCTGGCTACCCCTCAACAGGATACCACATACACCACAGGTTACAAAGTGCACTAACTCTGGAAAGCACTTAGCAGCTAACTCAGAGCCGATCGTTAGTTAACCTAGTTAGATTAACTCTAAAAGTCTGGAAAACCCGAAGGTTAACTCAAAAATCTGGAAAACACGAATGTTAACTCAGATAGGTACAAGAGAACTCACATAAAATAGTTGAAACAATTTATGCCAAGATTATCAATTTGAAAACACAATTATCAAAGCGATAAATAATACTTTCGAGTTGTGGAAAAACCCACATTTTATTTGGTATAGATAAAAGCCCACCTTGTAAATACAGAACTTAATGCAAAAGCTTCCAACTTGGATCTTCTGTTCTTTCTCTATAGTTGGCTTCCTCCTTCATCGTAAAATAAACATACTTAAAAACAGATCGTAAAGATAATCGAAGAAAGAGAATCGAAGAAAGATTTAGTTGTTTTATTCTTTTGGCATTTGCACGCTTACTAGATTCGTTTTACTTAAACGGGAAACGAGACTCGTACCAATCTCGTTTTGAACTCGGAAGATTTCTTACTTGACTCTCGGGTCAGTAGAGAAGATAGTCGGTATCTTAATACGACTTTAAAGATTAAAAGAAACTAAGTTGGAAAGAATCAACTTAGGCGATTTACATTTTAGTTCTTTAAATGTTTTATGAAATTTCTCGTCTATTACTTCTTTAATGAAAGGATAAGATATAAGATCTCGACTGGTTTTCATCATTAAAGGTCTTGTACTTGACTCTAAGGTCAGTAGGGAGATGTTCGTTAGCTAAAAACGGCTTAAACGTTTGAAAACACATCTAACTTGAATCATTTTCATGCATGCAAATACATCTTAACATCATTATAACTCAGTTTATATGGTGATCTTTTCCTCTTATGTTTCACTAAACATTTTTAGAAAATTCTCATTTAATTTCTATTATCAACTAACATGATTTGCAACATAAATCAACTAACAAATGATCACTTATATCAAACATGTATAAACCCCCAATTACTCTATAATATTCTGGTTTTAAACATATGTTAAGGGGATGATTTTCTTCTCCAATTAACTACATTTATTTACTAATCAACATCTTATATCATCCATTTATCAATTATAATTCCAAAAACAACTAACATGCATAAAATACCTAAACTCTTAATTCAAACCCTAATTAACTTTCATAAAAACATAGGGCTTTCAATTCTTTTTCATTCTAAACACTAATTAATCATCTACTAAGCATGAATCCATGATCAAAAGAAGAAAAACAAAAATCCTACTAAAAGCCTAAAAATTTCTGCATTAACATAGATGTTAGGTTTCTTATTTTTGTTCCATTTTAATCTCCAATTAATCTATCTAACACATCAAATTTCATTATTCTAAGATCAAACTATCTATTCCATACTTCTAAATTTTCGCACAAGAGGAAAAGAAAAGAAAAGAAAAACTAAATGGATAGGATTGTGGAGAAGATCATTACCTTAAAAATTAACAAAGGATATATGGAATTGAATGGATGGATTGAGGACTTGTATGATTTCTTCAAGCTTTGAAGATGTTCTTCAATGGTGGTGAAGAAGTGGAGAAGATGAAAAAGATGAAAAGGGAGGGTGATGCAGCCGAGAGTGAGGGAGAGATGGAGAGAAAAATTGGTTTTGTCCAAGTTTGATATGATTAAAGGTTTGAAACTTATGGAAAGTATAGTTTAGGTGTCAACTAATTAAACAAGTCAAAACATGCATGTTGCCACTAAATCTATGAGGTGTCGGCTGCATGGAGAACAAATAAAGGGTTACGGGTGTTTCCGGTGCGATCCGACGTTATGGAAAAACGAACGACGAAAAACGTTGTTTGGTACAAAAATCGTCGCGATTCGATTTGACTTAAAAAAAATTCTAACGTATGAACTTAATTAGAAAATAAATTTACAAAATTTATTTTGACAAAAACTCGAGACGACATAGTCCGAGTTTCGTCCGGAAAAACATAAAAACAAACTTTCTCGGCGTGTTCGTATCGCAATTTTGTAAACGTAAAATTAAACGGTTTTCCGTTCTTAGTTTACGAACTAAAAACTTTTCATACACGCTAACCCTAAATACAGTAGCCGTCTAGCAGACTTCTGTAATTTATTTTTAATAACGGATTCGACCGCTAGCCTTAGAATTCAAAAATTATAAACTTAGGCGTGCAATGCCATTATTTAATTAACTTTAAACTTTTTAGAACGTAAGGAATTTACGGGGCATTACACCAATATAAATCGTTTGCATCCAAAAGCACCACACACTCACTTATTATGATGTATTTAATGTAAAAATTTTGAAGAACGGCCTTCTTCTCATTAAAATAGCTACAAAATCGTGTTGGTACCTTGAAAAGCTCATTTCAAGCTCATTTGAAGTGTAACTCCCGAAGTTGTGTTTTTTTTCAACCAATATAAATTTTTTGCATCCAAAACCACCACACACACACTTATTATGATGTATTCCATGTAAAAGTTTTGAAGAACGGCTTTGTTCTCATTAAAAAAGCTATAAAATCATGTTGGTACTTTGAAAAGCTCATTTCAAGCTCATTTGAAGTGTAACTCACAAAGTTGCGTTTTTCACAACCAATATAATTTTTTTGGATCCAAAACTACCACACACTCCCTTATTATGATGTATTCAATGTAAAAGCTTTGAAGAACGGCTTCGTTCTAATAAAAAAAGCTACAAAATCGTGTTTGTACTTTGCAAAGCTCATTTCGAGCTCATTTGAAGCGTAACTCCCGAAGTTGTGTTTCTTCAAACAATATAAATTTTTTGCATCCAAAACCATCACACACTCACTTATTATGCTGTATTCAACGTAAAAGTTTTGAAGAACGGCTTTGTTCTCAATAAAATTGCTACAAAATCGTGTTGGTACCTTGAAAAGCTCATTTCAAACTCATTTGAAGTGTAACTCCCGAACTTGTGTTTTATTACCAATATAAATTTTTTGCATCCAAAACCACCACACACTCACTTATTATGATGCATTGAATGTAAAAGTTTTGAAGAACGACTTTGTTCTCATTAAAATAGCTACAAACTCGTGTTGGTACCTTGAAAAGCTCATTTCAAGCTCATTTGAAGTGTAACTCCCAAGGTTGTATTTTTCTCAACCAATATAATTTTTTTGTTCCAAAACTACCAAGCACTCCCTTATTATGATGTATTCAATGCAGAAACTTCAAAGATCGGCTTCGTTCTCATAAAAAAAGCTACAAATTCATATTTGTACCTTGCAAAGCTCATTTCGAGTTCATTTGAAGCGTAACTACCGAATTTGTATTTTTTTTAACCAATATAAATTTTTTTGTATCCAAAACACCACCACACACTTATTTATTAGCTGTATTCAACGTAAAAGTTTTGAAGAACAACTTTGTTTTCATTAAAATAGCTACAAAATCGTGTTGGTACCTTGAAAAACTCATTTTAAGCTCATTTGAAGTGTAACTCCGAAATTTGCGTTTTTCTAAACCAATATAATTTTTTTGGATAAAAAACTAACACGCTCTTCCTTATTATGATGTATTCAATGCAAAAGCTTCGAAGAACGGCTTCGTTTTCCTAAAAAGCTACAAATCGTGTTTATACCATGCAAAGATCATCTGGAGATTATTTGAAGCGTAACTCCCGAAGTTGTATTTTTTTCAAATAATATAAATTTTTTGGATCAAAAACCACCAGACACTCACTTGTTAAGTTGTATTCAATGTAAAAGATATGAAGAACGGCTACGTTCTCATCAAAATAGTTGTACAAAATCGTGTTTGTACCTTGCAAAGCTTATTTCCAACTCATTTAAAGTGTAACTTTCGAAGTTGCGTTTCTCTCAACCAACATCAATTTTTTGGATTCGAAACTACCACACACTCCGTTATTATGATGATTTAAATTTAAAAGCTTTGAAAATGGATTCGTTCTCATCAAAATAGCTACAAAATTGTGTTGGTACCTTGAAAAGCTCATTTCGAACTCATTTGAAGCGTAGCTTCCGAAGTTGCATTTTTATCAACCAATATAAATTTTTGGTTCCAAAACTACCACACACTAGCTTATTATGAAGTATTCAATGTAAAAGCTTCGAATAATGGCTTCGTTCTCATCAAAATAGCTACAAAATCGTGTTCGTACCTTGCAAAGCTCATTTCGAGGTCATTTGAAGCGTAACTTCCGAAGTTGCATTTTTCTCAACCAATATAAATTTTTTGATCCAAAACTACCACACACTGCCTTATTATGATGTATTCTTTGTAAAAGCTTAGAATAATGGTTTCGTTCTCATCAAAATAGCTAGAAAATCATGTTCATACCTTGCAAAGCTCATTTTGAGCAAATTTGAAGTGTAACTCACGAAGTTGCATTTTTCTGAACCAATATAAATTTTTTGCATCCAAAACCACCACACACTCACTTATTATACTGTATTCAATGTAAAAGCTTAGAATAATGGTTTCGTTCTCATCAAAATAGCTAGAAAATCGTGTTCATACCTTGCAAAGCTCATTTCGAGGTCATTTGAAGCGTAACTTCCGAAGTTGAATTTTTCTCAACCAATATAAATTTTTGGATCCAAAACTACCACACACTACCTTATTAAGACATATTCAATGTAAAAGCTTCGAATAACGGCCTCGTTCTCATTAAAATAGCTATAAAATCATGTTGGTACCTTGAAAAGCTCATTTCGAGCGTAACTCCCAAAGTTGCATTTTTCTCAACCAATCTAAATTTTTTGCATCCAAAACCACCAAACACACCTTTATTATGATGTATTCATTGTAAAAGCTTCAAAGAACGGTTTCGTTCTCATCAAAATAGCTGCAAAATCTTATTTGTATCTTGCAAAGCTCATTTCGAGCTCATTTGAAGTTTAGCTTCCGAAGTTGCATTTTTCTCAACCAATATAAAATTTTAGATCCAAAACTACCACACATTGCCTTATTATGATGTGCCCAATGTAAAATTTCCGAGAAATTGCTTCATTCTCATCAAAATAGCTACAAAATCGTGTTCGTACCTTGCCAAGCTCATTTCGAGTTCATTTGTAGCGTAACTCACGAAGTTGCGTTTTTCTCAACCAATGTTAATTTTTGGATCCAAAACTACCACACACTACATTATTACGATATATTCAATGTATAAGCTTCGAATAACGGCTTCGTTCTCATCAAAATTGCTACAAATCGTGTTCGTACCTTACAAAGCTCATTTCGAGCTCATTTGAAGCGTAACTCACGAAGTTGCGTTTTTCTCAACCAATTTAAACTTTTGGATCCAAAACTACAACGCACTGCCTTATTATGATGTATTCAATGTATAAGCTTCGAATAACGGCTTCGTTCTCATCAAAATTACTACAAAATCGTGTTCGTACCTTGCAAAGCTCATTTCGAGCGTAACTCCCAAAGTTGCGTTTTTCTCAACCAATATAAATTATTCGGATTCAAAACCACCAAACAAACCCTTATTATGATGTATTCAATGTAAAAGCTTCGACGAACTACTTCGTTCTCATCAAAATAGCTACAAAATCGTGTTTGTACCTTGCAAAGCACATTTCGAGCTCATTTGAAGCGTAATTGCCGAAATTGCTTTTGTAATACCCAAACTTTTCTAAGTCATTAAGTGCGTATTAAATAAGTTAATATGCCTATATGATGAGTTTTGAGAGCTAAAAATTTTTGCGAAAATAAATTTTCTTGTTAAATGACGAAAATGCCCTTACGTGTCTCGTTTCAATTATTAGAAACGAGTATGTGATGCATTGGTTGAGCTTAATTATGTGAGTATGAGCTTGAGTATGAATTCAGAATTTTCTGAGAACTTTGATTTTCAGATGAATAGTAACGTAAACCGAGAAATCACTAATCATCGACCGACTCCGAATTTAGTCTAATTAGTTTCATTTGAAACTATGATTTATTTTAAGACTTTTGAGATAAGTCGGAGAATTTTCCGAGATCATTTGAAGAAGTCTTAAAAATAAATTGCTTAACGACAAGTTTAGTCGAGCAGTTTTTATGAAATAATTCGTTAGAAGGAATCTTGACATAAACATTAGATAATTGGATTCCTTAATTTCTTTTGGGAGATATAAGACGAATTAGAGAGAATTTTGACGTCGAGAAAGAGACGAGAAAGATTATTAAATGTTTGAGGGAATGAAATAAAATAACGGGAATATTTTCTACCTGAAAATTTATTAACCGGGCGAAATTAGCAGTTCAAAACTGCATTCTTATCATCCCTAAGTGTTAATACACTCTCATCAAGGCAAGTGAATGTCACTCTCTCCCTCATTTAGCCAACACACAATATTCCCCCCCTCTCTCAAGATCTCTCTCGGATCTCCTCTCTCTCTCTCTCTCATATCTTTGCATATCTTTCTAACAAGTAAATACATCTCCTCATGCCATAATTTCATCATTCATCACCTCTCAACTCATTCTCCATCTCTCTCTCTCTACCGAAGAAAACAAACTCACCTCTCTCTCTCTCTCGGTACTCCACTGCCGAGAAGAAGCAGAATTTGCAGCAGCAAAATAGCTCCATCTCCTCTCTTCTCCATCTTGTTTGCACCGTGATTATCAAAAGGTGTCACAGCCCCGAATCCCGAGGGACGGTCAAGCCGGGGTGCAACTAGGGGTTAGATTAAAG
This sequence comes from Schizonepeta tenuifolia, assembly GCA_029490685.1. NCBI lineage: Eukaryota > Viridiplantae > Streptophyta > Magnoliopsida > Lamiales > Lamiaceae > Schizonepeta > Schizonepeta tenuifolia. Next base: position 71,789,835 of record CM055959.1, read on the forward strand.
AGGCGGGGAAGAAAGGGGAATCACTGAATAACTGAATAAATTATCATCTATAACCGAGATAAAAATACTATGAACTGATTCTTAAGTACGACCTTTACTCAACCTCCTCCGCCTTCGTCACTCAACCTGCACATTTAAAACAAACATGCAGGGCTAAGTACATAAAGCACTTAGTGGGCACATTGCTGAAAACAACTCACAAGAGTATAGATTAATCAGGCATCTTTCCATAAACACTCGTATAAGATTTTTACTGCTATACACTTAATTCTGGATAACACACTGTAGGTTAACTCAGAATCCGATCGTCTGGATAGCATTCTGTGGGCTATCTCAGAATCTGTCCCTCTGGATAGCACTCTGTGGGCTATCTCAGAATCTGATCGTTTAGTTGGAATCTCTAGATAGCACTATGTGGGCTAACTCAGAATCCAATACTCTGGATAGCACTCTGTGGGCTAACTCAGAATCCAATACTCTGGATAGCACTCTGTGGGCTAACTCAGAGAGGCATAAAAGAATTCACATAAAACAATTCATTATGAATTGATAGTTACTTTAATACACACTTATTGAAGCAGTAAGTAAACATCTTCGAGCAACGCTCATTTTATTTTGATAGAAAAGCCCACCTCAATCGTTTACAGAACGAACTTTAACCTTCTGTCTTCCGTCCTGTCTTCTAATCTCGACGTCCTCCTTCTTTGAACGCAAATAATCACACTTTAGTATTTGGTCGAGACGTTAAAAGAAAATAGAAATTCGGAATTGGTTAAGTCTTTTAGGCCTTTGCACTTTAACTATATTCTTTTGATTAACGAATAAACAAGACTCGATAAATTCTCGTTTACAAACTGACTCGGCTCATTACTTGACACTTAGGTCAGTAGATAGTGGATGTCGATAACTTATAACGACTTAAAAGTTCACAAGGAACGAAGTTGAAAAGGATTCAACTTAAGAAATTAAGTTTTTGGAAACTTCCTGCACAAGGCAGTGGTTCTGGAGTTCGCACAGAATAGAGAACTTTAAAACAGGGGATAAAGTTTATATCAAAAGAAAGCTATGGGTGTCTAGTTTACTCTCCAATTTACGGATCTTGATTTCATTAAGCGAGCTAGGAGTTATGTCAGTTTCCGTGAAATATCGCAAAACAGTCCACGCGAAACCCTAATGCTTGACAAAACTCGACGCAGGATTCCCTAGGTTCGATCAATGCTATTTCACTTTTATTTTCACGAAAATTCCATCCTAAGGTAGTTTACATGCATGTCCCTTAATCGGGTACACATTCACGTCTTTTGATTTAAACAAACGACGAGCATAACCTCGTCCTTTTTCAACTAACCGATTTCTAAACCAATTCAATTTCAATTTATATTTCATTCAACAACTTCTCGTTTATTAACTATAACTCAAATCATCTTGTATCTCTGATGGAAATGTCATCAACTACAAACTTGTTCATCAGATGACAACAATCATAAATATCAAATTGGTTTTCCTTATTCGACTTTTCTATCGGCATTTAATCTCGTTTTTTCGTCTCTTAGAAAAATTCCAATCTTCTTAGAATTCATTCAAATTTTCCGGTTACAATCATTAACTAGCAAGATTATCATATATTTGAATCACTAACCCTAATCATTATTCATTCTCGACTTATCGACGATTCTTCGTCTCTTAGCGAAAATCTGACGTTCTCCGATTTCGCTCAAACTGTACAACATCGTTCCTTATCTATAAAGAATTGCTAATATTGTCACAGCCCCAAATCCCGAGGGACGGCCAAGCCGGGGTGTGACTAGAGGTTGAATTAAAGAGGCGGGGAAGAAAGGGGAATTACTGAATAAATGAATAAATTAACATCTATAACCGAGATAAAAATACTATGAACTGATTCTTATTAGACCAAAGAGAGTCAATCTCGAAAGATCGCTCGACAAAGTTGTGATCAGAGAAGACTAGGTTTAAAGTATGAACAACTTAAACCGAAAAGATTAACATCAATGAGAGAGTTATTTTGCAGCGGAAAAACGTAGAATGAGATCACATATCAAATGTGAAATCGAGGCTCAACTAAACTTTACTTCCTTAAGTACGACCTTTACTCAACCTCCTCTGCCTTCGTCACTCAACCTGCACATTTAAAAACAAATATACAGGGCTAAGTACATAAAGCACTTAGTGGGCACATTGCCGAAAACAACTCACAAGAGTATAGATTAATCAGGCATCTTTTCATAAACATTCGTAAGACTTATACTGCTGTACACTTAATTCTGGATAACACAATGTAGGTTAACTCAGAATCCGATCGTCTAGATAGCACTCTGTGGGCTAACTCAGAATATGTCCCTCTGGATAGCACTCTGTGGGCTATCTCAAAATCTGATCGTTTAGTTGGAATCTCTGGATAACACGCTTTGGGCTAACTCAGAATCCAATACTCTGGATAGCACTCTGTGGGCTAACTCAGAGAGGCACAAGAGAAATTCACATAAAACAATTCATTATGCACTGATAGTTACTTTAATACACACTTATTAAAGCAGTAAGTAAACACTTTCGAGCAACGCTCATTTAATTTTGATAGAAAAGTCCACCTCAAACGTTTACAGAACAAACTTTAACCTTGTGTCTTCCGTCCTGTCTTCAACTCCAACTTCCTCCTTTTATTGCAAATAAACAAAATTTAACAAGCGGTCGAGACAATAAAGGAAAAAGAAATCGAATTCGTTTTAGACTTTTAGGCCTTTGCACTTTACTACTTTCTTTTGATTAACGAATAAACGAGACTCGAATCATTTCTCGTTTATAAACTGACTCGGCTCATTACTCGAAACTTAGGTCAGTAGATAAATGGAAGTTGATAACTCATAACGACTTAGAAGTTCACAAGGAACGAAGTCAAAAAGGATTCAACTTAGGAATTTAGACTTTTGGAAATTTCCTGCACAAGGTAGTAGTTCTGGAGCTTATACAGAACAGAGAATTTCGAAACAGGGGATGTTCTCTACACCAAAAGAAAGCCACAGTTGTTTAGTTTACTCTCCAATTTACGGATCTCGATTTCGTTAAGCGAGCTAAAAGTTATAAAAGTTTTCATAATGCATCGCAAAACAGTCCGCGTGGAACCCTAGTGCTCGTTAACTCGACGCACGACTTTCTAGGTTCGGTTTATGTTAAACCACTTATATACTCACGAAATTTCTGTTTCAAGGCAGTAATACGAACAATCATTCATCATAAACTCCTTCACATTTCTCGATTAAAAACTCGACGTATAATTACTCGTCTTTTTCAACTAATCATTTACTAAACCAATTTCCGATTTCAAACAATTTCTTATTTCAACTTCTCGTTTATAAGCTATATCTTATATCATCTCGTATGGAAATATCGTCAACTACAAACTTGTTCATCAAACGACAACAATCATTAATATCAAATTAGTTTTCCTTATTCGACTTTTCTATCGGCATTTAATCTCATTTCTTCGTCTCTTATCAAAATTCCAATCTTCTTAGAATTCGTTCAAATTTTCCGGTTACGATCATTAACTGGCATGATTATCATATATTCGAATCACTAACCCTAATCATTATTCATTCTCGACTTATCGACGATTCTTCGTCTCTTAGCGAAAATCCGACGTTCTCAAATTTCGCTCAAACTGTACAACATCATTCCTTATCTATCAAAAATTACTAATATGTAAACCATATAATCAAATTATTAATGAGTTTCAACTTCTCGACGAGTTTCCGCCTCTTACGTTTTTCATTTTGTTTCTAGAAAAATCTCAATAAATTATATAACCATCCTCAAACATACTACATACCGTTTCTATTATCAAATCAAGCAAATCATAACATCTTCTACATCAAAACATCAATTCTTTCTCTCTTACACTTTAATTTTTATTTTTAGAAAATTCCATAATAATTCATGTGATCATCTAATATCACATAGAACACTAATCCATCAAACAATCATCAAGAAAATCGAACTAACAAAAACCCCTAAAATTCTCCAAAATTTCGGTATTAACAATATTCAAGGGGGGAATGATTTCTTCATGATTCGATCCATAAAATCTATTCCTAAGCATACTATAACATGAATTAATCAAAGATTCATCATGCTTCTTCATCCTCTATATTTTTCGAAAAAAACAACTTGATGGAAAATGATTTTTGTTCGGTTCATTACGTAGAAGAAGTTCCTACCTTGCCGAATATGAACTCGGAAATAAAAATGATCGGTAGACGAGAGACTTGTGAGCTTGAGAAAGCTTGGAGATGACTTCTTCAATGGAGGATTGAGAGAGAGAATGAGGGGGGGAGGGGGAGGGGCGGTAATGTGAGAGAGGGAGAGAGGATGACTAAGGGTAGATGAGGTGTCTAGTTACTATAGCATAAAGTTAATAAAAATCTAACAAGTGTGAGTCACACCCTTAAGTGGCGGTTTGGGTGTGATTTAATTGCCAGAAATATCTCGTTTACGGGTCTAGAACGACATTATAAAAATCGAGAAATAAATTCTTAGTCGATTATGCATTCGACGAAATCTAATTCGACCGTTAAGTTAGAAATAAATTACATATTCGGAAAACCTAATTCATTTTCAAACTCCGATAAAAAGTCGGGATAAGACAGTACAAAATTCGCCCGGAAAAGTCATAAAAACTGACTTTCTCCGGTGAACTCGTATCGAAGAAAAAGTGAATGTAAATCCTGACGGTTTTTCGATCTGAGTTTTCGGACGAAAATTCTATCGGACGCGAAACCCCTAATACAGTAGTCGTTCGACCGACTTCTGGAATTTATTTTCAGAAATGGATTTCACCGTTAGTCTTAGAATCGAAAATCCTTAACTTAGGCGTGCCAAGCTTTAATTAATTAGAAAATTTTTATTTCTCGTCGGAAGAAAATATCTGGGGTATTACAAGAGGAGTATCTCCTCCTTCATCTCCATCGTTCCTCTGCCGTGAGAAAGTGCAGCAGCAGCTGCAACAGCTCGATATCTTCACGCTATGCAGCAAATTTTTCATCACCTTCGATACCCTCCATGCATATATACAACCTCTTCTTCGATGAGTTCATGCAACTAGCTTGAGGATCTTTTGATGTAGATCATCTTCTCCATATTCAAGATCATCTAAGGAAGTAAGTGTTCATTTTATTCATTCATTTTCAAGCTTGAAACAAGCTTGAGAACACTACCCTATCCATCGATTTTCTTGATAGAAAAATAAGGGTTTGATCCTTGTTTTTCAAAAGCTATGATCTTGATACCTTGTATATCTTTTCATGCAAGGAAAGGAGTTACAAATCCATCAGCTTTCATCCTCCAAGCTATCCAAAAATCCAAGCCAAGAAGAGCTTAAGTTTATTTCTTTTTAAAGTATGATTTCATTCCTAAGATGTAAATATGTATATTTAAGTGAGAAAATAAGGAAAACATGCATGATTTACTTTATGCTTAGGAAAACCTTAGGTTTATGATGATGAGATGATGATCAAAATGAAGTTTAAAGCATGATTTAGGGTTTAAAAGATAAAAGAAATAAGTAGCTTAAAAAGCCCTAAAATCGACAAAAAGAAAAAAAATAGGAGAAAATAATTTCTTGATGAGTTTGATGATTATTTGATGATATGATGATGATATATTCTTATTATGAATTTTTCATGTGATTTATATGCATATATGTGATGATGAGAATTTTTGGTGAATTTATTGGATTTTTATTGAATTTATTCGATTAAAAATAGAGAAATTATGATTAAATGATGATTTATGAATTTTATGATGTTTATGATGTTTATAAGCATGATGATATATGAAAATATGGTTTATATGTGTTTTTAAGACAATATATGAATTTTATGAATTTTTATATAAAATTCGGAATATATGATATTATGGAGAAAAATGAATTTTTGATGATTTTGATGAAATATGATGATGATGATGATGATGATGATGTTGAGATGTGTTAGAAGAATTTTTGAATGAGTTTACAAGCATGGAAATTGAGAAATATGAGAAATATGATTTTTGGAAAATTTTTATGAAATTTTAGAAAAAATTCGAAAGAAATGAGTATGAAAATAAAAATGATGTTCTTGAGTTTAATATGAGTTTTTGAAGATATGTTCTTCATGTTTATAGAGAAATTTGAAGATTTGAAGATGTTATAAAAAAATGGAAAAATAATTATTTTTAATTCAAAAATTATATAAATATATTTTTATGAGGAATTTCATTAAAGAAAAATAAAATTAAGAAGTAAATGAGTATTTGAGTATATTTTGAGTGATTTGTGTGGGAAATATTATTTCATGAATTTCCTTTCATAAAAATCGGTATATATATATATATATATATATATAAAGAAATAATGAACAAGAAGTAAATGAAAATATGAGTTTAATTATACAATGAAAGACATTTCTTTGTAGATGTTGATGTTAGAATGATAATAAATGAAGATATGTATGAGATTGATGTTAGTGTTAAAAAGAGAAATAGAATATTAATAATAATATTAATATTTATTTGAGGATAAAAAGAGAAATAAAATAAAAAAAAGATCAAACTTTCTATAAGATAATGAGTTAGAAGACACGTATGTGAGTTAAAAGTTAAGAAGTTCGTATTTGAGTTCGTTTGTTTTAAATGAGAAATTAAAAGAAATATTATTGAAGAATAATAATAAAAATAATAGAATAATTGATTTAATGGAATAGTTCCATTAAAAATGAAAATGTTTGAGTGATGTAAATTCTAAGTGATGTTTATGCTCTTAAATGTGATTTGAATGTTTAATTGATGTGATGAGTTATTAATTGAGTAAAGAAAAATGATAGAAGTTTGAAAAACGAATAAATAAATAAGTTATATGAGAAAATGATGAAATTAAGTTTCAAAGTATTTGAATGATTGAGTTATTGATGATATGTGATGTGTTAAGTGATTTGATGATAATATTTGAGTAGAAATAAGCAAGTTTGCTTTTTGAATCACTTAAAAAGGAGTTAAAAACGTAGAAGCTATCGAGCAGCGAAGTTTTTAAATGAAAATTCGAGTTTTTGATTAAATAAAAACGAAAATTGAGTTTTTAAATAAAGAAAAGATTAAATAATAATTATTTAATGTTAAAGTATTAAGATGAGATTGTATACGAGTAAGAGTACGTATTTTGAGGAAAATAATGACGTGTTTTAGAGTCAAGAAATACGAAGTAGAAGTTTGAATATTAAATTCAAAATAATTATTATCATTTGAGTTTAACGAAATGATTTTCGCTAAGAGTTTGAAGTTATAAGTTTTTAAAAGCTGAAAGTCGAACAATAACGAATTATTGTGTGACTATGTTTAAGACATGAATTAATTATGAAATTTCAATACTTGATTATGATTATGTGATTAAGTATGATCTTATTAACCTATTTACTTGAGAAAGGTTAATCACTTATTTAATATAAGTGTTTGAATATTGATATCGATGCTTGAGTATTATGACGATGTTTGAGTATTAATGTGAATACATGTTTTTGATGTGAACGTTGAAGTGAACGTTTGATTTTCAATATGAATGTTTGAGTATTGATATAAATGCTCGATTATGATGTGTAGTACTCGAATATGATGTAAGTACTTGATTATCGATATGAATGATTGATTGTTGATATGAGTGTTAAATGTTAACATGAATGATGTATGATAATAATAGTTGAGATTTAACGTTATGATTTGCCGAAATCATATGACTTGAGTACATGAGAAGTTAAGACGAGTTAAATAGTAACTTATCGATTTACGTGAAGATTAAAATATTATATTTGAAACCAGAATCTGAGTTTGAGAATTATTAGAAACCGAGTAATGACGATGATTCGAGAACGAGAAATTGAGAAAGATATCGATATAGAGAAGTTTAAATAAGTTAAGAAAAACCCTAGTCAAGTAGAAGTCCTTCAGCCGAGCCCTAAGTCTATTTTACGTTTTACGAGATAGTAATCTCATTCTTATTCGATGTTATTAATGAAGGGCCGAGCGGGACTAACGAGTAGTTGGGAAGCGTAAAGTAAGCAACCTCAACCCAATATACCAGAAGTCAGGTGGCTTTTCTGAACTAAAGTTAAATGATGAATGCGCCTACTATTTATGTATTATGTGCGCTTTTCAAATTGATTGACTCGCCTAAATGTTCTAAATGTTTTGGTATGCAATCATCTACGTGTTATAGTTGTTGATGGTCCTGTGGACGCATGGGATACAGGTCCTGTGGACGCACACGATAGAAGTCCTGTAAGATACGGAACAATGCATGCATTAGGTGACTGTGAGCTTTACTTCAATATAGCTGGTCACGGTGTTCGAGAAGGAGGCCTACTTCTCGACACCACAGTAAAATCAGTTGTAGATTGATTCATGCCTGAGTATAAATGACTGCAGTCGATTTCAAAAAAGTATGAAAATATTTTTATGGCTGCCACAAGTGGTAAACTGTTTTTAAACGATTATACATTTAATCCTTGTGATGCAGCAAAAGAGGCAAGTCTAATCATATAGCTCTAATGAGCAGAGTTTTAAATTTTTTGGCATGTATTCACTGAGTACGAAGTACACACGCCCTGTATGTTATTTCTAAAACGTGCAGGTTAGCTTAGATGAGGAGAACGTGGTGTGCTTGAGCGGCTCATTGTTAATATAAATCTATTTTGGAAGTTTAGCTTAAGGTTTTGTGTCTTCATACATATAGCCTTTGAACTTGATGTCATTGTTTATGTTCTGCTGCAACAATGTTATTCCGTTGTTTTCTACTGCATGCTCGAATTTCGTTACTATGAGTTGTGTGCTCAAAACTATTCCCTGTTCGTCTTTCGATTCTGCATGACTTGGATTTCCAAAACACTTATTATATTTTGAAGTCGATGTAAATTAATCATGCTTGTATATTTGATAGTTCTTTGCAAACATGTTGATAATTACTATTGTTTCTTGTCGATTACCCTTAATCTCGAGCATGAATCCTTGTTGAGTCAAGTTTATTTGATGGTTTCACCTTCACACTCCAATAGAGTCTGGTCGTTCCTACACACTGGATTTCGGACTGTGACAGCGTTTTTCTCAACCAATATAAATTTGTTGGATCCAAAACCACCACACACTCGTTTATTATGATATTTAATGTAAAAGCTTCCCAGAACAACTTCATTCCCATCAAAATAGCTACAAAATCGTGTTTGTACCTTGCAAAGCTCATTTCGAGCTCATTTGAAGCGTAACTACCGAAGTTGCATTTTTCTCAACAAATATAAACTTTTCGGATCCACAACCACACCACACTCTCTTATTATGATGTATTTAATGTAAAAGCTTCAAAGAACGGCTTCGTTCTCATCAAAATAGCTACAAAATCGTGTTTGTACCTTGCAAAGCTCATTTCAAGCGCATTTGAAGCGTAACTCCCGAAGTTGCATTTTTCTCAACCAATATAAAGTTTTGGATCCAAAACTACCACACACTGCCTTATTATGATGTATTCACTGTAAAAGCTTAGAATAATGGTTTTGTTCTCATCAAAATAGCTACAAAATCGTGTTCATACCTTGCAAAGCTCCTTTCGAGCTCATTTGAAGCGTAACTACCGAAGTTGCGTTTTTTCTCAACCAATATAAACTTTTCGGATCCACAACCACACCACACTCCCTTATTATGATGTATTCAATGTAAAAACTTAGAATAATGGTTTCGTTCTCATCAAAATAGCTACAAAATCGTGTTCATACCTTGCAAAGCTTATTTCGAGCTCATTTGAAGCATAACTCACGAAGTTGCGTTTTTCTCAATCAATGTAAATTTTTGGATCCAAAACTACCACACACTGCCTTATTATGATGTATTCAATGTATAAGCTTCGAATAACGGCTTCGTTCTCATCAAAATTGCTACAAAATCGTGTTCATACCTTGCAAAGCTCATTTCGAGCTCATTTGAAGCGTAACTACCGAAGTTGCGTTTTTTCTCAACCAATATAAACTTTTCGGATCCACAACCACACCACACTCCCTTATTATGATGTATTCAATGTAAAAGCTTCAAAGAACGGCTTCGTTCTCATCAAAATAGCTACAAAATCGTGTTTGTACCTTACAAAGCTCATTTTGAGCTCATTTGAAGCGTAACTCACGAAGTTGCGTTTTTCTCAACCAATATAAATTTTTGGATCCAAAACTACCACACACTGCCTTATTATGATGTATTCACTGTAAAAGCTTAGAATAATGGTTTCGTTCTCATCAAAATAGCTACAAAATCGTGTTCATACCTTGCAAAGCTCATTTCAAGCTCATTTGAAGCATAACTCACGAAGTTGCGTTTTTCTCAATCAATGTAAATTTTTGGATCCAAAACTACCACACACTGCCTTATTATGATGTATTCAATGTATAAGCTTCGAATAACGGCTTCGTTCTCATCAAAATTGCTACAAAATCGTGTTCGTACCTTGCAAAGCTATTTCGAGCGTAACTCCCAAAGTTGCATTTTTCTCAACCAATATAAATTATTTGGATTCAAAACCACCAAACAAACCCTTATTGTGATGTATTCAATGTAAAAGCTTCGACGAACTACTTCGTTCTCATCATAATAGCTACAAAATCGTGTTTGTACGTTTCAAAGCACATTTCGAGCTCATTTGAAGTATAACTCCCGAAATTGCGTTTTCTCAACTAATATAAATTTGTTGGATCCAAAACCACCACTCATTCCGTTATTATGATATTTAATGTAAAAGCTTCAAAAAACAGTGTAATACCCTGAACTTTTACAAGTCTTTGAGAGCATTTTAATTGCGTTAATATATTTTAAATAACGTGCCTTGAGTGATAAAATTTTTCAAGAAAAGAAAATTTTCTTGAAAAATGATGAAAATGCCCTTATGTACTTTTATGTGATTTTTCTCGTTTCGATTATTCGGAATGAGTATATGATGCATTGATTAAGCTTTATTATATGAGTTTGAGTATGAGTTTGAATTTCGGAGAATTCTGAGAACTTTTACTTTTGACGAATAGTGTCGATAAGCCGAGAAATCACTATTCACCGACGGACTCCAAATTTAATTTAATTAGTGTCTTTTGAATCTAAATTTAATTCTAAGACCTTTGAGATATATTAGAAGTTCATCCGAGATCATATGAGAGTTCTAAGAATTTATTTCTTAATGGTTTAATTAGCCGAGTGATTTTAGGGTTTTCTTCGTTACTTGGAATTATGACCTAAAAATTAGATATTTGGATTCCTTAAATTACTTCGTGAGATATGAGAGGATGTAGAGGTGTTTTCGAGGTCGGGAACGAGTCGGGGAGAGTTTTCAGACATTTTGAGAGATAACGGAAAAATACGGATATATTCTACCGGAAAACTTTTTCTTCCGGGGAAAATTATACTAGTTAAAGTGAGATATTTTCATTTTATCTCTCTCCCTCTCTCTCTCTTAGCCGAAATACATCTCCCCTCTCTTAATGAGATTCATTCTTAGCTAAACTAAATTTAGTCAAATTGATTTTATCAATTTCATCATTTCATTCATAGTATCTATCCCCTAATTTCAACATTCACTCTATCAAAGAGATAAACATACCACCTCTCTCTCTCATCTCTCTCTCCACCGTGAGCAAGAAGAAAAGAAGCAACACTCTCTCTCTTCTCTCCCTCTTCACCGTACACACACACATATACTTAGAAAAAGAAAAACTCCATGGAAGCTTAGAGTTTCAAGCTTCAAGAACCTCATCACCTTCAATCTTCAAGCCCTAATCCAAGAAGGTAATCTATTCTTCAAAGCTTTGAGATCATTTTAAGATCAAATCATCTCCCTCTTTATTCTTAAAATTTTCGGCACTCTTGCCCTAAAAGAGATGATTTATTTTTGCTTATTTTTCTTGAGGCCTAGAGATGGATTCCTCCATGAAAGATCCAAGCTAGTACTTGAAGCTCATCATTTCCCCTTCACCATCGGTCCAAGCTTCACAAGAGGAGGAGTTCGATTTATTTTCTCTAAAGTATGCTATTCATTGGATTTATGTATATATGTAAATATATAAGTCCTAAAGAAAGAAAAAAAATGCCTGATTAATTTATCCTTAGGCAAACCTATGGCATGTTGTAATACCCCGAACTTCTATAACATTAGTGAGCGTAATAATTAACCGAGTAAGTTTAAATGACGAGATTTGAGGAATAAAATTTTTCTAAATAAATAGAAATGAGTAAAATGACTAAAATGCCCTTATGTGTTTTACGTGAGATTATCTGTGCTATTTCATGAAATGATAATGTGATGTATTTATTGAGTTTGCTTATATAAGAATGAGTATGAGTATGATTTTCAAAAAAACTTCGAAGATTTTTGATTGGAAGTGAATAATGTCGAGAAATTGCTATGCGCCGAAGAACTTAGAATAGATTTTAATTAAAATCTTTGAACCTAGAATTAATTCTAAGATCATTGAGATAACAAAGAATCTTGCCCGAGATAATTTGAGAAGAGTTGCGAGGATTTAATCTTTAAAGGATTAATAAGCCGACTAAATTCTTTTAAGGCCTAAAAACTAGATGATCGGAATCGTTAATCTTTTTAATGAGATGTGAATTAGGTTTGAGATGTTTTAGTGTCGGAAACGAGGAGAGATTAGACCCGTTTATAGCAAAAATGGAATAATACGGATCGTTTTATCCGGAAAATCTTTACGACCGGGTAATTAATACCTGTAATGAAACAACGAGACAAGTGTCGCTCATCTCTCTCCCCTCTCCACCGCCACCTCCCACTATCTCTCTCCCTAATCTCTCTCTCTCTCCACACCTATCTACAAGACTATACATAGAGTTCATTATGATTATTCTTTAATCAAATCTTAGTAAATTGTGCAACCAAGATTGCATGCAAAAATCATCCCATCAATCCTTTATCAAATCAATTTCCAACACCAAACATCATTATGTTTATTCCATGTGTTGGAAAAATAAGAAATCAAGTGCATGCATCTATCTCTCTCTCTCGATATCTCTCTCCATACAAAAAGAAGAAATTTCATTTCATTCATCTAACACTCTCTAAACTCTCCATCCAACACCAAAGAAAGAAAAAAATCTCTCCCTACTCTCTCCCTCTCGGCAACACACACACACATCACACACACTTGAGTTTCTTCCATGCAAGCTTAGCATCCAAGCTCAAAATCCATGGAGATTAAGTGAAGATCATCATCCTTCATCTAGTTCATCTATACCTTCAAGAAAAAGGTATAAATTCATCAAGTTCTTGAGTATTAAAATTCAATAATCATCCTTATTTTTCCTTGTATTTTTGGCTATGAAGCCCTAGATGGATGATTAATTATTCTTTATATTTTTTCTTGAGGATTCAAGAGGAGTTCTTCCATAAATCCAAGCTAGAGCTTGAAGCCCTAATCCCCCTTCATTTCGGTCCCAAGAAGCCAAGAAGAGGAGATCAAATTTTAATTTTCAAAGTATGATAATTCATTTGATTTATTGTATATATGTATCTCTCTAAGCCCTAAAAGAAAGAAAACATGCATGCATGGTATTTATTTTATGTTTAGGCAAACTTGTTATCGATGTGAAGATCGAGTGAGGAAAAATCGTTAGAAGAACCGAACACTAGAATTTAATCGATGAATTAAGAGAAGAAAAAGAAATTAAAAACCCTAAAAAATTTTTGCTAATACCGAAAATTATAGAGAAAAATAGGAAAATGTGAATTTCTTGAGTTATTGTTATTTTGATGCTTGATTTATGATTTTTATCATGTTGAGAATGGAATTATATGCTTGAAAAATTGAAAAATCAATTGCCCTAAAAAGTGTATGAATGCCGTGAGTTTTGGGTGAAAAAGAAGAATTTATTTTGTTGATTTTGTTGATGATTTAAGTCATGTTTTGATCATGAAATTATTATATGATATGTTGATATAATCTTGTATGTTGTTAAGTATAAGAAAAAAAATTGCATGTGAAGTTTTTAAAGAAAATAATTATTGATGATTTAGAAGATTTGATGATTTTGATGATATAATGTGCGTTAAAGTGTTAGTTTGAATCATAAATGAAGATAGAAATTTTTGTGATAAAAGATTTAAGTTTTAAAAGCTTTAAAAAAATGTTAAGAGTTGAAAAATACATAGAAAGATATATCTAGTAAGTGTTCTTGAAATAAACTTGAAGATTTGAATTTTTAATAAATTAAATGAAAAAGAAATTTTGTAATTAAATTAATAAGATAACCTAGTTTTTAAAAAAAAAACTAATTGAAAAATAAAGGAAAATGTTAATTAAGAAATTGGTCTTAAGTTAAAAACAAAGAAGAAAAGGAAATTATTAATTAAATAAATAAGAGTCGAGAAAATCGGGTTAAAAAGAATAAAATAATAAGGAAATGAAAAGAAGATTTAATCGAGTCGAGAAAAAGATGTTAGACGAGTTAAGTACTCGTATAATTTAATCAAGAAAATAATAGAATAAAATTCGAGTAATAATTTTGAAAGAAATTAATTAAAGTTAATTAATTAAGTTATTTTTTTCAAACCATGTAGATTGAGAATAAACCGAGGAGAATTGACGAGATAATAATTAAAAAAATAATAGTTGAGTTAAGAAATGAGAATCGAGTTAGAAATGGAAAGGAAATTCCTATTTCATAAGAGATTAATAAAAATTAAAGAGAAATTTTATAAATTGAGTAAAAGTTATGATATGTTTCATAAGATATCGAATTTGGAAAAGCGTTGTTTATAAGCCGAGAAAAGATAAATTATATTGTTTGAGTTTTATAAAAAGGAATTCTTATTTGAGTTAAGTTCTAAAATATAATTGAATAAATGTTAATGTGTCTTGAAATGTGTTTGATTCATTTGGATTTGTTATGCAATTGAATTAAATGTTTGAGTGAATGATATTATCTGTGACGTGAAGAATTACTGAGTTTAATTGTATGCAAATAATTGAATTACTGAGTTGTTAATTAAATCGAAAATTGATTAAGTCTTTAAAAGAAAGCTCGAGTAATGGAATGTAGATAGACGACATTTCATAATTGGTTAATAATATTAACCAATCATCGAGTAGAGTTAATGGTTTAAAAACGAGAATGTGAGATCCTTTAGAAAAGATAAAGCGTAGAGAGAAACGACTCAAGTAGAAGTCCTTCAGTCGAGACCAACACCTTTTATCCGTTCTTGCGTCGTACCTCATTTTGCTTATCGATGTCGATCTGTGAAGGATCAAGCCGGACGGAACGATAAGCGAGGACAATAGCCCTTAAACCGCCTAGCTAGAATCTTCGGAAGTCAGGTTGACAGGATGGTGATGGCATGGATACTTGGTGGTGTGGTGTTTTTGTTTGAGTCGAGTCGGATGTCGGACTGGCATTTGCACGTCTTCATACGTGTGAATGTTGGGATTTGAGTCAAATTTCCGCTGCAACTCTTTGAAACGATGTCTGTTGATATATATATACTCTGATACTTGTTGTTTTTTATTTCGAGCGATGTGCTCGATGGTTTTTAAATGCTTGTTGAATTCTTAATCTCGTTGACTTGAAACACTTATCGTACCCCTGTTGATATGTGATTTTGAAATGCTCGGTTATTGCCTCATTATGTCCTTGAAAGCCTTATTCGAATGCATTGCTTTTCATTAATATTTCCCCGAGCATGTTCCCCGTATTTGAGTTGATTGTTAGATGGTTAAGTTGTATTGTTGTTTGTAAGTCGCACCGCGAGAGTCGGGTGTGACAGGTTTAATTCCTAGACTTATTTGAGTCAGTAAACCACACCAAGCTATCCTCCATCTCATCCGGCAACCAGGTATGTCTTATTTTCTAAAAATTTTTCAAGTTAAAGTGATGTTTGAATTATCAAGTATTGAGAATTTCTTTTGAGTTATTTATGAGTTATGATGTTTAGAGATGAAAGCTGTTAAGTTGATTAATAACTAGATTGCTTTAGAATGTCCTCCCCAATGCGTGTTCGTGTGGAAAAATCAGAAAGGATGAAACGCATGTGCAAATGGTTACGTGATTTGGAATTGCCCGAATCCATGAAAGAAAATCCCCCTTTGGAACGTAAAAATGAGTATGTGGTGGAAATTCTAGTATGCTCGATTAATTGTTTAAGTGTGCTTATGGGTTTAAAAATTCGTATAGGATGGACGATAACAACTGGATGCAGGAGTACTTGCACGTGAGAAAGATGAGTACCTAGTCACTGGCTGAATTTCTAGCGCGTTATCATACGATATGGGGAAAAGTCCAGTATATGGACATAGGACCGCTAGAGGGCATAACGCATCTAATCCAAGCTCTACCTCAGGAATGGAAAGATTGGGCAGCATGCCTTGTTCCTCGATTTTTAGGTTATCGCTACTTCGACAGAACCTTGTACGGCGATGTGAATTCGTTTATCTCCACAATATCAGCCCGTTTCATGACCTATGGTGCTCTTCCGCCAGAACCGTATGAAGATGACTCTCCGAGCTTGCTAAATGAAGTTGTCCGTGCTCCTCCACTAATTCCTCAAGATGACCCTGTTTTCGTCCAAATTAATTCGCCGCTACAAACTGTGCTTGAACCTCAAAATCCCCACTCAGATTATTCATTTGTAAGTGGTGTGCTTTCAATTCAATCTTTTGATCCCTTTGCTTTGTCTAACTTACCAACATTGCAGCCGAGCGGATGCAATGGAAATCTATCATCAAATGAAGATCAATTTGCCACTTATATGCATCGTCAACAAGTAACTTTTTCAAGTCATCCCGAAGCAGAATCTTCTAGGCCAGCCCATTCAAGCAACGGCAATGAGAATGAAAATGAGCTAACTGATGCAGCAACAGTAGGAAAAGGATATCTTCAAGTCTTACCCAGCAATGTCTTTCCTGCCCCTTTTTGCTTGTGCATCTACCTCCCTAGCAAGGCCAGAAGATGAGCACAACTCTCAATTCGGTACCTCAACTGATGTAGCTCCTTACCTTCGTCAAGAAGAAAACCCCAACACCCCGCCATGGGTTGAATCTGAGCTAGCCGTGCTGAACTACACTTTGGAAGACTGTGAAGAAGCTTTGAGGGAAGCTGAGCGCGAGTGTTTCGCCATTGAAGATGACAACGTCGATGAAGAAGGCCAGTTTGTAGACCACATGCTTGAGGAAGAGAAAGAAGAGGAAGAAGACCCTGAGGAGGACGAAGATCCCATAGAACACTTTGATGTAGACTCCGACGCGGAGCAATATGATGACAATGGGCCAACCAAAGACGATTTCTGCATGTAGAAGTGATTCAAGGAAGCCGTGGAAATTTAAATATTTTATCGTGTGTGTTTGAGAGACGAACTCTTTTTAATTTGTCAGCAGTAATGTAATTTATAGTTTAAGAACTCGCTTAATTCGAGTAGGAAAAAGGGAAATTTTCAAGTTAATCCCTATTGTTTATAAGTCCTTAAAAGAGGCCGCCGTCGGACGATATATAAAAATGAGCCATTAGGCTATTGAAAAAAAAATGAGTTTCCTGAGTTATTAATTTGAATTGAGTATGTGAATATGAAAATGATGATGTTTTATTCTATAATTGTGATTGATTGCTTGAGAACGATGATTGTTTTGAGAATATGTGACGATGATGTGAATGTTTGATGGTTACTGGAAATTAAATGAGATGTATGTATATATGAAAATTTGAAATAATGAAGTTATTTGATAAGGTCCTTGATTTGCTTTTTAATTATTTAAGTACTGATCGAGAATCGTATTCCTCCCAAAAAGAGAAATGTTTCAGAATCGAGAAAGGTTCCTAGTGAACTAAAGAATTGGAGTGGCTAAAGTTTTCTTGTTGTAATGTTTAGAATGCCGCCAAGGCGTAGAAATGTCAGAAACCCTGAAGATAACCATGAGGGACAGCGTGACCCTACTCCGCCCCCTCCGAATGAGAGACGAATTGAAGAAGTTTTTCTTCATCAGAATCCCCCAACCTTTAATGGTAAAGGCAGTCCAGCTGATGCTGAGGACTGGATTCGTTCTCTTGAGCTAATTTTTCATTTTCTTCGTTGCTCTGATCGTGAACGTCTGGAATGTATGACGTACCAGTTGAAAGGAACTGCCGACTACTGGTGGGAGGCGAAGCAAAGAATGTATTCACCCGAAGAGCGCGAGAACTTGACGTGAGATCAGTTTAAGGAAGCTTTGTATGAAAAGTACGTGCCAAGAAGTTATCGCAAGCAGAAATCAAACGAATTCACCAATCTGAAGCAAGGGAAGAAGTTTGTGGCCGAATATGATCAAGAATTCTATGAATTAGCACGTTTTGCGCCTGACATGGTGGACACTGATGAGAAAATGTGTGAGTTGTTTCGAGCAGGATTGAGGCAAGATATCCGAGTAGTTCTTGCTAGTCAGAGTGGTCTGACTTACGCTGAAGCTTTGAACCGAGCCCTAGATATGGAGTTGGCAATGCAACCAAAGAAAGGATCGCATCCTCCAGCGAATCCTCAATTTCAAAGCCCGACAACCACGACTGTATCTACTCAACAATCCCAATTTGGCCAGCATGGAAAGAGGAAGGGCAAAAGGAGTGGTAGAAACCACCCGAGCAAGAAACAGTGGCAGGGGAAAAGCCAACAACAACCCCAGAAGGGAAAAGCTCCGCAGATCAACCGGAATAACCTACCTATAGGACCTTCAGGGTTCCCTCCTTGTGCGAAATGTGGCAAAATGCATCAAGGCGTCTGCAAGAGCGGGAGTAATGTTTGCTATACTTGTGGTCAATCTAGTCATTTCTTGAACCAGTGCCCGAGTAAGCAACAAGGATTTAGAGGCGGAACACCGAATCAGTTCCAGCCTTCGCAGATGAAAGCCATTGAGGCAACTCCTCTGCAAAAGTTTTTCCAGCATCAACGTAAGCCGCCGCAGCCAAAGCAGCAACCTCTTCAGCAAGAGCCTCCGCATTTCCAAAGAGCCTACGCAATTGAGCAGAAGCCGCTAGAGAAAGAAAAAGGAAATTTGGCAGGTATGGGAAAGCTTAATGGCATACCTGTTATTGTAGAAGAATCAAACCAGGTGCTTAGTGTCGCAACCCTTTTAGGAAAGTCTGCGTTAGTTTCGCGTGTTTGCTCAAATTTAGAATTTGAGGTCGGAAATCGTAAGTTGATTGCGAAATCCCTGAATCTAATCCAGATGTGGGACGTAGATATAATCTTAGGAATGGATTGGTTGGCCGAGAACTTTGCGACGATTCGATGCGACTTGAGGCAAATATCGTTTAAACCTCCTGGAGAAGAATCAACCGTAGTTTTCAGAGTGTAAAAGAGAATGAAGAAAAAAAGCGTACCAATAGTTTCGGCTATGAAAGCACAGAAATTGATGCGGAAGAAAGATACACAAGTGTATCTAGTCTATCTGAATAAAGACGAAAATCAAGAGTTGAGTATCGAAGATGTTCCAATCGTGAGAGAATTCAAAGACGTGTTTCCAGAAGTGTTACCAAGCTTACCCCCTGATCGTCAATTGGAGTTTACGATCGATCTAGAACCCGGATCAGCCCCGATATCCAAGGCCTCGTATAGAATGGCTCCAAAGGAACTTCAAGAGTTGAAAATACAACTGCAAGAATTGTTGGACTTAGGCTATATTCGACCAAGTGTATCGCCTTGGGGTGCTCCAATTTTGTTTGTAAAGAAGAAGGACGGTAGTTTAAGGATGTGCATAGACTACCGAGAGATAAACAAGATTACGCTTAAGAACAAATATCCTTTGCCAAGGATAGATGATTTGTTTGATCAGCTAAGAGGAGCCGGTGTTTTCTCCAAGATTGATTTAAGATCCGGATACCATCAACTGAAGATCAAACAAGAAGATATTCCAAAGACTGCTTTCAGAACGAGATATGGACATTACGAATTCATAATAATGCCATTTGGATTAACAAATGCTCCAGCACTATTTATGGATATGATGAACAGAGTTTTTCACAAGTATCTGGATAAGTTCGTAATTGTCTTTATAGACGATATTTTGGTGTATTCAAGAGATGAAGCTGAGCATGAAAAGCATTTGAGGATTGTGTTGGAAACGCTTAGAGCTGAAAAGTTGTATGTCAAATTCAGTAAATGTGAATTTTTGTTGAAGGAGGTAAATTTCTTAGGACATTGATGGTCCCGATACGAGTTCTGGTGTATGGGGGGGAGGGAATACACCAGATAAAACTTTTTCAAACAACCCCCTAAAAATTAACACAACCGAGTAATGCAACTCAGTTGGAATCACAACCGAGTAAGAAACACTCAGTTGGAAGTGAAGTGTTGTGCGGAATGTGGTGGAAATTAACTCGTATAAAAACAACTCACGCTTAAGTGCAAGGTTGGTTAATAACCAAGACAGTTGATATGGAAGTATGCAGTTTGTATGTAGGTTAGTTAGTCAGTTGAATATGCAATAAGTAACTGAAAAAAATAAACACAACACACAAGATTTAACGTGGTTCGGAGAGAACTCCTACATCCACGGGGAGTTGTGTGGTCCAAGTTTTTCTGGACAATCCACAAAGCTTACGCGGGCTTTGCAACCGTTGAGATAAGTTTACGGGTACTTATCAACCTTACAGATTAGTTTACGGGTACTAATCAACCTATCTACTCAGTTACGGGAAGAGTAGGGTCCTAATAACCTTTTCAGGTGAAGAAAGGGTGGGGTTCCAACTAATAGCTCGAACAAGAAGTGAGCTATGATCTAACACTCTACGAACTCTCAACAAGTGATGTTCTCAAGGTTGGATCAAAAGACACTAAGACAGAATCTATTACTCTAGAACTCTCAACTAATGATGCTCTAAGAGATTGAATGCAGCTCAACTCGTGTGAAGTATTTGGTTCTTTCTTTCGTTCTTTGATCTCTTCTTGCTCTTGTCTGTCTTATATTTCTCGTTGTCTTGGTGAATGAATGAAGGCCTCTATATATAGGCGGAGAGAATCAACTAGCCGTTGGAAGAGCTGTTGATCTTTGTTCTTTGAAAGCGATGGCTTGTCTCTCATCTCTACAGACTTTCCGGATTTGGCAACTGCATGCTTCTGCTTTCCATCTGAGACAGCCTTATGTTGGGCCAAATGAGGTAATGACAGAGAGTCAAACCTTCACGTGACTTCAATGTTTGAAATTCAAATCTTAACCTTTGACATCCAACATTTGATAGTCGCTTGAGTCGTCTGATCTTCATCTGATTGGTCTTCAGCTAATGTTCTATCTGAATTCTTTTATCTGAGTAGGAACAAGTGAACTCTCAGCTGACTTTGAACTTCAAGCTGTTGCTCAAGCTGATTGAGTCTACAACTGATGTTCCATCTTGAACGCTCAGTTGTTTTTCTTGAATCTGACTCTGACCAGTTGGCTTCGAACACTCAATTGTCTTTCTTACAACTGATGTTCTCTTGTATCTTCCTCCTTTGAGCTTAGCTGATGTTCTGAAACTTGAACGCTCAGTTATCTTTCATCTTGTATCTTTGAATCGCTCAACTGATGTTCTATCTTGTGAACATAACTTCCCCTTTTTAAACACTCAGTTGTCTTTAATTACATCTGATGTTCTCTCCGAGTGATGCCTTGTTGTCGTCCTCAGCTGGAGACCTGTAAAGATAAAATCTCAACATTGCTCAAACAGCGAGCCTAACTACTAACATTAGGATCTGGCAATATCTACTCGGTTAGGGTCAGTTGGTTTTGGAATCAATCAAAACTTTAATAAATTTCCCAACAATTTCCCCCTTTTTGATGATGCCAAAACCCTTATAAAAATTCTTACAAGGAAAACTGATCTAAATCCTACTGACCTATCCAAAATCTCAGCTGAAATTCTAGACAGTCTATAAGATTAAAACATCAAAGGGTTAGCACAGTTATAACATGATATTGAAATAACTTTGCGATTCAAAGCTTGGACAATGAGAGATTGTACGTCAAGTTGAATCGTATAACTGAATAGTTTTTATTACAACTGATGATTACAGAGGTAAGCACAAAAAGATAAAAGTTACATCAGTTGCTCAAAAACTAACTGAGCTAATACTTGAGCCCATACTTACTAAACATTCTAACAAAAATCTCTCTCTTTTCAGCTGACTCCTTCGAAATGTCAACCCCGTGCTCTTTGCAGACTTGCCTTGCCTCAGCTGCAATCTTTGTTCTGTTGGGGGTGCGAGAGTCTGGGAGGAAGAGAGGCTTATATGTAATCTTCTGAGGGACGGGGACAGTGTTTAAATCCAGTTTTGCTTCTATCATCGCACGCCTAAACTGGTTGAACATCCCTGGGTCCCCAGTGTGCAGCTCGGTCAGCGCCTCCTTGAAAGCTCTCCTCGGATCGTTGGTTGAGAAGACTTTTCTGTAATAGAAGTAGTTCACAAACTCTTGCTTGAACGACTCCCGGTCCTCGTTCCATTCGGCTGGCATCCACTTATCTACATGCCTGAACTGACTTTGGACCTTCACCTTCCCTGGCAACATCTGCTGTCTCAGCCGAGCTTCAGCCTTAACCTGATGTTTGTCAATTCGGCGACGGCTGCGGGAGGCAATGTTCCGGTCCAAGTTCTTTGTTATCTTTGTCAGCTCCTCTTCAAATTGGTTTACTCTTCTAGCCTGGTTGGCAGCAAACTTCTTGATCCAGCTCAGATTCATATAATCCTTCTCAGCAACATCCATAGCCTTGGCAGCTGCAATACACTCTTCGGTTGTGATACCGTCGAGTTCCGAATCAAGCTCGGCTGCGATCTCGGCTATGGAGTTGTAAGAAACTCTAAACTGCTCCGCCTACTCCAAGTCTTTTTCCATTTCAGCTCCACCGACTTCGGTTGAATTGGGAGCTGACTTCTTCTTTTGTGCAGTCTTTATCCTCAGCTGGGATTTTGCAGCAGCTGGCATCTCTTCCTTAGCCTGGGTCTCTTCTTCCCCCTGCATCTCAACATCCGCCTCTTTATCTTCCCCCTTTTTAGCATCAACAACAAGGCTTGCTACTGAACCATCCAGAGAGGTGAGCTGTTGTTCGGCTTGTTGAATGCGGTTGAAGAGTTCATCGACCGCGCACTCGATTCCTACCTTCTTCGCCAGTTCAGAGTCATGGCGCTCTTGTTCGGCTTTCCTCAATCCAGCGAATGTTTCAGTTACCTCAGTCTGGAAAGCGACGAACTCAGCCCATCTCGACTCGATTCGAGACTCCCATTCTTCATCTTGAGTCTGTTGGGATTTAGCGAGGTTGGAATCAGACAAGGATTGGAAGACGTTCAGCTCAGACTTAATCCCCAGAACAGTTGACTTCAAATCCGACACGTCTTGGCTGGTGGAGGAGGAGAATTCATTCAGCTTTATCTTCAGTGAAACATTCTCCTCCACCAGCTGCTTGTTCTTCTCTTCTTGTGCTTCCAACATCCTCAGCTGATCGTCTTTGTGTTGCTGGAAGTTGGCAAGCATCTCAGTTCTCAGTTGGTTTACCCTATCAGCTCACAGATTTCTTCAGATGATGGAGCTGGCTAATTAGCTGGAGCGGCTTGTTCAATTAGAGCTGGCTGTTCAACTGTAACTATGGCTTGACGGTTGGCCAGGTACAGTTGCAGCTCCTCTTCTTCATTCTTTGCTGCGGCGGTGGCTGCGTCCAGATCATTAAGGAACTCAGCTGACTTGACGAGCATGTTATCGAGGAATTCAACGCAGTCTTGTCCAGCTTTCTCCCTTGTATCTGTGCCTTCTGCCTTGCTGAGGTCCAGACGATGTGTCAGCAGTGCCACCTTGTTGTTGTAGGCGACTTCCAGATTGGCATACTTGAAGTAGTCTCGGATGCGAGACTCGTCCGCCTTCAGTCTGTCCCAGCTGTGTATCCTGATTGTATCTTCCTTCACATACCAGTGACAGAAGATCAGGTTGAACTGGCACAGCAGCTCGGTTTCAAGAGTAGCGAAGATTGACATGTTGCGAGCTTCAGGGAACATCCCAATCAGCTTCTGGAAGCAGTAGGCCACCTTGCCTTCATGCTCCAGCGTGACGGCCTGAAGGTCAGCTTCGTCATCTATTGGATAGGGAGATAGAGTCTCATAAGGCAACGGTTCAAAGGTTTCATCAATGTTGGCCAAAGAAGTGGTCTCAACATTGGCATCGAGCTGGAAGCTCGGAATATCAGATTCTGTGGGGAGAGGGGTATCAATAGGTTCTTCAATATTGGCCGAAGAAACGGTCTCAATGTTGGCATCGAGCAATGGGCTCGGAACATTTGGCTGTGATTCGGTTGAGTGAGCAAGAGGCTCTTGGGGCGGTATGGCATCCACTCCTGCTATGGGGGAGGTTGGAACGTCTTCAATTTCCTTAGAGGAGGAAGAAGCATCCGATGTCACGTTCGTCTCCATCCCTTCTGCCTCATCAGTTCCAGCAACGTGAGGGACGATCTTGAATGCAGCTGCCTCAGCTGAGTGGCTCGACTCGGATGGCTCCTCAGCTGGTGCCGTCTCAATTAGCGCCTCTTCCTCAGTTGGTGCATCAACAACTGGTTCCTTAGCTGGCTCCTCAGCTGGTACCTCAGCTGACTCTACAAACGTCTTCTTGAACCTCACCCTCAGCTTCTTCTGGGCAGGTTCCGCCTCCTTCTCTTTCTCCGACTTAGCTCTGCGTCAGCGTGCAGCTTTTGATTTTGTGGGGCGACTGACAGCTGGTACCTCCTCAGCTGTGTCCTTGGGTTCAGCAGTCTTCCCAGCATCCTTCTTCTCCTTAGGAGTATATACACTCCTAATCACCTCCTGCGCCTTCTTTGTTGTTGGGAACATCATCAATTTCTTCACTGGGGTCTCCTCGCAGTCCTCCCATACCATGTTCCGACCCTTGGTTGCGAGCAGGATCAGAGCTGAAATTTTGCAACCGAAGTTGAGCGTCCTCTTGACACTCAATAGTCTCTCCCCTAAGTCGGTTGTGGTCTCGGAGATCTTCTGCTTCTCCAATGTCAGCTGGTTCAGAAAATATTGGAACCAGTTGATCTCGTGTTTGTGCTCTAATGCCATCAACTGCTTAAGCTTTGGTCGGCTGATGTCGCTGAAGGCTCCGCTGTAGCCAAATACGACCTTGGACACAACATCGAACAGGAATTGATGTTCTGGCTTTAATTTTGTCCTCTGCATATTGCTCTTCAACCTCTCAAGAGTGATCAGGGCATTTTCCAGAAACTCATCGGCTTGCTCGTCGGTTATATTTTCAACAAATTCCGTGGCGGTGTGGTTTACTGGTATGACGTGGCGAAGAACGTCGGACACTACAATGGGGATGGAAACACGGCGAATGGTTCTGGCCAGAACGTCGAGTTGCCGACAAGAGACCTCTGTTGTGACTCCTTCTCTGCTGTCGATGGACGACTGCAGATTCACATAGAATTCTCCGACCTGGCGCCTGAGCAGGTGGGAGGGAAAGAGTTTTGCCCATTCCAGGAGGCCGTTCTCCTTGAGGATATTTTCGAGGGGAGCCAACACCGGCGACTCCAATTCATCATCGGAAAGAATCTGCTCGAAGTGAATCTTCGAAACCAGCAGGTCGAACGATTCTTCATATGAGGTGGGGACTAGAGAGGGTCCGGAAGAAGCCATTTTCTTTCCTTTGGGTGCCATTTAATATCACTGAGAAGATATATATATAAGAAGGAAGGAAAATCTTGCAGAAAAAGGTTAGACAAAATCTGAGAAGATGATGAATAGTAACTGCAGATAAACACGAATGAGGAAGGTAAGAGATCACTTCCTAATTTTCCACCTTTTATAGGTTTTTAACTCGGTTGAAATCGACGGCTAGGGTTGAATGGCGTGAATCCATCAACGGCTGAGATCACGCGACTCTTGACTAGCTTTGACTTGACGTCATGAACCGAGTTCCAACCAGCGCGTGAGAAGGTGTACAGTTTTTCTTGTCAGCCCAGTCGCACTATAAAGTTGGCTATTGATGTTCAGCCGTACTTTACATTAAATGCGACATGATGGCTATTTTAATGTAACTGACATGCTCAGGAATGTTGAATTTATTTCAAACATTTTCATTTAAGATCATAACACCTTCAGCCATAAATGTTACCTGCCAGCTGATGTCGGAATTAGCTGTGTTCACCTGTCAGCTGGTGTTGGAATCAACTGTGTTCCAATGTTGCGGCATACCATCAGCTGACGTCTGATGTCTTCGGTTGGCAATCGACATCTGATGTCTTCGGTTGGTGATCTATATCTGAGATTCCCCCTTTATCTGAGCTTCCCCCTCAGATGGATATCTATCTCTTCACCTCAGCTGGTTCCTTATCTGATGGATCCAACAATCCAAGTAAATCACATAACATCTTGAACCGTGCTTCGGCTAGAGGTTTGGTAAAGATATTTGCTCTCTGAATCTCAGTTGGAATCTTCTCCATGGATACGTCTTTCTTCTCAATATGGTCTCGGATGAAATGATGTCGATTGTCAATGTGCTTCGTCCAAGAGTGGTGAACGGGATTCAAAGAGATAGCAATAGCACTTGAGCTATCACAATGAATGGGAACCTGTCCAGTTGCAACTTCATAGTCTCTCAGCTGTTGCTTGAGCCACAACACTTGCATGCAGCAGCTACCGGTAGCCATATACTCTGACTCGGTTGTAGAAGTGGCAACACATGCTTGTTTCTTGGAGAACCACAAAACTAGCTTGCTTCCCATGAACTGACAGTGTCCAGATGTGGACTTCCTGTCCAACCGATCTCCGGCTAGATCTGCATCTGAGTATCCGGTCAGTTGGATGTTATCGTCGGTTGGATACCACAACCTAACATTTACAATTCCCTTCAGATACTTGATAATGTTCTTTGCTGCCAACATGTGAGCTTTCCTCGGTTGAACTTGGAACCGAGCACACACTCCAACCGCGTAAGATATGTCTGGCCAACTGGCGGTTAGATATAGCAAAGAACCGATGATCCCTCTATACTTACTGGCATCCACGAGCTTTCCCTTAGTTCCAGGTTCAATCTTCCAGTTAGTATTCATCGGGATCCTTGTGGTCTTACTTGTCTGCAATCCGAACTTGGTGATGAGCTCTTTTGTATACTTGGACTGATTGATGAAAATCCCTTCTGGTGACTGCTTCACTTGTAGTCCAAGAAAATAATTCATCTCGTCCATCATCGACATCTCGAACTTCTCCTTCATGAGATTTGAGAATTTTTCACACAGCTCCTCCAACTTGGAACCGAATATGATGTCGTCGACGTAGATTTGCACAACAAGTATATCTTCTCCAACTTTGATGGTGAACAGGGTTTTGTCAACTGACCCTCGTTTGAACCCCGAGTTCAGAAGAAAACCACAAAGAGTGTCATACCAAGCCCTGGGTGCTTGCTTTAATCCATAGATTGCTTTCTTCAACTTGTACACTCTTCCATCTCCAGTTTCAAAACCGGGAGGCGGTTCAACATATACATCTTCCTTGATATCACCGTTGAGGAAGGCACACTTCACATCCATCTGATAGACCTTGAACTTGTGAAATGCAGCATAGGCTAGAAAGATTCGGATGGCTTCCAGTCTTGCAACTGGTGCGAATGAGTCCTCAAAATCGATTCCTTCTTGTTGGCAATATCCCTGAGCTACCAACCTTGCTTTATTCCTCACGATGAATCCAATGGTGTCTCTCTTGTTCTTGAAAATCCATTTTAATCCAATGACTTTGACACCATTTGGTCTTTCTAGCAACTCCGATACACAGTTGCGTAGAAATTCATTCAGTTCTTCTTGCATGGCTGTTGTCCAGTGAACACAGTTGAGAGCTTTCACAACATTCTTCGGTTCTGGTACATCAGCTACGAAGCAAGAAATCATGGCAACATCTCCAGCTTGCTCGAACTCTTCAAGAACTGCCAATTCCTCAGCATATTGAGCGTAAGTGTTGGAATCTTCCTCAGTCAAATCTAGATTTGCAACTCTGCTCCTTGTACGCACACCTTCGGTTGGATCTCCGATGATGTTGTCAGTGGAATGATCTTCATACCATCTTCAGTTGTGTCTTTCTTCTTCTTCTAACTGTGGCTGTTCCGTGATCTGAGCTGTGGGAGATGCTGGACTCTTCTGAGCTGGTGATTTATCAGTTGTTGAGTCTGGATCCTCAACATTGATAACATTTTGAACCGGGCTCGGTTGGGCTTCGGATGCTGATGCAGTTGGAGAGGCATCAGCTGGAGTTCCCCCTTGAGATAAGCTGGGGTCTTCACATTCATCTTGAGAGGAATATGGATCATCATCCTCAGTTGCCCATACCAATGGTTCAGCTAGATTCTTTTGCCTTAAAATCTGAGATCTTGTGAGAGCTGGTGGAACATGTGGATCAGCCTGTTGTCCTTTAGCCTGTTCCCTGCACTCAAAAGTAGATTCATCAAAACTAACATGTGGTGTTATCTCCACAACACGAGAGCTGTTGTTGAAAACTCTATAAGCCTTGATCCGAGCAGCATATCCAAGAAATATGCCTTTCGAAGCCTTGGCATCAAAAGTTTTCAACTGAGTCTTCCCATTGTTGTGAATATAACACTTAGAACCAAAAACGCGAAAATATGAAATATCTGGCTTTCTGCGTCTCCATAGCTCGTATGGTGTCTTTCCCAACCGCTTGGTTAGAAGAGACCGGTTCTGGGTGTAGCATGCTGTGTTGATGGCCTCAGCCCAAAATCTCTTTAGCAGAGCTGAGCTTGTCAACATGGATGTAGCTGCATCTTTCAGTGTTCGGTTTCTTCGCTCAGCTACTCTGTTTGGTTGCGGAGTACGTGCAGCTGATGTTTGATGTGTAATTCCATGCTTCTCGCAGTACTCGATGATGGTTTCATTTAGAAACTCGGTTCCACGATCTGATCGGATGGAAATGATTTTCATCTCTTGTTGGTTTGATATCCGATCCATCAACTTGGGTAGCTCATCTCGGGTTTCACTCTTGTGACGCATGAAAATAGTCCACGTGTATCTGGAATAATCATCAGTTACAACAAGTGTATACTCGTTACCATTCATGCTTTTTGGTGTAACTAGCCCGAAGAGATCCATGTGGATCAGCTGTAACACTCGGTCGGTTGAGGGAGTTGTCTTCAACCGGAAGGAGGATCTAGCGAGCTTTCCCAACTGACATGCACTGCAGATATGTGTTGTTAAAAACACTCGGTTTGGTATGCCTTTTGCATGTTCTTGTCTGGCAAGTCGGTTCATAGTCTTGAAGTTCAGATGGTTGAGCCTTTTGTGCCACAGCCAGCTCACATCTGAACTGCTCTTTGATAACAGGCAGGTGTCATGAGGACTACTGTTCCAGTCAGCATAGTAGACATTCCCGGTTGGCGATCGATTTCCCAACAATATGACCTGCTTTGATCCGACATTTTTAACCCTGCAACCCTGTGCATCAAACTTGACAGAGAAACCATTATCACAGAATTGGCTGATGGAGAGCAAGTTATGCTTCAATCCATCAACATATGAAACATTAGAAATCAACACGTGATTGGTTTCAAGGGTACCGTAGCCTCTGGTGTGACCTTTTGAGTTGTCACCAAAGGTAACTGAAGGTCCTTCTTTCTCCATGAAACTCCCAAGCAAATCCTTCAGATTTGTCATGTGTTTTGAACATCCACTATCCATCACCCACATGGTTCGTGATTCTTTATTCTTCCTCAGCTGTTTCTCCTGTACCTGCAAAGAGAAACTCGCTTAGGTCCCCAATTTCAGTTGGGTCTTGGAGGGTTAGAACCAGTTCCCCCTTGAACTGTGATTCGTTTTTCTCTGTATACTAGGATAGATTTATCATTCCAGATTACTTTTTCATCATCAACTATAACAACACCTCGGTTATCCTTAGGCTTGTTGTTAGTAGTGATGTTCTGTTTCTTAGGAGGAGATGGATTTCTCCCATTGTGAGCTTTCGGAGGAGAGGCTTTCCCCCTATTTTGATAGCGATTTTTTTATCCTGTTGGATTTGTCATGATGGTTGGACGTCATGTTGGAATCTTTGTGGCTGATTCGGATTTCAACTCCCTGAATGTTGTCTCCAGCTGTTTGACCTGTTCCTTATCGGTTGACTTGGTTGGAACCTCTGGTTGAACTGATGATGGAACCGCTGTTGATTCAGATGGTTGGATCCTTGTCGGTTCTGCGGTCGGTTCCATTCTTTCTGATGTTGACTCTGAGGTTGATTCAGAGGTTGGTTCTGAGTTTGGTTTCGATTGTGTCTCCGACGCCTCTGATTCCTCTTCTGACTTTTGGAACATTCCCCCTAGGTTGATGTCCCAAGCGATGGAACGTTCTGTCCTCCATCTACTGCTCTTTTTCCCTTCTCAGTTGTGGTTCCCTTGGTCGGTTGAGCTTGCTGAGATGTGGAGGTTGGATTACTTTGGGGAGATTCAGGTTCAACTGTGTTAGGTTCGACAACCTTGACTTCCACAGCTTTGATGAAGGTTGCTGGAGGGATTCCAGTATCCTTGATCACATCATAACTGAGTCCTGACACGTCATCTATCTGTCGGCTGTAACTGATGAGATTCTCAATTATCATGGATGACTGATATAGCTTTATTAAGTTGTCCTTCTCAGTTTGCAACTCCTTGAGGAGGACAGCTATATGCTCAGTTGTCCGTCAGACTTCTTTATCAGCTGGTCGATCTGAGCTTCTTGCCTTTTCAACTGATCTTGCTGCTCCTTGATCTGCTTCGTCAACTCCTCATCGGTTGGAGCATTAGTTCGGTTGACTGCTTTCAGTTGACTTTTGAGATTATCTATCTCTTCAGTTTGACTTTTGATCAGATCGTCCTTTTCGGTTAAGGATTCTTCAAGTTTGGAGAACTGTTCTTGAAGACTCTTAAACTCAACCGATTGCTGATGTAGTTCCTCACTGATTTCTTGAAAGTCACTCCAGGAGGGTTCCACCTCTTTATCCAGTGTTTCCTGCATGTTAGAAATATTGGAAGAATTTAACTTAGCAGGACTAGAGTGTACCACAGTATCCTCCTGGTCGGTTCCAAGTGCCATAAGGCATTGATCCTGACCGATAGCGTTGTTGGTGGAAGTCAGCTCATCCTCATCTTCAGTGTCAGTGAAGATGTCCATGTCGTCAGCTGCTTCTTCTGCAACCATGACCTTGTTCTTTCCAGTTTGCTTGGCCCTCAACGCTTCTCTCTCTTTCTTCGAGAGGTCTGGACAATCTGCTTTGAAATGTCCCTCCTTGCCGCATTCAAAGCAACCGTTGTTCACAGGCTTTGAGTTATCTCGAGTTCGGTTGGACTTGTAGAATCTCTTGTATTTTCCGAACCGAGTGTCCATGTCAGCTAGCTTCTTTGACAGGGCGGCTATGTTCTATTGCAGCTCTTCTTTGCTTCGCTCCTTCGTAGCTGTGTCCGCTGATCTTGTTGGCCTTGATGTTCGCAGCTTTGAATAGTCAGCTCGGAGCGCTACTGACTTTGTGGTTGAACCAACATCCTCTTGTCGACTCGTCTGAACCGAGGACTGAGTTAACCTTCGTCGGTTTACCTTGTACTCATTTCCCTTCAGAATTGAGAACAATCTTTCAGTTCCCATCTCACCAAGGTCAGCTCGGCTCTCATGGATATTGGTGAAGGTATCCCACTCAGCTGGTAGAGCTTGTAATACTTTGAGGTTGATTTCTCTCAAAGTATATTTTCCTCTTAGGATGGACTGGATCCTTCTGATGATGTCCATGAACCGGAGCTCTAACTGATCAATGGTTTCATCAGTTCTCAGGCAGAAGTTATCGAAATCTTGGCAGGCATGTGAGAACTTGTTCTCTTTTGTTTCGTCGCTTCCTTCACTCAGAGATGCCAAGATATCCCACATCTCTTTAGCGGTTTCGCACTCTTCTATCCAAGGAAGATAATCTTGTCCAACTGCGGACATGATCGTGCTCTGAGCCCAGATGTCCAACTGGCTCACTTTGGCTTCTTCTGGAGTGAAGTCTTCTGGCTTCTTCTCCACTAACTCCACAGTTGCATCCCCATCGATGGGATTTGTAGGAGTGCGAGTGATTCTCTCTCTGAGGATGATCGGTCCGGATGTGAGTACTTGTTGAATTCGATGATGCTTTGACAGTAGGATTTTCTTCATCCGAGTTCACCAGGATGTGTAGTTCACAACCGAGAACATGACCACGATCTTGTCCTTAACATCCATCTGCACACAACAACAGAAGAAAAATGCAAGTAGATATGCACTAGCGTGATGAAGAGATCTGTTCAATTGACCCTGAAGAAAACACCTCGAATTCACACCTTGTGAAACAGAGTTAGCAGTCTTTTGAACCACTGCTCCGATACCACTTGATGGTCCCGATACGGGTTCTGGTGTATGGGGGGGGAATACACCAGATAAAACTTTTTCAAACAACCCCCTAAAAATTAACACAACCGAGTAATGCAACTCAGTTGAAATCACAACCGAGTAAGAAACACTCAGTTGGAAGTGAAGTGCTGTGCGGAATGTGGTGGAAATTAACTATAAAAACAACTCACGCTTAAGTGCAAGGTTGGTCAATAACCAAGATAGTTGATATGGAAGAATGCAGTTTGTCAGTTGAATATGCAATAAGTAACTGAAAAAAATAAACACAACACACAAGATTTAACGTGGTTCGGAGAGAACTCCTACATCCACGGGGAGTTGTGAGTCCACACAACTCAGTCCAAGTTCTTCTGGACAATCCACAAAGCGTACGCGGGCTTTGCAACCGTTGAGATAAGTTTACGGGTACTTATCAACCTTACAGATTAGTTTACGGGTACTAATCAACCTATCTACTCAGTTACGGGAAGAGTAGGGTCCTAATAACCTTTTCAGGTGAAGAAAGGGTGGGATTCCAACTAATAGCTCGAATAAGAAGTGAGCTATGATCTAACACTCTACGAACTCTCAACAAGTGATGTTCTCAAGGTTGGATCAAAAGACACTAAGACAGAATCTATTACTCTAGAACTCTCAACTAATGATGTTCTAAGAGATTGAATGCAGCTCAGCTCGTGTGAAGTATTTGGTTCTTTCTTTCGCTCTTTGATCTCTTCTTGCTCTTATCTGTCTTATATTTCTCGTTGTCTTGGTGAATGAATGAAGGCCTATATATAGGCGGAGAGAATCAACTAGCCGTTGGAAGAGCTGTTGATCTCTGTTCTTTGAAAGCGATGGCTTGTCTCTCATCTCTGCAAACTTTCCGGATTTGGCAACTGCATGCTTCTGCTTTCCATCTGAGACAGCCTTGTGTTGGGCCAAATGAGGTAATGACAGAGAGTCAAACCTTCACGTGACTTCCTTGTTTGAAATTCAAATCTTAACCTTTGACCTCCAACATTTGATATTCGATTGAGTCGTCTGATCTTCATCTGATTGGTCTTCAGCTAATGTTCTATCTGAATGCTTTTGTCTGAGTAGGAACAAGTGAACTCTCAGCTAACTTTGAACTTCAAGCTGTTGATCTAGTTGATTGAGTCTACAACTGATGTTCCATCTTGAACGCTCAGTTGTTTTTCTTGAATCTGACTCTGACCAGTTGGCTTCGAACGCTCAGTTGTCTTTCTTACAACTGATGTTCTCTTGTATCTTCCTCCTTTGAGCTTTAGCTGATGTTCTGAAACTTGAACGCTCAGTTGTCTTTCATCTTGTATCTTTGAATCGCTCAACTGATGTTCTATCTTGTGAACATAACTTCCCCTTTTTAAACACTCAGTTGTCTTTAATTACATTTGATGTTCTCTCCGAGTGATGCCTTGTTGCCGTCCTCAGCTGGAGACCTGTAAAGATAAAATCTCAACATTACTCAAACAGTGAGCCTAACTACTAACATTAGGATCTGGCAACATCTACTCGGTTGGGGTCAGTTGGTTTTGGAATCAATCAAAACTTTAATAAATTTCCCAACAGACATGTTGTTTCGTCCGAAAGAATTAAGGTAGATATAGAGAAGGTGAAAGCTGTGCAAGAATGGAAATCCCCAACATCAGTGCATGAAATCTGTAGTTTTCTCGGTTTAGCAGGATAATACCGGAGATTTATAGAAGGATTCTCCAAGATCGCGAAGCCAATGACAATCCTATTGAAGAAAGAGACGAAGTTCGAGTGGACGGAAGAATGTGAAAGAAGTTTTCAAGAGCTCAAGACGAGATTAACTACAGTTCCAGTATTAGCCCTACCCGAGCCAGACAAAGACTATATCATATATACCGACGCATCTGCTCAAGGACTAGGACGTGTCCTAATGCAAGATGGAAAAGTGATTGCTTATGCTTCAAGGCAACTCAAACCTCATGAAGAAAAGTATCCAACTCACGACATGGAGTTAGCAGCTGTCGTACATGCTTTGAAGATTTGGCGACATTAACTCTACGGAGCCAAGTGTGAAATATTTTCGGATCATAAAAGTTTGAAATACTTCTTCGAACAGAAGGAGTTGAACATGAGACAAAGAAGATGGCTCGAGTTAGTGAAAGATTATGATTGCAAAATATCTTACCATCCCGGTAAAGAGAATGTAGTAGCTGACGCGCTAAGTCGAAGGAGAAAGAAGGAAAATTCAGAAAAGACCGAATTAGGATTCCTTCTACCCGATGAAGTCGAGTTGATCGAAGAATTTAGGAAAATGAAAATTGAAGTGATTGTACCTCCAACGACAGTAGATCAAATAATTTCTACTTTATTAATAATGCCTGATTTGAGAACCCGCATCATAGAAGGCTAGAGAAGAGATGAAGAGTTGGAAAAGCTACGAAGGAAGGTGAGAAGTGAAGAAGTTAAAGATTTCTCGGAGTCAAGCGATAATGCCTTGTTGTACCAAAGAAGAATTTGTGTGCCTAATGACGACAAGTTGAGAAAGGAAATAATGAGTGAAGCTCATGAAACCCCATATACAGCTCATCCCGACAGCACGAAGATGTACCAAGACTTAAAGAAACAGTTTTGGTGGAATGGAATGAAAATGGATGTGGCATTGTTCGTTGAGAGATGCCTAGCTTGCCAGCAAGTGAAATCTTTGCATCAAAGACCATATGGACCTCTGCAACCCTTACCAGTCCCAGAGTGGAAGTGGGATGGAATTACAATGGATTTTGTGACAGGATTGCCAAGATCAAGAAAAGGAAACACAGTAGTATGGGTGATAGTGGATAGGTTGACGAAGTCTGCTCATTTCATACCTATTCCACACACCTATGGATCAGCCAAATTAGCTCAAATCTACATCAAGGAAATTGTAAAGTTGCACGGAGTGCCAAGGACGATTACTTCTGATAGAGATTCGAAGTTTACAGCCCGTTTATTGGAAAGCTTCCACAAAGAGTTGGGAACTCAGTTGCAATTCAGCACTGCTTATCATCCCCAGACCGATGGTCAGTCCAAACGAACAATTCAAATTCTCGAAGATATGTTGAGAGCTGTTCTGTTAGATAAAGGAGTCGAATGGGAAAAAATCTTACCTCTTGTTGAATTCGCGTACAACAATAGCTATCAGAATACCATAGGAATGGCCCCTTACGAAGCTCTTTACGGAAAAAAGTGTAGATCACCGCTTTATTGGAATAAAGTGGGCGAAAGGAAGGTGTTAGTGTAATACCCCGGAAAATCTCGACTGTCTTAAAAAAAAGAAAATCTAAAGTTAATAATAAAAATGGCTTTGCACGCCTAAGTTCATAAAATTTAATTCTAAGACCAACGGTGAAAACCGTTTCCAAAAATAATTTACGGAAGTCAGCTAAATGACTACCCTATTTAGGGTTATCGCGTACGATAACTTTTCAGTTCTAGAACTCAGAACGGAAAACCGTTTGACTTTTACATTCACGAAATTACGATACGAACTCGCCCGAGAAAATTCGTTTTTATGATTTTTCCGGACGAAACTCAGGCTGTGATGTCCCGAGGTTTTTTCAGAATTTATATTTTTAATATTACTTTCCGAGTAAGAAAAATACGTTGGAGTTTATGGTCGAGCCAAAATTTGACGATAATGTGCCGAGATACATTTTTAGTTTGTCGTTTTTCGCAACGTCGTAACGAGCCGGAAAAAGCACGTAATTGGATATTTTTTTTTATTATGGCCGACTTCTTTGCCTTTAGTAGTAGGATATTCTATTAGTTTATAATTAAATTGCTATGGCTCATATGTTCCAACACATTCTAATAATTAAATAACTAATACATAAGCTAAGTAATGATATATCTTAAAGTTGTCATCTGTCTCAATTCACACCCTCTCACACACGGCTATACACACACCCACAAAATCATTTTCCAAAATTCTCCATCTCCATTGAAGCTTCATCAACGTTTCTTGAGGATTTCTTCATCAATTGATCAATCATCCATCAAATTTCATTCTATCTTTCATTAATCATCAAGGTATTCTTCATAGCTTCACTTCTATCCATTGGGAATTTCTTTTCCCTAATTTTAAGTGTGGACCAATTATTCCTAGATGAAATTATGATGATTTAGTCTTAATTCTTATATTATAGATGGATAGAAGTTGATCCTTATGAAAGAAATGGAATGAAAATCATAAAAACCCTAAGTAGACTATGGACCGATTTTTAGGGGTTTCTAATAGGATGTTCTTATTATTAAATTGGTTGGATAATCATGTTTAGGAGTAGTTTAATTAGTGAATTAAACAATAAGAAATAAAAAGCCCTAATGAATTGATGTGGACCGAAAAATAGGCTTAGGGTTTCATAAATAGAATTTAATTAATGTTGTTGTGAGGATAATTGTTAGTTAATAAGTGTTGTAGTAGGTTTATTAGTGGATTAATGGAATGAATTAGAGAAGAAAATCACCCCTCCTAAATATATGTTAGAACCGAAAATTTATAGGATTGGGGGTTTAATGAGATTTGATCTTTAATGATGTTATAATGATAGAATAAGGTTCCTAATTATAGTAGTTGATGTTATGGATTAATTGGAATTAATCTAAATTTTATTATAGAAATTGTAAGAGGCGAAAGTCCTTAAATAAATCGGGTTTGGTTAATGATATAAAATAATGACATACGTAGTAATGAATCTCGATAGATATGGATTGATAATATAGAATTTGATTGAAATCCGATGACTTTGGAAAATCCGTAAGAGACGAACAAATGTACGTAATTAATGACAGGAAAGTCGAGTAGGAAAGATATTTGGATATTAATGATCATTATGGATAAATGAACAACTTTGTAGTTGGCAATGTGTTAATCTGAGTTATGAATTGTTGAGTTATAGTTATAATCGAGAAGTTGGGACGAGAATCTTAACTTGAATTGGTTTAGTAATTGGTTAGAT
This sequence comes from Schizonepeta tenuifolia, assembly GCA_029490685.1. Classification (NCBI taxonomy): domain Eukaryota; kingdom Viridiplantae; phylum Streptophyta; class Magnoliopsida; order Lamiales; family Lamiaceae; genus Schizonepeta; species Schizonepeta tenuifolia. The sequence continues at coordinate 71,827,232 of CM055959.1, forward strand.
AGAACGACGAGGTTTTGATCGTCGTATTTGTAAACGAGAAACGAAAAGGGGTCTATCACGTATGGAAATACGTGTTGACTGCCTTAAGGGTAACTTTTCGTGAGTAATTAAGTACGAGAACCTAAAACGAACCTAGGAAGTCACACGTCGATTTTTATCGAACATTAGGGTTAGCCTCAACAGTTCTGCGATGTTTCACGGAAACTGTAATATCTCTTAGCTCGTTTATCGGATTTGAGATCCGTAAATTGGAGAGTAAACTAGACATCCAAGGCTTTCTAACGATACAGGGCAAAGGCTCTGTTCGATAAATTGGAGAGTAAACCAGAACCTCTGTTCTGTGTAGTGAATATCTAAAACCTAATTTTCTAAGTTGTTTACTTCTCAACTTAGTTTCTTTCGATCTTTTGAGTCGTAATGAATTATCGACTATCTTTCCTACTGATCTAAGAGTCGAGTAAGGAACCTTTTGAGTAAGGAACCTTTTGAGTTCGATTCTCGTTCCTTTTAATTAAAAGAATATAGATTAGCGTGCAAAGGCCTAAAAGCTTAAAAGCGTGTGAAACTAATCCGATTTCAGTTTCGATTTTCGTTTTCTTTTATCGACTCGATGACTTATCGAAGTTATGATTATTTACGATGAAGGAGGAAGTCAACAGTCAGGATAAGGCGAAGGATCAAACGACGGGAATTCGTTTAATAGTTCTGTAACGTATAAGGTGGGCTTTCCTACTTATAAGAAACAAAATGTGGGTTTTTCCACAAATCGAAAGTGATGTTTACAGCTTTGATAACTGTATTTATCAAACGTGATTATCAGGCATAAACTGTTTTGTGTTTTATGTGAGTTCTCTTAATCCCTCTGAGTTAGCTGACTAGCTTTCCAGATTTATTAGTTAGCTGACTAGTTAACTTTCGATCGGCTTTGAGTTAGCTATATGCTTTCCAAAGTATGTGCACTTTGTAGCCTGTGGTGTATGTGGTATCCTGTTGAGAGGTAACTAGCCACGGTGAATGAGAATTGGATAAGATTTGAACGTAACATCTGTCAGAAAATGCTTGGCCAAGCTACATTTTGAAAATAATAAAATGTTTAGTAGACACGGGTTCTCTTCCAAACAAAACCCCGATGTGCTACAGGGACTAAATGCCTGATTTATCTATACTTATGATTATGTTTTCGGCAATGTGCCCACTAAGTACTTTCGTACTTAGCCCTGCATATATTTCTAAATGTGCAGGTTGAGGCGACGAAAGCGATGGACGGTTGAGTTAGGATTGAGTTGAGTTGAAGAATAGGAAGACTTATGTACTTAGTCTCACTTTTCCGCTGCCAAACTCTAGACACTCTAAACTCTTTTGATGTTATGTAAATAAACCACTGTAGTATAAGTTCTGTAACTTATAACTTAGATGTTTCTGTGTACCTTGTTCGAGTGATCCTTCGAGATCAACTCCTTCTTTTGTTATAAAGTCTTGTTCATAGAAATTATGTAGTCCTTTATGTATGTTATTTCAGTCAGTCCCTTTCTTCCCCGCTTTTTAAATCCAATCCCAGTCGTACCCCGGCTTCTGCCGTCCCTCAGGATTTGGGGCTGTGACAGAGTGGTATCAGAGCAATCGTTTCTGCTCTGTATACGAGTCTTCCTTCGAGTAGTGAAATAGAGTATTCGTTCATACTCTATATCGAGTCTTCATTCGAGTCGTGAGATAGAGTATTTATATATACTGTAGACCAGAATCTTCTTTCAAGTAAAGTTAAGATTTAGTTATGACACTAAGATTAAGATTGTAGATGACAACTCAACCTCCCGCTACGTCGACTCAACGAGAAAAAAAAACAAAAAAAAATTCAGTTATATGATTTCTTTTCAATAAGAAATTTTTGAATGACTATTCAACGAGTAAAGAATAAAAATGGTGCCAAAATACTTTTCATTTATGAAAGTATAAGAATTTATACTTTGTTTGGTTATATGATTATGTGATAGTACGAGTACTATCTTATGTGAAATTATTTGCGCAATAATTTTTTTTACTTTTTGAAAAGGTTTATTTGGTACAAGAATCTAGAAGGATTCTAGGGATCTTTCCCGGTTCATTGAGAACATAGACTTTGAAACCTAAGGTCTTCTCCGACTACTCGAGAATTTAGACGTTTTAAGAAACGTTATTCTAAATAATTTCGAAAGGAGATCCCCAAAACAGGAAGAACTTCTACAGACGGATGTCACGTGCGTGTAGTGACCTGAACAAGACTCGGCAGAATCGAATCTTGTTTTTATACTTAGAAGCCGATAATAATTTCCTTCGAGGAAATGAAATGAATAATGATGGGATGAAATAACTTGGTACCAAGTGAGCGAAAGAAACGAGTAAACGTACGAGAAACGTTGGCTTCATATTAAGAAAGATGTGATCGAGACGAAGAGGACAAAATAAAGGGAATCAAAGACGAATGAAATAAATGAATGTTACTTACATATAAGTAACGGGAACGACGTCGTTTCGTGTCATTTCGATCCATTTTGTTTTTCATCGGAGTTCGCCATGTACGGACTTCGAGAGGGAGATATGTATAAATATTAAGAATCAAGCACGAAGCTTGATTAAATTTGTCGACAATCGATCGAATTCAACGACGATTAGAACTTATGTTCTAAAGGTTATTCCCTAATTATCATTCCAATTTCTTTTGGAATTTATTTCTATACTTCGTTTTGAACGAAGACTATGACAAGTACGTATATTAAGGGTCATGAATGACAAAGTCTTACGTAAATGAATGTTACTTTCGAATAAGTAACATGAACAAAGTGAACGCACTTGTTTTAATGAGTGAGAATCGATAAGAAATTTCCTTCGGGAAAAAAAAATAATATTAAGATAAGGAATGGAAATAAAATCTTGAAATTTTATTTCTATATATTGTTTGTACGAGTGCAATTTTCTGTGAAATTGCTAGATGTCTAAGATAAGTTTGTTTGCTTAAGTATGGTGAAATTACAATTGAATAAGGAATATTCATTTTGTAATTTGAGGTTTTCCGTAAGATAAGATATTGTCCTACCTGTCACTGATCTGCGTTCCCTAAAAACCTTGTAGGATGACTTCTAGTAGTGATATGGCTCAGGAGAGTCAATCCCCACCACAGCGTGCTTGGGCAGATCATATTTTGGATAAGTATCGAGTTTTCGAGGTAAACCCGAGACATGATATAGGGCAAAGGATTAGTAACTACTCGGCATTCTGTTACAGAGGATTAGGCTATCTTCGACTTGATTAGACGTCTCCCAGAGGAATGGCATGGTTGGGCACACGATACGGCATGGTACTACTTTGGGACATTTGACGACGATGTAGAGCCGACAGGTGATTACTATGGATTAGCTTTAGAGGTACACAAGTGTTTCTTCCGAAGCAGACACATAGCAGCATATCCCATTCAGGCGCATCCTCCCTACACTTACTTCCAGGTGGATTCAGAGTCAGATCATGGCGAGATAGGTCCAGAGATGGTTGCACAGTTAGAGATTCTTCCAGCGATTGTACCCTAGCAAGGGCACATAGGGGTTAGTTACAGAGGCATAATACCCAGTGATTGACGCAGAGACAGCTGACAGGTTAGGGTTACCTATTCTTTTCCTACCCGAGCCTTATGTGAGAGTTCGAGGACCGTTCGAGGCAGGACCAGAGTACTTAGACACAGACACAGAGCTTACCGCCTTATTACAGTTACAAACTTCATACAGACCCCTTGACGAGATTTATGCGGAATTGGCTAGAGTTAGAGCAGAGTTTGAAGCAGGACCATCCAGGGTCCGTTCCAGGGGGAAGTATGAGTGTAGTTCCTTTCCCGACCACCTACTGCCTCCGAAGAAGCGGGCGTTAGTGACCTGCTGGGATTACCTAGTTTCAGATACCGAGATGACATTTTTAGAGGTGTCTGCACCGCCACCACTTACACTTGCAGACGGCACTACTTTGAGGGTTGACGAGGCACTCCAGCTCATTTTTGGTTCAGATTCAGAGAAGAAGGACACTGATGAGGATCAGGACGAGGACCGAACGAGGACCCTAAGGAGGATCAGGCCATAGAGGACAGTGGGAATTTGACTGCAGCGAGTTGAGCAGTGCGTCAGGGACGCTTATCAGCAGAGTTAGTAGTCTATTTTATTACGTACATAGTCGGATCAGTAACTAGTTTTTATAGTACCCTAACGGATACGAAATTTTTGTGAATCGTTTCAGTTCTAGTACTCCCAGTAGTACAGTAATGCATTTTGTTAATGCAACCTGTACAGTGATAGGCAGATAGCCTAGTTTAGACTCGTAATAGTCTAACTTTTTTGTGTAAGACCTCGTTGTAGGCAAAATCCATATCCCTTTGATGTATACTTATATACATGACCCATGAGAGTGTTTTTAATCGCGAGGAAGTTTTTATAAATCGTAAAATCAAATCAGAATGTAAATGAACTCGTGTAACGAAAATTTGGATTAACTTTGAAAGTTAAAAGATTAAGGGGATAGTATCGAAGTTATGTTCGAATTTCTTTTCCGCGAACTTGATTAAGTTGGAAAGTGGGTTAGTGAGTAACAGAGGGCTTAAAAGTAAGGCACTAATGGAAATTTTCTATTCCCTATAGTTAAAGAAAAAAATGCCGCCGAGAAACATTAACAACAGAAGAGGTCGAGGACCTGGTAGGCCCCGAGGACGTGGAAGACGTCAACCGGATAATGAGAGAGAACAGGAACAGGAACGAAATGATACCCCATCACCATCACCATCACCCCCACCACCACCCCGTAGGGACATTGAGGATCTTTTCCTCAAAAGAAACCCCCCAAAGTTTGATGGATTGGGCAACCCTAGCGATGCTGAGCTATGGGTGCGATCAACCGAGAAAATTTTCAAGCTCCTTAGGTGTACCGACGAGGAAAGACTAGCATGTATAGCTTTCCAACTCACTGGACCAGCAGACTATTGGTGGGAGACTCGACATAAAGTGATACCTGCAGAACACATAGCTCAATTTACATGGGAAGAATTCAGGGAGGCGTTGTACGACAAGTACGTGCCTAAGACATATAGGGCTCAGAAGGAAGCTGAGTTCTACAATCTGAAGCAGGGCAAGATGACGGTTACGGAATACGACGCAAAATTTTGTGAATTGTCAAGGTATGCGCCAACTCAGGTCGATACCGAGGAAAAGATTTCTAAGAAATTCAGAGGTGGACTAAGACACGAATTGGGACTCACTTTAGCCAGTCATGGGGGACTAGGCTATACGGACGTTTTAGGACGAGCACTGGAAATGGAGGCCGTTGTGCCTGATGAGAAGAAAACTATAGCACCTACATCAGCTCCAACCCAAAACCAAAACCGAGGCTATTATAACAACAATAATAGCGACTACCAAGGAAAAAGAAAATGGGATGGAGGAAGTAGCAGTGACTACAATCAGAATCCTAACCAGGGTAATCAACAAAAGGGAAATCAGTACGGCTACCAACAGCCTAGCCAGAACAACAAAAAGAAACAATGGCAGGGAAACAACCAGTCAGGGTTGTATGTACAAGGGAACAACCAGGCCAGACCATGGAAAGGGAATAATCAGCAAAGACAGTCGCAGGGACAACAACAAAACTCTAACCAAGGAGGAAATAACCCAGGGAGGGTTACTTATCCGGTTTGCCCAAAATGCAATGGAACCCATCCGGGTATTTGTCAAGCAGTCACGGGTGTTTGTTTTAACTGTGGACAGGCAGGGCACGTGAAGAGGGATTGTCCTACGCTACTGAGAACAGCCGGACATAATCAACAAGGACAGCCCCAACCTTTGAGGGCAATTCAAGAACAGCCTCAGCAACAGATGCCGCATCAACAATTTTAGCAGCATGCGCAGCGACAGCAGAATGCATGGGCATGCGCCAATAGGCAGACTAGGAAGAATAATGGAAAAGGAAACTTAACAGGTATGGGAAAACTTCACAACATCCCTATTTGTGATATTGTTTGATACTGGCGCATCGCATTCCTTTATTTGCTGGCTCGTGTGCCGATAACCTAGACATCAGACCCGTAAGAGCTGCACACCTTATGAGAGTAGCTACGCCTTGAGGAGAGATCACTACTTCTATGCATGTTTGCTCTAACTTAGAACTAAAAATCGAAACTCCTAAGGTTAAAGCGAACAACATAAACGTTATGATAATGTAGGACGTAGACATAATCTTAGGAATGGATTGGTTGTCAGAGAATTATGCCACGATTCTCTGCAATGAGAGAAAAATCTATTTTCAACTCCCGGGTAGAGAACCAAACGAATTCCACGGAATTTCAATGAGTAGAGGAGTACCGATTATATCTGCGCTACAAGCCACGGAGTTAATAAGGAAGAAAGGTATCACAACTTATCTTGTGTACCTAGTCAGGGAACCAGGAGCCAAGAAGACCATCCAAGACGTCTTTCCAGAAGTTTTGCCAGGATTGTCACCCGATCGACACGTAGACTTTACAATCAACTTAGAGCCAGGAGCAGTTCCTAAATCCTAAGCCCCATATAGGATAGCACCGAAAGAACTAGAAGAACTTAAAATCCAGTTATAAGACCTGTTAGACCTTGGTTTCACCAGACTAAGTGTCTCACCTTGGGGGGGGGGGGCAGTGTTGTTTGTTAGGAAAAAGGATGGTTCGATGAGAATGTGTATAGATTAACGAGAGCTGAACAAGATCACCCTCAAGAACAAATATCCTTTCCCAAGGATAGAGGATTTGTTCGACTAGCTCAAGGGTGCAGGAGTGTTTTCCAAAATAGATTTAAGATCAGGGTATCAGCAGCCGAAGATTAAACCCGAGGACGTACCTAAAGACCGCTTTTCAAACCAGATAATGCGATTCTTTTGAAGGCAGAATTTGTATCCTTGACAACGATAACGAACTGAAGAATGACATCAAGAGTGAGGCTCACAATACGCCGTACACAGCACACCCAGGAAGTACAAAGATGTATCAGGACTTGAGAAAGAATTTCGGGTGGAATGGACTAAAACGAGACGTTACCTCGTTTGTAGAAAGATGTTTGGCATGTCAGCAAGTTAAGACTTTACAACCGACGACCATATGGATTGTTACAGCCATTGGATATCCCAGAATGGAAATGGGAAGGAATAGCCATGGACATTGTGACAGGCTTGCCTAAGTCAGGAAGAGGAAACACAACTATCTGGGTGATTAACGATAGGCTCACGAAATCGGCTCATTTTTACCGATTAAGACTATGAAAGGATCAGGGAAGTTAGCTCAGTTGTGCGTCCGAGAGATCGTACGTCTGCATGGAGTGCCGAAGTTAATAATATTAGATCAAGACGCCAAATTCACTGCCAGAACTTGGGTCATTATGCAGAAAGAATTGGGAATCAAGCTTAACTTTAGTACAGTTTTTCACCCTCAGACAGATGGACAGTCCGAGAGGACGATTCAGATTTAGGTTGATATGTTAAGGACAGTGGTATTGGATCGAGGTGCGAATTGGGAAGATGTTTTACACTTGGACGAATTCGCATATAAACAACAACTATCAGGCCACAATAGAAATGGTGACTTACGAGGCATTGTATGGACGAAATGTAGAACACCACTTATTTGGGACGAAGTAGGTGAAAGGAAGAACCTAGGACCAGATGCGATTAATGAGATGATCGAGAATGTTCGGCAGATTTGAGATAGAATGAGAGAAGCCCAAAGCCGACAGAAGTTATATGCTAACGACCGTCGCGAGGATTTTAAGTTGTGAGATTCAGATGAAGTTTTCCTTAAGATTGCGCCTTCTAAGGGAATCGTTAGATTCGGCCTTAAGGGTAAATTAAGACCGAGGTTCATAGGACCTTACGAAATCCTCGGGAAAATAAGACCCGTTGCTTATAGGTTGGCCTTACCGCCAAGTTTAAGAAGTGTCCATAACGTGTTTCACGTTTCTCAATTGAGAAAATACGTCTATGACCCTAAGCACGTTATTAGTCAGCAAGACATAGTTCTTGAATCTGACTTAAACTACGAAGAAAAACCAATATCAATTGTGGATAAAAAAATTTAAAAAAAAAAATTAAGAACCAAATCGATACCAATCGTAAAATTATTGTGGAATCACCACGGGTAGGAGGAAGCCACGTGGGAGCTCGAGGAAAGGATGAAGGTGAGGTATCCTCGTCCTTCTGATGAAGATAAGCAAATTTCGAGACGAAATTTTTTTCAAGGGGGGTAGGATGTAATACCCCGAAAAATCTCGACTGTCTTAAAAAAAAAAAGAAATCTAAAGTTAATAATAAAAATGGCTTTGCACGCCTATGTTCATAAAATTTAATTCTAAGACCAACGGTGAAAACCGTTTCCAAAAATAATTTACGAAAGTCAGCTAAACGACTACCGTATTTAGATTATCGCTTACGATAACTTTTTAGTTCTAGAACTCAGAACGGAAAACCGTCTGACTTTTACATTCACGAAATTACGATACGAACTCGCCCGAGAAAATTCGTTTTTATGATTTTTCCGGATGAAACTCGGACTGTGATGACCCGCGGTTTTGTCGGAATTTATATTTTTAATATTACTTTTCGGGTAAGAAAAATACGTCGGAATTTATGGTCGAGCCGGAATTTGACAATAATGTACCGAGATACATTTTTAGTTTGTCGTTTTTCGCAACGTCGTAACGAGCCGGAAAAAGCACGTAATTGGATATTTTTTTTTATTATGGCCGACTTCTTTGCCTTTAGTAGTAGGATATTCTATTAGTTTATAATTAAATTGCTATGACTCATATGTTCCAACACATTCTAATAATTAAATAACTAACACCTAAGCTAAGTAATGATATATCTTAAAGTTGTCATCTCTCTCAATTCACTCCCTCTCACACACGGCTATACACACACCCACAAAATCCTTTTCCAAAAGTGTCCATCTCCATTGAAGCTTCATCAAGGTTTCTTGAGGATTTCTTCATCAATTGATCAATCCTCCATCAAATTTCATTCTATCTTTCATTAATCATCAAGGTATTCTTCATAGCTTCACTTCTATCCATTGGGAATTTCTTTTCCCTAATTTTAAGTGTGGACCGATTTTTCCTAGATGAAATTATGATGATTTAGTCTTAATTCTTATATTATAGATGGATAGAAGTTGATCCTTATGAAAGAAATAGAATGAAAATCATAAAAACCCTAAGTAGACTATGGACCGATTTTTAGGGGTTTCTAATAGGATGTTCTAATTATTAAATTGGTTGGATAATCATGTTTAGGAGTAGTTTAATTAGTGAATTAAACAAGAAGAAATAAAAAGCCCTAATGAATTGATGTGGACCGAAAAATAGGCTTAGGGTTTCACAAATTGAATTTAATTAATGTTGTTGTGAGGATAATTGTTAGTTAATAAGTGTTGTAGTAGGTTTATTAGTGGATTAATGGAATGAATTAGAGAAGAAAATCACCCCTCCTAAATATATGTTAGAACCGAAAATTTATAGGATTGGGGGTTTAATGAGATTTGATCTTTAATGATGTTATAATGATAGAATAAGGTTCCTAATTATAGTAGTTGATGTTATGGATTAATTGGAATTAATCTAAATTTTATTATAGAAATTGTAAGAGGCGAAAGTCCTTAAATAAATCGGGTTTGGTTAATGATATAAAATAATGACATACGTAGTAATGAATCTCGATAGATGTGGATTGATAATATAGAATTTGATTGAAATCCGATGACTTTGGAAAATCCGTAAGAGACGAACAAATGTACGTAATTAATGACAGGAAAGTCGAGTAGGAAAGATATTTGGATATTAATGATCATTATGGATAAATGAACAACTTTGTAGTTGGCAATGTGTTAATCCGAGTTATGAATTGTTGAGTTATAGTTATAATCGAGAAGTTGGGACGAGAATCTTAACTTGAATTGGTTTAGTAATTGGTTAGATAGAACGACGAGGTTTTGATCGTCGTATTTGTAAACGAGAAACGAAAAGGGGTCTATAACGTATGGAAATACGTGTTGACTGCCTTAAGGGTAACTTTTCGTGTGCAATTAAGTACGAGAACCTAAAACGAACCTAGGAAGTCACACGTCGATTTTTATCGAACATTAGGGTTAGCCTCGGCAGTTCTGCGATATTTCACGGAAACTATAATATCTCTTAGCTCGTTTATCGGATTTGAGATCCGTAAATTGGAGAGTAAACTAGACATCCAAGGCTTTCTAACAATACAGGGCAAAGGCTCTGTTCGATAAATTGGAGAGTAAACCAGAACCTATGTTCTGTGTAGTGAATATCTAAAACCTAATTTTCTAAGTTGTTTTCTTCTCAACTTAGTTTCTTTCGATCTTTTGAGTCGTAATGAATTATCGACTATCTTTCCTACTGACCTAAGAGTCGAGTAAGGAACCTTTTGAGTTCTAAATGAGAATTGTTCGATTCTCGTTCCTTTTAATTAAAAGAATATAGATTAGCGTGCAAAGGCCTAAAAGCTTAAAAACGTGTGAAACTAATCCGATTTCAGTTTCGATTTTTGTTTTCTTTTATTTACTCGATGACTTATCGAAGTTATGATTATTTACAATGAAGGAGGAAGTCAACAGTCGGGATAAGGCGAAGGATCAAACGACGGGAATTCGTTTAATAGTTCTGTAACGTATAAGGTGGGCTTTCCTACTTATAAGAAACAAAATGTGGGTTTTTCCACAACTCGAAAGTGATGTTTACAGCTTTGATAACTGTGTTTATCAAACGTGATTATCAGGCATAAACTGTTTTGTGTTTTATGTGAGTTCTCTTGATCCCTCTGAGTTAGCTGACTAGCTTTCCAGATTTATTAGTTAGCTGACTAGTTAACTTTCGATCGGCTTTGAGTTAGCTATATGCTTTCCAAAGTATGTGCACTTTGTAGCCTGTGGTGTATGTATTATCCTGTTGAGGGGTAACCAGCCACGGTGAATGAGAATTGGACAAGATTTGAACGTAACATCTGTCAGAAAATGCTTGGCCAAGCTACATTGTGAAAATAATAAAATGTTTAGTAGACACGGGTTCTCTTCCAAACAAAACCCCGATGTGCTACAGGGACTAAATGCCTGATTTATCTATACTTATGATTATGTTTTCGGCAATGTGCCCACTAAGTACTTTCGTACTTAGCCCTGCATATATTTGTAAATGTGCAGGTTGAGGCAACGGAAGCGATGGACGGTTGAGTTAGGATTGAGTTGAGTTGAAGAATAGGAAGACTTATGTACTTAGTCTCACTTTTCCGCTGCCAAACTCTAGACACTCTAAACTCTTTTGATGTTATGTAAATAAACCACTGTTGTATAAGTTCTGTAACTTATAACTTAGATGTTTCTGTGTACCTTGTTCGAGTGATCCTTCGAGATCAACTCCTTCTTTTGTTATAAATTCTTGTTCATAGAAATTATGTAGTCCTTTATGTATGTTATTTCAGTCAGTCCTTTTCTTCCCCGCTTCTTAAATCCAATCCCAGTCGCACCCCAGCTTTTGCCGTCTCTCGGGATTTGGGGCTGTGACAGATAGGGCCAGAAGCGATTGAAGAAATGATAGAATCTGTGCGCCAAATTCGCGAGAAGATTAAGGAAGCACAGAGTCGATAAAAGTCGTATGCTGATAATCGAAGATCCAAGTTTGAATTTGAAGAAGGAGATAAAGTATTTCTGAAGGTATCCCCTTCGAGAGAAATACATCATTTTGGAGTCAAGGGAAAGCTTAAACCTCGTTTTATAGGACCATACGAGATCCTTGAGAGGATTGGATCCGTATCATATCGTTTAGCATTACCTCCCAGTTTCGGAAGCTCGCATAACGTTTTTCACGTATCGCAATTGAGAAAGTACGTCTTCGATCTAAAACACGTAATACGCCAAGAAGATGTCGAGATGAAGCCCGATCTAAGCTACGAGGAGAAACCCGAGAGGATTTTAGATCATAAAGTTCAGCAGCTTAGAACGAAATCGATATCCTTAGTGAAGGTCAAGTGGTGTCATCATGATCTCGAAGAAGCCACTTGGGAACTCGAAGAAAAGATGAAGGCAAATTATCCAGAGCTATTTTCTCAAGGTTAGTAAATTTCGGGACGAAATTTTTTTTAAGAGGGTGAGGATGTAATACCCCGAACTTCTATAACATTAGTGAGCGTAATAATTAACCGAGTAAGTTAAAATGACGAGATTTGAGGAATAAAATTTTTCTAAATAAATAAAAATGAGTAAAATGACTAAATGCCCTTATGTGTTTTACGTGAGATTATTTGTGCTATTTCTTGAAATGATAATGTGATGTATTTATTGAGTTTGCTTATATGAGAATGAGTATGAGTATGATTTTCAGAAAAACTTCGAAGATTTTTGATTGGAAGTGAATAATGTTGAGAAATTGCTATGCGCCGAAGAACTTAGAATATATTTTAATTAAAATCTTTGAACCTAGAACTAATTCTAAGATCATTGAGATAAGAAAGAATCTTGCCCGAGATAATTTGAGAAGAGTTGCGAGGATTTAATCTTTAAAGGATTAATAAGCCGACTAAATTCTTTTAAGACCTAAAAACTAGATGATCAGAATCGTTAATCTTTTTAATGAGATGTGAATTAGGTTTGAGATGTTTTAGTGTCAGAAATGAGACGAGGAGATATTAGACCTGTTTATAGCAAAAATGGAATAATACGGATTGTTTTATCCGGAAAACCTTTACGACCGGGTAATTAATACCCGTAATAAAACAACGAGACAAGTGTCGCTCATCTCTCCCCTCTCTCCACCTCCACCTCCCACTATCTCTCTCCCTAAGCTCTCTCTCTCCACACCTATCTACAAGACTATAGATTGAGTTCATTATGATTATTCTTTAATCAAATCTTAGTAAATTGTGCAACCAAGATTGCATGCAAAAACCATGCCATCAATCCTTTATCAAATCAATTTCCAACACCAAACATCATTATGTTTATTCCATGTGTTGGAAAAATAAGAAATCAAGTGCATGCATCTATCTCTCTCTCTCTCGATATCTCTCTCCATACAAAAAGAAGAAATTTCATTTCATTCATCTAACACTCTCTAAACTCTCCATCCAACACCAAAGAAAGAAAAAAATCTCTCCCTACTCTCTCCCTCTCGGCAACACACACACACATCACACACACTTGAGTTTCTTCCATGCAAGCTTAGCATCCAAGCTCAAAATCCATGGAGATTAAGTAAAGATCATCATCCTTCATCTAGTTCATCTATACCTTCAAGAAAAAGGTATAAATTCATCAAGTTCTTGAGTATTAAAATTCAATAATCATCCTTATTTTTCCTTGTATTTTTGGCTATGAAGCCCTAGATGGATGATTAATTATTCTTTATATTTTTTCTTGAGGATTCAAGAGGAGTTCTTCCATAAATCCAAGCTAGAGCTTGAAGCCCTAATCCCCCTTCATTTCGGTCCCAAGAAGCCAAGAAGAGGAGATCAAATTTTAATTTTCAAAGTATGATAATTCATTTGATTTATTGTATATATGTATCTCTCTAAGCCCTAAAAGAAAGAAAACATGCATGCATGGTATTTATTTTATGTTTAGGCAAACTTAGGTTATCGATGTGAAGATCGAATGAGGAAAAATCGTTAGAAGAACCGAACACTAGGATTTAATCGATGAATTAAGAGAAGAAAAAGTAATTAAAAACCCTTAAATTTTGCTAATATCGAAAATGTGAATTTCTTGAATTATTGTTATTTTGATGCTTGATTTATGATTTTTATCATGTTGAGAATGGAATTATATGCTTGAAAAATTGAAAAACCAATTGCCCTAAAAAGTGTATGAATGCCGTGAGTTTTGGGTGAAAAAGAAGAATTTATTTTGTTGATTTTGTTGATGATTTAAGTCATGTTTTGATCATGAAATTATTATATGATATGTTGATTTAATCTTGTATGTTGTTAAGTATAAGAAAAACAAATTGCATGTGAAGTTTTTAAAGAAAATAATTATTGATGATTTAGAAGATTTGATGATTTTGATGATATAATGTGTGTTAAAATGTTAGTTTGAATCATAAATGAAGATAACAATTTTTGTGATAAAAGATTTAAGTTTTAAAAGCTTTAAAAAAATGTTAAGAGTTGAAAAATACATAGAAAGATATATCTAGTAAGTGTTCTTGAAATAAACTTGAAGATTTGAATTTTTAATAAATTAAATGAAAAAGAAATTTTGTAATTAAATTAATAAGATAACCTAGTTTTTATAAAAAAAAAACTAATTGAAGAATAAAGGAAAATGTTAATTAAGAAATTGGTCTTAAGTTAAAAACAAAGAAGAAAAGGAAATTATTAATTAAATAAATAAGAGTCGAGAAAATCGGGTTAAAAAGAATAAAATAATAAGGAAATGAAAAGAAGATTTAATCGAGTCGAGAAAAAGATGTTAGACGAGTTAAGTACTCGTATAATTTAATCAAGAAAATAATAGAATAAAATTCGAGTAATAATTTTAAAAGAAATTAATTAAAGTTAATTAATTAAGTTATTTTTTTTCAAACCATGTAGATTGAGAATAAACCGAGGAGAATTGACGAGATAATAATTAAAAAAATAATAGTTGAGTTAAGAAATGAGAATCGAGTTAGAAATGGAAAGGAAATTCCTATTTCATAAGAGATTAATAAAAATTAAAGAGAAATTTTATTAATTGAGTAAAAGTTATGATATGTTTCATAAGATAACGAATTTGGAAAAGCGTTGTTTATAAGCCGAGAAAAGATAAATTATATTGTTTGAGTTTTATAAAAAGGAATTCTTATTTGAGTTAAGTTCTAAAATATAATTGAATAAATGTTAATGTGTCTTGAAATGTATTTGATTCATTTGGATTTGTTATGCAATTGAATTAAATGTTTGAGTGAATGATATTATCTGGGACGTGAAGAATTACTGAGTTTAATTGTATGCAAATAATTGAATTACTGAGTTGTTAATTAAATCGAAAATTGATTAAGTCTTTAAAAGAAAGCTCGAGTAATGGAATGTAGATAGACGACATTTCATAAATAAAGCTTGAAGTGCTAAGACATTGGTTAGTAATATTAACCAATCATCGAGTAGAGTTAATGGTTTAAAAACGAGAATGCGAGATCCTTTAGAAAAGATAAAGCATAGAGAGAAATGACTCAAGTAGAAGTCCTTCAGTCGAGACCAACATCTTTTATCCGTCCTTGCGTCGTATCTCATTTTTCTTATCGATGTCGATCTGTGAAGGATCAAGCCGGACGGAACGATAAGCGAGGACAATAGCCCTTAAACTGCCTAGCTAGAATCTTCGGAAGTCAGGTGGGCTTTTCTGAACCAAAACTAGCGATGAAAGTTATTATGCTATTGAATATTATATGATTTTAAATGCAATTGACTTGCCGTTTTTATTGAGTTTGGTATGTGTTATCATCTGTTTGCTTGAGACTGATTTTAAATGCAATTGACTGTTATTATCCTGTGAAAGGCAGGAAACCCACGTGTGGTATGTTGAATATTGAGGTGACTGTGAGCCTTGCTTCGGCTAGGCCGTTCACAGTGTTAAGAAGGAGGCCTACTTCTCGGCACAGTGAATGAATTTATGACAGATGATGCATACTATTGATATGTGTTATGTTTTGACTGCGTAGTCTATTTAAAAGAAAATGTTTTAACATGCACAAGTAAAACTGTTTTAAGTTACTTAAGTACTTGTGATGTTTCGGCAAGGCAAGTTCAATTGATATAGCTTTTTAAAGAGCATCTTTCTTCCAAATGTTTTCGGCATATGTTCACTGAGTACGAAGTACTCAGCCCTGCGTGTGTTTCTAAACGTGCAGGTTGACAGGATGGTGATGGCATGGATACTTGGTAGTGTGGTGTTTTTGGTTGAGTCGAGTCGGATGTCGGACTGGCATTTGCACATCTTCATACGTGTGAATGTTGGGATTTGAGTCAAATTTTCGCTGCAACTCTTTGAAAAGATGTCTGTTGATATATATATATACTCTGACACTGTTATTTTTTATTCCGAGCGATGTGCTCGATGGTTTTTAAATGCTTGTTGAATTCTTAATCTCGTTGACTTGAAACACTTATCGTACCCCTGTTGATATGTGATTTTGAAATGCTCAGTTATTGCCTCATTATGTCCTTGAAAGCCTTATTTGAATGCATTGCTTTTCATTAATATTTCCCCGAGCATGTTCCCCGTATTTGAGTTGATTGTTAGATGGTTAAGTTGTATTGTTGTTTGTAAGTCGCACCGCGAGAGTCGGGTGTGACACATGTGATGGTGATAATCGATGATGATGATGTGAGGATATAATGAGGAGAACAAACCCTAGAAATTTATCTAGGAATTAAGAGGAAAGAAAAGAAAAATAATCCTATAAAAATTAAGTAGGACCGAAAATGAATAAAAGGAAGAAAGAAAAATAATTTCTATGAATTTTTGATGATTTCTTGATTATATGTGTTTATGGTGATGATTAGAATGATTTCTATGCTTAAGAGAATGAGAAAAACATGTTTGCCCTAATTATTGAGTGTACCCAAAATTAGGGTTAATTTAGGAGAATTTGATTTAGTTTGTTGTTTAATTATGATATGAGTATGTTATGAGCATGAGGATATGATTGAGTTAAGGATTTAAATTATTTTACTATATTACTTGAGAAAATCGAAATATATATGTGTCATAGCCCCAAATCCCGAGGGACGGCAGAAGCCGGGGTGCGACTGGGATTGGATTAAAGAAGCGGGGAAGAAGGGGACTGACTAATTAAACATACATAAAAGATATCATACATTCAATGAACAAGACTTTACTATTTTAAAGGAAGAGTTAATCACGAAGGATTACTCGACAGAAAGTACTCAAAAACATCTAAGTTAAAGATTACAGACTTAAACTACAGTGATTCACCAAATGTACATATCCTCAAAAGACTTAGAATTTTGCAGTGGAAAGTAGGTCACAAGCTAAAGCATTCATAACTTCTTAACTCAACTCAACTTCAACCACCGCCGCTCTCGTTGCTTCAACCTGCACATTTAGTAAACATATGCAGGGCTAAGTACGAAAGTACTTAGTGGGCACGTTGCCGAAAACATAATCATAAGTATAGATAATCTGGCATTTCATAATTTGTAGCACATCGGGGTTTTATTAAAATTAGCCCGTGTCTACTAAAACATTTTCTGACTCATTTTCATATTTTGGCTTGATCAAGCACTTTTATAGATGTTACGTTCAAATCTTGACCAATTCTCATTCACCGTGGCTGGTTACCCCTCAACAGGATACCACATACACCACAGGCTACAAAGTGCACTAACTCTGGAAAGCGCTTAATAGCTAACTCAGAGCCGATCGATAGTTAACAATCCTAGCGGTTAACTAATAAATCTGGAAAACACGAATGTTAACTCAGATAGGTACAAGAGAACTCACATAAAACATAAAACAGTTCATGTCATAATTATCACTTTGAAAACACGGATATCAAAGCGATAAAGAAAGGTTTTCGAGCATTGCTCGTTTTGTTTCATATATAAAAGCCCACCTCGATGATACAGAACTACTAAACAGGTTCCCGTTCTTCTGTTCTTCCATCCTTTCCTTAGTGCTGGCTTCCTCCTTCATCGTAAAATAATCACACTTTAAATTCGGTCGTAAAAGATAATCGAATATGGAAATTCGAATTAGGTTTTAGGCATTTGCACGCTACTAATTTCATTTTAATTAAACGGGAATGAGACTTGAACAAATCTCGTTTAGAACTCGAAAGGTTTCATACTCAACTCTTAAGGTCAGTAGAGAGGATAGTCGTCAACTTATTACGGCTTAAACGATCGAAAGAAACTAAGTTGCGAAGAAAACAACTTAGGAATTCAAGTTCTGAAATTTTCACTGCGCAATGCAGTAGTTCTGGAGACTGCCCAGAACAGAGGAATTGGAAACAGGAGATGAACCCTCTACCGTTAGAAAGCTTGGAAAGTCTAGTTTACACTCCAATTTACGGATCTCAAATCCGATAAACGAGCTAAGAGATATTACAGTTTCCGGGAAGGGTCGCAAAACTACCGCGGCTAACCCTAGTTGCTCGATAGAATCGACGTATAACTTCCTAAGTTCGTTCTAAGTTCTCGTACTTGATTTCTCACGAAACTTCACTCTCAAGGCAGTCAACACGTACTCCCGTACATGAAGAACTCCTTTTCAAAACTCTTTTATAACCACGACGATCAAACCTCGTCGTTTCAACTACCATTTACTAAACCAACAACAAGTTAACAAACTCTCATTTCTAGTTCTCGATTATAATTACAACTCATTGTATAATATTCCGGATGCTCATGTCGTTAACTACAAAGTCGTGCCTTAGTCCATAATAATCATTATTATCTAATTAGAATCCTTACTCGACTTATCAATAATTATTTACATCCACTTATTCGTCTCTTACAAGATTTCAAAAGTTATCAGAATTCGTTCATTTTCTACGACATTAATCATCATCTAACGTAGATTGTCACAGCCCCAAATCCCGAGGGACGGCAGAAGCCGGGGTGCGACTGGGGTTGGATTAAAGAAGCGGGAAAGAAGGGGGCTAACTAACTAAACATACATGATAAACATCGATAAACTATGAACAAGACTTGATTATAGAAAAGAAAGAGTTAATCCCTAAGGATTTCTCGACATAAGTACAAAAGATGAAACTAAGTTCAAATATACGGACATAAACTACTGAGTTGTTCAAAATACATCTCAAAAGAAATACAGAGATTGACAGCGGAAGAGTTCTACTGAGCATCTTATCCTTAAACTCAACAACAACAACAACCGTCGCCGCTCACCGTCGCTTCAACCTGCACATTTAGAAAGCAATGCAGGGCTAAGTACAAAAGTACTTAGTGGGCACGATGCCGAAAACATACTTATAAATATGGATAAAATGGCATCTCATAAGTGTAGCACACGGGGTTTTATTGAAAGAATCCGTGTCTACTAAACATTTTCTGACTTTTTCTCATAAATCGCTCGCGCGAGCATTTTCTGACTGATGTTACGTTCAATCTTGACCACTACTAATTCACCGTGGCTGGTACCCCTCAACAGGATATCACATACACCACAGGTTACAAAGTGCACTAACTCTGGAAAGCACTTAGCAGCTAACTCAGAGCCGATCGTTAGTTAATCTGAAAATAGACTAACTCTAAAAGTCTGGAAAACCCGAAGGTTAACTCAGAAATCTGGAAAACACGAATGTTAACTCAGATTGGTACAAGAGAACTCACATAAAAACTTAAAACAGTTCATGCCATATTATCACTTTGAAAACACAGATATCAAAGCAATAAAGAAAGATTTTTCGAGCATTGCTCGTTTTATTTGTATATAAAAGCCCACCTTGTTTTACAGAACTTAAAACAAATGCTTCCAACTTGAGATCTTCTGTCCTTTCTCTACAGTTGGCTTCCTCCTTCATCGCAAAATAAATATACTTAAAAACGGTTCGTAAAAGATACTTGAAGAAAGGGAATCGAAGAAAGTTCTAATCATTTTATTCTTTTGGCATTTGCACGCTTACTAGATTCGTTTTACTTAACGGGAAACGAGACTCGTATCCATCTCGTTTAGAACTTGAAAGATCTCGTACTCGACTCTCGGGTCAGTAGAGAAGGTTGTCGATGTCTTAAAACGACTTTAAGGATTATAAGAAACTAAGTTGGGAAGAACCAACTTAGGCGATTTCATTTATAGCTCATTTCACGACTTATGAATATTTCTCGTTTATTACTTCTTTAAAGAAAAGACAAGATATAAGATACGATCTCGACTGGTTTTCATCATTAAAGGTCTGATCCTTGACTCTAGGGTCAGATAGAAGGTATCCGTTAGATAAAACGGCTTTAAACGATCAAAAGAAACTAAGTTGTGAACTAAACAACTTAGAAAACAAGAAACTGAAATTTCTACTGCACAGTCCAGTAACTCTGGAGGCTGTCCAGAACAGAGGACTTGGAAACAGGGGGTGAGCCCTATACCACCAGAAAGCTTAGGAAGTCTAGTTTCTGCTCCAATTTACGGATCACAAATCCGATAAACGAACCGGAAGTTATTATAGTTTCCGGCAGGGGTCACAAAACTGCCGTGAAACCCTAGCTTATTGATAAGTTCGCCGTATAACGTTTTAGGTTCGTTTTAAATCTTCGTACTCATCTTTTTTTGAAACTGAACCCTCAAGGCAGTTATCACGTACCTCCATACGTGTCAAACTCCTTCTCACTTACTCAAAGACATGACGTTCTAACGTCGGATTTTAACTATCAATTACTATACCAACAAAGAAATTCCAAACGTTTTCTAGTTTCCGATTATCACTTCAACCCATATTATATGAACTCGGATGCTTACGATGTCAACTAGAAAGATGTTCCAAATTTCATTATAATCAATAATATCAAGTTAAAATTTTCATCCGACTTCCCGATCATTAGTTACAACTAGATATTCGCCTCTTACGCAATCTTTAAAAGTCGTCGGTTTTCGTTCAAACTTTACTACGTTAATCTACGTCTAATAGGAATCATTTTCATGCATGCTAACATGTCTTTAACATCTTTATAACTCAGATTATATGGTGATCTTTGTCTCTTACATTCCATTAAACATCTTTAGAAAATTTCCAATTAATTCCTATTATCAATTAACATGATTTGTAACAATAATCAACTAACAATTCATCACTTTAAATGATCATGTGGAAAACTCCTACTTACTTTAAAATTTCTGGTTTTGAACATATGTTTATGGAATGATTTTCTTTTTAAATTAATAACATTTATATACTAAACATGCTCTTATATCACTAATTATTCACTTGCAATTCCAAAAACAACTAACATGCAAAAACCCCTAATTTCATACTTCAAACCCTAACTCAATTTCATAACAACATAGGGCTTTCAATCCCTTTTCATTCTATACACTAATTAAACCTCTACTAAGCATGAATTTGCAATCAAAAGAAGAAAAACAAAAATCCTACAATTTTCCAAAAAAATTCTGCATTAACCTAGATGTTAGGTTTCTTATTTTTGATCATTTTTAATCCATAAATATCATGTCTAGCATATCCAATTACATTATTCTAAGATCATTTCTTCCATTCCAACACCTTAAAAATTCGAACATGAGGGAAAAGAGAAGAAAAGAAAATCTAATTGGATAGGGTTGTAGAGAATGAAAATACCTTAAGATTTAATGAAGGAAGTTATGGGATTGAATGGATGGATGGATGGTTTGTGTGAGTTCTTCAAGTTCTTGGTGAAGTCTTCAATGGAGGATTGAAGAGATGAAGAAGATGAAGTTGAGGGAGAGATGGAGAGAGTGGCCGAGAGAGAGAGTGAGTGGAGAGAGAGAGAGATTTGTTTTGTCTAAGTGAAATGATTAATGGTTGACCATGCAAAAAGGTTAAGTTTAGGTGTCATTAGCTTAGGGTATTAACATGCATGTTTAACACCTAAACATGGTGAGGTGGCGGCTGCCATGCAGCATTTTTAGAGGTTTTACGGGTTTTTCCGGCGCGATCCGACGTTACGGAAAAACGAACGACGAAGACGTTGTTCGATACAAAAATCGTCGTGATTCGATTTGACTTATAAATTCTAACGTATGATCTTAATTAGAAAATAAATTTCTAAAATTTATTTTGACAAAAACTCGGAACGACAAGTCCAAGTTTCGTCCGGAAAAACGTAAAAACAAACTTTTTCGGCGTGTTCGTATTCGCGATTTTTTTATGTAAAATTAAACGGTTTCTCGTTCTAAGCTTACGATATAAAAACTTTTTGCATGTGCTAACCCTTAATATGGTAGTCGTCTAGCCGACTTATGTAAATTATTTTCTTTTAGTAACGGATTCGACCGTTAGCTTTAGAATTAAAAATTCTAACTTAGGCGTGCAAAGCCATTAATTAATTAACTTAAAATTTCTTAGAACGTAAGGATTTTTACGGGGCATTACATCCTACCCCCCTTATGAAAAATTTCGTCCCGAAATTTGCTTACTTTCTGCAAAAAGATGAGGATATCGCTCCTTCATCTTCTCCTCGAGTTCCCACGTGGCTTCTTCTTGCCCGTGATGGTTCCATAACACTTTAACTATTGGTATCGATTTAGTTCTTAATTCTTGAATTTTTCTATCTAAGATTGATATCGGCTTTTCTTCATAGCTTAGGTCAGATTCAAGAGTTACGTCTTGTTGACTAATAACGTGCTTAGGATCGTAAACATATTTTCTCAACTGAGAAACGTGAAAAACGTTATGAACGCTTCCTAGACTTGGCGGTAAGGCCAATCTATACGCGACTGATCCTATTTTCTCGAGGATTTCATATGGTCCTATAAATCTGGGTCTTAATTTACCCTTAACTCCGAACCTAAGGATTCCTTTGGTCGGGGATATCTTAAGAAAGACTTTATCTCCTATTTCAAACTTAAGGTTGGTTCGACGGTCGTCTGCATACGATTTCTGTCGGCTCTGGGCCTCTTTCATTCTATCTCGAATCTGACGAACTATCTCTATCATCTCGTTAATCGCATCTGGACCTAGGTTCTTTCTCTCACCTACTTCGTCCCAATAAAGCGGTGATCTACATTTTCTCCCATACAAAGCCTCAAATGGTGCCATTCCTATTGTGGCTTGATAGCTGTTGTTGTAGGCAAACTCAATTAATTGTAAAATTTCTTCCCAATTCGTGCCTCGGTCCAAAACTACTGTTCTCAACATATCGACCAAAATCTGAATCGTTCTCTCCGACTGTCCATCTGTCTGTGGGTGAAAGGCTGTACTAAAATTTAGCTCTGTTCTCAATTCTTTCTGCATTGTAATCCAAAATCTCGAGGTAAACTTAGCATCTCTGTCTGATATTATGACCTTTGGTATTCCATGCAGACGTACAATCTCTTTTACATACAACTGAGCTAGTCTCTCTGATCCATATGTAGTCTTAATCGGCAAGAAGTGAGCTGACTTCGTAAGTCTATCAATTATTACCCAAATTGCTGTGTTTCCCTTTTTTGACTTAGGCAAGCCTGTGACAAAGTCCATAGCTATGCCTTCCCATTTCCAATCTGGGACATCCAACGGTTGTAGCAATCCATACGGTCGTCGGTGTAAAGCCTTAACTTGTTGACATGCTAAGCATCTTTCTATAAACGAGGCAACGTCTCGTTTCATTCCGTTCCACCAAAAGTTTCTTCTCAAATCTTGGTACATTTTTGTGCTTCCTGGATGTGCTGTGTAAGGCGTATCGTGAGCCTCACTCAAGATTTCGTTCTTTAATTCTGCCTTTATAAAGTATCGCATTGTCTGGGGCTTCCGAATATCCTTCTGGCTTATCTGTCCTTATC